>KN714665.1:2157156-2892955 GCA_000812005.1 Coccomyxa sp. LA000219 | reverse complement strand
CCCCCCCCCCCCCCCATACACACCACAAAACTTCTGTACGATTATCTGGAGGATGCTTTCCACGAAACCGGAAGAGGAGCGCGTGCTGGGACCAGGGAAGTACACGTTCCAATTGGCAGGCAAGCTTGGCACAACAAAGGGTGAGTGCTCTGCTGCTGCAAGCCTTCTGTGGCTGGAAAGATCTGGAACCTTTGGGCTTCGTTCAGCCCTTTCTGTTACGCAGTGAGAAGTTCTATTGAATAAAGGGTGTACCGTGTGTCTTGCATAGAGAATGGGCCGTTCTCTGTGAGAGCCCTCATGTGGTCACCACGGTGCTAGCCAAACAATAGGTGATATTTGCACACGGCATGTGAATACGCTACCATAATTTGACTAACAAGCATGAGTGACTGGTCCTGCTCCATCTGTATAGATGTTACATACCTGCAGAGCTCGTTTGGAGGATTTTGTTCATAAAGTGAAGTCCAAGCGTGCAGCACTTTTTGGTGCACTCTACATGGTACAATGCTTCGAGCAATGTGTAGCGTCGATTGCGACATAGACCTCTGTCTCTGAGTCTTGACCTAAATAGTTTGCTCTTGGACAGCTGGAAGATGCTCAATGGATGTTCTCTTGCGTGCTCCTCTTCCTGGCACTGGCATCCCTGGTATACTGTCAGCAAGGAAGCTTCATACTGGGATTTCTGCATCTGCAGGCCAGGAGCCATACAGGAAGCTGGGCCTGAAGGTGTATGAGCAGCCCCAGATCTCTGCTGAGGAGTGCAAGGTTGTCCTAGCCACTCAGGACCAGTACTGGAAGTACTACCAGGAGGTATGCATGCAGTGCAGCCTTCCTCTGGGAAGACATCTGATACGTAGGTGTATCACACATCCTGTTGAGCATGCAATGATCTGGCAACTATTCAACGCGCAACCTCGAAGCCGCCCATGTGCTGTGCCACTTGCATTGGCAGATATGTTCAGATTCTCTCCCTGTCATGACTGCATCTCTCAGGGTACCCAGAAAGGTGTTACTTGTCTGCTCACTGCTGATGCGGGCTCAGGGCTACACAGACACTAAAGAGTACTGTTGTACACCAGGCAAAGATAAGCGAGGAGGCTCGCTGGGTCGCGGCTGGGGGAAGGATCCAGACGGCAAAACCCTGTCCAGGAGGCGGACGTCAAGGCCAGGACAAGGTACAGCACATTTGTATGGCAGTCTTTGCTGAGCCGGATGTTTGTCAGTAGATGCCATTGCACACACCCACCGCCAAGGTGGCATGTAGAGAACATGGCATATCAGGGAATCAGCATCTTACTCCATCAATGGGGTCTGGGGTCAACCAGGGTGCTGAGATGCCTGATCTACCTTGTCAATGGTCTCAAGCAGCCTGGGTCTCCTGCTGACTGTCAAATTTTAGCCGGCAAAAGGCTACCCAGATTGAGAGGCGAGCTCAACACAGCGATAAAGGGGAATCTCCTCCTTCAAGGCATGGGAAATGGCCCTTTTGCCTGCGTATGGAGCTCTCTTTGAGGGGAAGTATCTTGCAGGTTGGAAGAGGAGGGCAAGGCCTGCAATGCAATGAAGCGGGCAGGCCATGTGCCCGGGCACCAGCTTAAATTAGCGGTATGCCTTAGTGCTTTGCTGCTGCAGCAGAGCAACCGTTATTGTTGTCACCACTGATCATTGGCCAGCAATTGTATGCTCATGTGCCCTGGAAATGCCAGTCACGTCCACCAGCCCATGCTGGAGACTTCACTGCTTGTGACTGCAGCCAGGGCAGCTTGAGAGCCTCAGCCATTGCTGAGGTCCATCAGCCCCACTGCATTGCTGAGATGTGGCAACCCCTCTGGCTAGATGACGCCAAGGGCACCTTCAGCGTCATCAGCTTATACTGCTGTGCAGGTACTTTGTGCGAGCTGAGATTGGGGTGCTGGGGCTGCACTTCCCGCCTGTTGCAGGCATCCACACTGCATCAGGGCAGGACCTGCCCAAGGGCTGCCCACCGGTGAGCTGCTTTGGGCACCTCCCAACGCTGTGACCTCTATCTGCTGAAGCACCCAACAGAGCTTCCTGTCTCTGCACTCTTGCGTTCAGGTCGTATGACTGTTGATATTCCTGTGCAATGCTGCCACACCTCAGCTATCATGACTGAAGTACAAATTGCCTGATGACTCACCTACCTTGCCATTTATCTGCCTGTCTATGACAGAGGGTCTTCTGGCATGCAGTTTGCCCTAGCTGTGATGAGCAGTGGCTGCTATGAGGACGACGCAGATGCTGGCGAGGTCATGACTCTGACAGGCAAGTCTAAGCCCTGCTGCAGCCACTTTCGGCATCTTGCCCTTTACACATTTACGCTGAATGGTCAGTCTGCTGAGCACTCCAGAGCAGCAGTCACCTCTCTGAAGCACCAGCGCTCAGGAATGCTTGGGTTGGCATTGTCAGAAGCTCCAGAGACTTTCTGGCTGTGCTGCACCAGCAGGACAGAAGTATGGCATCTTGTGAGAGGATAGGAATGCTTCAGCAGGTGAAGGAGGCAACAATCTCCTGGGCGACAAGAAGCAGATTGCAGGCCAGAAGCTGAAATCGGGCAACCTGGCCCTGGTATGTCAGCAATATGTCTTTCACGTTGAGGTATCTGCGTTGTATGCTATGAAAGGCGCCTGCTTTGAGGCTGTATCTAGAGGATGTCCCGCAATTCTTGCACCTTGTCTTCAGTTTCCCAGGGGCCTTGGATATCAGGCGAGGCCCCATTGAACACATGTTGCAAGCGTGGTGTTAGACTCTTTAGCCAATGAAGTATGCAGACTCATGGCTGTCACTTGAAGCGAATTCCATCTATGGAATTAATTGGTTCCTAAAGCATTTTGGGGTGCCTTGTTCTCCAGGTGGGGAACATCCAGCTGGGAATTCCGGTGCGCATGATCCGCAAAAACAAGGCCAAGGGCAGCGAGATTGGCGCTGTGTACATTTGACGGCCTGTATGATGTGGTATGACCCATTGCATGCTCGCATCACTGTGCATGTCATGAAATGGAATCAAAGACAAAGTCTGTCTGTCGTGCTCCATAGCCGTACCGTCAGGATGCTCTGCACTGCTGCTGTGCGCCAATAGGGAGCTGCTGGCTTTGCTATCAGGGCTTGTACACTGTGTGTGGCCATTGCACTCTGCAGAAGCATGCGCCTCCTGAGCGTGCGTGATGCTCGAGATTACTGCTGACGCCTGTGTGTGGCCTGAGCAGGTGAAGTACAAGACAGCGAAGGGGAAATCGGGCTTTGCTGTGTACAAGTTCGAGCTCAAGCGGAGACCCAATCAGGGGAAGCTCTACAGCAAGGCGCTGGTGTTCAAGGGAGGCGCTGCGCCCAAGAACTTCACCGCTGAGAGCCGCAAGAAGGAGGTATGTCCCACGCTCTGATGCCTGACAGTTTCCGGGAGCTCCCAGATTAGCTTTGGCATGAGATGGCCCACAATTGACTGTAGCATGCTGCAGACTTCTTCTGGATTGAGTGGGCATACTGTGAGGTTTCCAGAGCCCAAGAATCAGCCCTGAGCTCAGTTTGGAAGTCACACTCGTGGTGTGCATTGCCGAAAGGTTTTAGCAGCATATTAAAACCTCCTGCAAGAATAGAGAGAACCCCAGCTTGACAGTTGCTCGGAGCAAGAGGGCGTCCTTTCATGCTTGCACCCATTGATTTCATGCTGCAGTGCTTTGTGCTTGGCAGGCATGACAGTCAATTGCTGTGCATGCCTGCAGATAGTTGGGGTCAATGACTGGGACACAGATGTCCTGACCATTGGGACCTCTGACGCCTCGGCACAGAATCTCCCTCTGGTCCTTGACGTCCTTGGCTGCCCTGGGCTGCAGGTAGAGTCCCAGTATTGCCATGTGCACTGACTTATTCGGCACAAGTTATTCGCATCTTGCACAGCTGGGCAGCTGCTCCAGCTTCATATGTTGCCTGCTGTATGAGAGCGGCAATGCCTTTTGCTATGAAGCCTTTCAACTTTTCAGGTGTTGAGTGCATGGACCAAGCACACTGTCCAAGTTGACAGGGGTGTTTACTGCAGCTCTACATCACAAGGGATGAATTGGCGCCCGGAATTCCCAAGCCAGCGGTGCTGGAAGTGCCTCATGAGTTCAAAAAGGACCCCCACAAGTTCATCGCGCAGCTCAACAGCGGCGCTCTCCCCTACCAGCTGGGAGGCAAGCTCACCCTTATAATCCTCTTATCCACAGCCTGTCATCACCTGATGCCTCAGCACCGTCCAGCCGGATAAATGGGTGTGAAGGCACTGTCAAACGACATGTCGCAATGTGTAGTGAGCTTGGTGGCTCTGGTTTTGCTGTCTCTGCGAGAAACTTGTTCCAGTTATCCAGTCAATCATTTAGCAATATGGGCTGCATCTCAACACACCACAGAGGGTTCAACCAAGATGAAGTGCGTCCCCATGATGCTGGAAATGCTGAGTTGCTTGTCTTGGCTGCTGCAGCGGACAGCACGACGGGGATACTAGCGCGCATGCCTATGGCCATGGTCTACGAGTGCGGTCCCTGGACAGGCTGCAAGGACGGCATCAACTGCCCGCAGGCGGTCACCCAGCGGGCAAGCTCCCCTCCTGGCCCTGTTTGCTATTGCTGTTGCCCTGTATTTGACAAGGCTGATGCTCGCGTTTGCAAGTCTTGCAGTGACCTGGAGTTGCACTGGAAGACTTGTAAATGCGCTCTTGTGCCTTGTGATGCATCGGGCTATGCGCTGATTGGGATAAGATCCCCTTCCCTGTCTGCCTCCTTAGGGTAATACAGTCTTTCACATGACCAGCTTGCGCGGCCTGATCAGGCCGCATGCTGCACAGCAAGGAGAGGTTCTTGCGTCATGGTAGACGTAATCCCGAACACGCCTGCAGGGGTGCCCCTGGAGGCTGGAGCTGTTCAAGACCAAGGGCCGCGGCTGGGGCGTGCGCAGCTGGGACACCATCCCCTTCGGCGCCTTCATCACCACCTTCTGCGGCCTCATTCGGCCGCACGCGGCGCTTGAGGAGGACAACACCTTCGTCTTCGACCTCGGCCAGCGCTCGGACATGACCGCAGACACCCAGTTCCTGGATGAGCCCGACACGTACGCCTTTGCTGGATCAAAGAGACCTGTTTAATGCCACTTTTTAAACTAATGCAACTAGGCACACCTGACCACTTTGCCATGTGACATACAGATCAGCCGGAAAGTGTTAGATACCATGGTCCATGTATCACCATCTCCACTGCTCTCAGCTTAAATACTGTCAGAGTCTTGGACTGAGGGTTGCCATGCCAGATGCCATGCACTTTCTGACTAGCTGATGCATACATGCAGGGAGAGGGAGCTCAAGTACTCACTGGACAGCACCCGCATTGGCAACGTCGGGCGCTACATCAACCACAGCTGCAACATGCGCCCTTACACCTCTGTAACCTGTGCAAAGTCTCTGTGTGGGAGCCTAACCTCAAGGCAGCGGGACAACATCCACTGCATCACCTGCATGCTAACTTCTCAGCTGAGAACAAGGTATTAGAGGAGATGCTATCAGGTAGTGGCTCTGGACTTTAGGACTGCCTGGTGGTGCTCTGCTGAACAATTCTGTTCAGCAGGCTGTTGATCTGAGTTGCTCACGGGTGTCTGTGTGTGTGCAGCCCAACTGCTTCGTACAGCCGGTTCTGAGCGAGCACGGCGACAGGGAGATGCCAATCATCTGCTTCTTTGCCATGCGCAACATCCCTCCCATGGAGGAGCTCGGCTACGACTACGGCGCTGACTACATCCAGGCCCACCTGGGCGGCCGTTGCCGCTGCGGCGATGTGATCTGCCCCTTCGCTGGCGTTGCAACCCCAGCCCCCTCTCCATGAGGGGGTTCACAGACTGGGGACTTGCAAGCGTGCCAGACCTGGGGGCATTGCGGCTGCTGCTTTGCCAGGCGCGACATTCTGGCTCTGAAAGAGCTCACACATTCTGTTAGCACTGAGTACATAATGACTCCTCTGGGCGGTTGGATAGATAGCGCTATCGGCCTTTCTGCTGGAGCGCCAATCCCTTTCACATGAGGTGGCTGACCAAAAGGTGCCTTCATGGCATGGCATGTCATGCCCGGCAGCACTTCGTGTGATCCTTCGCCATGCGCAGCACACCGCCTCTGGTTGAGCTCACGTCTCTTCATGGAGATGGCTCACCAGGCTTGTTGCTGCCGATGCAATGATACTGTTCGCACCTCCGCTTGCGCACCATCCCCACCCCCTTCAGCATGAGGGAGCTTGCAGACTGGGGACTTTTAGGCCTGTCCAGCTAGCTCAGTGGCATTTGCGCTGGCTTTTTTGCATTTCGCCACATCCTGCCTCTAGAGGTGCTCATTCATGATCATGGGACTGAACCCATGTTGATGAATTTGGGCGGCTGCTGCCACACTACTGATTTTGTCTAAAGTACAGGCTCTGTACCTTTGCTGGAGGTCCCATTCTGTCCACACGAGCCTGTGCAGACTAGTCTTGCCATGGCTTCGCCATGATGGCAGGCTTTGGGGCATTGCATGGTGTGCTTTCACATGCGCAATGACCCGCCTAGGAAGGAGCTTGCCCATAGCCTGATGGGGTGGGTGCATAAGGTCTCGAGTTACACTCACGGTGGTGAAGAGTGTGAAATGGTGTTCCACATCACAGCATTTCGAACTTGGATATTCCGCATTGAGCAGGCACTTAGCATTGCCAGGATCTGTCCCCACATGTGTACAGGTGCTGTACAGACGCTTGGGCGCCATGTCACCACCATGTCAGCTTTTACACATGAGCCTCATCCTTAGCCTAGCAGCAGAGAGGATACAGCACTGTACGTACATGCTTTTCCATAGAGCGTCTTTGCTATTTCTTTGAGGTGGTGTGATGCTAGCACTCTTTAGACTGATGTCTCCCAGCATGACTCTGAGTCATAAGTGACCTGTATTTGTGCATTCATGTCAGTGTTCTTGAGACTGCTTCTCCACAAATTGATGCAGGTTGGAGCACTCCTTAAATGAAAGGACCGTGTTGACAATCCCATATTTCATCTCTCTCATCTCCAGTCCTGCTCTCACACTCCAGCATGCCTTGTTCAGTTTTCATAGCGTGCTGTGCACTATGCATGCATGTCTTGTGCTTCGTCTGCACTTATACCAGCTGGCTTTGTGTTGGCCACAGTATTGGGCCTTACAAGTTACAGGGACTCCGATATCCTGTACAAACCTCAATGTGAGGCGTTGCAGGGGGACGCATATAAGCTATCCTCATACAGCCCCCGCAGCTATCTTCAATACAGCCTGAATCGTCCCTATGAGAGACAGTGCCGCCCCTATTACCGCCATGCACAGCGCAAAGATCTGCTCCACCCTCCCAATCTTCCTGCACACAGCTTACCAGCATCAGCACTCTGGTTGCTTAGGCAAGGCCCTTGATCATGTGCTTTTCAGAGCTGATGTCATCGTTGCATGCAACCTCTGTGCCGATGAAAAGATCCCACCTTCCACATTCTTGATGTGACAAGATCACAGCCAGCTCATGTAAAATCATGAGGGCAGAGCGCACCCTCTAGTTATCTTCAAGAAGGCCACAGCTGGTATGCAGACGCAGACAGTAAGCCCGAACAGGGAGCCTCCCAGCGCTGTGACATAGGCGAACTGAGGCACAGACAACGCCACGGCAACTGTGCTGGCCACCAGCGCAGTCCTGATCGCCAGTGACGTTGCCAACGCCTGTGCCTTGTCCCTCCAGGACCTGCAGATGTCCAGAAGTTTTTGCTCCAGCTGAGACAGCCAGGCACAAGCATGCCTCTGCTGTGCGTGCGCTTCACTCTATCGCTATGCACATTGTACAAGCCAAAATAAATAGCAGAACGTGCAGCCTTTATCATGATTTTGTTTATGTGTGCGCATAGTGCTGGGCGATGTACAAGACACTGGCAGGCGCGCCTTTTGCCAGCTTCGCTGCTCAGCAGCTTTGCATAAGAAGCGCTGCGTGATGTCGTTGCAGGAACCTTCTCCTCAATGGCAGCTGCTATGGGCATCATCAGCAGAGCATACTGCACAAAGCCCATGTACTTTCAGCACTAGCTGCCTTACCAGTCATGCAGGCGCAATCTCAGCGCATGCAGTGCATCTCTAACAGCAACCCCAAGTAGGCACTACACAAGGGAGACTCGTAGCCGCAAGCACATGTGCAAAGCACCAAGCCGAGCTGAGGTGTGTCTAAGGTCTCGACACACACATGAAGTACTTCAGGCTGTGCCCACCTTTGCGAACGGGAGCACAATGGTGACCCAGGATGCTATGTGGGTTGAGATGGCGTGGGGATCCCTTTCCTGAGCGGTCAGGGTGATGTTGTCCCTGCAGAGGCATACCATGGCAGTCAGTAAGGCTACAGTAGCAGGATCTGAGTGAAATGGCTGCTTTCCCCCAGAGCAGAACCTGCAAGTCTGCAATGCGCTGTACTGAGGAGGCTTGCAACACGTCTGCACATCCGTGTCTGGAGTTGTGCATGCCTTTCAAGAGAGCAGGCTAAGAGCCTCCTTGATAGGGTCCAACCTCGCATGCTGTAAAGCTCAGAAGGGACATATAAGAAAATGATGGGTCAAGGTAGCGCTCACTTGACACTCTCGCCATATGCAAGGTATCCCAGGACGGTCATGGTAGCGTACAGGGCGATGACAATAGCGAAGGTCCAGTCCAGGACTCTGAAGTACTGCCGGGGGTTCTTCATGGACGTATACAGGGACGGGAACACTGAATGGCCTCCATAGTTGAAGGACAGCAGCCCAATGGCCAGCGGCAGGCCCCTGGGCTTCAAAAACGGCAGATCTGTGTGCTCAAAGCCTGCAAGCAACACGCACATCACATGCCATCCATTGCTGGAATACATGCGGCTCCCTTTGCATTAGTGATAAGAGTGAAGCTGACCAGAGAGGCTCTTTGGGCTCCAGGAAAGGCAACCACAGTGTGTTACAGGGCCTGGTGGCTACACGCAGGCTGCATGCAATTCTCAGACTGCCTCACTCACATGAAGCATTTCTGCTCCACTTCCGCATGGAAAACATGTCGGTGTATCACACCATACAGAGGGCTGCTCGTCATGTAGTGAGTCTTGTTGCGCTTACCATGCTCAGCCGCTATGGTACCCACAAGGCCCGTCAGACTGAGCGACGTCAGCACGCCTGCTGCTGAGAGGTACGCCAGGAGGCTCATGTTCCTCAGATACACGGTGGGCAGCATGACCACGGCTGCTATAATGACCCAGGCCTGCCGGGCACTGCCCAGTGCCCCGCCTAAGGGCACAAAGGTCGGCGCAATGGCGCTGAGGTTCTGCCCCTCCATGATCAGAAAGTCTACAGCTCTGCAGCGCAGCCAACAATTTCTGAGGATTCCCAACACCCTTAATCCTGATCTGCCTCACACTTGACTCTCAAAAGCTTACAGCTGGCATGTTGCAATCATGACCAATGAGCCTGAATACCATATGCACAGCACCAGACGGTGTCGAGAGCGCTTGTCATGTACATGGCGGAAGCCGGCAACTAGGGGGGGATCTTCAGGGCTCACGTAATGTACAGCTCTGAATAGAGCATTATGCTGATGAGCAGCCTGCCTCGCCGCCCAAAGGCGTGCTCCCCAATGTCCGGGTATGTCAGAATCCACGAGGCATCCGCCATGCACCGGCCCAGCAGCTTTGCTGTATACAGAAACAATAGCCCTGCACTTGGCAGACATAGATGAGAACTTTACGTTACCTTGCGCCAGGCCAGTACAGTCATGCAGCTCTTTGCTGACTTGCGTTCCCTGCTGTAGTTTGGGCACACACTCCTGGTCTCACGTCTACATGCAAGGCTTCCAAATATCTGCAGAGGCATGCTATAGGAGTGACTCAAGATGAAAGTAAAGCGGTATGGTTAGTAGCAATTCCTACAGCAGGAGAGGGGTTTGTACCTAGGACTACAAGCAGGAGCAGGCTTGCCCAGCCCATCTGGGCGGCTGCATAAGGGGTGGCCAGAAGGCCCACCCCGCACAGAATGTTCACAGCATTGAACAACGTCTTCAAGAAGCCGCTCTTTGCCTCTTCCTCCTGTGTGGGAAGCTGAGCATTGATGCCTGCTAGAAACTGTCAAGGCATCTGGCTGTTGCTTGTCTGGAATAATGCTATGCACGGGATTCCTGTGCCTTCATACTTGACAGTGCAGAATGGCATGATACTGCATACCGTCCTACATGTTGCCAAGGCTTTCCAGAAATGAAAGCAGCTCCACAGTGAATCTGATTACAGGGATTGCGCTTTTACCTCCACATCGTTGTGTTCATCAGTGGCATGGAAGCCATTGCCATTTGGGCTGCCACACTGTGCTTCGACTCTAGCGAGAAGGGGTTCGGATGAGGACGTCTCATCCTCCATCCGCCTTTCTCACAGCCACACTGACTGCAAGCGCATTGAGAGATTGCCGTGTTACATACAGCTGTTTTTCTGACAAGGTGGTCAAGGTCTCGCTGTAGCCAACTGACAAGGAAAGGTTGCTTGAGTACCTTCTCCCAGTCACAGAAATTCTGTCAGCTTGTCCTATTTGCTTGTCGCATGTACAGGAGACGGCCGTCAAGGTCTCTGTGTTTGCTGCTGCGCGTGGACTGCGCGTGCCTGGTGCCGTTTCACGCCACCTCGCAGGAGACAATAGGCAGAGCGCTACACAAAAGGCCGATGACAGTCTTATCTGATGAGGACGCAGGGCATGGGCCCGACTTTGCACAGCAGCTTCTGTCAGCTGTACTATGACGGAACGTTTGAACTGCTTGCACCTAAGCGTCCCTGATAGGATCCAGTCCGCCTTGCAACCAAAGTGATATGCACCGAAAGAAGTCTGAAGATAGATTTGAGCTCCCACGTGGGTCTCCGGAGGCTGCAGCTCTCTATGAAGCGAGACAAGATTACGTCAATGTTGGGCAGCCTGGGCAGAGGTGCCCAAGCCTGCTATTCAGAGGAAAGAGAGAATCTGATCAGCATATGCAGGCACTGTCTTGAAGGATGATTCTCCATCTTTGCGTGTGCAATTGACTAAGCTGGCAATTGGCCCCGGCACCTCTCTCGCAACTAGCACCCTTGACGATCATCAGTCTTTATCAGGGAAGATATTGGGAAAAAGGCCAGACAAAACCTTACGGTAAATTAGTCAGACAGAAATGCACACCACCTGCCGGCACGATACCCGAAGGGGTAGCTGTGGCGCTGTAAGCTTTGCGACACTCGAGAACTCCTCCCACATGATGGTCAGCAGATAGCTTGCCTGATGGCAGATGATCCGGCAGACAGATATGTAGCAGCCGTGAAAGCTAGCAAGGGTGCTGCATTCCTCCCTGTCCTGCTCCAGCTCCTGGAAGCCAAGGTATGCCAAGACCCAAGCTTTATGATGCCTTTAAAAAACGGCTTCAACACTTTGTGCACTATCTGCATGGAGCTTACAGGATCACTTGAGCTGCAGGTATGCCCCAGGTGCTGCCTGCGTCATGCGGGAGTGCGAGGCGCCATCTACGCCTCTGCAGCACCTCAGGTGCCTGAGCTGCTCAGTAGGGTGAGGGCCAGCACAGACAACAACTCTCCCACAGAGCAGCAGGCAGTGTCCGCCTCAGCAGCAGAGGCTCAGGCTGAAGGGGCAGCAGAAAGCTCTGTCCTCAGCCACACAGCTGGGCCGCAGCCAGAGCATAACAGCTCCAGCATAGCCAATGGAGCAGAGCACACCTCAGCAGTGCCGCGGAAAGCTAGTGACGATAACAGCGCCTCTCAGAACGGGCAGCATGCTGCAGCTGCTCAGGACAGCGACAGTCAAATTCGCAAGCCTGCGCCATGCAGCGTGTGCCTTGGTGTGCTGCAGTGCATGGATAGCCTGCAGCCTGCCGCTCCCTCTGCTGATGTCACCACAGCCGTGGAGCAATGGGACTCTAGCAGCAACAGGGCCTGGCAACCGGTGCCCTCCTGTGCAGCTCGCGACATTGCTGCCCAGGTCAAGTGAGCCCCTACCTTCAAGACGGCATGCTGTTTGAAGCCTCTGCACAGATACACATGAGAGTGCGTCAGCTCCACAGAGAACAGCACTGGCAAGCATGTTATCTGGTCCTTCCTCCTATATGCTATGTTTATATTCATGAGCACAGGAAAATGTCAGTCCTCTCTGTTCATTGGCACACTCACGCGAGCTGTGGCGTAGATTCAGAAGCTGACTGTACAGCCGCAGAAGCGTGTCGTCACTGACGATTTTGGGGCAGAGCAGAGCCCATAAGATCACTGTTGCATTCAGGGCCTTGGAGCATGCTGGCGATGCATTCAGGCTGGAGCTGGTGTATCCAGGAGCGGTCCAGGTTAGGCAGCAGGCAGTTTGGCACTGGCTGCGTAGGTCAGAGAGCACGAGAGCTCTCTTCCGCGGGCACTCGCCAGCGGTGGACATTGTCTCTGTGAGAGAGGCGCTGCAGTCTGCAGTGGCGCCAGCGCTGTCAGCAGGCCTCGATAAGACTCTGCAGGAAGGTGCTTCCCTGGTTTCGACAGCCTTATCAGCTGTAGGCCAGAGCAAAGATAGATGAGATGTCTGAGCTGTGTACTGGCTGGCACCATGTATGTGAACAAGATGAGCTGCAGGAGCAGAGATGCACTTGCACTATCCCTGCATGTCACTCTAATCACCAATGGGTGCTATGTAAGGCTGGCACAATACACAGGAAGGAGGCAGAACTCAGCAGAGACGTGTTATGCCTGTACTGTTACATCGTCTTCCAGCTCACTGAAAATCTTCAAGCTTGTACAGGTGCAAATTTTTGCGTCGCCATTATGTTTGTGCAGCCAACATGCGCCGCAGAAGCAGACTTTCTCTTTGGGCAGAAGCCCCGTGGCAAAGGGACAAAAAGAAAGATGGGGCAGCAGCCCATCCAGGTCGGTGAGTGAGCTCCTGTTGACACATGGTCCTCCTTTTCGGTCACGCTTTTCCAGCTTTATACAACAACACTGTATGTCTTGGTAGGCTAGCATCCTTGCTCGCTATGCCAGGAAGAGTGTCTAATTGGGAGGTCTGTGCTGCATATGGCACATACACGAAAGCAAAGTCTTTGGTGAGTGTTCCATGTACAGAACATGTGCACGCCCACAGAGGACTGAGCCTGTGGTACGTGCTGCATGCTGGCAGGCCATCACTGCAAGGCCGATGCAGTCCCCTATCAGAGACACCCACCCAATGCTCTTTTTCTTCTCAAGTCTGCCTCTCGTTGCAGGGAAGATGGCTTCAGACAATCTGGCTCAGCTGGCAGCCAGGATGATAGAGTCTGTCTTTGGCAATCACATCCGCATACCGCCCCTGGCGCCTGCACAGGCGCCCTACGTCTTTGTGAGCTGCACGCGCGACCCCCTTTTTGTGGCAGGCTTCTACCGCAAACTGACCAGGTGTGTGGTCCATCCTATCTACCACTGACAGTGCTGGAAAAGGTTGCAGCGGTGAGCTGCCTCATGCGTCTGGTGCGCCATCAGGCCATCAGCAGTAGGTGAGCCAAAGCAAGCTCTTCGGCTCTCACGCAGTGCAGGATCTTGCAGACACCTGTGAGCTGTGCTTGGATGTCGAAGAAGTCTCTAGGCTTGACCAATGCTGGCAAAGCCTAGAAAAGGTCATGCCCAGAGCTGCTGGACATACAAGTGCTGTCAAACCCACAATTGCTGCTGCTGTGTGAGCCCTTCTTAGAAGTTGCACAGCAGCCTCATACGCACTGTGCTGCCTGCTGCAGGGACATCAGCCACACGCCCTTCTTTGTGGATGACAAGCGTCTGGGCAGGACGAGCATACAGGAGATCCTGGAGGAGCTGCTCCAGCCGGACCTTTGCTTCCGCTCGGCCAAGCTTATTTCAGCAGGTGAAACTTCCTAAACCTGGTCTCAGTTCCAATCCCATCTGTGTTGTGTGTGTAGCTGCCCACAATGACATGATACAGCAGCAGCAGCCATTGCTGCAACTTGATGAGTCAGCCAGTGGCTGGTTCCACATACATTGTTGTGCACTTTCATGAGCATTCCTGGGCAAGTGCATGCCCTCACAGCAGCGGCTGCAGGCTCTGGAGGATCATCTCAAGGTATTCAGCAATGATGCTCACATGCATGCATGCAGGCAGAGAGGACTTGGATGTGAGGATGCTGGGCAAGGGGAGGCCGTTTGTGCTGGAGATTGCAGACGCGCGCAGCGAGATGCCCTCACAGCAGCGGCTGCAGGCACTGCAGGACCAGCTCAAGGCTTCTGGCATCGGCGTGGAGGTCCTGCAGCTGCAGGCTGCCCCCAAGAGCATCCTGAAGATCCTCAAGGTCTGCCAGCCCTACATTGCACGCCTACCTTTCTGCCAAGCATATCAGAAGGACTCCCCTAAGATTGTCTTGACTGGCCTGCTTTCAGCTTACTCTTAGCTCATAGAAGACAGTGCTGTGATGCTCCTCGGGGCTTCTTACCCTGTATGAGGTACATCTCTGTTGCTCTGAGCATTGTGGCCATCTTGCAGGATGGTGAGGGAGAGAAGCAGAAGTCATATCTGGCCAAGTGTAGGCTGCCTTGCCCGGTGACAGATGCCATGCTGGAGCAGCTAGCAGCCATGAAAGATGTTGTTTTGAAGCAGACGACACCAACACGCGTCGAGCAGAGGCGAGCCATGCTGGTGATGCCCTCTTCCTTAAGCTCTGCTCTGCATAGTCTTTTCTGGAGCTGGGCAGTATGGCTAATAGTCAGGCATGCAGACCTATTGCAACACATGACAGTTGTGCAATTCACGAGCTGCTGCATCTTATATGGTCTGCTGAATGCTCGCCTCTAATGTACTGCCTGGTGCCCTGTTAATGCAAGCTCTGCTTTATGATCCAGGTGCGGGAGAAGACAGTGCATGAGATGAGAGCTGAGAGGGATGCTGACGATGGCCATGGGCTGCTGCTGCACCTCAGTACCCAGGTGACGATCCCTGACACCTTTTGATGCCCCCTGACAGGAACACCGCATAGCTCAAGCGCTAAAGCACTCAGCACACAATCTGCCCGTGTGGCTCTTCTGCAGCCATGTGCCCACACATGCTGTGTTGCACATCCTGTCACATACCTCTGACCCGCTGACGTGCTATGGGTATCCTCAGTTAAGTGCGGTGCCCACTCGTCTTTCATGTGCAGGCGGGCACCTATATCAAGGAGTTTGTTCACAGCGATGAGGGCAGGACTGTGCCAAGCCTGGGGACTCTGCTGGGCTGCAAGGAGCCTGCACAGATCCTGGAGCTTGATGTGCTGGAGATACACATGCCGTTCCTTGAGAGCACATGAGTAGCCGCAAAGAGGAGCTGAGTAGGCCAGCAACACAAGGCTTGTATAGCAGCTTGGGCACTGCAGCTGGTGCACAGACGTTGATGAGACACTGCAGGGTCTTGTTACCTTGCTGGGGGCAACATGAAACCTATCAGTCTCAGGCTAGCGCTATTGCCCGCATGCACATATGCACTCCTCCGGGCTGAATCAGACCCCAATTGCAGCAGGCTGGTCAGGAAGCAACTTGCTACTGCATTTTGTGATTCACGATGCTCAGCAGGTTTAAAGCAGAAGGCCAGCAACAGTCTGGGCACACTTTGTTGCTGATGAGGTAACCCCGAAAGGGTTCTGAGCTGTTCATATGTACCGACCCCAGCAGCAATAGCTCTTTCAACGCGTTGTTCACCAAACCTCTGCGAGAACCTGAAAACAATTTACAGAACAGTCACAGAGTTCAAGAGGGCAGGCTCATCTGCGATTTGTTAAACTTGAGGTGAGGATTCTTATGTGTCAGTAGCTATAGCTATGCAGCCCGGCTGTGAGACGTCATGCAGCCATCACTGTTCCTCAGAGATCGCTTGACAGACCCATTGTGTCCGGGGATCACGTTGCGGCCGCAGCTGAACGCAGCAAAAGACAAGCTATATACACTGCTCTCCAACGCTGTTGAGAAGCAGGGCGCCAACAGCTCGTACCTTTTGATAGGAGCTCGGGGCACAGGCAAGAGTTTGGTGAGTCTTGATGCTGCTCATTGTCTCATCGCAGCATCGGCTATGCAAAATGTGGCAAGTATATAATCAGATGGAAAGCCAAGCGATGTGCTTGGATGGGCACTTGAGCTGAGAATGGCTCTTTTACATGATAAGAAGGACCAGTGGAGCATGTTTACAGGATTGCGAGGCCATTTTACTCGTGAAAGGGTAGTCCATTTTGCTGATCCAGGCGTGGCTCTCTGCTGCAGAGCAGGCCAGCTGCCGATGACGTATGCATGCTGAAGCGTTGCTTTGCCTCAACAGGTAGTGAGGCGGACACTGCAGGAGCTGCTGCAGAAGTACAACCAAAATCCAGCAAGTCCCACAGTGGGCATTGTCAGTCTCAGTGGTCTGCTACACAGTGAGGAGAAGACTGCGTTCCGAGAAATAGCCCGTCAGCTATGCACGTGAGCTTTTCTGTGTCTCTGCACTGATTTACACGTTGGGGTAGCTACACTGCACCCCTATGAGTGCTTCAAGCCCATATAGCAGCTGCTGTCTCATCAGGTTGTCATTGCCCTGTGCAGGACATTCCAGATTCCCTTTATCCGGGGAGCTGCCTTTGCAGATAACCTGGAGTTTTTGCGAGAGATACTCAAGACCCTACAGAAGTGAGCGCCAATTGCCATGCTCAGCACTGTGCAACGTCATCACTTTGCAACCAGGATATGCCAAGGCTATGCTTTGCACAGCTCAAGGCCCCTTTCTGCAGGCAGCATCAGCATTGCATGCGCATGAGCGTGACATTGAAGAATGCTTGCGGCGGTGCAGTTCTGCGCATTCCGCTCAGCAATTCCATTTCTGCGATGCAGAGGCCACAAGACAGTGGTGTTCATCCTAGATGAGTTTGACCTCTTTGCAAAGCCCTTCAAGCAGACTGTGCTGTACAATCTCCTGGACGCCCTGCAGACCTCCAGCGTGCAGGCAAGGCCTCTGTGCATGGCCTCACTATCTGCGAAATTCCCGTCACTTCTGTTGGAAGAGCCACTTGCACACCTGAGCTGAGCTACTAATGCTCTGTCTGCTGGCGAGTCTATATGTCAATTAAGTGCGGGGTCCTCAGAGGGCATATAGCCTTCAGGGGATTCTCAGCTTGATTAGCAGTAGCAAACATGATGCCAAGGACACAGAGGCCCCTCTTTGAGATTTGGGGCTGAACGCGGAGGGCTGCAATGAGCACAGGTAGCCTGCGCAGGCTGCAGTGGTGGCGATGAGCGCGCGCTTCAACGTGATGGACTCCATGGAGAAGCGGGTGCGCTCCAGGTTCTCCCACCGGCGGGACATCATCCTGGAGCTGCCCGCTGAGGACTTCGACAGCCCGGACAGCGGCCCCGTCGCCCTGCTGCAGAGCTTCCTCAGCCTGCCCGTGAGGTTCCTGGTGCCATGCATAGCTGCCTGCGCTGCATTCACTGATGCAGCTGCTGATGTCACCCACTTGTATCAGCACAGCATATGAGCGCTCTCCCAGCGTCTGCAAGGCCTTGTCGCCGATGACAGTTTGTCAGGGAAATACAACATCTGCCCCGCACTTCTCTCAGCCTTAAGCAGGGGCTGCAGTCACTGCCCGGCTGAAGTGTTGTCATGTGGGTTGGAAGCTCAGATGGGCTACACTGCGCAGGAGGGGCAGTGCCCACAGCAAAGGAAGGCGTGGAACGCTGCAGTGAAGGCCAGCCTGCAGGACAGCGAGGTCTGGAAAGCTCTGCGGCTCCTTTTGGACAAGGGTGCGCAGCGCCCCGCTGTCCTGCTTCTTTGACGCTCGTCACGCTTGTTGCACTTGGGAAGCACCCTCTTCAGGAGCAGGCATGCCATGGCATGACTCCAAGGGCTTGTATAGAGGGGCGCTCCCACACTGCCAGATTGCACTGCACTAGCCTTGCCGCCAGACAAGGCCTTGAAGACCCTTCTGCTGCAGGTCTGGCGTCGCCCCGGGACCTGCTGCAGATAGCGCAGCACGCGGTCATTCACCTGGGCTCTGCAGACGCAACTCTGCAACCAAAGCACCTCCGGAGAGCCATTGCTGCCATAGACCAGTCCCAGAACTCCCTTGTGAGGCACTCTGCAAGTCACTGCTATCTCATTGCCCTTCCCTCTGTGCACCCTACAGTGCTGACAGGAACCTACTGCTTCATGTGTATAAGGTGCACAGGAAGGAGCCCTGCCAGGGAACCAAGTTCTGCAAACTATATCAAAGCCATAAGAGCGCAGCTGGAATCTTCTAAGCAGTGCATGGGCTGCAGGTGGATATCATCGCCTCCCAGGGGATCCTGGAGCTGTTCATCCTGGTGGCAGCGCTGCGGCTGCACAGGAGGGGCTACCAGGCGGTCAACTTCGAGCTGCTGTGGGCGGAGTACGCCAAGACGCGGGGCATGCAGCACGCGGACATCTACAGCAAGCCGGCGGCTGCGAGAGCCTTCCAGCGCCTGCTTGACGCTTCCTTGCTGGCGTTCTCTGGCCCCAGGTAGTTTGTAGTCTCTTTGAGTAACCCAACCTCATGTATTGGGCGACTCTGACTTGCCAGATGGAGCCTTGAGGAGCAGAAGTGCAGCTCCCAGGGCACTCCTGCACCTGCTGGGGACTGCACTGCCTGCTCTCAAAAGGGCTGTGAGTCTGCTTCTTGGGCTTGCTGGTCAAAGCCAGGCAGCGAGTATACGCACACATACCCTGTGTCCGTGGGACACCAGAGAGTGTGAAGGGCTGAGGTCACCAGCGCCTGAGCAGCGTAATCTTAATGGCAGGTATCTGAGGAACATGCTGAGCAAGGAACGCCACTGCTGTGCAGGACGGAGCGAACGGGACTGTGGGAGTTTGCGGGCGTGGTGGCTGCTGTGGCGGAGGAGGAGGTGTCGGAGGGGTTGCAGCAGCACAGCATGTGCCCTCCCCTTCTCAAGAGCTGGCTGGCAAAAGACATTGTCCATGTGGGGTCCTCGGCTGGAGAGGCAGCCTGACTTGGCAGCCTTCGGGCATATCACAAGACGTGTGCTTGCACGTCAGCTTGATATCACAAGCTGGAGTGCTGGCCAAAGACATCGTCCTCGTGGGCTCCTCTGCTGGAGAGGCAGCCTCATCTGGCAAGGTCTGGGAGTACAGATGCGCATGGACACCACAGTGCATGTGCTGGCAGGACCATGCCGTGTAGTAGCTACTATGAAAGAGCAGACAGTTCAGAAACACAGAGACTGGCTGAGCTGGCTTTGTGCTCAGCAACATGCCTGCTCACAACATTTGGGAGCCTGGGTTCAGTCTGAGAGGACTTTTCCTGCATCTGTGCTTATGGGTTGGTGCAATTGAACGACCAGTACTGCATAGCTTGTGATGGGCAGACATGGCCAAAAAAGGCTGTACAAGGCGCAAGAGAATTGGACCAGAGTGCTTGCGGTGTTGGGCATTGTGAGAGATAATCTTGTGGCAGGCTACATCATCCTCTTCAGACAGGAGACATTGCAACAAGTCTGGCTTGTCTGGAGTTCTCTCCCTTCGGGATGTAACGCCGGCAGCTCCGGAACTAAGGGTTCAGAAGCAGCGGGCATCTCGCCATTCAAGATGCCATATCTGCTTGTGTACTGTTCATTGCTTTCATTATATATGCTAGAATCAAAATGAGTGTCGTTTGCTACCTCGTGCCGCTGTGTGTGACGGCCACTTGGGAGGGCTTCGTAACATGCGCTTGCCATGCTTTGCCTTAAGATCGTACATTTGTTGAAAACAAGAAGTTGAGCTTGTCTACAATGTCACTCGATCCACGAACAGGCGAAGAATCGGATCCTGACTGATGTCCAGCTCATTCTTGGACAACGCTGAGGGCTTGACAAGGCACACACTATGCTGCCGCACCGTGTGCATGTAAGCACAGAAATCGTCTCTGTCTGCGCAAACAATTGTCTACGAAATGTAAAGAGCGTCCCTCTGGCACTTTGGAGGTCCCCGGCGGGGCTTGTGAGTCATCAACTTCGTCCCTGTCACCACTCAGCTCAATCCTTTCTGGTCAGAATATCTCAACATCTACAGCTTTACGAATTACCCCTGCGATTTCAACACTGTTAGACGCCGTCTGCGCTCCAACGGAAAGGACCGAGATGTCGGCTACACATGTGTACCAGCAGATTGCACAGCAAGCCATTGCCAGGCACATCACAGGAGGAAGCCCTTTCAGAGACTGCCACCAAGCATCCAGGTGACCAGCACCTGCCCTTGCTAGTGTCCTTAGCATCGCATCACCACCAATCCTCAGATAGAGCTCACAACACTGAAGAGCTGTGCTGTCAGGTTAAGCACTGGTCTACTCTGCATGAAGCTTCACAACATGATATGACAGTGCTGCTTATCAAGCCAGCTCTGGAAGCCAGCACATTCCTAACAGCATTGCGTCGCGAGTATTTGTGATGTAAATCTGGCAGACTTTCCCATCTGTGATTCCTACAGGGATATACAGGCGAGGCCAGGCTTCATGATACCATCAGCCTCAGGGCCACCTCAGAAGACTCACGGCGAGCCAGCACCCAAGAGGGTCACCAAGGAGTTCTTCAAGGATCTGCTGGCCGGAGGCATTGCAGGTGCTGACACCCCCTGCTTGCTTGAAGCGGCTGATGAGGAGGCACTGCATAGACTGATTCCACTTACATGTACACCATTTGCTTCACGAAAAGGCATTGGAGGTGTCACACGTGCTCAGAGCTACCCCGCCTGTGTCAGCAGCAGCTGCACCTGGGCAGCCTGCACCTGCAGGTGGTCCCATGCTGCAGGGGAACATGGGCATACCATCTACATGCACGCAATGGGTAACAGTGCTGTACAGTGCAGTAAGAGAATCTGACATGCTAGTGGTGTTGCAGGGGCGATCGCCAAGACAGCAGTGGCGCCCATCGAGCGCGTGAAGCTCGTCCTGCAGACGCAGGACCTGAACCCCCGCATCAGACGCGGAGAGATCCCACCCTACAAAGGTGAATTGTCCCACGCAAGGGTCTTTCTGTCCCTCAGGACCCAGTATGACCTAATTGTCCTGAACTGTGTCTGGTACCGGCAGTAACTGATACTAGTCAAGTTTCAGGATGATCAGGTCTTCCTTTTGGTGCCACCAGTGCATGTTGCAGAGTGGGGCAACCATGCCAAGTTTGGTAGCTGCAGCGACATGTTCAGCAAGCAGGCATGTGATGGGTGACATGTCAGCGCTGCATGCAGGCATTGTGGATTGCTTTGTGCGCGTGGCCAAGTGCCAGGGCATCCTGTCCTTCTGGAGGGGCAACCTGGCCAATGTGAGCCCTCCAACCTGCTCTGGCCCTTGATCAGCACAAGCTCTGCGCAGAGCCCTGATTGCAGTGCTGATGCACGCTGCAATGATGAAGATTACAAATGTAGGGTTCATTGTTACTCCAGCTGCCCTCGTGTGAGAGGCTCTGTGGCCGGCACTTGGGAGAGGCGTCCTGGCAACGCCTGTCAGGACAACTGCAGCCCAAGTGGAAGGCCAGATGGTCTACTCACACGAGGGCAGGTTGTTGGCAGTGCATTGGCTCTCTGATGGCACAGCTTTGATGCACCTGCACCTCTGTCTCGAAAAGCAGTATCTGACAATGCATAGCTAGGGAAGGTTTCAGACCCCGATACAGGTATGTGGTTCTCAAGGCTCTGCACATCAAGACATGTGGGTTGGTGCAGGTGATCCGGTACTTCCCCACCCAGGCGTTCAACTTCGCCTTCAAGGACAGCATCAAGAGCCTCTTCCCGCCCGCGGACCCCCACAGGGAGTTCTGGAAGTTCTTCGCCATCAACCTGGCCTCAGGTACACTCACACCTCGCCATGACTTCTGAGCCTCTTCATCATCCACCTGGTCCAACATACATGGCATGTCTTACCTGTACCCCCATATATTTCCTTTGCGCTTCACTATGACTGTTGGATCCTCAGACACAGTTTGAGCCTGGCGGCTTTGGTCTGTCGCTATTTGCTCATGAGGCCTTTTGAGATCAGGTGCCTACGTACATGTTTCTACTGCATGCTGCACAGACACGCTAGAATCTCATTGCGCATTGCAGGGGGCCTGGCGGGAGCAGGGTCGCTGCTGATCGTGTACCCACTGGACTTTGTGCGCACGCGCCTGGCAGCAGACCTGGGCAAGGGCAGCCAGCGCGACTTCCAGGGGCTCACCGACTGCATCGTCAAGACCTACAGGCGCGGCGGCCTGCGAGCGCTGTACCAGGGCTTTGGCGTCTCCGTGCAGGTGCTATTGTAGGCCCTGCCAAATTGGTGATAGACTGGTGCTCATGCAGTGGAGTGACTGTACATGTTGAATGATGCCAGGATGCAGCTCATTGCAGACTGTCCTGCAGTGAGCTGCCCGGCGGCTCCCGTGTGCATTCTGTCCACAGGCAGTATTGCGTGCTCACTTCAGGGGATGCCCATAAAGGGCTTCGTTGTTGCCCAATCTCCTGTGCAGCACTTGTGTGATGGTAGACTAAGCATTGTGCTCTTTTAAAGCGATAGCCCTTTGCCTTAGACCCATCACCTCGGAGATACTTAGATCGTCCCCTCACCAGCAGGCATCTTGCAGGGCATCATAGTGTACCGCGGCGCCTACTTTGGCCTGTACGACACAGCCAAGGGCGTGCTGTTCAAGGACGAGAAGAACGCATCACTGCTTGCCAAGTGGGCAGTCGCCCAGGCAGTGACCATCCTGGCGGGCGTCATATCATACCCCTTTGACACCGTCCGCCGCCGGCTCATGATGCAGGTCTGCTTGTGCTTACTGTGATACATGGTTTTAGTATGGTCTGAGTCTCCGTGCAATATCGTGCTTGGTGTATAGAACAGGAACCATCAGTATAGCTTTTTCTGACCCTGTTCGCCGCCAATTGAGGTCGGTGGGTGAAGACTGCTGCAACTGTTGATGTTATTTGGATCAGCCGCTTGGCGCTGCCTCCCACAACGCTTTGCTGGTATGACGCTTCAGTGCTGGGCTGAGGTGACTGAGGATCTTGTGGAAGGCCAGTATAGGCTGGTGGCAATGAGCATCTGAGGAAGGACACCAGAAGCACACCGATGCAGTCCGGCCTGACAGGCCATCTGAGCTGCAGGCTGGTGAGGAGCGCTACTACAAGAGCACTCTGGATGCCTGGAAGAAAATCTATCACCAAGAAGGCCCAGCCGCCTTCTTCAAGGTGATGAGCTCATCTTCACACCGCCCTTTGGAGCACCTGCTGTGTCAAATCTCGGGATAGCACATTGATGCTGATAGCGCACATAGCTGGGTCTGAAGTACCGCATGCAGCAAATCACAATCAGACATCACATGACATGAGACCGTGTGTCATCCAGTTCGAGGGCTCAACCGTGCAGACCCTTTTTTGCGACTGGTGAGCTCACGAGCTGGATCACACTGGAAGATGGCAACACCCAGTAAGGAGGGTTTTACTGGACGTGCTTGAAGTGTAAGGTGCATATATCATGCAGGGGGCCTGGTCGAATGTGCTGAGGGGAGCGGGGGGAGCGCTGGTGCTGGTGTTCTATGATGAGGTCAAGAGCCTGCTCGACAAGTACATGGATGAGCATTCTAATTGAGCAGCATGCCAAGATGAGAAGTGCAAGGCTGAAGCGTAGGTAAGGGAGTGCTAAGAGTCTTTGAGCAGCCAGGAGAAGCACCTGTGAGGCACACAGGCTATCTTTGCAATACTGCATACTAGAGCTTTGATAGGAGTCGGGGTAGCCAGCTTGTAAAAGCTGTAGAACAGGAGGTGAGCAATATGTCACAGCAGACAAGGGCGATAGCATGTGGATGGCTGAGCAAGTACACTTGATAGTGAACCTTGTGCAATTGCCTTTCCCTGACTGATTGCAAGCGTTTGTATGGAAACTCTGAGTAGTCACAAGCTGGAAATTTGATGTTGTTCATGCTGCAACCACTTTTCTCATGACGTGGAGCAGGATGCTCTTTATAACATGATAAGCTCGCCAGAAGAGCACCGGCCTCTTGCAGCTCAGCTAAGCTCTGGACATGTGTGTACAGCTCAAAGTGCGTTTGCAGCTTGTCAGAGATCGTTGCGGGCGGATGTTCTCCCCCAGCACCAGCTTGTACCTTGTTTTCTCTCATCAAATGGGCAGACAACTGCGATGTTCGCACTCCCAGGTTGCCTGTCCACAGCTTACAGCACAGCCCATGTCGTGAGTCATCACTTCTTGTCCTTCTCAAAGTGTGTCTGCAGCTTGTCAAACACAGTGGCTGGTGCTACGTCTTTGACCAGCACCAGCTTGTGCCTCGTGCTCTCCCCTCGCATGATAGACAGCTGGGACAGCCGCACTCCCAGGATGCCCCTCACAAATTCCAGGAGCTCCTCGCTGGCATCCTCGTGGGATATTCCATGGGTGATGGATAGCCGCACATTGTCTGCAGAGATCTTCATGATCTGCGCCTTGTCAGCCCTGCACACAGCACATCATGAGTTTGACATGAGCTCAGACAGAGCTCTGACAGCAGCAGCACAACAGAGCTGCAGAGCTCATGCCATGGCAGCAGTAACAGACACCGTGTCATATTTTTCTGCGAGGTATGTAGCACTAGGCATGCACCAGGAAGGCTCTGTGTTCTGTAGCTACAATGCAGAGTCAAGCTGAATGGCTGATGACCTATTCACTGGCCCAAGCCCGGCAGGCCCAGCAATACGGTTCTAAAATGCTCGTTGTCGCATGTAGCTCAAACATCCGCAAGCGTTCCGTACATCAGAGGTGTTTGATGGCATAGATAGGTGTGCGGACCTGTCATCAACTTCTAGAGAGATCTGTGTCGTGTTGCCGTCAACAGCCATGATACAGGGTGGCACAGGCGCCTTTGCCACGCCCTGGGGGCCCTCTGCCATAGACTGGGCCGTCAAAGCATTTGGCAAGATGTACAGCAGCTGACCATCCGGCTCAGACCTGCAACAGCACCAGAATTTGGACACTTGCGGCTGAGCGGGGGCGACAGAACAAGCCTGGCGCTATTCCTGCAGAACTCTGGCCGTTCACCAGCTTGTACTCTGCCTCAGACTTGCATGCAGGCCGCAAAAATGCTGTAAGTGCCGTGCACGCCAGACATGAAAGCCTTCTGGGAAGAGAAAGGGACATGTAGGCACCAACGATAGATGTCATTGACTGCCTAGGACAGCCGCTGACAGGAGTGACATGAGAGCATAGCATATGGGATGCATGTGTCCTGCTACTATATATGGGACAGCATGCCAGAGATGCAAAGAGCTGTTCACCTGTAGGCTATGACCAGCTTGCCCAGGTTCTGGCGGTACTGCTTCTCAAATGTTCCATCCTTCCGCTTCAAGATCTTAGTCCCTGCTTCTCGAGTGTTGAGCTTGCATAGGTATCTAGCGGTGTCCAATACAGTTGCTCCATCCGTTCTGCACATGAAGAGGTTCTTTCCATCATGGTGCAAGTGGAAGTCTGCAGGAGGAATTATGGGGCTCGGCATGGACTGAACGCAAGAATTGGAAAGTGTGCATGTACCTTCGCTTAGGCGCCCGTTTCAGATCGCAGGTTGTCGTCAGCACATGCCTGCCCGAGTATTTGCAGTAGTACACGTGGAGCTGCTGCCCGTCGTCTGCAAGCGCGTCTTCTGAGGAATACGTCAAAGTGGTGCGCTTTGGCATACTGGAGCAAGGGCCTAAGTCCTACGTCGTCTTTCGTGTACCAATCTCAAGCCTGGGTCATAAGTCATGTAGCGAGCGGGCCTTGCAAAGCGTCAGACTTCCAGTGATGTACACATGCTTTGCAAGCGTTGCAATTTATCTACTGCTATGATAGACATCTCGCCTCAGAACCAGGCTCTGCTCAACACTTCCGGGACGGCAGGTGCTATCACATGCGCTGGGCAGCTGCGGGCAGCTTCTGCACAATCAGCAACTGTCCTGCCTGCGAGCAGAAGTCCTGCTTTTCCTTGTTCTGGAAGAGTGAAGCACAGCAGATTGAACTCACTAGAGGACCTGGCGATCAGCGCAACGCGACGAGCTAGTGTGCCATATTCTGCTGGTTGATACCCAGCTGACAATTCTTGGGGTTGGGCGCACGAACACACTAGACTACGTCTCTAGCTGGTCTCAGGAAAGCTGTAAAGTAGACGCACCGCCCATGCGCTAGCTTAGAGCCTCATCGTCCCGATGGCTGGCTTAATCGCAAGTGCCATCGGCCTTGGACTGGGAGCTGTAGGGGGGATCTCGGTACGCTGAACAACCCCCAAAAGGCCATAAGATGTTCTTGCGACCATAATGTCCGGCCGGAGTCTCTGCCTACGCCATTCCTTGTCAATATGCATGTAGCTTCCAGTTAGGTCCTATATTCCTTTTTACTGTGCGCAACACTGAGGGGACTCGTTTCGCAGCCTCCTCTGATGCCATGTTGCACACATCTTCCACATATGCATGGTCCTAGACGTATACAGCGTACTTTTACAGGAGTCAGTACATTGCTGTGCAGGTTGGAAGCGTCCTCCTGCAAGGACGCCTCCCTGTCAAGGAGTATGACCAGTATGGCCTTGACGCTGATGAGGACGAGGGTGTTGAACTGCCCCCAGCCCCAAAAGACGGCAATGTCTCTGGCAAACCACGGACCTTCCTCCAGTATGCGCCTTCATGGGCCAAGCACCCCGACTATGACAGGGTATAGGTCCTTATGAACATCTCACAGTCATCTCAAGATGGCAGACACAACTGAGTTGTATCATGAGCTGTGTCTTCTTGTGATGCAAGCCATCTTCAACAACACCCCCACATGTCCTGTTGGGTGAAAAACACTCAAAGGCATTCCCAGTGCAAAGACTAGACAAACATGGCCCTCCCCTGATGCAGGTGCTGTGGATCAATACAGCAATGAAGACAATGTGGCCATACTACAACCAAGCAGTTGGACAGCAGGTGCTGGAGCAAGTCAACCCCATCATTGCAGAGCAGATCAAGCCGGTACGATCGACTCTGAGATCATAGTTGTGCTTCTGAAGGTGGCTGAAGCACCATCCTGCCATGAGCAATGGATAACGGAACACGTCCTGTTGCATCGCTGACATTACAAAGCTTTACTCGATTCACTGCACAAGCGGGGGCTGCTTCAGTCTTACTCAGCATCAACTCCTGTGTGTCTAGTACTAACGTGCCTGGCGACAGATGCCCTCACACTGAGCCGTCTGCACATGGCTGGGTACAAGGCCTAAAAAATTGCTAGTGAAGCCTGTTTATTGCTTGAATGCCCTGTGCAGTATCCCTTCATCCAAGCCGTGGACATAGAGGTTCTGGATCTGGGCACGCAAGCTCCTGCCATTGGCGGAGCCAAGTCCTACTCTGCAGCCAACGATGAGGCCATCCTGGAGGCCCCCGTCCTGTGGGGCGGGGACGCCAGAGTACGGGCGTCAGTGCGCATCAAAGTGGGCCAGTTTGTGCTGTACCTCCCAGTGGAGGTTCGCGACCTGCAGGTAGACACCCTTATCATGCGCCCCTGGCCTGCCTCGCTCCCCTGCATTCCTGCTGAGGCTGCTTTTGTCTCGCCCTCTTTAGATGAGAGCGCTTGTGAGGTTATGCTCAACCCTGTTTCGGCCTGACCTGCTTATCCCGGGACCTGTTGATGCTGCTTGTTCTGGCCCCCTCAAGGGTAGCCATGGGAGCACAACAGGCCAAGGCAGGCATCAAGTATAATCCTTGCAAGTGCTGTGCCCTTAAGGCTGCTCGTACTGCACCTGCAGATCAGGGGGCATGCTAGGTTTTCCTTAGCATCTCCCTCAGCCGACCATGCTCCCGTCGATATCTGTTGAGGCTGCTTGTCTTGCCCCTTTGCAGATCAGAGGGCTTGCCAGGATTGCCCTAGCCTGCAACGTTACCGTAGACATGTGTTGAGACTGCTTGTCTTGCCACCTTGCAGATCAGGGGGCTGGCCAGGATCACGCTGGCGCCGCTGACGGACACGCTGCCCTGCCTGGGCGCGGTGCAGATATCGCTGCTGGAGGAGCCCTACATCGACTTCTCCATCTCCCTCTTCGGCTCCCTGGACCTCATGCTGCTGCCCATCCTGAAGGACGCCGTCAACTTCGCCGCCAACAAGGTGCGCTACCTCTTATATGCGTCTCCTACCTTGGATAGGCACGTGACGAGGAAGGTCACGTGGTTATGTTATAGTATGCCCCTTTGCATGCACCACAGCCACTTGTTCATCTCTCGTCACAGGGCTATCCAAGTGTTGCAAGGGGTCGTCAAAACACATTGTCGAGAAAGTCTTACAATTCAGTACCCAATGAGGCAGGGAGAGAGACTCTTCTTTGCGCGCAGGTGCTGGGAGACCTGTTGGTGTACCCCAACCAGATGTCCTTTGACATCATGCCGAATGGCGGGAAGTCTCCCGAGCCCAAGGGCTTGCTGGTGGTCAAGGTCAAGGCCGTCACCAACATCAAGGCAGGCGGAGACCTCTTTTCAAAGGTACACTCTTCCCCTATCGCCCTTTGGTGGCATGCACCCTTTCGCTGCTCTTGTTATGCTCACGCTCGGCACCAATACTTGGGGTATCAGCGTTGTGCAAGTCAGGAACGTTCTGAGCAGAAGCAGCGGACAGGCTTGCCCTTTCTCCAGATGTGAAGCAGGGCTCATATTTTGTGCGCTTGTGGCTGCTGAGACCTTTGTGAGGTATTCTGCTTTGCGGCTTGGCTACTGGCCCGTTCAACTCAACTGTGTGTCACGGGCGCAGGTGGACCCATTCGTGGACATGTCTGTGCGCGACGGGCGTTCCCAGTGCACCAAGACCATCTGGAACAACAAGGACCCGGTCTTCAACCAGGTCCTCAGCTTCATCGTGAACGATCCGGAGCATCAGAGCATCACTGCCATGGTCAAGGACGACGACATGCAGGCCTTCTCCAAGGTACGCTTGAATGCTGGATGCAATCTAAGATGTCACATGTGATGTGCCTGAGACTTCTGCCCTTTGACTGGTGCGGTCAGGGCGCCAGAGCATCGCTGCAGCGATCAGGGTCAATGGCATGCATGGCAGCTGTAAGTGGACGCTAGGTGCTGGCCACAGGCCTTGAATGCTCTCGCAAAACACATTTCTTGTTGCTAATCGCGTGAATTGACCCCAGGTTCTGCAATCCATGTAGAGCTTCGGCCTAGCTGTTTCCTCATGCTGCTGATTCCTTCTTGCTGTGTCCCCGTGATGGATGAGACAATTTCTGTACATCGAGGTAATGAGTGCATGAGAGTGTGTGGTAGCTCCTGAGTCCCTCTCGTGACATGCAGACCCTGGGGATAGCGCTGCTGTCCCTGCACGGCGCGGAATTTATGGAGCAGCCGCGCAAGGTGTGCCAGGTGTCGATGCCCATGTACAAGCCCGAGGCCCACGGCCAGCTGCTCAAGCTCTCTAAGGTGAGGCGAATTCACCCGTTCGGCAACAAGCTGTCTTAGGATCTTCAGGCTGTAGCAATGGGCACGGAAAGCAGGGTCGTCATCTCCGCGCACCAAGGTTGAAGCAGAGGTGGTGTAGTGCATATGCTGGCCTACCAAAGGCGGCACTGCTCATGCTCAGTATCCCTCTTGCTGCTGACGCAGCTTGTGCCCGTGCTGCCTGCATGAGGCTCGTGAAATGGCCAACATCATGTCTTGACTTGGTCTTTGCTTGCTACGAAAACACGCATGTACACAGGAACTTGTGCGCAGTCATGGGGTCCCAGCTATCAACTCCTCAGGCAATGAAATGAATGTAAGCTCACTGAGCGCTCTCAGCGTTCTGCAGGTCGGTGCCGGGGCCGGGAATGCAGTGAAGTCAGCGACGGGCATGCTGATGCCGGGCAACAACAAGGAGGAGAAGGACGGCCGGAAGTCGGATGACCACCAGGACAACAAGGCCGCCAAGGACCTGGACCACGAGATGGGCAAGGACCCCAAGCGAATGGAGAAGATGGTGAGTGTTCTGGGAGCACTTCTCAGAGCAATCCTTACCTTGAGAGCTGGCATATTGCGTGTTTGGGAGGCATGCTCTGAAGGCACCTCAGGGCTTTGTGCTCAGACCGTGCTTCTTTCTGGAAACGTTGTCAAGCATAGAGGATGGCTATGACTTCCATGTCTGTTCAACATTTCCCATTCAAAAGAGGGCCCTCATGGCAGGTTACAGATTAGGAGTATGGATGTTAAGCTCAGGTGCGGCGAATGCCACACAGGCTTGCAGCTCAAGCTTGGTGTGACCAGGCACGCCAGGCAGCATCAGTGATTAAAGAAAAAGCTGTATCCAAGTACTCCATGTAATCACAGTGATCTACACTTGCGCAGGTGGTCGCGACGCTGGAGTGCGACATCCAGTACTGCCCCTTCAAGTCCTCGGGCGAGGACGCGCAGAAGAAGCACAAGACCTCGGAGCACGCTCAGGGCAAGAAGCTGATGCGCAGAGCCACCAAGAGCATCATCACCTTTGAGCACAAGGGAGTGCTCACTGTCCAGGTCATCAGTGCCAGCAATCTCTCGGTGCGCCTCCAACACTCTGAAAACCTCAACATTGCCAGGCGGGCTATAGCAGATGACCTGCCTGAATTGTGGGTTCATGTTCATAGTTCTGGACCAGTACTGGATCAGTACAGACCCACATGTAGATGCCAACTTTGCTCGAGGTTCAATTGCCAGCACAAGCTTAGCATGCTGGAGTGATGCGTAGCCACGAAGCAAGGTGCTGAGCACGCACCACAGGCTTTGGGTGACCCAAATGATGTCTATGCCCCCGATGATATTGCTGTGTGCTGCGTGCAGACGCCTGATGAGAAGGGAGACGTGGACCCCTACGTGGAGCTGCTGCTGTTCGACCCGGCCACGAAGGAGAGCAAGAGGCAGGAGACCTCGCACCTCCAGAATGAGCCCAACCCCAAGTGGGGCGAGAAGTTTGACTTCCCCATGGTCAGCGCGCCCAGCATCCTCACAGGTAAGTGCTAAGTATTCCTGTACCATCTGAAGTGGTCTCTATGGACGCATGATATGTAATGCAAAGTCAAGCAGAGGGGATTCAATGGCAAGAGCCTCAGTTCTGGCGCACTCAGGATGGGGCACACTCCTGGCACCTACACCAAGCCTTCCTGCTTGAATGACTTTTGTGGTCAGGATATTGTGGCGCCTTGTTAACCTGGCAAGCCATGCCCAGCATCTTGACACCACAGCCCATGTGCAAAGGCTTGTGCAGTCATACAGCTCAAGTGATGCGCCAAGGCAGTCTCCCAGTGCTCTCTGAAGAGGCCCTGCCTCCTGCAATGCTGTGACTGAACAGGGATGCTGGCTGCAGTGACTGTGTGGGACAAGATGGGCTGGATGGAGGGGCGCCTCTCCATCAAGGGACTCACAGGTGCTCATGGCCTCCCCACCTGCTTCTACAGGCTGGTCATATAAAACTGCTTTGTCTCCTTGCCTACATCCTCCACCATGCATGTCAGCTCTCTCTTGGTCTGGTTGCAAGCCATCCTGCTGCTGATGCTGATAAGTTTAGGGCTGCCCAGTCTTCAGCTGCACAATCTTCCTGATGCATGCACAGGCTTCTGCTTTCTGTATCTTGGGACCTGGGACTTTGGGAATGCTGTAGGTGCTTCCAAGGGTGCCTAGGCTACTGCCGACTGCACTTTGACGCCCGGCATCTGAGGAAATGTGTATATGATCCAGGATTGCCCTGTCTCCAGCTGGATAGCTTTGCTGATGCATGCATGGGGTGCTGGTGCAGGGCGCAAGGCCAACAAGCAGAAGATTGGCAACGTGCGGCTGTCAGTCTCGGATGTGGTTCGCAATGGCAAGATCAGGGACTCCTGGGCTCTCCAGGCAAGCCTCTTGCTTCTCAGAGACTTCCCTGTGGGACTTCATGCAAACCCAGATAGCATGCATGCACCTTGCCCAACCCCTGTGCCCTATTGTACCCCCATGCAGGCACTTCTGTGAGGACACTTCTGTGAGAACAGTAAATCAGGGTAGGGCAGGCAACAGGCTGTTCTACCCTCGTGCTCGGGCTTGCATATGGTAGGTGAAGTCCGAATGCATTATGAATAGGAAGGATGTGTAATGGCGGCTGTTTGTGTGTGCAGGACACTCAGAAGGGAGACATCACAATCAAGATGACCTGGACCTCGGTCGAGCTGGATGCTGAGTCAGACATCAAGCCAGAGGAGGGCGAGGATGACGTGGACGAGGACATGGCAGAGGAGATTGAGAATGCTCCAGTCCACAACACAAGCACTTGACAGTAGTTCAACCCGCACAGCATGCTGTGCATGCTGTATTCTGGGGACCTCACTGACAGAAATGTCAGAGGTACAATAGGCAGAAGCGATGACAGCGACCTCTTGCATGGCAACACCGTGTGAATATTGAAAATACATTTAGTAGAGAGGGTCTCCCTGGGCAACCTAGTACTAGGATTGACTTGAAGTGGAGTTTCATACTGACAACCCTGACTTTCTCTCAGTTTCTAGAGGCTTTGACCTTCTCTGGATCTATGATTCCACAGACAGTAATCAAAGAGACTGTTATCAAATGAAGCATGGGTATAGTTGACATGGACTTGCTCAAGTGCGTCCCACCCTGCGTGAAGATGAGGCTTTGCATCAGGAAGGGCAACTGAGACATTTGTAAGCTCAATCTTACTTGTTGTCTTTGACCTCAAGTTCACTCTTTAAAGCATCAGAAGAGAGACCAGATGGATATCGATGACCTTCACGTCCCGGTCTATGAAGATCGGCGCTTGCAGCTCTCTCTTCCCGAGAAGCTGCCCAATTCTGGGCAACCGACTCACTGGGCCTCGGCGCAATGTCGAAGGGCAAAGCTCCCCTTCTGTTCTCAATGTCAACCTTAGTTCTAGTGTCCTAGCGTCATAGAGAGCAATTTTCTATTTGCACATGTCGGTGCAACGAAGGGGGCTTGGGCCCTCTAATATGCTGGTGTGTAACCGTTGAAAGGGGGTGCCTTTCGTGTTCAGATGGCCAGGGGCGATAGTGCTCTTGTCAAGTATGAGGATCATAAACGTCCAGTTGCTGTGTTCGAGGGTGACAGCAGGCTCGATGGCAGAGGATACGAAGTGTTCAGACCAGTCTGTGAGTCTCAGCACAATTTGTCTGCCTGTCCTTCCCATCCAACGTTTTCACAGTGATGCGCCAATCCATTTGGTGTGCTGCGCTGATCGCAGCGTCCCGTGTGAGTGCAGTCATGGAGACTGGGACCCTGAGCAAAGCAGCAGGCTCTGCATATGCAGAGTTTGGCAACTCAAAGGTCATGGCTGGAGTGTAAGTTGACCAAGTCGACCGCCTATCATAGTCTACATGTCAATAGCTGAACAAAACTGAAAGTGCAGCACACAGGCTTTGCTCAAACGTACACCTGATTGCATAACGATCAGTTTCATGCAGGTATGGCCCCAGAGAAAGCGACAGAAGGGAGACATTCAGTGAGGAGGGTCGCCTGCGATGTGATATCAAATATACCACGTTTGCACGCCATACCAGGAAGCCCAACTTCTCTCAGGTGACACCCGTTGCAACTGAATGTGTAGCATCTACGCAGCTGTGCAATTCCAAGTCCGCACACCGGCTTTATACACTTTCCTGTGCTTCCCATTTGCGTCTATCCTTCTGAGCGGGCAGCATGATGAAGCTGCACAGCTATGCACAACTTGCGCTCCACTGCTGCAGACTGATGAAGATAGAGAGGTGTCAAGTCAGATGCTGACTGCTTTGACGGCTGCACAGCAGTGCTTCTGCGAGTGGCACCCAGCATGGTTTCTGACAAGCTGTGCTGTGCTGAGCCTCCTCTGGCGTGCACTGCTGCAGACTGATGAGGAGAAGGACATGTCCAGTCAGATGCTAGCTGCATTGGATGCTGCAGTCCTGGCGCACACCTTTCCAAAGTCCAATGTGGATGTCTACTGCCTCGTCCTGGAGTCCGGAGGGTCTGACCTGGCAGTTTGCATCAGCGCAGCCTGCCTAGCGCTTGCTGACGGGGGCATAGAGATGCGCGATCTAATCTCAGCATGCAGAGTGGTAGGCCTTTGCAGCACTTCAGCAGACAATGTGAAGTCACAGAGAACCAGTAGTATCACCTTGCTTAATAACACGCCCGCAGCAGAATGCTCTCTGCAGCTAGCAAAGCTTGCAGTTTGTGTCCCCTTGTAGAGAAGCTCGCGAAGAGTTATAAATGAAGGACCTGATATGGTACATCTGCTTGTGTCTGAGCAGGCCTGTATGGCTGTCTGCTGACTTCACATGCTGATGTCTTTGTGACGTCCCATGCAGAGCAGAGTGGAGGGGCACCTCTTACTAGATCCCACAGAGGATGAGGCCTACCGGGAAGATGGAGGCTTGCTGCTGGCATACATGCCACAGGCAAACCTGGTGTGTCTCGTGGTAGCATGGCATCTCATCTCCCATTGCTTTCATAGATTCTATGCATCTGTAAGACCAAATGCGGCTTGTGTCTAGCGCCCTGCTCTTCTGATGGTGCACTGTGCTGTGAGCTTGTGCACTGGGGCATCCACTCACGATCCACCTGCGATATGGGCAATGCCTCCAATAGGTGTCAGTATGCACATGTTGTAGCCACCCTCACGAGGGGGGATGCTACAGCAGATATCAAGTGCAAGGACAGGTATTTCTCTTTGCATGTTGCCAATGGCCATGTCTTGGGTGCAGGTAGGGCAAGTGCTGATGACTGGGGAATGGGACCATGAGGATGCAAAGGAGGTGCTGCGGCTAGGCATGAGCAGCTGTGCTCAGATTGACACTTACATGCGCCAGTGCTTGAGAGAGGCCCTGTCTGGTGATAGCATGGATGAGTGACTCCCAGCATAAGTGAAATCTGTTACTTACATCACTCTGACAGTACACCACGTACACTGCCTCGAATTGAGGCTTCCAGATACACATTTGTCTTGCGCAGCTGCTGGCAAGGGGCATATGCACATCCTTGCCTGCTGCAGCATCAATATACATGAAAGATGTGCTGAGCAAGTCTCACCTGCTCCATCAGGGCACTGAAACCAATCAGCAAGCTGCAAAGTATCCTCATCACTCACAAAGGGACCACCACAGCTTGTAGACCATTGCAAAGAATGGGGACATAACAAAATCTTAGCTGGTACCTGGAACTGCAATGCCTGCCTGCCCTACACACTGGGATCCAAAGCTAAACCTGCTGCTGTTGTTTACCCTAGGTAGCTCCCAAGAAGGCAGCACCACTCCTGAGGAACTTCCTCGCCAGGCCAATCAGGAGCTGCTCCCCCTGCTGGACTGCTGCCTGGAGAGGAGCCGCCTCATCCACCTTCTCCGCTTTCCCTGCAAGCCCGCTCGGCCTGCAGGTTGTGTTCCGCACCAGCCAGACCTGCGCAGCAGTTCACTGACAGTTTGCATGCTGCTTTCTGACACTCATGCATGGGATGCTTGAGGCCTTGACAAGAGTGAGCTTCTCCTGTATAGGATTGGTCCTGCAGATGCGCCTTGCAATCCTACAGTGTGCTGGAAAGGCTGTAGATCACTGCTGCTACACATTATTAGGTGCTGCCTCCATGGCTACTGGCAAGATCCTTGTGACGCTCTTTTGCCACAATGAGCATGCCTGCCCTGGCCTTTTATGTATGGACACACTCTGCACTTCCTCAGCTGCTTATGACAGAAGGGCCTTACCTCATCTGACACAATCGCCTGGGAGTCCTGGTTCCGGTGCCACCGCCACAGCGCGTGCGTGGTGTTGAGCAGGTCCAGCGTTCCGCTGCCGTAGCTGGCTTCCCTGTACGCTGACCAGTCCGGCTGCGGCTCGTCATACACCTCTGCCAGACCCTCCCTGTTTCCCCCGTCCCCAATCACTATATGCACAGGCCCGCACTCGTCCCTCACCCCCCTGCATAAACAGCTGGCATGTCAGCTACTCAGCAGCCTGCTCGCTGATCCCAGCACGGTCTAAATCTCCTCATGCAAATGCAGCGCTGCAGGTGTGTCCGGAGAGGGCCATGAATACATCACAGAAGCAAGCATCCGCTCCGTGTAGGCGTGGGTGTGAGAGCAGACACATCTCATCACATCTTGCTTGGCAGGCACTGGGCTCAAGAGATAGAGGGCAGCAAAGTAATGTTATCTCATGAGGGACTGCCATAGTGAGAAGCAAAGAAGCAGACCTGAAGACGGGGTACGATGACTCGTAGGCATGCACATGCCCCGCAAACACAGCGTCCACGCCGTGCTGGTACAGCGTCTCCTCCATCGCATCCATCATGTCATCCACCTCATGTTGGTGTGCCGTGTTGCTGTTGTACCTGCACACGTAACAGAACAGTCCTCAGAGAGATTAAGAGACTCTGTACATCCATCATACTGGGGTGCATCGTTGCGCACTCATGCTGATGTACGCCAGAGAAGAGGGCCAAGGAGTAAGGCTGATGACTGCAGGCTTCTCTAGTCCACCGACACTCCTTTGCTGCCACACAATGGAAGCTGTGAGATTGCATGGGTTTTTATGCCAGAAGTATATCCGCTCAAATGCCTTGTCATCCTCCCAGCTCGTTGGACTTGCCTTTGCGACCTGTAACTTACAGCAGGTGCCACGGCAAGTGCAGCGAGCCGGTAGGGAAACAAGACACCCAGCAAGCTGGAGTAAACTCCCAGTGACCGCACTGAGAAAGGAGATGGAGTCACGCAGATTGTATTAGCGTAGTTGCGGCTCACCAGGGCGCGTGCATGCCCACAATGACCCAGGGGGTGCGACTGCGGTCCACCGACGCCAGATCCTGCTGCAGCCACGCAAATTGCTCCGAGTCCCGGCCATACTCCACATAGCACCCCAGCATCAGCACATGCGCGCCTGCCACCTGCCACAGCCAAAGAACGACTCAGATCGGAATTCGTCATGTGTGTTGCTGGAACTGCCTGTGACTTGCCCAGGGCATATCTTCTTGCGCATAGCAGCCAAGATCTGGAAAGACCGAGAAACTCTGAAGAGGCATCAGCAACTGCTCTCATGACAATACTCTGATGGCTACAAAAGCTCAGGTATCGAGTCTTTATGGTTCACGTCCATCCCAAAGAGCACCTTCCATGGGACAGTAGCCTTGTATGGACTACTCACATAGGTGCAGGTGGCAGAGTGTGCACACCTCATATGAGTAGTAGAATGGCGAGTAGGATCTGCTCTGCTCAGACGGGAACCAGAAACGGCTCTCGTACGCCAAGAACCCTGTCTTCCCATTTGTCACCTGCAGGAGCCTTACCGCTCAGGCTCTCATATGATTAAGGACCATCTTCACAGAAATCACTGTGACTTCATATGACATCTTTGTGCAACTGCATGTCATGTCTCCACACAGCGACGCTGAGTTGGTAGCATGGAAAACCCTCCACAGTTGGGGCAGAAAAGCTCACCTCTTCCTCATGGTTGCCTTCAATCACAGCCCAAGGGAAACTGGACGTGTGAGACGCAATGAGCCGCCCCCATGTGTCCCACCTGCACCAGACCTCACCGCTGAGGGTCCGCTCTTCACCAATCAAAGCCCCACAAAGCGAGAGCACCCAAGAGGCTGAGGAAGCCACAAGCCACAGCTCTAGCCATGCATGACAGCAGGGGGTCAGTAGGATGCATATCGGAAGAGGTGCATGCATACATGTCACCTGCAAGAGCTGCATGTAGAGTAGATGCACATGCCCTGATCTGTGTAGCGCACAAGACAGATGTAGGCGTGTACCTGGGTTGATAGCCGTCAGCATAAGATAGGTCTCCCACATTGATGACTGATCCAGGATTGCTAGCCGTGAGGTGGTCCAGGGTGGATGCAGAGTTGTCCGTCTGCCCAAGGTCCCCTATCAAGCCCAACCTGAACGCCACAGGCAGACCTTCAGCACTGAGACACACGCATGGTATGCATAGCAATGTCATGTCCATGTCTGGCACATGTCTGGTCTCTGCTGAGCAGCGCCTTTCCGCAGATCTTTTCAGACGTCCATATAGCAGTCACAAAACTGTCAGGGTTGGTGAGGACTAGAGGGAGGCAAGGAACAGTCTCTGCTGAGCAGCGCCTTCCTCAGATGTTCCCGCTGAGGCATCAAGTCATGCATCAGGAGCAGTAGTGAAAGAGCCTGATCAGGGATAGAGGGAGTGCAGCACGCAGACAGGCTGTGAGCGGTTCGTGCTAGAGCTGACCTGTAAGGAAGGCTCTCAGGCCCTACAACAGGCGGAGTCCTGAAGCTGAACTCGGGGCTCATGCCCAGGTCTGGGTCCCCGCAGGTGTAGAAGTAGGTGGTGTCCGGCTGCAGGGGCCCCTCAGGCCCTGCCCCCAGCACCACATGGTGCAGTGCTCCCGACACATACTCATCCTGCAGAGCCAGCATCAGCATGAGTTTGTCATAGAGGGGTGCAGAGTCATCATTAGGCGTCCAGCGTGTGATGCTGAGACAAAAGCGCCTCCAGTGCATGACACTGGGAAAGAGACTGAGCCTCTCAACTGATGCCCTATTCAGCGGGAGCCTTGCGCCTCTTTCTCAGGGTCAAGCATCAGCAGGAAGATAGGCAAGATGTGCAGCAAGTACGCTGAAGTCTAGAGAGCGCTACTGTAAGCAAGTTGGGAGACACAGGTGAGGGCACTCACCGCCTGGTAGCAGGTGTTGTTGCCATGCGAGACGCCCAGGTAATCGCCCGAGCTGGTGCCAAACTTGACAATGCTGCGCGAGAGGCCCTCCATGTATCTGCACTGCTGCCGGTCCTTCCTGTGCTTCTTGTGATGGTGCTTGTGGTGGCGCTTGTGATGCCTTCCCAGCTCATGGCTGTCCTCATCATCCTCCTCAATACCTTCGTCATCTGAGTACTTCTCAGCATGTGCTGCAATGCTCCCACTGCGACTGCCGCTGAAGCTGCTGCTCAGAGCTGCCTCTGCTGCATCGCTCTCTGCGACATCCCTCTGCCTGTCACTCTCCTCTTCTCCATCGTCCTCGTCATCATCCTGCTCGCTATCTCTGTCCTCTGAGTCCTCATCTGCCTTGTAATGCTGACCATGCTCTTTATCTTCATCTTCATCATCGTCGTCGTCATCATCGCTCTTCAGCAATGTTCTGCGCTTATTGAGAAGACCAGCATTGGCGGGATCATCCTGCAGAGGTCCAACAGACGTCTTTAGCCAGCTGGTCTGCCAGTACTTGGCTCTGCACTGTTTCTTTGCGAGACCTGAGCACCCATGAGACATCCAATCATTAGGTATGCTGGCTCATCAAGTTTGAGAGTGTCTAGGGTCGTCCGTCACGTCATAAGCATTTCTTGGACCATAGGCAGCCATCAATAGCATACCAATGGACGTAATGGCAGAGAGTGACTTGCTTTGTCACATGTGTCTCTTGAAGTGTCAGCAAGTGCCTTACCTGGGGATAAGTGAGCCAGCTGACGGCCATTGAGCCAGGACCAGCCAGGCTCAGATGCACTTGCTCCGGCACGTGTGGCGATGCGCCGATAGGCCTGGCAAGGAGTTCGTGCTCCATAGGCAGCAGAGGCCTCGAGGGAGGCCTTCTGTAATCTGACGTGACACCAGCATTGACACTGAGCAGACCTTGCAGGCTTAGCAGCAGGCCGTACAGTGCCACGACACTGCACTTGACCATTCTTTTCCTCATCGTGCTACATCCCACACAATAGAAAGTGAACTTCTCATTCCAAATTCGTCAGGAAGCCCGTGGCTTTCTTTCTCATCGACTAGGAACAGGGAATATGCTCTTGGCCTGAAGGGGTAGATTACGTGGACCTACCCTCGTCCGTCACAGACTTATGTTTGCTTCAGGGCTTTCAAAGCATTCCGTAGTATACTTGGGAGTAATAAGATTACATCTTCAGCTTTTGATGTGTTGTGCTACAGTGATGGCTTTGGTTAACGCCGTTTGCTCTTAGCAGCAGTGCAGGCTGAGAGCAGGGACTTGATGCTGCCGCTCTTAAAGTGACAGCAAAGGGGCATATAAGCTTTCATGTCACGATGTACGACGGTATCCCGCTGCTCTGATATGGCATCCAACCTACAATGGCAATCCTAGGCATGCTGCGCGCTATTGGTGGCTGCCGAGGGCTCTGGCAGGCATCTGAGAGATCGATAGGCATCCAAGGACTAATAAGACAATATACACAGAGCTGTGAAGGGGTCCAAGAGATTCAGTACGAGGCGCGTGAAACTCTGCAGACTCTCTTAAGCCCTGCCTGTGAGGCTTCAGGGCCTGAAAACGAGCCTCCAAAGCTCAGCACTGCTGTACCTTGTATTATCAATGGCGCCATGACGGAAGCAAACGGCTGGGAAGCCGTCAGCTGGAATCATGATGATCTCATTGCAGCCTGCAATGGGGATATGATGGTGCCAGTTGAGGTGTCTGTCAATGGCGGTGACTACAGAGACCTATACAGAGCCGCGCAGAGCAGCAGTAGAAGGCAGTTTGAGGCTGGTGTACCCGTGCCGCTAAGCTTCCTGATGGAGCATGTGCAACAGCTCAGTGACGAAGCAGAGCAGGTATGTCTCATGATTCTTGTTGCAGCTGGTCTGTCAGCCCTTCCAGAACTGATCACTGCAAACGAGAAGTGGTCAGGAGCTGTTCAGATGCAGCTGAAGTAGACCTCACAATGCTGAGACCTTGGGCCACACAGGCTGTTTGTCTTGACTTGCAAGGCATCTTGAAGCAGTATGTCATGCATCTGAGGCAGCCTGATCCCCACATGTCAAACACACTCATGCTAACCCTGTTGAAGGCATCATGCAGGCCTTTTACCATCGTGTGGCCATTCTAAGCTAAGTACATGCTTTGTGAAGAGCGCAAGGGAGGCAAGCTTGGGGATGAGCAGCGAGGCCGCCGGATCTCAGGGCACTCGGCTGTACCTGGCACAGAGAGATGTCTCAGGTGTCTTCCTTACCTCCAGTCACATCTATACTCTCCAAATGCCATCTGAGCACGCATGGCATTGGCATCAGCACATCAGATGCTGGCAACATCCTGGCAGCTTTACTTATGAGAAGTGTTTTGTTACGAGAACAGCATAATCGCAGGTTTCATGGTCAAAGTCTTTAAGTGACGTCAGGCGTGCAATGTGCAGAGGTGCTGCCAGAATTGGCTGCTGCTGTGCCCGCCAGTCTGCCCTTCCGAGAGGTCAGGGACCGCATGCACCAGCGCTCGATTTGGCTTGGCCCCAAAGGCACACAGACGCCCCTTCACTGTGACCCCTACCACAACCTGCTATGCCAGGTAGCTCCTACACTCAGACCTTATCTTAGAGGGTTCTGTACCAGACGTTGCCGATGCAAAGTGTATATGTGCTGTGGAGTCGGGAATCAATGCAATATCCGTGAGGACCTCTCTGCTGTACCACCATGCTTGCTGCTGCTTCTCTGGCAACAGTGTGATGCTCGCCTTGGGCAGCATGGGCTGTGTGTGGCCTGGCACAGCACATGAAGCTGTTGTAGCGTGAAGTCAGGCCTACCCAAGAACAACCTCAGTAAGACATATTCCTGATGTGCAGGTTTGGGGCACGAAGCTGGTGCGCCTATACAGTCCGCAGCATGCCGCTCAGCTGCACCCCTTCCCCAACCCCTTCCTCAGGAACACATCCCAGGTAAGCTTGTATTGTTTGCACCGCATTATGAGCCTTGGGTAGCTGCATGTAGGGGCAGCCTGGTGTCAGAGCGGTCTTGACCACCAGCAGAGGTGCTTTACAGACTAGGATTGCAGACCTGCTTTCCAGTGAGTTGGCCTTTCCTCCATCCGAGAAGGGTGATGTGTCGGCATGTACCACATCATGGTCAATAGGCATTATTAGTTCTCAATGTTCTCACATCAACAAGTGCAAGTACTCGACACAGTCTTGTTGACAGCACGCTGCATAATGCAGGTAGATGTCTTGGATCCAGAGGCGAAAGGGTACCCAGGGTTTGAGGCAGTGCCCTACTTGCAATGTTGGCTGCGGCAGGGGCAGATGTTATTCATCCCTAGGAAATGGTGGCACTTCGTGCAGGCTGCCTCGAGCAGTCTGTCTATCTCTTACTGGTGGACAGATGAGCAGAGCTGACATTACAAGGGCAGCCGGCATCATCTATAGACCAGGCAACTGTTGCCTGTGAAGTACTCAAGGCCAATAGAGCTCCACTGCTGATGTTGCCAGGCCTGGAGCCTATGTGGCTTGTACTGGATTGATGAACCCACAATGCTACAATCTTCCCCCTGACAACTAGATGTGACTCCCGCAACTAGCGCAGTGCTGTGTACAGTGTGCACACAGGCGCCTGCCGCTGGGCTGGATGTATGCAGCTTCATGCTAGCCAATGCTCCCTTGAAAATCTTATGTATCCAAAATGTATGTGCGGTCCGCTCACAGCAACCCAATGCAGAGGTACAATGTCCATCTGGCAAATGAAATCAGCGCCATCAGACGAGTCTGCCAGCGGCTGGGAAGAGCTCCAGATCTTATCCAGTGGCGTAAGTAAGCATTGCCCTAGATCTATGCCTACTTGGCGGGCTTGGCAGTGTTGTTCTCCGCACGCTGCTCAATGTGGGGGAGCCACTGCATGGACATGCCAGGGTGTCACATACCCACATCTCTCACATGGTCTATACTGGGCTTTCTCATGGCCTCCCCTGATCGATGATAGAGTATACAACTTGCCTGAGGCTGGCTACGGCACTACAGGAGTGTTGCTGCTGCTTTCTGTGTTGAGGTGTCCAGCAGATGACAGCACAGCAGACGTCAGGTTCACATCTGGGAGACTCACCTTTCCGTTCAGAGTCAGCACAAGGCGCTTCTCTCCCATCTTGCCCTCCACGTCCTCAATGGTGGCAAACATGTCAATAGCGCTCATGATGCCATCTCCAAACTCCTGTGGCAGCATATATGATGTTATAAAGCGGACACTGCTCATGATGCCTTCCAGCTCTGTGACCATGTATCACAGCGGGCTGCATGCCTGCTCAGGCACCATAAAGCAAGTCAAAGGGCTTTCGAGCAAGGCGTACCCACCTCATTGCCGATAGCCTTGATGGACTCGCCATAGTGCATCACAGCCTGCATGAGGGCGAATCACTGGATATGTGTACCCTCATAAGTCATCACATCTCTGTACAGCCTGCTTGCAGTTCTCGTCATGCTGTGTGAGCGTGGTTTGCGCTGTCGGGTGAGGAAGGTGCTGCACAGCGGTGTTTGCAGGGAATGCACCTCATACAGGCGGTAAACCAGGGGTTCCTGGATCAGCTGAGGGTCAAACTGCCTCAGAGGGGACACCGTCATCTGGGATATGAGCTCATCTGTGAGCCCTGGAACTGCCTTCTGCAGCATTGGGGCTGTTGTTTTCTTCAGTTCTGCCTGCGCATTTGCAACACCCCGCGTCAGAAAGCGTCTAACAGCCCAGCACGCAGCGCATATGAAGCTGAGAGGACTTTGTAGAGCGAATCTGTGTGGCGTAGCATGCATGCCTGATTCTGGAACAGCTGGGCGGTGTACAGGTTGGTCAGACCAACTTCATTTGCAATCTCGGAGTATGTCTTTCCTGAGGCCTGCTTAGCCTCGAGCAGCTGTTTCACGAGATTCTTCTTATCTGCAACACCATTGTTTTTGTCATCACTTTCTGACGCGTGAAGCCAGCATCTAATGACGAAGATGAGATTAGCAATGAGAATGTCCACAATTTGCTCATGGATCTAGGCACACCTTGGCCCCTGGTGATGGAAGGCATTGCAGCAGGCTGGTAGGATTGGCACCTGCACAAGTTTGCCTGACTTGCTCAGGTCCCGGCAAAGACCTAATAGCAGACGGATGACCGGCGCCTGGCAGCACGGCGTTTCGGCATGCAGCAGCCTGTCGTGATGGCAAAATTGATCAGATGATAAGATGCACTGGAGGTCGGGGAAGTTACCTAACATGGGAGTTCAACAGCAGTCCCCTCGACGTGGTTGCCGGGTTCCGAAAGAGCTGGCCTGCCCGCATGGCAGCGTTGCAGCCGATCTGCATCTTGACGAAAAGCTTTATAGTATCAGGAAGAGAGATTGGTGCGCCTGGTATGTTTGCGAGATGTAAACTGGGCCCTCGCAAAAGGCCCAAATATTGCAGCAGCACATGGGGGGACCCAGCACGCAAATCACGGCATCGATGGGACATAGCACATCGATGGCGCTGTATGGCAGTATATCGTGCATGTAGCAGCATGCGTGAGTACGAAGGACATGGAAGACATACTGCAGTCTGGCATCAGTCCTCCAATGGCCGCAAAAGCCAAGGTGTACTGTCTCACATGGGAGCCCATTTCCATTCCAGAGCACATATGAGGAGCCTAGGGAGACCTGCATGACTCAAAGCTATGGTTAAACATAGGAGATCGGCCTCTGGCCAGGCAAAGGCCAAGAAGAGCAAGGCACCCTCCGAGTATGATGCAGATGCAGCTCTAAGTCTGAAGGAGAGCATCGAAAGCGGCCAGATTAGCCACAAAGAGCTGTTGAAACTCGTAGAAGCCGATCAAGAGCCGTGCCCGGTCGATGATAAGACCTACAAAGGTCGCAAGGACAACCCAAACTGTCTTCTCGGCCTTGTACCTGCTCCTGGAGGCTACAGGCGCAAGGGCCTCTGGCAGAAAGAGCCAGAAGCCATTGCTGGTCTGGGATATGATCCCAATGACCTAAGGAGAGAGGTGATAGGCTTTCACAACCCTTCTCATGAGGCCAAACTGTCCTGTGCCACCTTGCGGTCAGAACCTACACGCTTATATCCAAAGAACAGCATCTAGGATGTTGCTACATTCAGGCACTTCATGTTCCAACACTCCTTGCATCACACCCATGTTTCGTAAATCATCTGCAACATACTGGAACAGGCTGTCATGACGCATACATGGTCCTTCCGTGCACATGCTTCTCGTATGAGATCTGACATGGTTGCCTTTGCTGTGCAGAGCACCAGCGTGCCGTCTGGACTCAACAACCTTGGGAACACCTGCTATGTGAATGCAGCGCTTCAGGGCCTCTTCATGATCCGGGGCTTCAGGGAAGGGCTGTTTGCTGTCGAGGAGCCTATTGCGGAGATGCCTGTTGTAGCTCACATCAGGTAAGCCTTCAACTCTTTAACTAACTGTACATGACTTATCAAAGTCCCGCCTGCTCACATTTCCTGTCCTGACCCTTCTAAAGGTGGCTTCTGGGCAGCGCTGAAGCAGTCTATGATCCTTCCAGGAGACTGTTCGCCGAGCTTCAGGAGGGACCAAAGCTGAGCGCAGATCCTACGTCTTTTGCGGAGGCGCTCAATCTGGATCGCAGCGTACAGCAGGTACAGCATCCTTGTCGCCTGAAGGAGATCTAATGCTTACTGTCTCAGTGCCTCACTGACTGTCCTGTTACTAATGTGTAGGCTCATGCCTGTTCTCCTGCTGTCTTGACTGTCTCAGTGCCTCACTGACCGGCTTGCTGCTGATGTGTGGTTCCAAGGCTCATGCCTGTTCCATTGCTGTGCAGGACGGCCAGGAGTTCTTCAAGCTGCTGCTGACGCTCCTGGAGACAAAGCTCCGGGGCTCTGTGACTAAGGTGGGCGCCAGCAACTTCATGCTCTATTCCTTACAATATCAGTGCGAATCCTGTCAGCTCTACAGAGGAAGTGCATTACAATGGAGCTCTGTGCCAGCTGAGGTGACTGAAAGAGTGATGAAGGGCCTGAGGTGCTGCTGTGGGCAAGTGCAGGTGGTGAGAGAACTGGTGCCAAGCCTCTTTCGTGGTACCTACTTCTATGAGACCCGCTGCCAGGTGTGCAAAGCCACATGATGGCAGCCGTTCAAGCCTGAGATACTTCAGCCCTGCCTCCATCTTTCATCCCCATGCAGAGCTCTGTGTTAGACAGGGTATCATCTAGCGAGCGCAGGGTGTGTCAGGTGATCTGGTGAGAGAAGCATGTATGTATGGCTGCAGGCCTGTGGGTGCCTGTCAGAGGGCTCAAAGCGGCCCACGAACTTCTACGAACTGGAGGCCCAAGTGAAGGGTGGCAGCTCCCTGGAAGAAAGCCTGGTGAGTTCACCTGTCTCGATGATGACAAACGGGCACTTTTATGCCCTATGTGCGGAGATGTGCTACTTTAACATCAGCACAGGCAAGCATTGAGCAGCATGCACTGAGCTTGTCAACACAAGTGACAACAGTAACAAGCTTAAAGCTTGTGTGCTCTCATCCTGCAGGCACGGCTGCTGAGCGCTGAGCACCTGGAAGGCGAGAACAAGTACCACTGCGCCTTCTGCGAGAGCAAGGTGGATGCCACACGCCAGATCAGGCTGCACTGCGTCCCCCCGGTCCTGTGCCTCTCCCTGCAGCGCTTCGTGTTTGACATGAAGGTGCGCCACGCTGCCTGGTGCACTGAAGCCTTGCAGATGATACGGGACATTGTTTTGCTGTTGCTGGGGCACATACTGTTAGCAGCAGAGGACAGTTTGGTTGCCATGCATCTGGACATTCCCTCTCTGCTGTCTCTACCAGGGTGGTGTGTCAGAGGTGGGCATGTCCTCATAACTGTGTCTGAACTATCCCCTGCTGCTGGCCTTTCCACTCCTGGTGTCTCGCTCAAGTCAGCCTTGATTACTGTGATGTGGCTTTCAGTGCTAGAACCTAGCCTACCATATGCACCAGACCTGTAATCATGCAGCGAAATACACTGTGCACTTGCCCAAAGGATTCGTAGATGAATGGTCTTACCTGCTGCCCTGCAGAAGCTGACCAAGGTGAAGGCGACAGACAAGCTGTCCATACCCCTTAAGCTGGATATGGCCAGCATCCTGGCCATGGCAGGAGCGCAGCCCCTGCAGACTGGCACCTACCAGGACGCTCAGTATGAGCTCATGTCCATCCTGATCCACAAGGGACCCAGCGCAAGCCACGGCCACTATGGTACAGTCATTCCTCCTTTTCCTATCTTTCCAAGCCTGGTTGTCAGCTGCAGCTTGCTTTGCCAGTGACCCACCAGAGTGCACTCCATGACTGGCCTAAATGCACACGCTGAGGCACATCTCACGCTGCTCACGATTGCTCTTGTGTGTGATCACCTTCCTACAATATTTGGGCATGTGCCTCATTCCTCTGAAATCAAGACGATCCCCTAATATTCTTGTGCAGTGGCGCATGTGTGGGATGCGGAAGCCAAGAAGTGGTGGCGGTGCGATGACGAGGCTGTGATAGAGATGCCCAAGGGCCCGGTGGCAGAGCGGGGGGACCATGGGGTGGCCCCTGAGAAGAAGGTATGCAGATACTTTCCGCTAGGAGCAGGAGATGTCTTGAAGGTGTCCTGCAAGCTTTGCTGGACTATGCAACAGCTAGTGCCTGAGAAGGCCTACACTGATGACCACATGGCCAAAGGTCTGAGCTCAGGGCCCTCTCGGGGTCTTGAGAATGTCACAGCCCTTGAAGTCAAAGCATCACCCAGGGGATATGTGATTTGCTGCAGGGAGGTGCTCCTGCAAGCAAGGGCAAAAGGAAGCCCAAGGGGACCAGTCCAGACGAGGACCCAGACGTGATAGAGGTACACAACGTCAGCCTGGTTCTGAAGCGGCTTTTAGCGGAACAGCCTGCAATATATTCCACACACTCTCTTCCCTAAAGCTAAGCCCCACTGGCATGGCCACCACGGGAGTCCCTACCAAAGACCTCACAGTACTGCTAACCCAAGATGCAGGGTGAGCCTGAGAGCAGCAGCTGATACATTACTGGTGCTGAGCAGGTCACAGACGCTGAGCCTGTCATTGACACGCCCATGCCATCGACACCCGAGGAGGGTGCTGAAAGCTCGGGAGCTGCAGACAGAGTAGTATCTGGCAATGCGTACATGCTGGTGTACCGTCGCTGTAACTGGAGCTCCAGCCATGGCAGCGGCCCCGTACAGCTGCCCGAAAGGTAATCCACGTCCTCCTCAGCACTCTCCAGCATCCTGTACCATGCTAGTGAGTAGGGCACAGGCCAATTGAGACTCCCTCACTGCAACCAGTGTTCTGTCCTAGTCAGATTATAGGCTTGGCACACCAGCTACCTGTGCAAGGCACGTTGTTGCAAACAAAATGGCAACCCATTAGAACAGCCCATATATCTGGTCTACCCTTCATGGACACCTTCTTGCCTCATGTACACCTGACACAGTCTACTTTTGTGGTGCAGTCTGAAGACTGTGCTGGAGGGCGAGCGGAAGGAGTTTGAGGCAGCTTGCGAGAAGTACAAGCAGGAAAAGCAGGCGCTGATGGAGCAGGTGCAGGCACGCAGAGATCTTGTGCGAAAGGTCGTGGAGGCAGGCGTCCTGCCAGCTGCTGATAGCCCTGCTAGGTCAGCAATCCCTCTTCTTTGGTCCGGCCCTTGAAGACATTGGCAAGGCTTCATGCAAATCTTCAGATTGCAGCTCATTTACCGCAGATCCTGGTCTCCCTCAACCCATCCTTCAAGCATGGAAACAGTCCCATGTCAAAGTCTCAGGAGCTGGAGATGGTAAAAATATTGCTGTGCAGGTGGGTGCCTGCGGAGTGGCTGACCCAGTGGGCCAACAGCACAGAGAACATTCTCTTCCAGAAGGACGCCCTGCTCTGCAAGGACCATGGCAAGCTGGATCCCAACAAGGTTTTGGGTGAGTTAGTCTCCGCAAGTCAGCCGATGTGCCGGTAGAGTCATCACCAGCTCACAGTGCATGTCTTCTGCATCCTTACGGCAGCAGGCGCAATACCTTTGGCAGGGAATTCTCTGGCAATGAGGCAGCATGAGGTTTTGAGTCAGCCGTGCTGAGTCAGCTGCGCGCATGCAGAGGCGCGGCGCATCACGCCGGAGGCGTTCCAGATGCTGCAGGAGCAGGTAGAGGGCTGCGAGCCTTTAGAGGACGCTGACATCTGCCTCCAGTGCCTCATGTCGCGCATGCAGGGCTTTGCTGACGCGCACCAGGTACTGCGCACCGTCCCGACATCCCTCCTGCCAATCATGACATGGACTTTGTGTAGCCTGCGCAGCAGGCATCACATGTACTCTTGCCATGTTGGCATGATTTGAAGCATTTGCTTCGCATCGTGACGTCAGCTGATTTTGGGCACTGGGCGTGATGCTTGTGATGTGTATCTGACTGGGTTGTATGGGTCAAGCTGAGTTTCCTGTGCATGCATCAGGGTACGCAGCAGTGCGAGGAGATCCTGAAGATCCTGGATGCCCTTGATGGGGAAGCAGAGGAGATGCCCCAGCTTCCAGGCCCAGAGGACTTCTATGTGTCCAAGTCCTGGCTGCAGTGAGCCTCACCTCCCAAATCTGCACAGTCATGGTGGTGCTATGTGTTCCTGCAAAACACATGCATGCTCCTCCCCAGTGCCTTACTGTGAAGTGTAAGGAAGGTGCAGGATGCCCTCCTTCAACCAAAGTGATGCTGCCATGCTGCACACCTCTGTGCACAGACACGGCAGGAAGGCATTAGCACACTCTCTAATAGGCACTAAAGCGTGAGGGTGTCTAGGGCAGATACTGCAGCGGAAGAGTAAAGATGATGTAGCTTGATACCAGTTGCTTTGCAGGGGCTGGCGGAGGCGAATGGGGAAGACAATGGGCAACCAGTCCCCGACCCAGAGCATCACCTGCCCGCACGGCAGCCTGTTGCCTGAACTGGCTGGCGCCCGGGCACGCAGGGCAGCTGTCCCTCCAGTGGTGTGGCGCCACCTGCAAGCTTCCTGGAAACAGGCATGTTTTGACCGGCGGGCCAAGCCCAAGAAGGCTGCAAAGCAGAAGAGCCCTGCCCGCTCTGCTGCCAGCCCTGGTGCCGAGCTCAGCGACAGGTACACTCCTGTCAGATGTCCTATGTCAATCTGATTGTTCTCGGGTGGAGAGCCATTGCACGTCCCAGAGACTCAGTCCTAGAAACTCAGTGAATCCCCTGCCATGCAGTCATGCTGTGTAATTGCGCTATGAGCTCGTGCATGCTATGCTGTAGATGCAATAAGCTGATGTGTACAGACTGCTAGTTATATATGTAGGGACAGGCAGCTGAATGAGCGGGAGGCGGCGGTTGCGCTGCGAGAGCAGAGAGTGGGCGGCATGGACTCGGATCTGCTGGCCACCTTTGGTGACCTTGCCAATGGCAACAGCAGCGCAAGCAAGGAGGTGGGCTCCTCTTACAAGCAGACACTTTTCAGTTATGGCCCCAGTATCTTCACAGTCATCGAGCATCACAGCTGCCTATGAAGTTGTGGTGGGAAGGTGATGTGGCAGACACAGACTCAAGGCATCACAGATGTCGAGCTCACATTGAATGGCAGCTCTCTCCAATGCTGCTTCGGGTCAACACTGAAGGTGTCGCTCAAGAGCAGACGCAACGGAAATACTTATGCATCTCACTATATGTGCAGGAGAAATATCAGGCCAGGGAGGCCATCCTGGAGATGAGAGAGAACGCTGTGGCCGCTAAAGAGGCTCAGGCGCTCTCTGAAGAGGCCGCGCATGCAAGCAGTCCTGGCCAGGCCTGTCCAGATGGCGCTACTACAGAGCCCATGGCAGATGACTGCAAAGCAGGGTCAGTCTTGCTCCGACTGTCTCCCAAAACCTCAATCTGGCTCAGTAAGCATTGAAGCAGGTGCTGACTACATTTGCTGCATCAGCACATGGCAGGCTGATGGTTGAAATGTCACAGAGCCTGTACTGACTTCCTTAAGTGTGCTTTGAATGAAGCCAGTGCATGGAAGACAACTCGACAAGGGCTAGCAGGTTACACATCAAAAGGTGCTTTCAGGACAGTGGCTCAAGGTGCATCTTTTGCGTGCAGGGGCTTAGGCCTGGGGCAGGCAGATGGTCCAATGCAGTCAGAGGCTGCAGAGGAAGTCACAGAAGAGGCTGGCTGCAATGGCCATGCGCAGCCTCTGGTGGTCGATGGCGATGGTGACATGGATGTTGTCATCGTGACAGATGCCAATGGACACACAGGTAGGCTAGGACATATGCACCTTTGTCTCTCACAGCACTACAAAGAATTGCTTCAATGTGGTATCAGAGAGGTGTCTGGTCCAGTGCCTTGCGGGCAAATTGGATTCTTTCTTCATGCGCAGAAGAAGCAGAGCCTCAGGCAGACGTCCTTGTGGAATTCAAAGTTGGGCAGACAGAGGAGTGCCCCATCTGCATCCAAGAATTCAGCCAGGATATGTCCACAGGCCAGGTACAGCCCTCTTTCTCACACATGTCACGGTCAATACTACCAGCCAGGAAGCACCTGTTGTCGTGTGTTTTCCCAATCTCCCTGCTGGACTTGGTTCTGCCACTTTGCCAATGCCAGGCTTGCAGAACCAAGAACTACTCACCTCAGCGCTCGTGACTACTAATGATGCTCTACCCCTACATGCTTAGTATGTGATGGGCATTATATCCCCAGAAGCCAGTCCGAATGCAGGCCAGACATAAACCATGTAGATGCCAGTGTAAGGCATGCAACTGCCATGAACAAAGCAAAGACATTACGCCGTTGATTGGTGGTTGACAAACAATGTCTGGCATGTGCAGCATCTGCGAGAGCAGGCGGGAACAGAGAAGGGCCTGCTGGCACAGCTGGCAGCCAACACAGCGGTCCACCTGGAGCCGGGCAGCCGCTACGTCCTGCTGCCCAGGCCCTGGCTGGCGACCTGGCGAGCCTACATAGGCGCCTCTGGCAAAAGGACCAACATGGCGGATGTCATGCGGCCAGGCCCCCTGCCTGAAGCTGTGGCAGAGACCTTCTGCGCCTGCCATGTCTTCCAGCCAGAAGAGCCACAGAGCCCTGTGCACCTGAACATCCCTCCGCCTTCTGTTGTAAAGAGGTAAGAGCAGACTGCAACACTCCTGGAGACACCAGCAATGTCAATGTGAGCACGCAAAGTTAAGTTTGGCATTTCTGGTAACTGCCACCACATCACATGAGACCGAGCTTCCCCCTCGCAAGACTTGAAGATCCTGAGCTCAGTTTGCAGGGTCAATCACTGGGACCTCACACTGAGACCTTCTGACATGTTGCAGGCGAGGGCGGTGGATGCAGAATGCAGTGGACGATGATGCATACGAGCTGGTGAATCTGGCGGATTGGGACCATCTGATGACCTTCTATTCCTCTGACAGCAGCTTGCCAAGCGCTCACCCAGCACAACGGTAAGCCTTCAGCTGCATCCATCTTGTGCCCTAGTTGTCTTGAGTTGTAAAGTATTTCAGGAGCCGGCCTGCCATGTGCTGGCCTGCTATGGTATCAAGTAGCACTCTTCAGGGCGGTGCATGTTACTGTGAGTCTGTCTTGGGGCAGGGCATTGCAGCTCTTGTCCTGCAGCATTGAAAGGCGAGGAGCTTACTGGCTCTGACTCTGTCTGTGCAGGCCAATTGAGGCCGTCCTTGAAGTGGAGGCCCCTGCAGCTGCAGCGCCGGCTGGAGGTGCCGCAGAGCCTGCGCAGTATGAGGAGGCCCAGGTGCTGAAGGACGAGATTGTCATTGATGATGCCGGGAAGGCTATGAACGCAGTGCCCTCTGCCCGGGGCGCAGATGAGTCAGCAAGGGGCTGCCTCATCACCCAGCCGAGCTTGTGCCAGCAGGTGCGGTTCCCCTCACACATCGTGTCAAGAATTTTGTACGGCTCAAATTCTTCATCCACTCCACAGTGGAGCGTCCCCTGGTCGAGTCTAAGATCTCCTTTTATCTGAAAGATGAGCATCTGAGAGCTTCAAGTTTATGTGCAGGCTGTGTCAGAGAGGGCGAGTGCCATGCGAGCTGCACAGCTGTCCTACACAAATGCGCTCATACATGTGGAGATTGTACAGGCGTCAGACTTGCAGAAGGCGCCTGCAGCCGCAACAGGTGACCAAGCATTCTATCAGCTGTACAGCACCCAAGATGGCAAGACCATGCATCCCTGAGCTTGTAGACCACCAGCCTGGCTTTGCCACACCTGGGGCCTTGACAGATGGGCATAGGCAGGTGCACATAGGCAGGATTTGCAGACAGGGTGCATCACACACATTTAGGGCTCTTGTGCAGGTGACTTGCAAGCGTCCATGATGTCAAACCAGTGGTAGCTGCCCATGCTAGGATGGTCGCGCGTGATAGTGCTGCAGGGTGGCGCTGAGGCACATTACCTATGCAGGCGAGCGGCGCTCAAAGAGGGCCCGACGAGGGGAAGCTGAGGTGAAGGTGAGCTCCAGCAACACGCTGTGGGACTTCAAGCTGCGGCTGGTGGAGGCCCTCAGCATCCACCCCAAGAACGCCGACGTCCACATCAGGCTTGGGGGCACCTGGCAGAAGCTCACGAATGATGACGCTACCTTGGCAGGTTAGGGCACCTTGCAACAGAAGTTCCGGCTGTGAATGTACTTGAAGATGCCCCGTACCCATGGCACATCCCCATAAATGGCTGCGACCTACATTGAGCTTGACGGGCACTATGCAAGTTCATTGCATATTGTGATGTGGAGATCCTAGTGCTCTCATCCCCAGTGTCACCACGGAAGTGTATCTGTGCATCCTGCGCAAGCTTAGTGCTGTGTGCAGAGTTGGGGCTGGGCCAGGGCCAGGACGTGAAGGTGGTGCATGCTGGACTGGTGAGCGATGATGACTACGCCAGCATCGTGGGCGGGCCCTACATTCCCAGCGCAGGCAGCCGGGCAGTGGAGCGAGGGTTTGCCGGCACAGCTCTGGCAGACATCCCATACTCTGTGCTCTCTGAGTCGCAATAAACGCGATGGGCCTGTGACATCAGTTGTGACAATGTGGCAATGGGGCAATCTGCCACACGCGAGACAGGCTGCTTGCAAGGCGCAGCAATGTTGCTGTTGAGATGCTGGCATGCATGGATAGTTGTGTTGTGGCAGTACAGACTGTCAGGGACATGCTTTGCCTGGGTTAAGGCTGTGGCTAGCCCTATAAAGCACCTGCCGATTGTCGGCCTGAAACCTGAACAAGCTCTCGTCAGGGCAAGCTATATATATGTATATACACATTGGCAGCCTTACGACATGTACATGTAAGCGTCAAGAGTGAGTGATCCTCATCCAGCTGACCTTTGCATGCTGTCAGATCAGGCAGTCTGCAAAGCAGGCAGGGGATCAAGCTCTTCTTCACTTGTAAGGCACCCCTGCACATTGACCCAAAGCCCACCCATGACATGCCTGCTGAGCTGACCGCCGAGACATCTCGAAACCGCTCCTCGCAAACATGAGGCGTTGTGCGCCATTGCAGTCCCATAGATGAGAGAGAAAGATTGGCCTGATGTAGTTAAATAAGCCATCGGCCGTGGGCCCTGCATGAGGCTGTGACGAGGTGTCGGGAATACGGTGATGGAGGCCTTAGTATTTCAGGCTATAGAGGAGGTAGCCCTCGAGGGAGCAGCAGGTGAGTCCAATATTATTCCGATGTAAGACTTACTGCTAGCTATCGCATAAGGTTTTGATATATGCGGCCTGCTTTCCTGTGTATTCTTACACTGGCTGCAAGTGAGGATACGTGGTATATTTTGGCAGTGTCAAGCCTTTTTCGTCATCCAGGATGTCCCGTGCCTCGTTTATGGCAGTCGTTAATGAAGAGCCAACAAACCGCTGAATCGCTGAATGACCCGCTCAAGCAAGCCATCTGGGCTGACATGCTTGAGCCTGGCTCTCCTGTCTCCCTCGGCCATACTCCAAAGAACATCGAAAACGGGTGAGGACACCTGCACCGCCCATCAGCAAACTTTGTCCAGCCAGCTGTGTGAAGGCTTGGTGTGGCCTAATTGCCGTGCCTCTATGTAGAAACCTCCCTTTGGGGGCTACCACCCTGAAGGGTCCATATGCATACCCTCGAAGCTTTTGGGGCAGCAAGTTGCAAGAAACTGCATGTTAGCCTCGCTCACATCAGGGATATGTCAGCAGGCTCTCCTGTCATGCTCAGGGCTGCAAAACAGCAGAGGAGGAAAAGGGCGCGAGCAGAGGACAGTGATGCAGAGGAGGACGTTGCAGCCACCGTATCAGAGCGTGAAGGCAGCCGGTTGCAGCCTTTGGTGAGCTGCGTCTGCATGACAACAGAGCATGGGAGACATGCTCAGGTATTTGCAGTGGCATATGGCTGAGCTTGAAGCAACCTTGCAACTTCAAATTGCCGCCAGTCCTTGAAAAGGGAACACGCCAGTGCTGCATTTGCAGAACATAAGGGATAGTGTCCACTGCACTCTAGTGCTCGCTCAGGTAAGACCGGCCTGTGGATGGCATGCAGGGTTCAGATGAAATGGAAGCAGCCCTCCAGGACTTCAGGGTAGCAGAGCAGAAGGGCTACGGGCTTCAGGTGATTACTGAGGAAGCCAAGGGAAGCTGCTATTTCCTGGAAGCTGTTGGCAGTTGTATCTTCAGGGGGAGAGGGACACAACCACACAGCAGAGGTCCAGGGTCAAGTGCCCCAGGCTGCAGCATTTTTTGCCTGTCTTGTGCCAGGGCTCAGTTTGCCTGTGTCTGCTAGATCATCTCTTGCTGTATGCAGGCTTCACAAGACATGCGGGAGGCTGTGCTTGGCATCCAGGACAATTGCCTGTCTAGATACCCTCTATCAGACATACAGGTATGCCCTGGCCCACACATATCCCAATCACACATAACACAATCATCAGCCTTGCTGATGAGCACGTAAAGACAGCAAGGGGAAGCTTTGTACCCTAGTGTGATTCGTTCACGCAGCTGAATGTGCTGGAGAGGATTGCAAGTCACAGGACAGCAGGCGTGCTGCGATCAGAAATGGCGAAGGCAGTCAATATGGATGCCAAGTCGTTCCACTACATCGCCACGGTGAGAGTCATCACAGTGGTCACCACCGCTATTGCAGTCTGAGCTTGTAAAAAAGCAGGCTAGACATTGTTCCTGTACATACATTCTAAGGCAGGACGCCTCACAGAAGCGCCCAGGAGAATACTATCATGTTGTCAGCGCTACAGGTTGACCTGACTGCAGTTCTGGTGCCATGCGCTGTACAGCTGGCAGGTGCTTGTGCCAGGAGGCCTCATAGACAGCATACGTGCAGCAGACTCTGCCAGACAATAATTCCATGCTGCTTGCGTTTGCAGGCGCTGGAGGCCAGGGGCCTGATTGGGAGCGTGCAGGAGATGATCCAGGGCGCCCCGACAGGCCCCAAGCTCACGATGACCTCCCGGCTGTTCCTGAGGCGCTTCCTGCCTCGCGTGGTGGTCCAGATCGAGGCTGACGTGGAGGCGCAGCAAGTAGTGGAAGCCCTGGCTGCATGCCCTGATCAGACTGCAGTGGAGAGTGACATGAAGGTAGCCACCTTCTCGCTCTGTATGTGGATACTAGACAAAAGCATACACTGCATGTGGGGTACTGCAACACCCCTGGTCTCACTTATGCTCATAATCATCATCCCTCACACTGGTTGAGCACAGCATAGATCCACTGAAACGAGAGCAAGGATGGTGTGGGCTTGGCGGGCATGCACTGTGTGTACTTCGACAAAATGAAGTACCCCTGCCCCCCACTGCGGACCTCGCTGTGAATCCCCTGATGATCCATGGTCACCCTGACCTTGGGGGTCAGTGTGCTTACAGCCAGGTCCGCACTTGACCACCCGGAACATGAGGGTAAAGGGAACAACACATGTGGATGCACAGAGTACATGAGCTTGTGGCCGTTTGCGCAGGCCCGGCTGGGGTACTGGGAGAAGGATGGAAGGGCCAAGGATCCGGAGATCAGCCGAAGGAAGCACAGGAAGTGGCGCTACACCCGGGAGCGCCTCATCAGGAGCGGGCAGCTCGAGCAGTTCAAGGGCACGGTGGACGTCCCCAGCCGCAGCGGTGAGGGAACTGAGAAGCGCACCATCAACTTCATCCGGCTTCTGAGGGTCCAGAGGCCAGACAGCAAGGTAAGGAGCGCCTTTCCAGGTTGTTCACCACACATGCCTGTCTGCAGCTCCAATCTGGCGGCCAAGGTATCCACTCGCTCGTCATGAATATGGCTCAAAATGTAAAAAAGAACCTTTTAAGGGGTGGGGAAGTATAGCAGGCATGTCCTGGTGGCATCAAGCTCTGGTCTGTTCCCTGGGTCTCAAATGGCCTTAGTAGTTTTGCATGTTTGCAGGCATTGGCAGTGGTGCCTGAGGAGGAGGCTGAAGGCCTGGAAGAGCCGGAGATTGTGGCTGAGCTGGGCTTGAACGGACAGATCATGAGGAGGATACTGCAAGCAGGTGATACCGAAGGACCTCTACTTGACTCTTCCCAGGACTTGATAATGCCAGTGCCTGGTCTTTTAAGTTTGCGGCGCTTGCAGCCCCTCTGCACATCTCCGCATGCTCGCTCTTAAGAGAGGACCTCCGATCCAGAAACGGCCTCCACAGTCATTGTCAGCGCTGATGACTCAAGCTCTGTGGCTGAGCCAGGTGAGGAGGGAGTGACGCGAGTCTCTGTAGCACAGAGCCTGGGGCTGACCAGCAAGAGAGCCAATCGCGCCCTGGCTGCCTTTGCGGCCAAGTACCACATCCGAGAGAACTTTGCCCAGCGGGGCAAGGCTCAGATCAAGGTCTGCTCCCTTCTTCGAGTGAAACAGGCTTTTGCTCCCCATGTCAGTGTGGTAGGCAAGATGTTGTGGGGTCAAATCGGATAAAAGTTATGCTGGTGGTAGTGCTGCATCTACAGCCCTCTCTTTCGCTTGCTCTGGAGCAACGCAATTTTGGTAACACACTTTGGGGAGCCCTCAGCTTGTTATATGTAGTGGCATGTAACCTCACACACTCCTGCATGAAGGCCAATGTGTGCGAGCTTCGGGTAAGGATCTAGCACCCCTGTAAGGGCATTGACCTTCATGCAGATGTGGAAGGCGCCTGCAGCCTTGCTGGCTGCTCACGAGAGCACTCACCCACCGCCTGTACCTCCTGGCGGCTGGGTGGCAGCTGTCAAAAGAGCTGTTGCCCCACTGGAAGCTACAATGACTGCTGGAGACATCCTGCAGGCCTCGGACCAGCCCTCCTCATCCCAAGGACCAAGTGAGAATACCTTGTTGGATTGAACAGAGAATGCATGTTCCCTGGGTGCTGATTGGTCCCCTTGTTCCCTGCTTGATGTATGTCCTGGTGGTTTCGCCCTGCATTGTGGCATCTGACTGGCTGCACAGCTGCAATGTGCAGGGGAAGGAGTGCAGCCTGCATGGCAGGGCTGATGCCAGCTCATTGACTGATCCTAGTTGCATTCTTGTTGCGCAGTGCCTGTGGGACAGCCCGCTCAGCCAGCAAAAGCAGAAGGAGAGCTGGCCGAGATGCACGTGGACAACACTGGTGCGACACAGACTGCTGCAGCACAGCAGGCTCAGCAGGCAGAGCCGGGCGCGCCCGAGCAGAGGACACACACCGGTGTGAAGATTCTGAGGGTCCTCTGCGGTGGCGCCATCAAGGTAAAGACTCTCAAGATTGACACATATATTGTTTGCTAGTCCTCGTGTCCACTTCATGTTTGGCCTGAGAATTGCCTGCAGCCCAATTGTACACTTTACATGGCAGGCAATGGGACTTATTGAGGGAGTCGTATGCAGGTGCTGAAGGCCCCGAGCAAGGATGGCAGCACACGAGTTGGGGATGTGACGCTGGGGCGTGAACGCTGCCTGGTGGACGCCCTGCAGCGCCAGACCTTCATGCGGGTCAGCGCCATACGTAGGCTCTTCCGGGTGGGGCCCTCACCTGCCTGCACATGCTGCGCCGTCTTGTTGGTGATAGCAACTCCGTATGGTGCCAACATTTGCAATCACCATCCCCGTATGTTCACCATTGGCATGTGCTGAGATGCATGCTTCAGGTTCCACTCTGCCTCAGCAGGGTGGATGAGGCATTAGACCCCACAGCTGCAGGGGACTGTGGAATGAGCTGAGAACCTGCAGTCATACCTCATTAATGCTGGGTCATCACGAATAGCAGAGACAACTGAGACTGGCTTGGGTGATGTATAGGAGATGGAGGGGCCAGATCATGCAAAGCATGGCACCATTGACAGGCACACCATCGCCAAGATCATCTTCCGCACCGTCCTGGCTGGGCAGCTGCAGTACATCTCCATCGCGCTGCCTCTCAACAGGAGCAGCCAGGGCGCCATGGAAAGGCAGTTTGTGGTGGCTGCTGGAGTGCCTCTGGACGATAAGCTGCTGCAAAAGGTGTGCACAGTCATGTCCCTGCACTTTGCCAGAGGATAATGCGGTTCACTTGTGGTGTGAGGGCAATGTGATCAATGTGTAGAGGTGTTTGCTTTCCCTCTGCTTACAAGTCAGGCGTGCAGATTAGCAGAGGGAGAGTGCATGCCTCCGCACATTGACCACAGGCTTGGTGTGTTGCAGATGCCTGGCTTATCAGGTACCAAGTGCTGTGCAAGCTCTGAGACGCGAAGCACATTAAATTCAAGATAGTCGGGCTGTGCTAACTAGGTCAGCTGTTTTCCTGCCTCCTGAAAAGTGTTCTGATCACTGCAGGTGCTTGAGGCCCACGCCCAAGTCCCCAACAGGACCATCACCACAAGCACGCCTCTGGAGGAGCTACCAGCCATGGACAAGCAATTCAGGATCGCTGATAAGGCGCGCTCGAGCCTGCAGGAGCTGACCAACGACTTCCAGCGCGCACTTACAGCCAACGGCTTCCTGCGAGGCCGGGGCATCCGCATGCGGCTCCTGCACCAGCACATCTGTGCCATCACAGGTGATTCTCGCTGTGCCCGTCAAATGCAGACTGGCTTGCATTGTCACTGCTGCCTGTCAACCCCTATCCAATCTGGGCAAGCAGATTGACCATGCCATGGAAGGCGGTCTACAACTGTGCATATGACCATTTTTCTGAGGTATCTATGGCCGCAAGTGGCTTGTAACACCTGTGCATTGCGCCACGCCCGTATCGAGCGCACTCTGCACGCCTTTTGTGTACTGTACGCAAGGTTGCTGATCATTGGCGCTCTATTTTTGCCAACAACAGAGTCGCATCATCCCTCCACGTCTGAGGCCCTGTTCCATCATGCAGGCCTGGCGGGCACCAAGAGACTCACCCCTGAGGAGCTGCTGGGAAGTGACAAGAACAGGGAAGCTCTCATCAAGGCCGGCCTGTGGAAGCAGAGCTTCTGGTATCGCCTGAAGCAGCGCATGCAGCCGCCAAAGCTGGAAGGCCAGGAAGGTGATGCTCAGAGGCTGTGCTGGCATCGTATCTGACCCAATATGGCTCACAGACGAATGTGTCAAGCCTGCGGCACCTAGAACACTAGTGCTACAAGAGCCAATTGCGCAAGATGACTTCCACAAGTGTCGGATGCACATGCATCAGCGGCACATTTGGTGGTCCTGCCTGTGCTCTTGACTCTTGTAGCAGTATGTTAGTGTGGTATATTGTTGCACCCTACACAAACCACACTTTTATCTATCATGCCCTTTCCAATGTCAATCAGCGTGGGTGCAATCATGGCAACTGCCTGTGCAGGCGCTGCAGCAGGCGCACAGCAGCAGGGAGTCTTCAATCTGAAGGGCCTCTGGGACAGCCTGCCCTTCAGCTTGTTCCTGCAAGCCTGTGGCTCTGCTGCATCAAGGGCCGATGTCTCCGCGCTTGAACCTGACACTGACAAGGCCATGGGTGAGCTACCCGTCAAACCACCCCAGTTCCCAGAGCAGGAACTGATAACTCTCTCCTTCTCAAGACTTCCTTAGGATGAGGCATAGAAGGAGAAAACCAATCATTGACCTTGTTTGCTGAGCTGGTTGTCCTGAGAGGCTAGATGCCAGAGTATTATTCGCGTATCTTGTGGGGCATGCATGCATTGAGCAAATTTTCTAGCAGGTCAGCACATGGATTGCACTGGTGTGCAGGGGATCTCACATCTGAGCAAGTGACATCTCTTGTAGACGCCAGAACCTTCATCCGCCTGAAGGAGCTGCTCGACGGGCTGTCCACCATTGGGCTGCTCAAGCCCAGCCTGGTGCTGACTGACAGCAGCGGCCAGAGCGCGGGGCTGAAGGAGGCTCGCTGGGCTGCAGAGACGGCTTCCATGCTGGAAGAGCCGCCTGCAGAAGCGCCAGAGCGCCAAGGGTTCTGGGGAGGTGAGCGCCACTACCCTGTCCACAGACGCACCCAGAGCTGGTCTGGGTGTTTGTGGGCAAAAGCAGACCGGATGGCATGATCTGTGATGCTTTTGTGTGCCTACACCTTGTTGAGCTCTGGTTGCTTCTAGTGACAAGCAAAGGTACGGTGCTGCAAGGTAACAACACTCACTGCAGATGCTTTTGAGGAAGAGGAGGTGTTTTGCAGCAGGCGCTCGAGGCCTTGCTGTCGACCAGGATGCGGGGCGCAAGGTGTACTCACTGCAGTCTGAGGACGATGTGAGGAGCTACTGGGCCGACCTGGAGAACATCTGCTCCACATCAGCCAGGTCCGGCCCATCTCTCTCAATAAGCAGTGCTAGGTTAAGATGTCCACTGCAGCTGAAAGGAGCACCATGCTGCTACCATTATGTGTGAGAAACCTAGCAGTAGCACGGTGCAATGCAGCAGAGAATAGTGTGTTGTGGAGCACACTGAGGTCTTCCCTGCAAGCCATACTGGAGCTATGGCAAATAGGCACACTTCAGGACACAGCCATGAACCCTTTTCCTTTGATGACCTTGCAATTGAGTCATGGTCATGTGGTGCAGGGACAGCACAGTGAGGTCGTGCTGGCCGCTGCGCGCCATGCCAGAGCTTCTGGGCAAGCGCAAGTGGTCCATCATGCAGGACATGTCCTACAAGCAGCGCGTCCTGCTGGATGCCAAGCTGGCAGACCGCGCTGACTTGGATCCCAATGAGTGCCGCGCAATTGCTGCAGAGCTGGGCCTGGCCTTTCAGCAGGTGGGCATTACCATTACATCTCTCATCACTACCACATGCGGCTGAGTATCGTATCAGAAGCAGCATGGTACCCTGCGGTGCACGTAGGAGTTTCCTCTGCGACATAACCTATGATGAAAGCATGAGATCTGGTAGTGCTCTGACATTCTGCACAGCGTAGAGCTCGCGTGACACATCCTGCCAGACACCAGTGGCATTGAGAGGAGTGGCTGTCAAGCTGCACAACATCTGTCAGTCTGTCAGCACAGGAAGCTGACACCATGGCACAGTGAGTCTGATGAGCTGGTGCTCTGTGCAGGTGCAGAGCATTGCTTCTAGCAGGAAGAGGGAGGCTCTGGCAAAGCAGCAGGGCGTGCCCTTACGCCAGCTGGTCATGAAACGCCCGGAGGGGCTGTCCAGGGGGCCCGGGGCCAGATGGAAGCGCAAGCTCCCGCCCTTGGTATACCCTCACATCATCTGCTCACAAGTGTTCTTCCTCAAGCGCACTTCTGACGAAGTGACTGTTCAAGCCATGTATGTACGTACTATGTGATACTTGTGTAAGGTATTATATACATGGCTCTGGACAGAGCTTTGTCAGAGGTGCGCGTAGTATTCTTCTACACATGTGCATGTTGAGAGCAGCCAACTGTGAGACATTTCCGGAAGGATTGAAGCTGGGCGACCATTTTGGAGGCATTAGACCCCTCAAGCCTGGAAGCTTAGCCTGGCACTGACCAGTGCCAGGGGATGAGCCCACAGCTTGTGCAAACCCTGCCTCCCTTGTCTGGCAAACATCGTGATCTCAGCTCAGGGCGTGGCCTGTGAGCAAGTAATCCCAGCCATCTCATGCAGGTCTCGCCTGTGGAAGGAGGACAGGACGCAGATGCAACTGCTCTGCGGGAGGACGCAGCCGCTGTGGGGCCAAGTGCGATAGCAGACGGCAGTGCACAGGTAAGTCTCATGTCGACAGCTTATGCGTCTGGACATACCCATGCACGTCTCCGAGCGCCCACAGCTTCCCATGATATGATGGTCTTGTGACCATGCCAGTGACAGGCTTTGCTTGGAAACTCCAAGATCAGCAGCTCATGAGACCAGAGCTTATTAGTGCCATGATGGGAAACCAGAGCACAAAACTTGCTTTGTCAGGCAGATTTTAGACACATGCTCTGCACAAAGGCTGATCGCCATTATCTTGCACAGGAGCATGACCTTCTGCCCACAGAGCTGGCGAGGCGGGAAGAGAGGGAGAGGCAGATCAGGGCTGAGCAGGACGCCAACAGGAAGGCCAAAAGAGGCACCGTCACAGATGAGGAGCGCAAGAAGGTCCAGCTGGGCAGACTGCATGCAATCCGCAGCAGGGAGAGAGCCGAGGACCGCGCACAGCTGTAAGAATTCTCTGAGTCTTACGCCATCCAAAGTGCATATCATGATCATCTGAATGTGCTGCTCTGTCTGGCACCCTGTGTACATGGCAGCTGGCAGGTAGCAGTGATGGCAGAGCACCAATGCTGGCATGTATTGATAGCGCCATACCATCAGATCTATCCAGACTATTGGACAGCTATTCACTCCTAGAGGATATCAATTACATTGAGACCATCTGCCTGGTGCCCTAAAATGCAGACCAAGACCACACATGGGGCAAGATCTTGATTGAAGAGCGGCTGCTCTGCAGGAATCGCCTGCTGGCGCAGGGGAAGATGACTGAGGCTGACTATGGCGGGCCTCTGCCGCCATCGGATGATGATGAGCCTGCGGGGAATGAGTACAAGGCTCTGGGGCCCCGGCGGCGGTTCCTCCAGCGCAAGGAGGACCGCGTCCTGCTGTGGGCGTGGTTCAGGTAGGGAACCCGAATTCCTGGGGTTCTTAGTCACCATTTGAAGACCTCATACTCTGGCCAGCCTCATCAGTGCACTCTGCAGCAACTAGCTCTGAACCCTCTTCTCCCTAAGGGAGATTGCCTCATTGAAGGAAGCATGGGCAGGCAGGAGCAGGGCACAGCCACAAGTCCCTGATTCCCTCTGAAGTCATTGGACTTATAGCGTGCCCACGGCTGCCTGCCCATGCTACTAAGATCAAACAGGCATGATTTTGGCTGCGCGCTGGCAGCACCAGATGCTTCCAGAGTATTGAAGCCTGAACTGCTGCGCAGGTTCCACTGCCGCAAGGGGATGGGCGAGGCCTGTTACAAGCGAGGCAGGAGGCTGCTGCCTGAGTACTACTTCACCGAGCACTTTGCCAGCGGCAGAATACTTGCCCTGAAGTCCCAGCCAAAGGCAAGCAGCCTCGAGACAACCACACAATCATATCATGAGTCTTGTTCTCAGTTGGTGGAGTCCAGTCACTGTGCCATTGACATGCCCAGCTAAGGCAATCTACAAATCCCTCTGGGCTGTTCACCTTCCTGGCAGCCCATCTGCACAAGACCTGTAATTAATGGATCAGGGCACATTCAGTATGTGCGGCGTAGAGTTGTGCTGATCAGGATTCTTTTGCTTTGTGGTAGTCAGAGTCTGATGCACTGTGATGACACACAGGTGGCAGCAGCCATGCAGCGCCTGGAGGAGATTGCTAAGGTGGTCTACCAGAGCAGCGCTGCTGGCAAGAATAAGGTCGCCAAACCCAAAGAGGAGGCAGTTCCCGAAGGAGACACTCCAGCGGCTTCTGATGCAGCAGCTGAAGAAGGTAGCTGCTTTCTCAATTTGGCAGATAAAGCAATCATGCTAGTCCATGTTGCGTGCAGAAAGTAAAGTGCTCAGTGCTCCATGATCCCTTCTGTCACACTGCTGCCATGCCTCGTTGCAGACTCCTTTGGCCATGAAGGCCCAACACGAGCTGTCTTTCTGTTGGGATGGTGTGCATGCATCTGATGCACAGCCTTGCTTGCTCAACCTGTCATGGTAGAGCTTACAGCCGAGCATCGCCTTTAAATGCTATGCTTGTGGCCGGGCCAGGCTGTATCAGGTGCTCAGACCGCTTCAGGGTAAAACCACCACCTCCACAGCCCAGAGCCTGGCCATTGCACTGTCATCCAGCTGACTTGTTCGGTGTATGCAGAGCAAGAGGGTGAGGGAGAGGTGAAAGGGAGCAGGGCCATCTGGCTGGAGCAGCAGTACCGGGAGCGCATGGATACCATTCTGGAAGGGATGCAGGAGGGGCCCCTCTTCCAGGTGACTCTCCCTTCCTGAGATAAAAATGTCTGCATGAGAGACGTTGGATGTCACAAGTCAGGGCTCTGCATTAGGACGTTAGTCTGCTCTGAGATCTGTTGGTATTGCTGTCTCTGTGACATTCCATTAGCAGCCTGGCTGCTCAGATGAAGGTATGGCAGAGTTGTCTTGCCAGCTCTGACCTGACAACCACATGTAGCAGTCCTGCGTGCTGATGTGAAAGGTGCCGCTGCACAAACGGCATTGAACAGCTGGTGCCTCATGCGCAGAGCACCCATGAGCGGGCCAAGGATCTGCACGCGGAAGCTGAGGGGCTCCTCGAGGAAGTCCTGAACAGCGCTGAGGGCCGCGTGGGATACCCTCCGCCCAAGCCCAGCGCGAAGAGGAACCGCAGCAAAGTCGCCTCTGAAGATGACAAGGTGACGACTGAGCTGTTTCCCCTGCGCACATTGTCTTGCATGGAATTTCAGGCATCAAAATGCACATCAGCTCATCTGAGCATCCCTATACCCCAGCAATGACATGAGACAGGCCCAAGGCAACTTTGTCTTCTCAGAAGATCTGCTGCTTGCGTCTGTGCATGTGAAAGCAGACAGAGCGACCCTCAAACTCATGTGCATGCTACAGCGTCCAACCAAGCACGCTGCGCCAGAAGAGCGTCTGGACGGTCCACAGGCCAAAAAGCCAAAGCCCGCCCCTGCGGTGGTGCGCCCTGTGCCGCGGCCAAAGCGAGCGCCTATCCCTGATGATGTCATCAGTGACGTGGGCGCCCTGTCAGCCCTGGCCGGGCAGGACCGCGCCTTCCTGGACCCCTCGCAGATGCCAGGACGCAGCCACAAGAGGCTGCTGCCAGGTGATGTTCTGTATAGTTCCTTACTCACCTAGCTCTCCTAAGCAGGAGGTGGCCATCTCTTGTCTGGAGCAGTGACAACACAGAGAAGTGCTGTTGTTTGTGCTGGGAATGATGCTAGATGTGAGTACATCTTCTGGCAAAGATCAGACTTATACGTCAAAGAGGCATGTTGCCCTGACTGTAAATAACTCAGCAGCTGAATGCGCAGGCGTCAAGGCGCCAACTGGGCCTGTAGCAGAAGCAGTTGAGCTAATCAAGAGCATGCTGCTGGCGGCTGAGCGCGTCGGTGAGTCACCGGCCGGGCAGCGGGCAGCCCTCCTGGGGCGCTTCACAGAGGAGCAGCTGGCAAGCGCTTATGGGTTCCTCGTGGCCCAGGGGCAAGTGTACTCTGGTGGCATCAGCAAGGCCTACGCCCTCAGCGATGCCTTTAAGGCCTGCCTGCAGGTCCGCCCTTACACCTGTGCCACTGTACAGACTCTACTAGCGACATAGTTTCAGCACGGCAATAGGTTAGCAATATGAGAATGTGCCACAGGACAGCAGTGGTGGATAGAATTGCAGAATGAAAACCTGTATGCTTCATGCTTTGCTTCAACTGGCACGTCCTTGCCTGATGACCTGTGTATGTTTCATTGCGCTCATAAGATCATGATCGTAAGGCTGGCGTCACAGGTCATGGAATTCCCAGAGGATATCTTTGAAGAGGCAGCTCTGGTGTCAGAGTCGCTCAGGCAGACATCCAATGGTGCAGCAGGGTCCCTGCATCTTGCTCCCGACAGCTACATCAGCAGCGGCCTGGTTGCGCATGCTGTCATGCAGCTGGCGGCTGGGCACGGCACAATCAAGCTCAGCCAGGTCAAGGTATGCAAATGCGAAGGCTCTTTCTGAAGAGGTTGTGAATGAAGTAGTGATTGCTAGCGTATAGCAGGTAAAGCGTGTGCATGGATCTCTGCCCTTTCATGAGATGTAATGCTTGCCCATGGAGTGTTGCAGTTCTGCTACTCTGCTCAGACAGTCCAGGAAAACACTTCCGTTTGCAAGTGGCATGCTTTCAGAGAGGCGGACTGTGGCCTGCCTGTGCTCCTGTGAGGCATTAGATGCCTGCATTCAGGTGGAAGACCCCGCAGGCGGTGCTGACAGGCAGGACAGCTCAGGCACCCTGCGGTGGGAGGCGCATATTGACGTGCTCAGCATGGCTGCCGCGCCACCTCAGCCGTTTGCAGCAGCAGTGCCTGTTCAGAGACACAGGAGAGAGGGCGCAGATAGAGAGAGCGCAGCACCAGCGCCCCCGGCACACTGTTCAGGTGCAGCAGAGGCTGAAGCTGGTCTAGCCAATTCTGTTCCCCGGAGCAGTCAAGAAACCCTTGAAGCAGCGAGAGTCTCAGCGCAGTCCGCAGCGAAGGTCACCTTAGCAAGGCAGCCTGGTAGAGCCAGTGCAGAGAATGATGCAGCTCCACTGTTGCAGCACATAGAGGGGCAGGCCCCGTCAGCAGTTGCTCAAGCAAAGCCACAGGTTGCGCCCTGGACAGATGCAGACGGCGTTCTGAACGGGCCATACTGGCGGAGCCTGACTCAGCATGCCATGTCTGCGGTGCTCCGCTCACCGGGTATGCCACTGCTACCTCAAATACTTATTCACGTCAGAGCTGCTGAGAGGAGACACTAGATAATCCATGCACCCTTACGGTTTTGCAGGCCTGAGCGAGCGGCATGTTGTTCAAGAAGAATGCTGACGAAGCCAGCAGTGTGTCAGCACTGCAATGTCTCAGCACAGTGCAGAAAATGCCTTCTGGTGAAGTTCTCAGGCCTTCCGGTGGCGCTGCGCAGGGATACCAGAGGAGGCTCTGCTGGACGAGATAAGTGCTCTGCTGCCTCACAGTGCGCTGCGCCTGCTCAGCATCTTGGAAAGCAAGGGCCTGCTCTGCGTGCGCAGCATGGCAGAGCCAGCTGCACGGTTGCCAGCCGTATTCCGGGGGCCTAGCCACTCATCAGCAGCGAAAGAAAAGGTGTTTTCTCCCCAAAGGTCCCCGACAATGAGTGGCATGCAAGCAGGATGCTCTATGAGAGGTTCAATTTACCACATGCTCCTGCAACCTCCGAAGCAGCTCCTGACGTCTGTCATGCAATGCGTCATGACTTTCAGTCTTTCTGCAATAGCATGACCTAAGCTTTCTCAATCAGGTGGCACGTAATAATCCCGACTGACCCTCTGCACGATGCTGCAGGTTGTGCGCCACTACTTCCCGGTCTTGAAGGACTGTTTCTTGAGGACGCAAACAGTTATACCAACAGAACCATGAGCAGGCCAGTGCAGTCACTTGAGAAGTTCCTGTGTGCATGCGCTCATGAAGGCTGACTTATGCTGATGGGAGAACGCGGTGAAATTTAGCCTTCAGTGTCACAGAGGACGCAGCAATAGTCAAATATGTTTTGAGCGTGATGGTGCACCTGGGGTTTTGTGACCAGAAGCGTTTGGGCCTTGACAAGCTGCTACTTTGAAGAACGGATCCTCTATTTATATGGTAAAAGAATGTACTGTGATGAGCTGTGCGAGTGCACAAACCGCAAGAACATTGCACATGGAAGGAACTGGCCAGTTGAACCGGCACGTGGAACAACATGCTTGCATATGTATACGGCTGCATGCAGCAAGTTTTGCAGTTAGATATCACACATCTCTTGTAGCGTGCGCTAAAGTTGCTACATCGTCTTTAGACAAGCCCGAGAGGGCAGGACTAACATCATCTGCAAAGCTCAGGAAACTATCGCCTCCTCCTTCAGGCGGCAAGATACATCCAGAGCTTTGCAGAAGATACACCGGCTGGCTATACCAGCCTCCATATCATCATCCTCTCTTGACTCTTTCACTTCAGATGATCTGATTCACTGCCTAGGATCATGTTTGACAAACTACAGAGCTTCGGCTATTGGGAAGTACATCTGTGCAACCAATTTGGTACAACCAAGATGGGACCTCTAGGTGGAGTCTTTTGCCATCTTTGTACTCAAGCCGCTGAGGTCAATCTGTTGAGTGAGAGGCTTCTTGCTGAGTGGTTGCTGGGACTCTGCCAAGGAAGACTTCAGCTTCTGCGGGTCCGTGGTCGGGGCCTTGCAAGTGAAGTTCTGACAGACATATGCCATCGCCGGGCGGTCCGGCTTCCATCCTGCAGGGGAGCTTGTAGTGGGTCAAACACCTGACTAAAAGTAGGCATCTTGTCTCCGAAGGCTACACAAACTATGACAGATCTGTATGCTAGGCGGCAGCTGGTGCTACCCGCAAACTGGGAGAGAGACTGTAGAAGCTGCACCTAAAGATCCTTGTACACACATCTGGGGCCCTCTGCAAACAAGCACACTAAACAGAAAGCTGCCCAGCAGTTGAGCAGAGTAGGAGGGAGTATGGATGCTACCTTCCGCCATAGCGAGTGCTTCAGGGTTGTGCTCCCGCCAGAAGCTGGAGCTGGCCTCGTCTGTAGGGTCGATGAACATGACTGCCTTGTCTGGGGCGAAGGAGGCATGGGCTGCATTCATGAGCGCCTCTGTGTCCGGCGAGCCTGCTTTCCCCGCTATGATGACCTGGCGGAAGTGACCTGCATGCACTCCAGTCGATCAGCAGACTGCTTGAATGTAGACCTGCCAAGCCCCAATGTCGTCAGTCAGACTCGCATGTGTGTACTATCTACGTACAAGGGGAACTCTGAATCATAGTAGGCAGCAAGGTAACACCACAAGTGAGGACGCAGATGGGCCAGACCACCACCAATGATAGAATCACCTATGTGGGACCCTGCGTCCTTTAAGACCTCACATAGAGTCCAGTAAGTTCTGCAGCGCGGGAGACCAGAAGGATCACGATTGGCGCTTGGGCAACTGAATCAGCTCAGGGTCACCAGCACTCACCAGCATCAAGGAGGTGCAGCCCTGCGCACAACTGGGGCATGGCCAGCGCCAGCTCCCCCAGGCGCTCTTGGAAGGCCGCTGCTGTGCCCTCAGCCCGCTCCCGCCGCCGCTGCACGGCAAGACATCAGCATCAGATGTTTCCCAGAGCACTTGTGATGCGTTCCACACCTTGGACAGGCCTATACGTGAGGCGTCCTCTTGAAACGTCACTCTGCTGCGCTATCTTTCTGTGGTAGGCACTACAGAGCAGGAATACTATGGAATTTTGTGTTACATGGTGGAAAACTCAGAGATCAGGAGTTCTTGACGTGCTGATCTGCTACTTTGCATGCTCTTCAGCCTCATGAGGGTCAAGGCACAGCTGAGCAGCACACTTGCAGAAGGGAGTGAAGTGTGAAGGGTAAAGAGGATGTGGGCAGGCTGGTCCACCTGAGCCTCGTCCGGCGCTGCCAGCGCTGCCAGGCGAAGCAGGTTTGAGAGGGCGTACGAGGACGCAGCTGGCTCAGCCCCATCATAGTCCTCCTTCATCCTCAGCAGGATGGAAGGGTCGTTGCCTGTCGTCGCATAGTAGCCGCCTGCACATGACGGTAGGACTCAGTAACAGAGGGTTGCGCTGTTGCACACTCTCATCTGTAAAGCTACAAGCAACCCTGGAGGAGGTCACAAGCCCCTCTCTCTTACTGGTCTGATTGACGCTTCTCATTACAGCTGAATGTGTATGCTTTTGCTTGGGGCCTACCTGCTTTGTCATCCCAAAAGAGCTCGTCCTGCTTCTGCTGCAGCTGCTGGGCAAAGGCGAGCCACTGGGTCTCCCCAGAGGCGCTGTACAGGTCCAGGAGGCCGGAGATGACAAAGGCGTAGTCATCAGCAAAGCCCTCCACATCAGACGGGCCATTCAGGAAGGAGCGCAGCAGCCGCTGCCGCTGCTCGTCCCACAGATTTGCCCTCACAAAGTTGGCAATCTTCCTGGCATCTGCACACGATAACGGGAGATCTAGGCAACACAACCCTAAGCCAGTGACCTTCAAGAATAGTTGTTGGCATGGTGCTGATACAGCAGGTGTACACTGACGCACTGAATGGACCCAGCTTGGAGACAAATCGTTTGCACAGTGGCCTTTCTCATCAGCTGGCATCTTACCCCCAGTGCATTCCTGCAAGATGCTACTACCCAAGATGCATGGTCAGATCAGGGCTAACCATCCAGGTATTCGTGCGCTGGGCGCCCTGTGACGGGGAACAGCTGCCTGGGCGGCTGCTCTGGCTCATTCGCCAGCACGCGAGAGGCCTTTGCCAGGGCTCCCATGGCCAGGCCGTTCCATGCAGCCACAATCTGCACAGGCAGTGCGTATCAGTCACCTTCTGCCCGAGGGAAAGTGCCCTACGATGTCAATGCAGTCAGGGCTTTACAGCATTCTGTGAGCTGTGAGTGCTATACTTCAATGCTGAATATCTCGTGCAGGCAAGACGCAGGACAGCTGCAGAGGTCTTGGGCAGATGGCGGATATCTTCACTGCAGCACGTCAGCAGCCTCAGCGATGTGATGAGTCACAACCCGGATGCCCGCAGACGTGCTGTAATGAGGAAGCACTACTTTCTGCGTCAGCTCAGACCTTGACCACAGCCACTGCCTGCCAGGCAAGCAAAGGTGAAAGTCTTCGCGCTGTTGACGCCTGCCTCTTTCATCCAAATGTACAAGGGGCTCCTCAACATGCAGCAGCTCCTTCCCACTGCCTATCATGCCTGCTGGACTTCTCGGTGAGCACTGTCATCAGGAGTATTGGGTGGAGGCTTGCCTTGTCATCCACATGTGGCCGGGGTCGCTCCAGCCGCCTGGCATGCAGCAGCTCCCTGGCCTTGGCCAGCGTCTGCTCCGCCTCGTCCACAGAGAGGCCCAGGGCGCTGGCTGTGGCCTCGATGCTCTCTCGCTCTATGAAGCAGTTCTGCCCCTGGAACTCGCCGTGCGGGTCGCTGCAAGGCGAAGTGGTGGCTCATGCTGGGCATTAATTGATTGAGCCAGAGAGATTGATTGAGCCAGAGAGCTCTTGAAGACCTGCTAAGAAGAGAGCATGCAACCCCTCTGAGGCAGCTTGACACATGCAATGCAAGCACATCCTTGAGCCAGAACGGTCCTGCTGCAAGTTGTGTTCGCCACATCCTCATGTCAGGCATCGCGCAGCAACAGAGGCAGTGGCTGCATCCCGTCTGACATGAAGATGTGGGTCGGGTACTTTTCAATATCTGTATGCGGTCAACCCAACTGCGGAGTACTCTCAGGAGTACTCAGCAGTCAATCATTGATGATTGACTGCTCATGGCGCCAGCATGCAGTTGTTCACCTGGCACATCAATATATACACACAGCAAAGACAGCACCCAACTCCTTCAGGTATAGAATGCGCTCATCTCACGCCAACAGACGACGGGAGGACTCTGTAGGGGAGGGGACCTCACCTGCGAGCTGAGAGGTCTACGTTGCCGTTGGCCTTCACGTAGTAGTGCTGCTTGAAGGCGCGCTCGCGCTCTGTGTCTGCGCCCAGCACCTCATCCACTTCCTGCGCCGTCCAGACGTAGTAGGCGCCCTCCGTCTTCCTGCCTGCCTTGTCCAGGCTGTCTGCATCCTGCACATGTAAAGCCTCTTGCCAAAGATCCCCAAATGGCTTGGGAGCCAGGATGCCAGCATGGTGCCTGGGACAGACAGGTGCAAGCACTGCAGCAGCCCACAGGCATGGGTTGGCTTGCACACGCAGGATGCAGACAGCAGGATGCAGACAGCACAGATGACCCGCAACCGGAGCCAGAGGTACTATTGCTGAGCGCAGACAGCTGCCATGCCACCCTACAACAGTACCGTCTGTCTTCATTTTGCGCCCGTCTCATGCTATCTGCCCTTCGCCCTGAAGAATACAACCTTCCCACAGAGTACGTGCGCATGTAAGCGTTTCATTGCTATGGCTGCTGAAGACAGTCAGCCCTGCTTCACTCTGTCTGTGTTCAGCATGCTGATGTACCACCCAGCAAACCCCTCTGCACTTGCAGGCTATCAACTGGTATGATGGCTCAGTTCCAGAAGGGGCACTGTTGAAAGGGACAGCACAAGGCAGGTAGAACCCTGCCTCTGCAGAGAAGATGCCTCCGTCAGGATGAGTCATGTCCCGCCTCAAGTAGTCCAGGATGCCACGCGCCACGCGGGCATACGACGCTTTCCCCGTCAGGCAGAAGGCGTCTAGGTAGGTCGACGCCAGCTGGCCATTGTCGTACAGCATCTGCACAAACACACTCGTGCCAGTCAGAAAGCACAAGCCAGGTGGTGTCATCACGGCGACAGAGCTGTTGTGAGTGCACACACGGAGAGCGGAATACTGAGATCACCGTTTATCATGGTTGAGCACCTGTTATGTCCTGAGCAGCTGGCTATTGTGATACTGGGATCTGAGAGTGCTACTTCCTAATAGGCAGAAATGGTCTTAGTCTCATTCGTATAAAATGGGTGAACCGTGCCCAGCTACCCTGAGATTGAGGCCGCATTGGGTTGCATGCCAGACAGCAAGAGAAATACCTTTTCAAAGTGGGGCACATGCCAGTGCTCATCCACAGAGTAGCGGTGGAAGCCGCCGCCCACGTGGTCATACACGCCTCCGGCCGCCATGCTCTGCAGCGTCTTTTCCGCCATGCGCAGCGCTGTGCTTGATCCTGGAAGATCACACAGCTCTCTCGAGAGTGTGGACTCATCGCACCTCATCTATTGATTGGAAGGCGTGCAATGAACGATTGAATGACTTGAGAGCTCGACTCATGACTCAATAAAAGAATAGTGTTGATGACTCATGTCTCAGGAGTCATACTGCAGTACACATAAAGGCAGATAGCTGGCGCCTGGGCAAGTCATCAGAGCCCGAAGCCCCATCTGCTGGGAGTATGAGACAGTGATGACTTGCCTAGGCGGCATCAAGTGGTGCCAGCTGGCCATTCCAGCCTGAAGAGGAAAGTCATGCGGCCAAACCTGAGGTAGAGGCGCCTGAAGAGGACGTGGCTCTGTCAGAGGCGCTCTCCCGCAGGTGGGCCGCATGCAATAGGTTGATCTCAGCTGGGCGCGGGAACTTGGGCGCCTCGCCGAATCCACCCCGCTGCGCATCGAACCGCTCCTCCAGCTGGCTGGCGCAGGCCTGAATCGCCTTGGCGGCCTGGCTGGCTTCAAAGTTGCGCCCCTCAGCTGCGCAGCAACAACCACAGAGGTCAGCCCAGCTCTCTAGATTACACGGAGCAAGGCTGCATTCAGTCTGGCGTCCAGTGCGCCACCAGGTAGCTTAGCCCATCAGTCTCTTCCCTGACTGAAGGGAAGGGGACGGAGGGCCATTTTGGCCACGGCGGAATTAGCAGCTTGGGCTCCTGCTGTGCTGCAGATACATGCAGATCATACTGAGCAGCTGCTGCTTACATTGTCCCATGTTCTGCAGGCATGGCAGTGCACACGTGCTATCAGTTATGCACGCTCCTGCAATGACAACAGTGGCGGCATCCCAGAGTACAGGAACGCCTGCCCTGCTCCTGGAGCTGAAAGAAACTGGAGCTCTGATGCATGGACAAGTTGTGTGTACAGGCGGGAAGAGCAGCTGAGTCACCTTTTGACTGAGTGGCCTCTGCCAGCTGGTCCATCGTCTCGGCGCTCTGTTGCCTGATCAGGTCCTTCTTGTCTTGCCACACCCCAGCGATGCGCCTCAGGACGGTCGCAAAGCCTGCACATGCGCCACTCCTGAGCTCAGTGAAGGAACCTCTTGCACAGTCCGAGCTCGTTGCTCAGCATGCACTGCGCTTGCGCCTCACATACCAGGTGCTCATATGATAGCTGCAGACACAATCATCTCAGCAGGATGCTCCCAAGCCTCTATGTCTGGCAGTCCCACCATGGAAGCCAGTTCACAGCATTGCTGGTGGCTGATATAGAATGAGCCAGCTAAAACGTCTTTCAAATGTGCTCTGGAAGTACCAGACATGGCCCTGCGTTCTTTACCTGGCCGTCCATAGGCATCTGCCGGAGGGAAGTAGGTTCCACCAAGGAAGGGTCGAAGCTCCGGGGTGAGGAACACGCTCATGGGCCATCCTCCGCCCCCTGATGTTGCCTGCATTGCACGAACCCTTTGCCTCACGAGCCACTGCTTGCTGAAACAAAGGAGCGCAGTGTTGAAAGTTCGGGACAGCGCCTGTACGCTCTGCTGAGATGCTGTAAGCAGCAACGAGCAGCAATGCAGTTATGCCTGAGAAACATGAAGCAGGCAGACGAATTGCATGTGGCTGTCCTGCACAGCTGCCTTTATGCACAGCGACATGATCAGCCACATGCAAACTCATGGGACAGAGGAGTGCCCTGAAGTTCCGAGGCGCTCATGGACACTGTTGTATTTGCAGCAGCCCGGACAGCACCTGTACATATGTCATGTAGACCCTGTCCACATCGCCGCGCTCTTCCTTGTCCACTTTGATGGACACAAAGTTGTCGTTGAGCAGCTTGGCGATGGGCAGGGAGGTGAAGGACTCCCTCTCCATGACGTGACACCTGCAAAGCGCCAAGCGCATGTGAGATAACACCGAGCCAGGACTTTGTGCCTTGCAGCCTTATACTGGGGGTGCTCAACAGCTGGCACACCAGGGCTGGCTCAACATGCAGAACACTGCCATTGCTGACAACATGCAGCAAGGGCTGGTGTCCTGCACATCGAGCAAGTCCTGTACATATTACAAGATGGACACCTTGGCATGTTGGAAAGCGTTCATCATCAGGTGTCTGCAGCTCCTGACATTGAGGGCTGCCCTGTTGAGATGCTCGGGCAGCGTGAGTCGACATTTCGTGAAGTTCTTACCAATGACATGTGCTGTAGCCTACTGACAAGAAGATGGGCTTGTCCTCAGAGCGAGCCTTTTGGAAAGCCTCCTCACCCCAGGGGTACCAATCGACCTGCAAATCAGCTCAGCATATCAACCGTCACATTGATGTCCAGCCTAGCAAGCACCACGAGCAACAAGCTTTTCGACACCAGCCAGGCCGGGAGCGCAGATGCCCACCGGATTGGTCTCGTGCTGCTTGAGATAGGGAGATGATGATGACGCTAATTTATTCTTTGGCCCGTCCGCATGTTCTGTACCAGCTGCCATAGCTGAGGGGTGTAGGGCTCGCACGTACTTATTCCTTGTTGCGGGTGATCTGCAAGGGATCCTGCCTGCACTTGATCTAATCTGGGCCAAGTGTAGCAGTGAGATGCTACTAGCAGCACCGAACACATACGTGCGCTGCATTCTGTGCCCAATGCGTTGCCTATGTGTGCTGAATATGTTTCTTGATGACTCGCAACTCCGACAAGATTCACCCCTCCGACACCAGGGGGTGAGTTGACAGGTGGTTCAAGCCATCTCTACATCCCCAGGACACAGCAAAAAAGGCGTCGTTGCGCACTGCATCTGCTTTGAGAGTCAGATTGTGGCATGCCTTGTCCATGCTAGTCAGCTCCGTCAGGCTGCACACCTACAAGGCACTTCTCCCTTCACTTCCATCAGGCAGCTGGACTAGTAATCTGTGCAGCGCCAGAAATAGCAGCCTGGTGAGACCAGCTAGAACTCGCCAAACCACTGTTTCCTTTGGAGGGTACTTTGCAGGAAGCTATCTAGCATCCTTCAAGAACAAGCAGGACGCTGTGGTGCTCACCACCTACAAGGAGGATGTAGGACACGAGCAGGTAATGTCAGAGCCCTTTGCATTGTCACTGTCCCTCAAGGGTCCTGCTCTCAGGGCACTGAGAGGATGTCTCAATGCCATACAGGTCAGTCAGCTGTTGAGCTCTTCTGGCCTCCCTCCTGTAGCAGAAGCAGACTTCAAGACAGCAGTGCACTACTCCTTCATAGTTGTGGCAGCTTACGCTTTGAAGCCACCTTCAGCCCTTCCGGACGCCAATGGCGCACGCAAAGCGCGCACAGCATACACAGTAGCAGCAGAGCCGGGCTCTGTACAAGGCATGCACCTTGTGGGGTACACAAGGTATGTGGTGCTTCTGCCTCTTGACAATGCTGTGCTGGTCAGATCTGCCTCCACGTGCGGTGGTGTCTATTTAGTGTCTCCCATGACAGGACACGACGCCTTTGGACTTGCATATTATCACTCTGAATGCCTTACCTGTAGGAACTCTAGATTCTTTGACAACTTGTATCTGAGGAGACTTGCATGGTGATGACACCCCACATGCAGGGCAATCTCTGACGGAGCCTTCACAGCGCAGATCACTGACCTGGTGGTTCACCCGCTCTGGCAGGTGCCTTACTAGACGCTCGCTGTGCATCACACTGTTCTCTCTGCTCAAGATTGCAGCTGGGTTACCGGCTACCTCAGGCGGCAGCACGGCATGATAGGGCTATTAGTGGCTGATATGCCGCCAACCAGTCCTAGCAGCAGACATGCGTCCAAGATTCACCATGCGTGCTGGCCTGCAGAGGAGGGGGGTGGGGAGGCGCATCGTGCTGCACCTGTGCCGGCAGAGCAATGCGAGCGGGGCGGATGGGTGCATCGTGTTTGTGAAGCAGGCCGAGCGCATGTTCTTCTGGCGCTGCGGCTTCAGGTGGAGCGGCAAGTACCGGGTCATGAAGCCCTGCGATTCGTGACTTCAGGCAATGTGCGGCATTTCTAGTCTTCAGAGGGTGTGAGCTACCAAGAAATTAGCCATGAAGTGCTGCACAGTGATGGGCTTGGGGCAGGGAATGCAATGCAGTGCATCCTAGAAGCCTCTATGTCAGGCTGACCCTTGAGGACGAAAGGACCGCAAGCTTCATGATAGAGGCTACAGCCTACGCAGCATCTACAGCTCTATGCCATTTGCCTAGGGGTTTGCCAATCGTGAAGTTTGCAGTATTGTGGTGGAGACGGAAGGCGCGTATCTAAGGACGGCGTTGATTCCCCAAGCAGTGTTGTGAAGTGCAGTTCCTCCTTACACTGGCAAGTCTCATTTTACATGTGCACACCTGGCCATGTACACCTGATCTTTGGAATGAAATGACTTGAACCGCAATCAGCAAAGTTGACACCAATAGGCCTTCTGACACCGACGTCTGCAAAGCTGCTCAGGTCTCTCGAGACTAGAGCATTGACTGCCCACAGGGCACTCCGATGTGCCTCTGCATAGGGCTGCTGCTCTGATGTCGATCAGTCGCTCATGCAACTGCCGTGTTCCTTTGTGAGGCCGTACGGTCATTCCCTAGCTTTTGGGGGCATCCTCAACCCCACACAGCAACCCTCAAACCTATGCCTGTCTCCTAGCGGTTCATCTGCTTATCATCACTCATCTGTGATTGTGACGGATCTTTGTCACCGCCATTAAGGTTGTGGCTCAGCATTACGCTAGCCGTGCCCTCTGACGTGGCATTGTCATAGCCATAGTCAATCTGGGGTATGTTCTTCGATCCCTCTTGCAATGTGTGCATGGGTCCATTGCCTTGCGCAAACAACTGCCATGCATCCTGCTGGGCAGTCTCCAGGCTCTGGTCCGTGGCAGAGGACGTTTGCTGCCCACCCTGCAATCAGGCCATACACCCCCTCAATGCATTGCCCCATACAGGTCTGATCTATACGCATGCTTCAATGCCTTGCTGAGCAACAGCTGACATGCACCCTGCTGCCATAAGATATGGTAGCCAGGCACTGCTGCACAGAATGCTGGGTCAGCCTTCTGACAACAGGCTCTGTTGCTAAGTGGAAGTGCCAGTGTTACAACATGAGCATCACTGGTATACCACGCTCATGATGGGCATGGGCCGGGAGCACAATCATGTGAGCATGACAGGTCAAGGGACGAGGTGTGTGGCATCACTTGCAGAGCAACTCTGTCGGGCGGAATTGCCTGTGGCAGGGTCCGTACCTGGATGAGAGCCCCAAGAGACCCAGCGGCTGCGCTGATGGCCATCGGTCCCTGCGCAACAGCGCTCATCGAGCCGTCGGCGCCAGAGGAGGTGTTGGTCGTGGTTGAGTCGGGGATGTTCGCCACATGGAAGGGCAGGGCGTCGGTGCTCTTGTACGCCGCCGTGTTGTTGTCGGCCAGCACGCCGTCCTTGGACAGATCGTACACCACCGTCGCGTTGGCGGCCTGCGCTCTCGTCTTGGCGGGCGCTATCGCTACCTGCAGCGCAGCACAGACCACTTCAATTAACTTCACTTGCCACAGCCAAACAGACAATCCTTTGCCCACACTACATCCTGGCTGTGCGCTCAGCAAATTCCTTGAACACCTAGAACATCATAAGAAAAGCATGCAAGAGGATGCGGCCATGCAACGTCTAGATGTCCCGGGTACGCTGGGCCAACACACGAGCCTCATGACACTCTGAACGCATCCTGACTGTATGTGCAAGTGTTGGTCCCTCTTCAAAGCCTCATTGTCACTCTATCACATGGATCAAGAGCCAGGATTGCAGCAGACGTGCAGGATTGGCCTCTGAAGGAAAAGGAATAGAGAATCCTTCAGGGCATGCGTTGCATTTGACAAGACTGGCGCCCTCCTTACCTTTGCTGTGTCAGTTCTGGCATCGTATTCGTATACGGTGTAGTATGCTCGGTGGAAGTTTGCGCCCAAGACAACAGTGAACTCTGGGCCTCCTCCTATGATGGCTGAGATGCAGAAAAGCTCTTTCCTGCCAAGACCATCTGCCATGTACACCTGGACAGTGCACGAGCTCACAATCCATGCTTGAAGTCCCACCAATATCATCAGAGGTCTGCAGATCTTGTAATGGCACATGCACTGCTGCTGCATGCTTTCATTTCACAGTGATCACCATAGACAGCATATTGAGAGACGAGACACAGAGATCCTGTCCCCGCTCTACATGATGTGATGAGGTGCTGTTGGCTTCAGTAATTCCATGCGCAGAAGGCTGACATGGGCACCACCTCCAAACATCTCAGTCATCATACAGGCTATATGCCAGGGTGCCGCAACCAGGCAACAGCTATCATATAGTAGGGCTTTCAAACATGAGCTGCAAGTGCGTCTGTGAAGGCTGACCTGCAAGACGTACTGGTCCGGCCGCAGGGAGAACTTGTTGAAGCCCAGTGTGAAGGTAACATTCTCCAGGGCAGTCAGGTTGCCGCAGCCGGCATCCACTGTCCACAAATTGCTCTCAGGTACGTACGTCAGCCCTGTGATGTTCTGCATGGCAGCACCATACAGATGAGTCACATTCCTCTCATACATCAACGCACGGCAACACCTTCGCTGTTGGAAATGAAACAGCAGCATTCGCAATCTGCCTTGCAACGTTATGGCAAGCCTTGCACACTGGCACATACACGTATACATCTAAAACGCCTTGGGAAAGGTCGGGCATGCCCTCTCTTCTAGGAGGGGAAGATACATCGCCTCTCTCAGGATGCTCGATCACATTGGTGAGGTGGGCTTACAGAGTTGATGGTGTTGGCGTCAACAGTGCTGGCTGTGATGACAGAGCTCCCCGTATCCAGCACTGCCTGCCGGGCGTTGATGAGGACCGTCTTGTTGCCGACCAGGGTCACGTTGGTCATGGGCACCACCCAATGCCTGCAATGGCGCTCACACGGTCAAGTGCAGGGATGACGTGGCAGTGCCCTGGCGCTGACAAAGTCAGCTCCGCAAAGTGTATGCCGGGAATGCTGAGGGGATGCATGGTGTATCCTTTTGTTGGCTGACTGGCTGCTGCAGCTGTGAGGCAATGCACTACAGACTTGCGCAGTTACACGGAGTCATAGCTGTAGCCTTGCCAGTACATGCCACTAAAAGTATGTGGTTCCAGCTACACATGGTGAAGGTCAAGAGTGAGTACTGCATGTCTGGGGCTGAGAGGGAAGGGCTCACTTTTTACTGATGACAGGCACAATGGCAAGGTGGCCCTCAAACTTAGTCGCATCAGCTCCACCGAACAGGACTTCTCCTGCCGGGACGGCATCGGAGTTTGGGTCCATCCACACAGAGAACACAGGATCCCTCAAGATGCCCTGCTGCACCATCCTGAAAAAGGCAGGCATTTGCCAGGCGTCCTTCGCCAAAGCAGGCAGCGCCAACCCCTGCGCACCCAGAGCACTTCAGCCCGATCACAGCTGGCGCCCGCCTTGTGGCAGGCAACGTGGCCCACATGATGTTGGGATCAGAATTCCAGACACTCCTCTGTATCCTTCTGAGCACAAAGGCTTGTATCAGACATGCTGCCGCACTTCTCCACAGGAGATGAGTTTTGGGCAAGCGTACTCACAATTGTGTGGGAAGGAGGGGCTTACAAAGATGCCATCACATGATGCTCGAGTGAAGTCCAGAGTTGACGTGGTAGTCAGTCCCAGGGTCTGGTTGGTGACCACAATGGGTGAGTCGGTGATGGACAGGGTATCCGCCCCGACCTGCCCTTGCACTATTCCCCTCTTGTATGTGATGGTGAACGATGCATCCGAACCCTGCATGGAAGTAGCTTCTTCATACCAGGAGGCAGAGGCAAGCAACCCTCTCCTGTAGCACACGCTGCAGACCGCCTTGAACACGAGCAACAAGCAGAAAGGTCGGCATACCAAGGTCACCCAACAATGCTGTTGCGCATACTGTACTGAGCAGACACTGCTTGTGTCACAAGTCGGCGCGCTGCTGCAGGCCTTTACAACAATGCACCTTGCTTGAGTATGTGTTGACTCACCACAAAACTGCTGGAGCTGTTGTAATTGAAGCGGTTGTGGGACTGACAGGACATGGTATTGCAATCCTTGGAGGGAATCCACATACTGGCGCTCCCCGTATCAAAGCACATGGTGATGTTCTGGGGAGGCGATCCAATGCCAATGATCCCATAGTACTGCATGAGCACAAATATGCTAAGCTTGAATTTCTGTGTGTGGTCCTCATTCTGATATAGAAATGCCTGTGAGCACATGCAGCAAGGCCACGCAGTGCAACACATCAGCGCCAGACAGAGGAGCAAGCATGATGAGGTCTGAAGAGACACTGTAGGCATTAGCACACTCTGTGCTGCACCAGGCAGGTAGTGCTGCTCACCAGGACATTTCGCTGTCGCCTTGCAGCGTCTACGTCTTCTGGACCATTTCTTCTGAAGAGCTCAAGCTTGTATACACCGATGTCTGTTCCTCCAAAGGCATCCCGCTGATATGATCCGTAGTCAGCATATGCTACGCATGCCAGAGCAATTAGGCAGCAAGCTGCCAAGGCAGCAGATTTCATGGCGTCAATCCCAGCCCGACGGCAAGCCCGGCTGCAGGGTCCTAGCTATCATCGCATATGGCCTTCCGCCCGGCACTGATGCTCTGTCTGTGCTTTAAGCTAAGCGACCCGCCACGCAAGGGCCGATCGCCGTCTCGGAACCCTGGCTGGAGAACTGCAACGTATCGCTGAGACGTTCGTGACGCTTTACCTTGCGAAGGCCTCCAGTGATCAGCGATCGCACTCTTCGAGAGATTCATAGGCCGGACGATTGACACTGATCACGAAGCGAGAAGTCAGCCCTGGTCACGTCATCGCCGAGAGTTCCGGTTTTCTTGGAAGTCAACGGTCAGCGGATGATCGGTACTTCAGTCATCTGCGATGAGGGCAGAACAACGCCCACTTTTTATTTGCGCTTCATGTTTGCAGCATGAGGACCTGCATGAACCTGAAGCGAGGGGATTGCAAGGTCAACGTTAGGGGAAGATCCTCAGGCATATCTACTTTACATCATCCTGGTACAACAGCTCTGCAAGATGTGCTTGCTCGTGAGCAAGCACTTTCCTGCTCTTCCTTGCTATAGCAGTTGTACCCAGTCCTATAGACTCTCCAAGTTCAGTACCAGCAGCAATGATCCCGCGACATGCATGGTGCTGTGCACATCCTAAATAGCAATAACCCCACAGTACTCTATACATTCAGAGGCATCTGTTCACTGCCTGACGTAAATCTGCGGAACGCAGAACAGACTGGAAACCTGTCCCTGACCATAACAGCAACCCAGCAACCATCTCCGGTCGCAGACCTTGGTCTGCCCAGGACAGGCTTGTCTTGCAGTGTCACGGAACTTGAAAACCAGTTCTTGTCTCAGACCTGCCTTCTTAGTCGTGACAGTAGACAGCAAGTTTGGTTGTCGACTCTCAAGCCCGAGAAAGCCATGCATACTTCAGTTGCATATGCCTCAGCCCCGGTTGTATCTGATGCAAGCCACCCAGCTTGTGTGCTGGCGTGCATCTTGCAGTGGTTCCTTCCCTAGCACAGTGTTGGACGGCTGCCGAACAGGAGCCCTCTAATGTCAGAGGCATCAACAGAATGCTGGCCAGCCAATAACAAGCAGTAAACAACCAAGACCCTGAAACGCCTTCCTGGCGAGCCACAGTACAGTTTTGTGCACACGCCAGCAAAGCATTGCGCTCTAACCTCAAGCTAGACCCACGTCTATCAGGCTTGGGGCTGAGCGCAAAAAGACATTGGAAACCTCCACTTGCGGAAATTTCTGGGTTTGGAATCTCATCAAAAGTGCAGTCCTTCAAGCACTGTAGAGCACGAAATGCTCGCTGCAATCATCCGCTGATATAATCCTCTTATGCACTGCTTCTTCAGGTTGCTGTATGGATACCCAATCACCTCTTCTACCAGTCTCTTCAAGCATGAAGCCGGCGAATCCCCTTTGGGACTGGTGCACTCTCTTTTCATTTCAATCTTCGTCTCTTGTTGAACCTGCTCTACTACTTCCATTTCCGCTCGCATAGCAATGCAGCGCAGGGCGTAAGCACCCTTCCCCAGGGCCACACAGCTCAAAGGCCGGCGCCTAATTGCAGTGTGACTGCAGACACACTATCAGTGTTGTTGTCAAAGGTAAAAGAGGACCCTTGAGACGCAGACTGCTCTGCGCTCCAGATGTGAAGTGCAAACCCTTGAGAAAACCCGTCGGCGAGCACCTGCGATAAGAGGCTGCCCAGGATGCAAAAGTATCAAAATGTCCCTCTACCAGTTGATGTAGCTTAATATGTCTTGCATTTCTTCTCCTTGTATACCCGCCTCTGCAGGTGTCAGATATCTACATCGCGCTTGGCCCAGGCTTTGGCCTCTAGAAAGTGGTTGTCTCCTTGAACTCGCTGCTGTCCCAGATCTTGGCTTCCAGCAACAGAGCAGCATCGCAGTCGTGGTCATCCTTTGGCCACACAACAAAGTCCAGCTTATCACCTGCACGGGAGATTGCATTGCCGTCAAAGCTACGAGGTGCCATGCCAGCATATGGATGATGTAGACATTGTGCCAGAGGCACCGAGAGCGACCAAACTTGGCATTGACCTCAGTGAATCGCCCAGGTGACCCCACAATCCTCAAGAATCCCTAGCATATAGAGCACTGAGAGCCAGCGGGATGTGCTGGCTGCGCTCCTCTGGGAATCAGCTTCACACACTGGCCACAAGCAGAGGAGGAGAGCACGCACCTGTGTGAAGGTGGTCCAGGAAGAACAGGACGCGCTGGCGCACAGGCGCCTGCTGCACTGCGTACTCGGCGGCATGCAGCACCTCCGTTGTGCCCTTCTGGGAGTCCGCGTACAGCACAGAGATCTCCACGCCATCCCCACAGTGCGGATGCACCTGCATGACAAGGCAGCAGCTTAATAAGCATTCCTTGTCTTGGTTGGGCTCAAGCGGCAGTGACATGATGGCGCCATTCCCGCATGATCTCATCGCAGGTTTTCTATGTGCATTTGAAGACACAGCAGCTCTGTGGACGCCTCACCACAAGTCATCGACAATAGTACGGTCTAGCAGAGTCAGTCTGGAGCTCAGTGATATGATGTATGAAGGCATCGACACACCTCGAAGGTGTAGGATGCAACCACCCTCTTCTGTGTGAAGAAGGACTGGAAGCGCAGGATTGACGTGGCAGAGAAGAACTCTCCGCAGTTGATGGAGCGCTCGTCGCTGCTGACGCAGGGGTGCAGCATCAGCCGATGCACCTGCGGGTACTCCAGATCCTGCACAATGCACACAGTCACTGTCAGTACATGCAGCCCCGCAAGGAGAGCCTCAGATGGACGAGCTGAAACAGTATCCCGCATGGCTAGGTGTGTATGACGCCCCACCCTCTATAGCGCCCACACTAGAAATCCACTGCTGCCTTGAATTGATAATGATGTGCCTAGACAGCCAATGCTAGGACCAGGGGAGATTGATTACGCAACCCATAATCACGCAGGCGGCAGCTGCTCGTGATCAGCATCATGTTGTGTCAAGGACATTGAGCGAGATCTGAGGATGCACACCTCTCGAACCATCCACCGTCCATCCTGCAGCTGCCCGTTGCCGTGCGCCTCGTACTTCAATGGCCGGAAGTTGGCCGTGCTGCCCAGCAGGGCGTCGGAGTACCCAAAGAACCAACCCTTGTTGCCCTGGGTGGGCGCCAGGTCGCTGTGCAGATCCACCAGGGGCCGATACTCCGGCGTCAGCTGATAGCTCCTCATTAGGACATCATCCGTCAGCAGGTTGGCTGCCACCTGTCACATGCCAAGCCCTGTTAGGGCGAGCTGAGAGGTCTCACTGGAGAGGCCCAATTACCTATCGCACAGGCTCATGAAAAGGCCAAATCATTGCATATCAACTTCTGCCTCTATGCATTGAAGAGTAAATACATCAGCAGCCGAGGATGGTGCATGACAGAAAGAGGATTGAGGCTGCAGTGGGTGTGACATGAACGGGAGCATACCTGGATGTCAAGCATCCTGTCCGGAGCCTTGTCCAGGACGCAGTGCGAGCCGCGCACAGTCCAGTCCTTCAGCCGGAAGGGCGTCTCAGGGAAGGAGCCCAGATGCATCCCACTTTGCTCCAGCATCAGTGACAGCACCTGCAGGGCATGAGTCAGGTTGATGGCCAGGCCCCAGTGTCGAGCTGTGTCCTTGTATGGTACAGGACACAAAAAGTCTGACAGAAGATCCCTCATGCTAGAGTACATTCACTCAGGTCTGGTGAGGTGCGCAACTCTGTGTGCCTAGTGAACTGTGGTGCGGTCCCACCTCGCTGTTTTCACCTACACATACTGGCGGTCTGTTCTATAGAAGGGGAAGTAAAGGACGCACCCAGGAGTTGTACTGGCGGAAGTCTCTGGCATCCGCAGCAAAGGCCGAGCAGAAGGTGGCGCGCTTGATGAGCACCGGGACATTATCTGTGCAGTTGTCGCTCATCACCCAGGGGTCTATCTTGCCCTCGTATATCTGCAGCGCACCCAGTACTAGAGGTCAGCAGGAGCTCACACAATCTCAGAGTACCATAGAAGCATTGAAGCGCAGGTATGGCTGCTACCTCAGCTTTCCAGCCTGCTGCCTTGCTTTGTAGGGTATTTACTGCATCATGGTCAAAACACTGCTTTATGCTGTAAGGTCATACGAAAGTTCCAAGTGATGCAATAGCGAGCGTTTGCCCTCCTGACAGTGGTGTCGCCCACGCGCATGCAGATAGCGACACATGTATAGAACTCACCTGCCAGGTCGGCCCTGAGGGGTACGAGACGCGCTCGCCCCGGTTCTTGATCTCCGGCACATGGGCGCCAAATGTGAGGCCGCCCACCGGGCTGCCCGTCAGCTGCCCGATGCTCAGCAGCTTCACCAGCTCCGGAAGCTTGCTCTCGTCGATGATCTCGTACTCTGCGGGCGTCAGCAGGACTGCTCCCGGGATATCGGGATTGGCGCAGCCGATGTCCGTGCACTCCCGCTCGTCGCAGACGTGCTCGTACAGCTGCATGTCAAAGTAGATGATTACAAGAAGACCGGCGTAGCCAAGTCCTGAGCCTCAGAGGGTCATGGCATTGGCATGAGAAAGCCAATCTCAGATCTGCAAGGAATGATGCCCATACAGAGCATCACTGGGTTCAGTGATTATTGCACTAACATCTGGTAATCTCACACCTTTGCTTGCACGCGTCAGCTGTAAGGTGTAGTAGTTGCTGCAGGAACGCTCGAGGGACATGGCAGAGGCTGTACCTGGAGGGCTGTGTCAGCAGGGTTGATGATGACAATCTCGGCCTTGTTGTCCATAGCTTGCACCTTTTCCGCAAGCTCCTGATCCTTGGCAATCATACCCGGCAGCTGATTGGCTGCAAAGTCATGGTGCCAATCCAGCCATTGCTCCCGGGCCTCAACGATCCTGGGCGCCAGAACAGGCGGCGCAATGTACCCCTTCAGCAGGGCGTTCCTGATGCAGGGCACCAGATTACCCACCTGCACAGTGCGTCATACTTCGTCATTGTATGTAACGGCTAGCACAACATCCCTCACTTGCCCTCACCTAAGCAAACGAGTAGCATGTGATTGCAAGCTGATTACCGGGAGGCTAGGGGTTCTTCCTTTCCTTTCCTTTCCCATGGACACGTTTCGGCACCAATGCGGTGTTGCCTGCACAACTCAGAGCATGGCATGTTGACCTGTTGCCGTAGAAGGCTCACCGTAGCCATGCCACAGAAAAGGTCTTCATGTGTTTTGGGGTCAATCAGCTCGGTGGCTCCGCCCACATCGAAGGTGAGTAGTGGAATGCCGGTGACCGCCACCTCGGCAAGGGTGTATGGCACGTTCTCCAGAGGCGATGCAAACACCACCAGCATGCCCTCCTTGTTGATGGCTGACATGGCGCGCTGCCTGCGAAAGCCACATCACATATGTGTCAGCAATTCTTAGCAAACAATCCTCAAAGACATGGCCCCAACCTCATTGAGAGGTGTGTCTTCTGAGCAGCAGGTCGCATGAAAAGATGGGCTGCCCACGAAAGACATGCCCGAACTTTGCTTTGCTCAGAGAAGATATGGTAAAGGTAAAAGGCTTACTTGGTGGGGCTAGGAAGCACATGTGTCTTCCAGCTCCAAGAAGCTGTCCTGTCCCGGATCCAGGGCAGACTCAGCTTCTGGTCGATCTTGCCCTCCTCACCCAGAATGAAGACCTGTCCATGCCAAAGCCGCCGTCAGCCACAGCAGATTGTGCAAGGCACCTGATGTGAAGTGGCACAAACTGGCCTAGGTCAGAGCAGGGACTGCGGAAACTCGTGTAGGAGTGCTCCATACAACTCAATCTGCAAGTCAGTGCTCAGGCCGTGAGGGAGCAGGGGCAACACCCACCTCAAACCCAGGCCGGTCCAGGACGGTGCGCGGCAGCTGCTCGACAGCATCGCAGAAGATCTTGATGCCCTTGGTCTCCTCCAGGGGCGCGTAGTAGGCCAGCTGCCACACCGGGCGCTCTGCGCGCTCTTTCGGCGCCATCTCGGCGCCCGGCACCATGCTGGGAATGGCCAGCCTGCACTCAGTCAAAATTCTCAGCCCTCGCATCTGAGAACAGGTAGTTCCATGGGGTATGGTGCTTTCAGTGGCTAGCCAGCCTACATGGGTACGGCTCTGTGCTAGTTATGGGGGGGGATGGTCCTTTTCCAAGATCTGCCGAGGGATGTGGATGCAGGGTTGTACCAGGAGAAGGTCACATCAAGAGCGCCCAGCACGAAATAAGCCCCCATATATACTTATGCATGAGGGTGTGCTTGGGATGAACTTGCCTGTTCTGGGGGAGCACCCAGGAGCGCTGGCGCAGCCAGGAGGCCATGTAGCGCGTGGAGGAGAGGATGATGTCGGCCAGCTCCACTGTCTGCCGCTCCGTGTTGTCCAGGCGCAGGCTCATGATGTCCGTGGGCCTCGGCAACATCCACTGCAAGTACCAGTCAAGAATCAGCAAAGCGCAAAAAAGGTCAGAGGCTATCATGCCATATAAAGTCAGATATCAAAACTCATGGCCCTGGAATCCTCTATGAATTGGCATGCCCTGAGAGGGTTGGCAATGGTGTTCAAATTAGGTGCAACTGCCACATAGGCGATCAGCCTGAAGCATGGCCATGCATTTACCTGGGTCCGCCAGTAGTGGCCTCCGAACAGGCTCACGGCGACGCGCAGGCCGGGGCGGAAGCGCCGGAAGTGCGCATGCATGACCAGGTTCTTGAACGTGCCGCCCCACTCATGTACCTGCAAATTGCGTGCGTCCGGGCTTAATTCTCAGTTTCTAATGTCTGATTATCAGAGTGCAGTCATGATATATTCCGCTATAATCAGAAGCAAGACCTGGTATGGCACAATCAGTCATGCCAATGAGCATTTATACCTCCGACTGCTAATCAGGTAAGATGTTGTACCTGAACAATGTCGCAGCTTTCCTGGTGCTGCACCAGCCACTTCAGCACGGCGTGGCTCAGCTGCTCAAAGGGCTGCGTGGCGACTGTGAACGGCTCGAAATGCTCCTGCTTCAGGCAGGTGTAGTCAACACTGGGGTTGAGCAGCCTCTGAGCATTGGCCATGCGCCCGCAGGCTTCCAAGTCCTTGCTGACTCCCAGCAGTGTCACCTGCAAGCTTACACCGCTGTCAGATGCCAGCAAGCAAAGCCTCAGTGTTCCAAGATGACACAATCAGATCTGTGTTATCAAGTCAGCGTCAGGGTTCCTCCTTAGTGAGCATGAAGGGTACATCTGAGCTCATGCGCACTGCTGCTTTGGAAGAGGGAAGGTGAGATGTCTCAAAATCCGTGGGGTTACTCATCTGCAAGCCTTGGTTGCATGAGGGGAGCTGGGCATGGGTGAAATTACCTTGAGGCTGGGGTCAGTGCCCAGGGCGGCAGCCAGGAGGGTGAAAGCGGTAGAAATGTGCCCAGCATTGGGCAGCCCGGGAAAGTCCGCACTCATCAGGCACACCTTCAGCGGCTGCGCCAGAGGAAGAAGCCTTCCCTCCTCATCCCGAATAGGCGCCCTTATTGCTACTGCTGTCTCTGGCGCAATGGCCGCCTTTATTGCAGGTCCTGCACAGTACTCTTCCCTATGATCCAGGATCCAGTAAACCCACATGCTCAGCGCATCTCTTCCAGAAGAGTCTCGCGCTTAACTCTCCTGCCTGTACAAGATTAACAGTGCAGGTACAAGCAATGCATGGGGATACTACTCCATGGCAGACCAGAGGTGGCTGACGTCTGAGTGGCAAAGCTGTATGTGAGAACTCAGGTGATTTGCTGCAGCCTAGATTGGCAAGCCCACCTGCTGGACCCGGGGCAGAGCCCGGCGCAAGCCTGCGTCCTAGATTGGCAAACTCTGGTGCTGACTCAGCGGCCATGGCCCAGTCGGCCTGCTCCTCCTGCTGGCTTATTTGCGATTTCTGGGACGCCTGCTGAGGCTGCTCTGGCAGCCTGGCGGCTGGCGCTCCCAGCGCATGAGGCGCCATCGTGTCGGGATCAAGCACGAGAGCGTCCTCGTCCTCGACTCCTAAAGCACCGTCGGGACTACGACGAGACTTGGGACCTGATCCCGGCTTCAGCTTGGGCACCTGTGTGGACACTCAGCCATGTCAAAGTCAGGCTGGACATGATTACACAGGTACATGTCTAGAATCATACCATCATGACCTTACAATGCTGCACACCACATGTTGGCCTGTGTGTAAAGGCTGACAGACAGTCAGTGGCAGAGCACTGGAGGGACGGCTGTGTGCGGGCATGGGGTGAGCAGCCCTGTGGTACACCCGCCAAGCAAACACATCCACCCAGAAGGGGCCGCGGGCGCGTGCGATGAGCAGGCCGGGAATTACCTGGCCAGCGAGCGGGTTGACGCGGAAGGGGGACGAGAGCGCAATGAGGCGCCTTCGGTGCACGGAGGGCTGCGCGGCAGCGCTCGCCTGACTGACGATACTGCTCATCACGCTGGCCACGGGAATGCTCTGCTGCTGGTTTTGGGGCAGCAGGACGCGCCCCGCAAAGCCCAGCAGCAACGCAAGAAGGAACACTGCTATGAGAGGCGCATACGTCGCCAGCCGGGAGACTAGCAAGTGCTGCCCTGGGTGGTGCGCTGATCGCTGCTTCCTGGAGAATTCCTGGGAGTGCCGCCGTCTGCTGCGCACCCTGCAAGATCAGCACATGTTCAGGAGTGGCATCTTGCATTGCTGCCCAGACTCTGCGTGTGCCTTCACACGAGCATCATGTGGTCCCTCAGCCTCTGTCATGACGAGATTGAGCTCTTGTTAGGGTCACCCATTACTGTCCTCTGAGCTCAGCACCTCCTCAGGCATGCTCCCCAGCTCTTTGCCACTTTAGGCCCCATGCATCTACTCACACGGCAAGCCTGGCCACGGCTGCAGGAGGAGTCATATGCAGGAAGGAAACATAGGGCAGTATGTGAGGCAGAGAACTACCTTGCAGCCGGCTCATGCACTGCTTCGTGCATGCTCTTGGGAGGCGCCTCTATGGCATCCTCCCCGACAGAAGAGCTGGACTCGATGTCTGCCAAATTCTCCCCAGAGACTGGTTCCAGGGCTGGTTGCCGAAGCTGCAAGGAAGGCATGCCTGCTGAGCCATGGAGGTTGCATAGCATGATGGCAGCTTTACTCACCCTACCGAGAATGCTTGTGACCCCAACACAATAATCACAGGACTGATTGAGAGTATCCCAATAATTCCGCTTGCTCCTCTTGTAGGGCGTTCACTGCCAGATAGGTGCACCTCTGCCATGCGTCAGCAAGCTCAGGTCGTGCTGAGACCTCCAAGGAGCATGCATCAAGGCATGGCGCATGCTTGACAGCCGCTGCGCCATGGCATAAATGTGCAGCGCGTTCAGGGCGTGGCCTCACCTGCGTGCGGACCCAGCCACTTGAGGCGTCATCCATGCCCCAGGAGGGAGTCCCTCTGCGCCTGAGCTTGGGCCCGCTCGACGCCTGTTCAAGGGAGGTTGATCTGCTTGTTGTTCTGTCTTCCAAGGCCTGCCATTCTTGCTCTAGCTCCTGAACGTCTGGGTCCTCCACGCTTTCCAGAGTGTCCACTGCTTCAAAACACTGCTGTGAATTCCTGCAGCATAAACAGGCTACCTCAGTGGGCTGTTGTTTGGGGCTGCGTTGTCATGTCGTGCGTCTCAGTGCTTAGGGGGAAGGGTTCTACACTGCAATGCCTGGATGCTGCACTAAGGCATTGACTGTGAGCGGCCTGCTCTGCTTGAGTTGGTTCGCACCTCGCTGCGCAATACTAGCTTTCAGGGGCTGAGCATGGGCTCAATACGACATGCTGCGACGGAGCTATGCTGGCTCGCTGTGTTCCGATCAGTGCTATCAGGTGAGCGACTCGGCAATCACGAAAAGCTCAGTCAGCTGGGCTCGTTGCCTATCTCTTGTGCGCCGCAGCCTCTGCGCGCGCCTGCTGCTGGCACCGTTAGGACTGCTCGGCAACTCTCTGCCTCGTAAAGTGCAGCCCAGACCTTCGTCTTCACTGCTCAGATATGTTCCTCTCCCTTTATAAGATCCGTGCCTGTCGAAAAATTCACGAAGATCAATACCGGAGATGAGTTCCAGGTCCGGTACAAGGCGCAGGCAACGAACGGTCTGCAGCAGACGATCCAGACAATGAAGGGTGTCAACTGAAAGTGCTACCACAACGGCTGGGAGGGATACGCTGACGGTACTGTACTAGCATGACGATAAGTGGCTTGCGTGTACTCGTTACCGGAAGGAACTCCCGAAAAGTGCCGAGAGTGATGACGCGCCATGAGTCACGGCACCCAAGATCAGTTACAGACGCCCGTTTGTGGCTACCGATCGTCCCTGGAAAAATGTAATGTTCCTGTGCCTGCTTTCAGCTTTCGCAGCTCCCTCCCACCGCTCCGCCTGCCACTCCTCACAGATGTGCATCAAGAACGATCGCGAGGGATCCTGAGAACATGGTTGCTTTCGGATATGCAGTGAGGGTTCCCCTGAGGTAAATAAGCATATGCAGACTCCTTTTGCGATTCTGTGATCATCCTTTGAGCAATCGGTGTCTACATCCTGGTGGAGGATCAGTGAAACTGGTCTATGTAGTTTTCAGGCAGCAGTCTTTACAAGCAAGAACTGTTGTTGCATACCTCTGCAACAGCATCTCCTATACTTCTATCTCTAGTCAGGAGGATGCTGCGTCTTCAAGCTTTCCTTCTCACCATATTCATGGCATGCTTCCTCTGATCAGCTGAGCGATAGCGTATATCATACACATGTCCTATTGCATGAGGACCCTCTGCAATGCAGGGAAAGAATGCTCATCCTAACAGACACCTTGTCTGGAACACAAACTATACCCCCAGAGCGTGCACTGTTATTTAGCAGTAAAGCAAATCCCCAAGCTGATCCGATGCGTGCTCCATTGCTAGCCTGCCGTAAACCAGTCTGCTTCAGCAGGTTTCCTCTATCTCATGTCCTCCCCAAGAGGTGTTTCCCGATGTACCAAACCACACTGAGTATGTAAGCAAGATCCCGATATCAAGCCAGGCTTAAGCGAGATAGATACTATTTATCTCCCCCGCCCAGAGAAACCTATATAACTTTAACCCTGATGACCCTGGGAGCCTCCACTGCTCAGAGCAGTCTTATCGCCATGGTCTGTTTTGCTCGCTGATTAAATCCAGAAAAAGTATGGCATAAACGCCAAAAGTTCAGGACACCCTGTGCCCGTATAGCATCTTCAAACGGCGACATAACTCCATGTAACATGGTGATGCGTGTTCTAGACCGGCCCACTTGCCAAAGTAAAGGGTATGGCAGAAGCCATGCAGTACAGAAAGTCTCATTATGGCCGGGCAGTCAATTCTCCACTTCAGATCTCTTCGCTAGACTGAGGTACCCTGGGTGCATGCTTGCTGTCACGGATGCAGCTCAAAGGCTGCACCCGCGCTCAGCGGTCTGTAACAGCTGTATATCATGCGCAGCAGCGACCCAGGGCACCCCAGCGAGAGAGCAGCCCTGACAGAGGCTTGTTGCAAGTAATGGCAGTCGCGCGTCGGAGGAAGCTAATCCCTTCGAGGGGACTCTAGTTGCAGGGTGACATGGCGTCACCGTGATCGCGGCCTGCATTAATCAAATGGGCCTTGCAGGGACGCGAACGTCACTTGAAGATGGTCCATGAAGAGCAGTGCTGTTTTATTGCATAAAGCATAAAGTAGGGCGTTGAGTGCGCAGGCGCACTTGGGTAGGCTGTGCTCGGAGTTATTGAGACGGCCGGGCTAGTCCCCGTGATTGCTGAACGGCTAGTGATTGGCTGAGCCTACCTAAGCTCTCCTGTCATGCCACCTGCAAGCATACCATCGCTGTGAGCAGCTGCTCATTGAGCACAATGCCAATGGTCACTACCCTGAAAGCAACCTTTCTCCAACACAGGCCCTGAGACAAAGACTGCAAAAGCTGTTAGCTATCACAGAAGCCTGGCTCGAGCAACGTATCCTTGTTGCAGCCAATCATATAGACCAGGCCAAGAGTGTGGGGGGTTCAGGGTAGATGTGAGGGGTTGCAGCTGCTCCCACCTTTGCATGTGCCGAAGCAGATGCCGGCATTGCAGTTGCACAGGTCGGGCGCTGCGCAGGTGCCGGGCGGTAGGGCAGGGTTGGGCGGGTACGGGCAGCCGTAGAGCTCGCTGGGCAGTGAGAGTGTCTTTGTCCCAGACTCCAGCATCACTGGCATTGTCTCCACAATGTAGCGCACCTGTGAACGATCAGCGCCAGAGTCAGCACCAGCATGCAAAACCCCCAGCAGACAGAAGGGCCCCCACATTTGCTCTAAGGTGCACATAATCATGCAGACATACAGATTCCCGCTCGGCATGCAAGTACAGGAAGGAGCTACTAGGCAGCGAGGTATCCCACAGGCAATAGGCATACCTGAGGCCAGTCCTTATGAAGGTATGGGGGCGCATAAGAATACGCAAATGATGCAATGTTGGGGTCTCTCTGCAAGGAATCCTTCAGGTAGCACGTTCTCACATCACCCCTCCCACCTGCAGGCCATACAAATACACTTGGTCAAAGAAATTGATTTGGCAGAGGGGTCACCTCATACGCACATGCCAGGGTGGATAATGGGGTCAGTAAGCTGCCTGGCTGTCACATACATGTGACAGTGGCTGCACCTGAAGCACCCATAGCAGCAACAGCCATGCTTTGAGCAATCAAAGACCAGCCTTGACGCAGTCGCCATGTAAGGATGCATACATGCATGACAGAGAAGCATTGCTCACCAGCCACTCTGGTCCAAGCCACGCAGCGGCTGTCACGCAGGCACAGATTGCAGCAGGCGCCCTTGTTTGCGGTGTTCTTCACCGCAAGATAGTGCACCGAGGACAAGTTGGCGTAGCCCTGGTTGTAGGCCAGCATGTAGCACTTGCCCACCTGTGGCTTGATCTCCGGCTGCACAACCCCCATCACCCGCACCCCCAGATCTGCAGCAACGCAGACGGCATTGTCAGCACATACAGAGCTGAGGTCTCATCGTCCTCACTGACTGTGCCCCTCAGCAAACACTACCTCACAGCCGCTCATGCTGACGTCTCATCCTCATCCTCATGGAGGGTGTTTCTGGTGCCTGAATGTCCAGTACCAGTGCATCTGGTGGATTGAATCAATCGTCAATTGAGCGCCTAAGAAGACTCACCGTTGAGGGTCTGCTGCTCTCCGGCACTCTGCGGCTTGATGCCGGCTGCCCTCGACACGCCCCGGCCCGGTCTGGTGGGCTCTCCGGGCGTCTCGTCATAGCGCGGGTTGGGCGTGCGCCTGATGAGGGCCGGCGGCGACGAGCTGTCTGTCGACCCGTCCATGTCCAGCAGACTCAGCGGCTGCGCGTCGCTGGTCAAAGCCACATTGCGCACCGCATCCTGGCTGGCACCCTGCACATGTCCCCAGGAGCCTTCAGCAGTGCAGTATGAGGAGCAGACATGCAGCCTGCAGCATGCTTGCCATATTTCGACCAGTTATAGGCCTTCCAAAACAGTCTGAATAGGTTTCTTGCATTGCGGCATGCCAAAACTCATGCTGGCACGTGTGATTGGTGTACACACCTGTGTTGCCATCTTGGCTTCCAAACGCGCTGTCATGAGCGCCTGCTCAAATGTCATTGGAGTCTCGCTATAGGCGCTCTTGAGGGCCTCCGGATCCTCAAACTCCATGAGGAAGGGGTCTGCAAAGGGCGCCTCGGCAGCTGCTAGGGTTACAGGGGCTGTCGTTGCTGTCGGGGAGTCGCTCTCGAGCGCAACCCTGTGCGCCATGGCCCGTGTCCACTTATTCAGCAGCCGGACCTGCTCTCTGCCTACGTGTGTCAGCGTCCTCTGGCTCCCCTGCACCATATCTATCATGTCAGAAGACAGCACTCTAGGTGCGACATGTTGTCTCCAACGAGCAGCTTGGACCCAATGCACTCTGACTGCCTGGCATTTGCGAGAGAGCTTCTTGCGCCTCATCGGTGCTTGGACCTCAAAGCGGTGCAGCACTGCTTGGCCTTGTCAGGAAGGTCAGGAAGGAAGTATCCTATAGCATGATTATGGCAAGACATGCAATTCTTGGGAGCATTGTCAGAGGTTTACCGCCACGAGGAGGCGCCGTCCAGTCTGGGCTGTAGGGGCAGCAGCGGGCTGCCCAGCCTGCCCCATAGCTACCCGGTCAGTGCCTGCTGTGCACATGCTGAGCAGCTCTGGACGCTGCTGCGGTACGCAGTAACCTGAGGAGCAACCCATCTCCATCCCCTCCTGCAGCTGCAGCGCCTGTGCAGCAGCCAGAACAGGAGGTCAGCGATCAGCGCAAGCTGCTATTAACCGCGCTTACGTACCATCAACAGTACATGGCATGAGGACAACTTGAGAGTGCATGTCAAGGTGTGCTGGTGTCTGCCATGACTAAATTCCAACACATATGGTCACCAGGGTTTCACGTCAGGGCTGACAGTGTGGCAGGTGCACCTGTGATGAGGCAGTCTCGCCGGTGAGGTACGGATTGGGTCCCTGCAGGCCAAGGGCTCCGCAGGAAGCCATGCAGGCTTCACACAGAAGACTGGTGGCCGCAGGCGCGGCCTGCGGTGCAGGCCCTTGTGCCGGAAGCAGCCCTGCATTGTGCGGCGCTGGCAACCCTGCAATAGCACCCCCTCACATCTCAACACACCGCAAACTCCCCCAGAAGACAAGGACCTTGCAACCAGCCGACGGCTAGAGAGGCGCTGAGTGCATGACGTCTCACTGATGAGCAGGTTTGCCACTGAGGTGAACATTTGCATGCCTGCATGTGTAGTTATTGCTGCATGTAGAGCGCAGCGCGCAGGCTTCAGGTCTGACGTGGCTGTGGAGAGTGTGAGGTTGTACGCATGTCATGAGGGCAATGAAGCTGGGGTACTGGAAAGCTATTTACTTGCAGAGAACATGGAGGCTGCAGTGATGATCATGACAATGCCTGCGGCTGCCAGAACAGGCACCCACTGCCCGCTCATGTCGCAGCGCCCGGGCCGGCTGTGCATGGCATGGGCGATGCCTCTGCATTGGCTCCTGCTGGGCGGCTGTCTCTGGTATGGGTGAGCTATGCTGCTGACAGGCAGCCTCTCGCCCTTTTTGGGGGTGCTGGGTGCCTCAGGCTCTGAGCAGTGCTGTGCTTCCTCATCAGGGGCTGCCTTGCTGGGCTTTGCTGGGCGTTCTGCTGCGTTGCTCTCCGTGTCGGAGGAGCTGTGAGCATCCTCATTGCCCTGAGGGATAGGGCTTAGCCTGATGCCGGCTATATGTGCTCTGATGTCACTGACACCTGCACATACAAAACACTGGTGAGCATAGTTTCAAGTGATCTTCTGGGGGCACGTACAGTCCTGCAAGATGTCAGCAAAAGGAGGGGAGGGCAGGGGTAAAACATGCCTGCATTGCTGCTCCCCTGTGAACCTGGTTTGTCCTCCAGACTCCAGAAGCGCATGTGCAATTCGTCGGCTAGTTGCGCCTTTAGAGCCGGGGGCTGCGGCTCCTTCAAGCTCTTGGCCCGCTTTCTCAGCGATATCTTGGGTCTGGTGGCCGAGTTCTGGACTACCTCCGATGCCGCGCTATCGTCCTTGTCTGTACCGGCGAGCGCAAACGGAGTGCGCCCCTCTGGCATGCCCCGTCCTGAGGCAGCTATCTCATTCGACGGGCCTATGAAGAGGCCTTGGGGTGGGTTCCGATCCTCCGTTGATCAGCAGCAGCGCTTTGTGACGAGTTGTGTCCCTCAACTGCCTACCGTTCGAGGCACTGCATTCACTGCGCGCATTAGGGAGTCGCAGGTTATGTCAGGCGGACACCCCGCGAAGATTGAGCATTGTAAAGCGGCCTGTGCCTTGCATTCGCAGATTCCGAACCCCGAAATCTAGAGCTCATGACTTCATCGATCAGGTTCATCGGACATCCGTGATGACGCACCGATATCAATCCATGCTGATGTCATCACCGGATCAAACTCCTCAGCGAGAAGTATTCCACTCCATCGGCTTCCTTACTATACATTAGATACTCTCAAGACGGGCTGCTCGAGTTGCCGGCTCCACCGACAGGCCGAATCGCCAAGATGGCGCAAGTGTACCGGGTGCACTGCGTGACTTTTGGTACAAGGTGAAGCACAGCATCTACACTCCGGCTTAAGTCATGTCTGACCTGTACTCAGAAGGAACGATGCCACATAGGTTACTGGTCGAGCAGCGATCCCTCATGCCTGCAATACTACTTTCTGCACTATGGTGTAGTGATCTGGCAGCCCACTTCATTTACAGCGTGTACATATCAAGGGAACAACCAACGAAAGCTGCTGGCTTTCCATCGCCCTTTCACTCGGGCTGCCAGAACACAGGAACCCTCACTGCCACCTTTTGCAACTTCCACCAGCTGACATCAGCTCTCTCTCTGAGACTGCACACCCTTCCAAATGTTATAACACTGCAAGGAGTTTAGACCATCGTCCACAACGTGCTCATACTTAGCGCAAATGTATCTTCAGAACGCTGCCTGCTAGTACTTGCCTTTCCTAAGCTGTGCTGCTACTGGCGGCGCGCTCGGCCTTGTTGACGCGGGTGTAAGCCGTCATCTTGTCATAGCCCTTGTATCTCCAGTAGCCATACGCGGCTCCTCCTACCACCACTGCTATCAGCGACAACATCCCCAATGCTGCTGACCAGCCGGTCAGCGTCAGCATGCCCACTCCCGCCTCCTTTGGTGTCAATGTCCCCTCCTGTGCATCAGCACAAAGGCACTCAGCTCGCGCCTCACACTGCCTTGTCACAGACATGGCTTCTGGATGATGCGTACTCAAGGAGAGGGCATGTCTTAGCGGAATTGGGGGGTGGTGGACTGGTGCAAGGCATCAGCGATGTGTTGTAGGCACATGCCGTACTCCCACCGGGATCTCTTGTGTGAAGGGCTCCGCAAAGCTCTTCACAGGAGAGTCTGTGCAGCCTCCTCATGATGAAGCCACAGTGATGAAGCGCCTCGCTAGCACACACATAGCATGCTTGCCACGGGCATTGCCAAGGTCACCACTCAAGTAACCCGGTCCATGAGGAAGCGCTTCTGCGCACCTTCAGCCCAAGGCGCTGCTCCATGGCCTTGATCTGTGTGGAGACAGCCGCAGCGCTCATGGCTCGGTTGTAGTGCGCATACACGTCCCCGGGCTCGGCCAGGCGCACCAGCGCGTCGCAGGCCGGCGACAGCTTGGACGCTGACGTGGCAGCGCCACCCGCCGCCTCCTGCGCTAACCTCCGCATGCCTCTCGCGCCTGTCGTGCTGGCAGCGGCCGTGCTGGCGGATGCCAGGGTCTCAATCGCAGCCGCCGCCTGACACACAGCACTACACTGTCAAGCTACTGCAACAGCTACATTGTGGTGACTCATGGGCAAGGGCACTAGGTGCTGCTGCATTAGTAGGTTTCTAGATCCAACATCAGTGTAGTGCACCTTCAGCCTGGAAGCATCTAGGACGCGGTGGTGTGCACATAAAGGATACTCATGATAGCCCACTCTGTGTTTGTCATTGATTACCCCAGTAAAGACTAAAAGGAGCCCTCACCTTTGTCTCCTCTGTGGCCAGCGACTGCGCCACCTCTTGAGGGGACGCTGCCGGTGCCACCTGCTGCGCTAGGCATGCCCGCACCTGCACGCATGCAGCGTCATGCTCAGGCTTATCTCAGCCAACCCTGAGATTGCACTGTTTCTGCGCCATCATGGTGAGTGATACAGAGCAGCACTCAACTCATCCCCATGCACCCTACTGCTAGCACGAAGGATCCATGCAGATCCAGCATTGACTCAGGCAGCTTGACACCACTGCACAGGGGCTCAAAGGCACACACCTGCCCAAGGCTCATGGTCTGCAGCCCTTGGGATCCGAGGCAGAGTGATGCAACATCAGAGTCGCAGACGTCTGTCACAGGTGCTTTGGGGCTGTAGAAGGTCAGGGCATTGCGGGCTGCCCGGCCGGTCTCCCGGGCACATGACGAGCTCACATTGTCCACGTTGCTCACGAGGCACTTCAGGATGGATCCTGTGGCCTTGTCCTCCTCTGCCCTGGCTCCAGTGCAGACCTACAATCCAGTAGTGAACAGCTCAGGGCCGCTGTGTTGCAGCGTTGCCTGCTTAGACATTCATGACCTGGGAGAGCAGATAGCACAGCATGCACGCCCATAATCTAGATGGCGTCAACTTGTGCCTTAGAACACACACATGAGTTGTCGCTCAGCCAAATAGCAGGAGAGCTGCTACAGGACTGCCCTGCAGGCGGGCATAGGGCAGCCCACCTTGGGCACGTCGTCCTTGCAGGCCTGGCGCAGATCGTAGTCGAGGCGCCAGTCGCTGACGCGGCGCGCCTGCTGCGCGCTGAGCTGGTCTCGGCAGCCCTGCCGGTAGTCCCCGCTCTCGATGTGCGCCAGAAGACATGTGAAAACACGCGCCTTCCCGGGCCGTACATCCGAGCAGTGCGCAGCCCGCTCCGCCTGCAGCAGCATTATGTATTCTTGTCTGTGTGTGCCGTGCATGTTAAAGTCTGTCTGTAGTGCATGCACGGCCGGAATTGTCCTATGTGCACCCAACGCGAGTATAAAAATGCCAGTATCTGAGGGGCATTTCCCTGTGCAGTGGTGTGCACGAGAGGATGCTGCAATCACCTTGCAGGCATTGGCAATGTTGGGCATGAGCTCGGTGTTGGACGCCTGCAGCACAGACAGGCTGATCTCCTCCTTGCGGCAGGCGTCTGAAATCTTGTCGAGGTTCTTGCGGAGGCAGTCGTGGACCTTGGCTTCACCTGCACAAACACAAGGTGTCACAGCTAGCCTGTGACTGATCTTCTAAGGTGCTGACACCTGGCCACCATGGAAAATTTCAGGGACTGTACAGGGAGATACAGCCCTCGGAGAGCCTCTGCTATGCAATCAGAGCATCCTCATATTCGTAGCGTAGGAGAGTTCTGAAAACAGCTCAGGTCATGGTGCGTAACGGGCATACCAGCCGGGGTGTTCTTGCAGTAGGTCTCCACATCTGCTCGGCAGGCCTCCGCCAGAATGACATCATTCCTGAAATCCCTGACCTGCAGCAGAGACTGATAGCGTTTAGGCCCTGCACCTTGAGAGTCCATACACACACCTCATGTGACCCCCCTTGTCCCACAACATGATATGATCCCACACTCTCAAGCATGACCATCATGGCTACTGCACACCAGAAGACAGTCCAAGAGCTTGCAGATACCCTCTGATATGGAAGCACAGCGGCCTAGGGTAGTGTGCGTGAGGCAAGCAAGACTCGCCTCCATCTTAATGAAGTAGAAGACCTCCTTCTTGCACTCCGCGTCCGTGATCTCGTCCAGCTTCTCGGTGAGGCAGCGCAGGACGGTGCCGCCGCAGGGCTGGTCGATGGAGGTCGATGTGCAGGCGTCCGCGCACTTGTTCATGATGGTGTCGTGGCAGGCGATGCTCAGCCGGTAATTCAGCCTGCACAGAGGGTGATGTGACGTGAGACTTGCAGCAAGCAATACTGTACACCTCAGCCTTCATCCTTGGCAGAGGTCAACACATTAGCCATTCTGCGAAATACTCGGATGTAATATCAGAAATACTGCAGAGTGACAACGCACATGCTTAAAGAGAGCCTGAAAAAGCAAATGACCATTGGAAGTACAGGAGCTACACATGAGGACTGAGGAGCAGCTGTCCACCTGTAGTCAGTGGCTGAGTTGGCGGCGTGCTTCTGGATCTCGGCCTTGCAGGTGGCGTTGAAGGTGGGCTGCTCCAGGTTGTCCTCAAGGCAGCGGATGACCTTGGCATGACCATGCTGCACATCCTTGCAGAACGCCTGCATAAAGGTAATTGCATGAGTCTCACTCCCACACCTGGCAGGAGCCACCATTGCAGGCCAAGTGCTACAGAACTAATACCAAGTCCAGGGTGTCTCTAAGCAGCCAGCAGGCTGGACTTGCTGCCATACATGAGTGCAGCACAGGAGCTGCCCTTTCAATGTGAGCCAACTACACCGTTGCGGGTAAGACAAGCCTGGTAAGAGAGGGTATTACCTGGATGTCCTGGCTGCAAGCCTTCTTCATTGGGAACTGGAAGTCAATGTTCTCGGCCATGCGGACCTCCTGATCGAACAGGGTGGCCTTACACTCGTAGCTCAGCTCCTGCCGCCTGCAGGCAACAAGGCGTACCACTTGTCAGTCTCTGCCCAAGCATTGGTTGAACCGCCAGAAATGCTCTGGAGTGATCTTGAAGGTAGAGGGCAAGAGAGCAAAGGGTATAGCAATCGCGGCCCAGAACAGGCAGAAAGGCATGAGCTGAGCCGGTCAGGACCCATGCAATATTGAATGCCTGCCAGTATTTGCAGCAGGCTCAAGCCAACTAGATCCTGGACCTCAACTGAGGCATGAGACTGGGAAAGGAGATGCCAGGATGAAAGGCAGGCATGTCTAGGACAAGAGGCGTGCCTGTCCTGCAGGCAGCGGATGACGCGGGCTGAGCCGGGCGGCACATTGGCGCAGAACTCCTGGCGGTCCTCGAAGCAGGCCTCCGCGAGGGGCACGTCGAAGCGGATGTCGCTGGAGGCGTACTCCATGATCTTGACCACCCGCGCTGCGCACGCCGGCGACTGGATCTCCTCCCTGCATGCATGTGCACGGGTTCAAAAGGGAGTATAAAAAATTCCGGATAGCTGAGGAGCTCAGACATTCACAAATAGTGCAAACACTCCAGTAAAGAGGCAGGGGAGACATTCAGAGAAGAAGCTAGCATGCTGCACACATCGCAGAAAGCAATCACACGACGTCATGTCCTCGAGAGGGCTGGCTGCAGGCCAGGGTTGCATGCTACCTGTAGTCCTGTAGGCACTGGATCACGCGAGCGTCATAGCCCACGACTGTGTCCATGGAGTCCCTCTCATACCCGCACACATCCTGCATAACCAACACCACCATGAGAAGCACAGCATCACTGTGACCTATAACGTTCGCAAACCATCTTCCTTATGCTTACAGCATCCCAACACTAAATCGACCAGTGATGCAAAGTGAATCAACTTCCAAATCCAGAAATAGCAAGCTGAGGAACAGAGATGGGTGAGTCACCTGGATGTCATCAGCGCACAGCTGACGCAGCTTCGGGTCCAGCCGGAAGTCGGAGGCCCGGGACTCCATCATCTTCTCGACCTCCGTCTTGCAGGTGGCGCTGAACCCCGGCGCCTCCCGATTGTCCTCCAGGCACTCCTTTGCCCGCGCGTTGCCCGGCGGCACGTCCGCGCAGAACTGCAGCACCAAACATAGACGGTCATGTTCTGAGGCCTCAGGACACAGCTGCCAAACTGCTCGCTGCCAGCATGCCTATTTTGGCTGTCGTGGTGGGTGTGCATATCTCCCACACAGTGCTCTGCTTCAAGGGAAAGCTCGCGCAAACTTGCTGCCGTCGAGGTACCTAATTGATTTGAGGGATAGCAGATGGCAGGGATTGCCGTTTCCTCTCAATCAGCAAAGCAACACAAGACACCAGCTAGTTGAGGAGCCAGCCAGCTCCCTTCAGCAGGGCACTGTGGAAAACCTGCAAGGCAAACCTCCACAAGAGCATCCTAGCCCAGCATGCCCTCCAAGAATATAAGTTGCAGGTTCCGCTCACCTTCTTCTTGTCGGCCAGGCAGGCCCGGAAGAGGCGCACAGACAGGCGCAGGTCCTCCGCGTTCTCGACCTCCTGCCGGAACAGCTGCTCCTGGCAGTCCCAGGACAGCAGCGGCCGGTGCTCCGCCAAGCACTCCTGCACCTCCCCGGCCTCCGACTTCGCATCCGGGCAGTTTGTCTTCACGTCCGCCTGCGCAAAGGAGCCAAGACAGTCAGAGCATGTTTGTCACACATGACGGTGTGCCTCCATGTCCTGCAACTTGCAGCAAGAGCAGTACAAGGTGCCTACGAGCAGCAAGTGCATGCAGGCCCTTTTGACACCAGCAGATGACACAGAGACCTCATCTCTGCAAGCTTCTCAGGGATTGCGCAGCCTCAAGCTGTAGGCGGGAACTGTGTCGAGCATCAGTGGCCGCCTTCCCTTTTCCCTGATGACACGAAAAGACATGTGAAGCTGGAGTACCTGGCATGCTTCATTCAGCTCCTTGTCGGTGCGCCAGTCATTGGCGGCTTCGGCCTGACGCTTGAACACCTCCTCCTTGCAGGCCGCGCCCAGGTCCTCATACTGCTCCCGCAGGCACCCCAGGATGCCATAGTTCTGCATTTGCAGAGCAGACAGTCAGCCGCTTGATGTCCCTTCTTGAGCAGCCACTTCAGACAGCCGCTGCACGCACCATTCTGGGAGCACATGTTCTGTCTGGCAGCACAGCAAGCCTGTTACTTATTTCAAATAAGCCATTTGTCCGGATGCAATGTCCACTGCAGACAGCAAGTGACAGTATTCTCACAGGACAGACTTGCCAGTGGCTGCTGTCACATGACATGCCTGCAATGGACTCGCATCCAAGCAACGTGCTTATTTCCTTCTCAGCACGGTAGAGCCTTCAGCGTAGGCAATAGGTGTTCAATTCCTGTCTGCAGGCCCAGGCAGCCCACCTCGTACTTGTTGGCGCAAAACTTCTCGGCGTCGGCCTTGCAGGCCTTGGCCAGAGGCAGGTCCATGTTGATGTTGGTGGAGCGCTGGATCTTGAAGCTGGTCAGCTCCTTCTTGCACCCCTCGCTCATCCTGGCGCCCTTGCCGCCTGCCTGCCCCTCCACGGTCAGCTCGTCCCCCAGGCACTTCGCCAGGCGCCCCTCGCCCGGCTTCACTGCCGCGCACCACTTGTCCAGCTCGTCCTGGCACTCCCCTGCACCAGCACGCACACAACTCACGTTAATAGCTTGTGGATGGTGTTATGGGAGCCATGCAAGGCATTTCGCCTGGCGCCCCTCGCCCGGCTTCACTGCCGCGCACCACTTGTCCAGCTCGTCCGAAGCACTCACCTGCTTCAGCATGCTTGTGAGCTGCATGGAGTGAGAGGTCTGGTGTCCCGTCAGTGAAAGTCTGGTGTATGTAACAGGGGTAATCACACAGGTACCCAAACCACAAGGGGGCCTCTTGGCACATGTGGGGCATGTGGGTTCGTTGCAGTATTGCACTGGTTCACAAGGCTGCCAGATAACTTTCTCCTCATGCACTGCTTAAGGATCACCAATGATACAAGTTCTGAGGCAGGAAGGCACCGGTTGTTGAGATGTCGCCTGTGCCGCTAGATATGAGGGCAGCCGGCTCGCCCTTGATGATCTGCGCCCGCACGGGCGTCGTCTCCTCTGCATAGTCTTGAGCCTCCACATTTGTCTCGATGGCCTTGTCCAGCTCCGCGCCTGACTTGGCAGGCTCTGGGGTTGTCTCTGCCTGAGACAGGGCAGCTGTGCAGAGGAGGCAAACCCCAAACAGAGCAAGCACCTGCGCATAACAAGGATATGAGGATGCATATGGACCCTCTGCATTGCTGATACAGCCCGATATGGCAAGTGGTTCAGAGGCATAGCATATCTTCAAGGGATTGTGGAGCCTGACAATGCCACAGGGAGCCCTATCAATAGCTGAGGATCCATCCAATCCGCAGCATTAGCTGGGTCTGATGTCCAGAGGTGACGCATGTGGTGTTTACAAGAAGGTGGTGACTGGCTGTACCTTATGGTGCTGCTGCATTCTCGACGGCGCAACTGGCTACTACAGCCCAGTGGCAGTTGTCAGGGCAGCCAGCTTGTGCACCTTCGATCCCCTGCAAACACCATAGAAGTTCGCCAACCCAAGTAGATCAGATGTGGTCTACAGGTGCAGAATTTTCTCTCAGCTCAGCCAGTAGATCTGGACATTCATCTAGCACGCATCCAGAAATGTGTTAGAGGGCCCTCAGCTCCTCCCTGTGTGAAGGTTGTACAAGCGCAAACCCAGCCAAGTCTCCTTCAAGAACACCGCTAACCAGCATTCTGCTGCACGTTCTGCAATGTCTCATCGACCCGGTAGCGACATGTACCTTCGTGAGGTACTGACCAGCAAAGCCTTGCCTGAGACACTCCGAGCAGAATTAAATGACACCGCTCTAGGCTCAGGCGTCACAGATCACCATCTCCGATCTAGCATCTCCGATACGGGGCTACGCTGGTGCATGCGCTGCCAAGATCACTGTCATAGACCTTGGCGGGAGGCTGCAACCCAGATCGCACATGGGGTTAGTCACTGACTAACCTTCCGTGGATGAGTGATCACTCCGCTCCCCCATTCTAGACAACGCTTCGAGTACAGGATCATGCAAGGGATTTCGCATGCAGGTAGAGCAGGATTCAGTCCTCTGAGAGCCTGACGAGCGAATGGGCAGGTGCTTTGCGATCAGATCTCCAACTCCAAATTGTTGCTAGATGCCCATTTACAATGTCAATTGTTCTTCCAAGAATTCTCCAATCACAGAAGAACCGACAAAAAGAGCGAGCTGTCCAGTTCCGGGCATAATGCCTCAAGGGTAGGCCTTGTTTTCGTTGTTACAAGGGCGCTGCCCTGGGCAGGGCATGGCAGATGAAGTCAGCTGCCTGCTGCACTTACAATCCTGCTGCCTCAACCCCCGAAGACTTGAGCACAAATCTTAGCTCATGTGTTGTGAAGTCCCAGTGGTTGTCATAGTGTGCGCTGAATGTCAGCGGCGTAGAGGCCCCAGCAGGCCCAGCAGAAGCCACTCGCCCCACAGCATACAGAGATGCACCTGCACGTACACCATGTTCTGTTTGTCTCTCTGCAAGGCCACTTTTGAATTCAAGTCACTTGACTTGGTGTGAACTGCAATTCGGTCTACTTTGTGTGAACTTGGCTCTGTATATAGAGAAATGCTGGTGGCAGGAAGCCTCAGTCTGCACTGCCTGAGGACCGCAATATGGTAAGTGTGCTCAGCTGGTCCATGCGGTTCAGCAGCAGCTACTGAAGGAGATTGCTCCGGGGCACACCTGCAGAGTCTGTCTGATTGCTTGTGAAGCACTGCTCGCTCCGCAGGGGCGCCTGGTCGCCGAAGGACAGCGCGCAGTGGCTGAACTTTATGTTCTTTGAGCACGCCTTCCTCAATGCATGCAAGAGCGGCCAGCTCGCCTCCTCAAGGAGCACCTCGCAGACTGCCTGTAGGTTCTCTGAGCCCTGCCAGCACCTGCACAATTCGTCCCACCCAATCAGCGCCAGCTGCATGGCGTCAAGCATGCAAGGATGCCCTGGTGCTGCCAGGCATACCGGCACTATCCAGACTTATAGCGTGAGCTTGTGACATGCTGCCCAATGTAAAGTTTGCAAGGCAATTGGCAGTCTTGGCTGTCACCAGGCTTTGTGGCGCATAGATCAGCACCTTTCCTGAGCAGTATTGCAGAGGCCAGGAGCGACTCACTCTGCAGTAGCCAATAAACTCAAGTCCTTAGATTTCTGCAATCTGCGCACCGCGCCTGCTGCCATCGCTCCCTCGCTGTCTGTGAAGGCTGTGGCAAACGCCCTGTTGCCCAGCGCATCACAGAGCTCCCTCACAACGCCTTCATTGAACTCGGCGCTGCAAGCGCGGTGAGGCGCCACGCAGCCGCACTGTCCTGACAGCTGATCTGGCTCCCCTTCGTAGGGCGACGTCACAAGCTTACAACTTTTGCTGCATTGCTCCCCGGTATGGTCTTCTTTGCTCTGCAGTGGCAAAGCTGGTCGTCTGAGGTGAGCGTTGTCATTGCTTTGGAAGCAAAAGAGGGTTCTGTAGCACTGCAGCCTCAGGAAATGAACGGCAGGGCATGGAAACGAACGTATACCTTTCCACCTGTCTGGTAGAATGTGTCTGCAGAGAGTGAGGCGACAAAGTTTGATATCTTCCTGCATGAGCATGACACCAGTCATAAAGAATGCCACTGTGATTGTCGGTCATTGAGGCGACACTATGGCATCTGGGTAGCAGCCCCCTCACCTGTCACCATCTGCATCGCCCTTGATGTGTTGTAGCAGGAGCAGTACGCACACTGAAAGAGGCAATGTTGGTAGCTTCCGCATCAGAGCTGCAGGACAACAATGCGGGAGTGATGCGGTAGAAAAACTTCTCCTTTATGCACTAGATGCTGCCGGAAGCTCTCGTTCCACGCAGCGACATGGTCATGGCAACATAACAAGATGCTCAATGAGTGCTGGAAGCTGACGGTGCTTCATAGACCTGAACGATTCACGGCACACATATGGCACAAGTGCATCAGAGCTATCAAGCACGCCTGCGGTGTCAGACTGTCTAGAGCCCCTGCGAAGGCCAGCGCTCGAGAGAAGCAGCTTCCCTCTCGATGGAAGCTGTCCTGAAGAGCTTGCCACAGACTGGAGAATAGTGTCAAACATGCAGCGTGAAAGAGCTTTTGTGTGCGCTGTAGATTTCTCGCACCTTGGCTGCTCTCAGAGACTGTCATTGCAATCTTTGTAGTACCCTAAAGGGCCATCCAGGTCACACAGGCATCGCTATGGCAGGAGAGCCTGTGCTGCAGCACTTGGGCGTGCGTGACGCATTTTGAAGGCCTTAGAAGATGCTCTTGAGGTTTCTATGTTGCGAAGCGCAGTTTGAGACGCGGAGTGCGACTATAGAGCATGGGTGAAGCCCATATCACTGAGCATCAGTGTGATGAGGAAAATCTCCATCACGACAAACAGACTAATCCATAGACATCAGTCTTGGTCCCGATTGAAGCTCACCTGCCCAATTTCAGCCCTAAGCAACGTTTGTGCACTGTGCAGAACGCAGGAGTGTCCGATCGCGTAAGGTCTCCAAGCGCATTGGCGCAGTCAGCGCGGCTGAGCGAGAAAATGTCACACATGCCCGTCTTGAGGCACTCGAGAACGACGACGCAGCTGGAGAGGGCGTCGTGGGAGACAGCGATGAGGAATTTCTCCTTGAGGAGTCAGACGAAGGTTGCCTACAGCCCCATGCTGGCACTTCTGTAGTTCCACACAATCATCGAGACAAGAATATCAATGTAGCCTTGATGACTGACAAGGAAAGCGGAGTTCCTTGTCCAAAGGTGGTATGCAGTTGAGAGCTGGCTAACACGACAGTATCACCCTGCACTGCAAAGGCTACCTTGGTGATGCAGAGAGGTGATATATATGTCATGTCAGATCACTCTTGATGCAGACCACTCATGGCTATGCTCTTCTTCCTATGTCTGCCCCTGTCAGAGCTGTAATTGCGCTTGCTCCTGTCCTCAGAATCCATTTCTGCATCGCAGCAAGGAGAGCAGAGACACATGCATCCTCCATCAAGAGCTACCTGACATCAAGTGACATTGACATGTTGCAAAGAGCTGTCTTGGCGACGCAGACATGGAGTTTGACGATAGGAGGAAGCGCAGCAAGAAGAGCAAGGGCGCCAAGCGCAAGACGCGCGCCATGCTGGAAGCCGAGCGGAAAGGCCCTCTCACATTCGCCAGCCTCCTTGAGGAGGCTGCTGCCTCAGGTACGTCCCATGCAGCTGTCATACACACCCATGGCAGTCCTGTGGACTGCAATTAAAGACAGCAGGATAAAGCTTGCCACATAGCGCATTGTAGGGCACTCGTACACCAAAAGAGTTGCATTGTATAGCAGCGCAGTCACGGGATGCCACCTTCTCCTTCCGTGAGATCATGCAGCGTCTGTGTGGCCGTGCAGTGCGGTGCATTGCACAGGGCACACAATGTGACCTTTCATGAGAAGGGGATGTAGCTGTGCAGAGGATATGCTGGCCAAGGAGGTCGCTTGGTCGTAAGGCACAGCATCTGCCGGCCCGCAGAAAATAAAGCAGCCTCACATGCATGCGTCCGCTGTGTAAGTCAGACCATATCTTCAGTCACAAGCCGGTGATGTGCCCATGCAGAAGACCCGTTGACCAAGGAGGTCGCTCGGATGTACAGCGCAGCAGCTGCCGGCCCGCCGCAAGGCGCAGCGCCGCGCAGATGGTGCAGCGTCTGCGGCTTTGCCGCGCCCTACAAGTGCGTGCGCTGCGGGTCGCGCTTCTGCACGCGCAAGTGCTACGCGGTGCACGTGGAGACGCGCTGCCTGAAATTTGTGGGCTGAGCATGGGCGCTGGTTGGCTGTCTGCGAGATGCGATAAGAGTGCGGGTCGCGCTTCTGCACATGCACGTGCTGCACGGTGCGCATGAAGACGCGCTGTCTCAAGTTTGCGGGCTGAGTGCAGCAGCAGAAATGCAGTACGCATGTGTGCGCTGTGGGTCGTGACTATCTCAGCAATGGGAGGCGCAGCCTGAAGTGAGCGAGCTGAATGCGGCAATTGTGCGGCTACCTTAGGAGGCCACTGCAAGTACTGCAGATTGTTGGGATGGGAAGCTTCTGTAGAGCGGTCTCAGCACAGGATACCTACCCCAGCAAAGTGTTGCTTTTACACCTATATCCCTGAGTGCTGGGCGCACACTGCGTGGCATGTCAAGATGCACCAGGAGTTTCGTCTGCTAAAGCTTGCAGCAGTGTTTTGGCTTGGAGGCACCTTCAGCTGAGGTCAAAGCTAGAGCAGGATCTCCTGTGCAGCAGTGCACAGGACTACACCTTCTCTAGCTGTGGCCCCAACAGCAAATTGTGCCTGTATCTGAGGCTCAACACCTTGTGCAGTTCTTATTGCAATAGGGACATCTGAGCATGAGACGATTAAATGGGCTTATAACACTGCGAGCAAGCAACAGACATCAGCAAAATGACTCAACGTAAAGCTCCTGGCCCAGTTAATGAGCCCAGAAGCAGGGAACGCCATCTGACCTTTAAGCTGCTCTCATTTCTCAGTCTCAGAAGCTTCATGCGAGGATGACAGTGAGAACACAGCCAGCCTCCAATCATGAATGCTCTCTTGCGATCTTCGAGATGTTTCTTGCGGCGCATTGCTCCACAGGGCCATCAACTCCCTCCTCAGATCATGGAAGAATGCCGACCCAGGAGCGTAGAAGCAGCGGCCCTTTTGACATACTGCAGGCACAGGGACTCTTTTTCAGCGTACCCAAGTGCTTCTGGGTCCCTGGTGGGGTTCGTTGACTCTCATCTTTGAGAGCGGCTCTGACGATCTAGACACTGTTATCGTCTGACTTCGGCGCACTGCTCTACGCTGCACGACACAACTTAATAGCCAAACTTACTGTTGAAGATAACACATACTGAGCATGCAAATGCTCCGTACAAGGGCATGCAATTGGATTGGACAAATGGATTTCTCTCACAGGGCTGGAGGACATTTGCCACTAGGGAGACACTACCCATTCAGGACGCAGAGATCAATCCGCTGCTTCAAACGCCAGCACCTGCTAGCAGAGACTCAGCCGAGAAGCTCAAACCAGCAACCAAGACGCCTACCAGGGGTAGGGACCCTGCCACTGCCAGAGCTGTGCTCAGGGACATTCCCATCTCAGCAAAGAAGCTGGCCATGTGGACAGACGTTGTCCGGCGCAAGCACATTGACGACGCCATCGTGCAGTGCGAGATGGCTCACAAGAAGGCAGCCAAGATCTGCCTCAAGGTGAGGGACATGAGCTATCGCATGACCGTCAGAAGCACAGCTCCTGTCAGAGCGCACATGATCATATTTCTAAATACCTGTACATGCTTGAGCGGTGTTACACTCATCATAACCCTGTGGGCAGAATCGCAGTTTTGATGCAAAAGCAGAATGGTCCACAAGCAACAGATCATGTGGTCATCAGGCTGTCTGCTATGTGATTGTGCCCTGCTGAGCCTTTAGAGTTCGCTGCAGGTGTTGCAGTCAGCACAGGCAAACGCTGTCAACAATCATGGCTTAGATGGGAGCAGGCTCAAAGTTGGTGCGCCTCCCACCCCTCTTGGAGTTTGTGCAGTGATCACCATTCCACCCGCACTGCTATCAGCACAATGCAGATATGACACAGCCAATAGGCATCACAGCAGAAGTTGTCACAGGCAGCACATGCAAGACTTGTGCTGCATTGTAATGATTACAGCTGCCCGTCCATATGTACACATTCCCAGTGCTATCAGCTGGCCCTCCGATGATCAAGTTGCAGGGCCTCATCAGCGCCTCGAGACTGGACTGGGCACATGTATCAACTCTCTACAGTGCAATTCATTGGTTTGCTGTGAAGGGCTGTGCTGACAGCGCTGTGCATGCTGTGCAGACTTGGTCCATGTGGGCGTGGGCACTCCTCGGAAGATGGTATGGCCTCACGGCAGAGGGCGCTCCGGCATCCGGCGCAAGTACAAGTCCCACCTCACGGTGAGCCAGAGCAATCGCCCTGAGGTCTCCTCAGTATCTTCATGGCAGGATGAGCAAAGCTGTTGCGCTGTTAGAGGGCAGTAAATAAATGCTGGTGATGCCACTGTCTAAAGAAATGGCCAATCTGAGGCCAAGCAAGATGTGCGCTGCGTCCCACGGAGCAAGCGCTCTGCTGACTGCCCAGAGGGCATGGGCTATATTCACTGGGTGATTCATGAACCCAGACAGTGACCGGATCAGGCTGCAGCAGTCTGAGTGACAGGGTGCATGCTGCAGGTGGTGCTGAGGGAAGGCTTGTGGCCCAAGTACTCCTACTTCCAGAAGCCCTTGATGGAGAGGAAGAAGGCAGCCCAAGCAGCCTGAGAGCTGTCACCCTACAGGAGCATGCTCTTGTGATTGCTGCAGGCTAGGAAGTCTGAAGTGACAAATGAGGCAGAAGTTACAGATTGCAGCGTACTGCCAGTGACATGCTGTATGTCAGCTGGATGTCCCAAACCCAGACACTACTTATAAGAGCTTTGCAACCAACTTGAAAGTGTGAGGTGCCAAGGCTTATGTGAGTATCACTGACCCATCCCAAAGTCTGCTTGCAGTGTGGCAATCGGTCTTTCACAAGGTTTATGTTGGTCAAACACGTGCTATATGTCCTGTGACACCTCAGCCAGCGCCAGCGCCTTTCATCATACGTATGCGCTCTTTCAGACTCAGGCGCCCAGCTGCAGCCGCGCTATCTGTTTGCTTTGAGGCTGCGACAGCCTCTCTTGGCTGTGGTGCCTCTTGCATCTGCATAGGCATCACACCTGCAGCTCCGCTCTCCTTGCTTCGCTGCTGTCCGTCACTGCCATCTGCGTCCTTCCCTGGCATGCTAAAATGAGCTTCCAAAAGGCTGCCAGGCTGAGCTGCAGCTGTTGCAGCTTGGTTCAGGGACCTGTCTTCTGCTGTTCCATCTTGAGACGGCTGCTCTGGTATTGTGGGGAGGCCTGTATCCAGCACACAGAGATCAGTTAATTCCAGGGAATCCCGTGTACACACTGAGACTCTCACCGGTGTAGCAGCCAAGATATACGCCCAGAGAAACCCCGTGTACACACTGAGACTCTCACCGGTGTAGCAGCCAAGATATACGCCCAGAGAAACCCATGCTTGACAAAGCAGACTTGAACAAGAGGCAGAATTCCCTGTCCACAAGTGACTGTGCATGAGGCGCATGCAAGGAGTGGGCACCTTGTGCTGGTGCTGCGGCCAGGCTGGCGTATTCAGGCGCAGGCAGGCCAAGCAGCTCCTCTAGCAGCGTGGTGGGCGCCTGAGCGGCTCTGGAGCTCCCTGGCTGCTCTGCATCCAGTGTGGCTGTGTCCTCTGCCTTTCCTTGTGATACTGGGTCAGCGTCCATGGGCACAGAAGCCTCCGCTTGGTCTGCGTTTGCCTTGGGGCTCTCCGAGGGCTCATGCGCTTCTTCAGCTGCCTCCTCATCTTCACTCTCGGGGTCAGGTAGCTTCTTGGCTTTGGTCCTACCACGGCCCCTCCCAGCTGCAAGGAGGACAGAAGTTGTCAGACGCCTTCATATTGCATCAAGCCCGCTTCAATAGCATTTGCACATATCTGCAACAATGACTGAAGGAAGTCTCACAGCACAGCACTAGGGGGATCAGAGCACCAAAATGCAAGTCAGGTTTTGAAAATGCTGAAGACCCCTGCTCCAGCTCCAAGTCTCTTTGGACAGACTCTTTGGACAGACTTGATGCCTGAGCTGCAGCAGTAAGCGCTCCAGCTGCAAGTGGGGATATATCAGTGCACACCTCCTCTCCGGCGTGTGCCCACAGGAGGCGCCAGCGGGGCTGCCTTCTTCCTGGGAGCTGCCTTCCTCTTGGCAGGTGCTTTGCTGGTGGGCTTGCTTGTGGCACTTGTGCCAGATGCGCGGGAGCGCCTCGCCTTTTTAGCGGGGCCGACCTGCACACAACAGCTCCTCTTGGCTCCCCCAATGTGCCCAGTGCATCCCTCACAGTGTAGATGTCAAGGAGTGGTGGCTTCAGTTGTGCCCTGTATCAGTTGGCTGTGCCTCACATACCTTCATGCATGGCATATGAGAGCTGCAAGGCCTTCCCAGCATTGCCACAAGGCAGGGCGCACTGAAGAGCTGATGCTGGTTTCCTAGGTGGGTTCTATGAGCTTTGGAGGCCTTCTCGGCATCACCACAGGGCACACCGCCCTGAACAGCAGAAGACTGTTCAGATGGAGCTGTACTCACCTGTTCACTGCCCTCGCTGCTCTCTGCCGAAGCCCTGCTGCGCTTGCTCCTAGCAGACGTGGTTGGAGCGGTGCTCACGCCGTACTCCTTCCAAGGCCATGTTGCCCACCTGCAGCAGAGTGGAGTATTTTGCACTGGCATATAATGTAAAGCTCACACAGTCAGTCATGAGGAGGGCGTCCTGCTTGGGAATATCTAAAATGCCCTTCATTTACAATGGTGCAACAGCATGACGGCACCAGACTTGGGCATAGCTGGCCACAGGGTGAAGGCTTGCAGGTACGCTGCTGCTCATGCAAAGACACAAATCAGGAGTTACCCAGGGTGATGTTATGGGTTTTGGCTTCAAAATGAGGGGTTGGTGGCTTACTGCGGTGATGTGTCAGCAGCGCCAGAGCCTAGGTACTGGTGCTCGGCCTCCGGCACCCTGTGCGGAGGCATTCCTGCTGCGCTCTCATCCAGCGTCGCCAGGCTCTGGTCCAGCCAACTGCACAGCCACCATCCTTTGCTTCGCTATGGATTGAGCTCTGGTGCACTCAAGGGGCGCCTGCATCGGACCATCTGGGACATGTATATGACAACCTCTGCTGCACAGGGCTCCGTCAAAGTCCGGCATTCCTAGCATGCGCAGTGTAGAGGTGTGAGATGCTGATGTCAGGCTCCACACCTTTGCGTCACAATGTGTGCCTGCTGCGACTGCAAGCGCCTGTGCAGTGTCTTCAGGGCAGGCAGGGCCCCATGCTCCTTGAGGAGCTGCCCAAGCAGCTGCCCAGGCTGCCCAGTTGATGCCCCTGATGAGCTGTTGTGCGGGGGTGGGACCACCACCACATGCGTGGTGCTTGCAGTGATGTCCTCTGTGGCTGCGCCGCCATAAATCTTAACCTGCAGAGATGCAAAGCACCTCAGGGCGCCAAAAGTTCACACTTTATCGCAATCACCTGCGTGCAAGAGGCTAATTTGCAAAGCCATCCTGCAATGCAATGTGCATCCCATTCCAGACCCTTCTATCACCGTGTAGAAAGTTTAGCCATCCATGGAGATTGTGTTGGTGGAGAGTGCCGCTCCTGCTCTAGGAAGCTGCCAGGCATGGTGGACAGGGCTTTGAAAGTGGGAGAGACTGACCTTCAGGGCATATTGCTTGACGTCCCAGGGACCCAAATGCTCCCTGGAAGCCTCTGCTGTGGCGCGCAATTCGCGCGCACACGACAGCAGCTCAGTGTCTTCCTGCACATTGTATGCACTCTCCCTCAGTGGAAAGAGGCTGAGCTCACTGTAAACAGGATGCAATGCAGATCGATGGGCAGGACTGCCCCCGCTCTGGTGGTATATGCAGGCACCAGCATGACGTGAGAAAGTCTCAGCCCTAAAGTGCTGACAAGCCGCCAAGCAGGCTTTCGGTCAGGAACAGGGTCTTACCTCAGAGCTCACGGCCGGTGACCTTGCTGGCAGGCCGACGACGCAGACAGAGCATCCCCTGAAAAGGCAGCTGCTGTGATCCAGCAGGCCCTTCTCTGACAGCAGGCTGTCCACATGCACCATGATTGCTTCTATAGATGCATTGGTGGGTGGGCCCCTGCACACAGGCGTAGCATTGGTTACATCACATGGGTCGTCTCGTTTTGGGGTGCATCACCCGGCAAATAGAGCCAAAATCATTCGTGTAGATGATTTTGCCATGCAGCCTCCTTTTCAGGCCACACAGAGCAGCATGCAGTGCATCCCCACAGTAGCATCACAAGAAGCTATGAAGCGAAGCTGATCAACCTTTGCTATGCCACCAATGTCTCATGTGACACTGCCTCAGCAGACCTAGCAAGCGCTACAGCCTGAGCGCTTGCTAGGTCTCACTGGATGCAGGAATAGTCCCTGTTTGACAGAGGCTTACTTGACAGAGGTCTTCTTGGCCTTGCCAGACATAGGTGCTGGTGAAGGAGCGCCGTTCAGCCGCTCAGACGCCAAATCGGCCGCCAGCGCATTGACATCAATGTCCTCCATCTTAGCGTGGTGATTAATGATAGCGGAGATATCAACGCCTGTAACGTCTTCATAGTACCTGCAAGGCATCTCAGGTACTGTGCTGACATCCCAGTGCTGAGATTCCCATGCAGCAAGCAGGGGACGCCCACTCTTATCAGTCCTGGTAGCACCATTGGACCGCTCAGTTGATGCTTGGGCTGCCAAGGAGATCTCTTGCAAGACACTTCCTGTCAGTGCCACTGCACATGCCCTTGTCATCTGTTGGTCTTCATGACAACATTTCAAGGCGGTGGCGTTCACGGAACATGGCTGATCTGTGGCAGACAGGGATTCGGATATCACCATACTTGGAGACGTCTTCAACCTCCTCCAGAGCCTTCTTGGTGGGGTCCCGGAAGGGGTGAAACCCTCACAAGACTGTATACAATGTTCAAGCAAGAGCGGGACTCACATGTCACCGTACTTGCAGACGTCCTCGACCTCCTCCAGCGTCTTCTTGGTGAGGTTCATGAAGTGGTGGGGGCGCAGGGGAACCAGGCGCCTCTCCCGCGCGCACTCCATCAGCCAGTCCACGCTGATCATGTCGCGCTTCTCCTGGCGCGCCCGGAACGTGTCCTCCTTGGCGTTCTGCGCTATGATGTGGGTCACCCGCGGAATATAATTTTGTGAGACCTGCGCAGGCAGAGGCCACGTTGACATTTGCTTATGGGAAGCATGTTGTCATAAACGTCCCTTCACTAGCGCCCTGCACTATGCAGGTGTCTCAGACCTACATCCAGAGAGAGACACACATCATCAGGCAATGATGTGGGTCAGCCTAGGGATGTGTTCCCTAGAGTCACCGACATCATTTGGAATGGTGTGTGTCAGCCTAGGGATGCGTTCAAAGAGACCTGCACAGAACAGACGGTACATGGCATGGTTGCATTGTTATCTTACTGGATGGCTGAGATAGGTTGCTTGAACATGTCTAGGGGTTGCTCTGGATCGCTGGGCACTTGGGATCACCATGCGTGGCCTACACGTAGTGAGGAACGATCACAAAGGCGCATAGGACTGGCTCATGACACTGGGTGACATGCGAGTTTGCGCAGGGTGTATTGCTCTGTGTGCGAGAGAAGTATCTCCCACCTTGCCCCCAAGCCGCGCCACTGTGGTCTCCAGCTCAGCCTTGCTGTACCTTGGCTGGCTGTAAGAGGGCACAAAGTACACCAGCGCCCCCTTGAGGGCGCTGCTCTCCTGGATGACGCCCTCGACGCTGGTGGGCAAAAAGTGCTCGACCACCGCGCTGCGCTGCGCGCTCTGCGGCTCGGCCTTCTTAGGCGTCGGCCGCTTCTGCTTCTTGGCCTTTGTCGCCTCGCCTGCATGCACGTGCCTGCTCTCACATCCCGTGTGCTGCTTGGAGCCCAGGACTGAGCAAAGACCAAAGCTGACTCCTTGGCATAGCCAGGTTGATGTGAGCAGTTCCTAGCCCTAAGTTAGGTGTATCCAACCCTTAACCCAATTCCATTAGGTAGTATTGCACATCTCCACCAGATGCCTCTCTGACATGAAAGAGGTATACTCCAAGGAGGATTTCCTGGATTGAAACGTGCGCAAGCTGGGCATGGGCATTCAGATGATACAGTGGTGCCAACCCCCGCCAGCCACAGGCAACGCTGATGCTCTCTCAAGCCACTCCTGTAAGCTTGCATTGATGTGAGGGTATGAGAAATACTGTGGATTGCCAGGGACGCACCCACGATGGCACCCTTGTTGCTCTCGATGATCTCCCACAGGTCTTGGTCGGTCTGGACGTCCATTGGGGATTTGTCCCAGCGCACGCGGATGCAGCGCGGGAAGCGCAGCGAGTGCCGCGACGCAAAGGTCTTGGATATAATCGTTCTGACGTCCGCCAGGATCTGCACAGGCCAGGCAGACCATGCCTAAGTATCTCGCAAGGACAGTGCTCTGCCATTGTCTGAGAAGTCTCATCATGGCGCGCAAGCCTGTGATGGAACTCAGACGTGTTCCCATGGGCAGCAGACACAGGTCCTATTGCGTATACTTGCCTTGTCGTGGCGCTTCTGCAAGATTGGTCGTCTATACTAGGAGGAGGTCAAGAGCAGCTGTCTGGAGGTGGACGTCTTCTAACCGCCTCTTCCTGCTGAGCTCAGTAATGGGAAAAGGTCCTGGCATCAGTGCTGTTGTGTGTATGCGCCAGGGAGCCACAGGTAGGCAGCGGAAGGCCAAGCAGCTTCACCTCCAGGGTGATGCTGCGGCTGGGATCTCTGACCCAGACGTCTGGTTTCTCCTTCTTGGCGCCCGTCACCCTGTAGCAGCGCGGCGCACTGCTCTGGCCGTCCGGCTTCTGCTCTATCAGGTTGCCCTCCAGCCTCTCGGCAATCGTCTTGCGCTCCATGTCATTCACCCCTGTGCCCACCCTGCGTGCATGCACTGCCCTGTGAAAGCTGAGGCCTCAGTGCCTCCCAGCTGCGTTGCACCCACATGCCCGACTCTTGTGCTCACCTTGCATGCACGCCTTTGCAGCACAAAACCGTGCTAAGAGAGGCAGAGTTGGGAGCTCTAGGCACATGCTTAAGCAACAGCACACTGCTCATTGGGAGCGTTGACACGACCATGGCAAGGCCCGTACATGTGCTGTCCATGCAGGGGAAGAATCTAGACGAAGCGGACTCTCACATGCAGAAGGAGATGAAGGTGGACGGCCGCGAGGCTCCATTCTGGGGCTTCTCAGCCAGGCCGAGCAGGTACTCGGAGAAAACCCCCGAGCGCCGGGTGCCTGTGCCCCACCTGAGCCCGATGATGACCGCATCAATCTCCGTATTCTGCACACGGCACCCTCATTGTCGGAGTTGCCAGTCTTAAAAAGCTCCCCACCACAAGCCCTTCAGTAATGCCTGTGCTGTGAGTGCTGCGTCAGTGATCCAGGCGGAAGGCACTCAGATTGTCATTGGGAAAAGAGTGCACATCAGTCTGTGAGTATCGAGGCTTACAGCACATTCGTGATAGATTCCTGAATGGTTTGCACAACATGCAGACAATGGTTCACATCATGCGGCAAGGGGGGGTGCAAAGCATGTCACAGATTGTCTGGGTGCATATTGCGACACCGCCTCCGACAGGGGTCGGGCATTTGACCAGCCCTAGGTGGCTGGACCAGATTTAATGTTTTTTTTCTCCCTCTAAGTCTGGTGATATGACAGGTGGTCACCTGTAGGTAGTCAGGCTTGATCTTGAGCCAGGCATTCCCGCGATCATTGCAGCGCCAGGGTGATTTGGCCGCCTTCACCACAATCCCCTCCTCCTACAGACGAAAGGCCTTTCTCAGTCTGGTGTCCGGGGAGCAGGATGGATATGCCCATGAAGAGCCACAGGGGGGGGTCAGGTTACCTCCCCCTGTGTACGAAAGGCCTTTCTCAGTCTGCTGTCCTGTGAGCAAATAAATCAACATTGCCATGCAAGTGAAGCTGCCCCCTGATGTCTGGGACACAGCCAGGAAGGAAGGAGAGTGACAGAAGTCTCGCAGGTAAGCTGGGCTTCACCCCTCTACGCAAAGACTTTTCAAAGGCCTCCTGAAGGCCCCCATGCCTTTGCACAGCTTTAACCCTCTGCCCCAGTCAGCTGGCAAGCAGTGACAAGGGGAGGCTATGTCTTGGGGCCATCATAAAAAGCCTCACCCCAACGCGGACAGACTCCTCAAACGTTTCCTGGATAGCCTCGAGGCAGTTGGACAGCTTGGAGCCGGGCACCCCGTTCATGAGCGGGATGCCGGGCAGCAGCGCGACGGCGCGCCCGGTCATCGCATTGCTGACCGGGATCCCCTCCTTGGGCGCGGCGTTCAGGATTTCCGCTAGCAGCTTATGCCGGTCCCCCAGCTCCTGGTTGATGACACTCTGCACATGGTTACTGCAAGCTTTCAGAATTTGTTGTAGCACTCCTTGGCAGGCAGCAAACCTGCAATGGGCATTCGAACGAGGTGCAGGTGCAGGGTTACGTGGGCAGTGTCTGCTCAGCCTTCCTTCCAGATTAAATGATCCCAGACAGAATGAAACCAGCAGCTCCTGGTTGATGACACTCTGCATGTGGTTGCAGCAGGCTTTCATATTTCATGTAGAACTCCTTGCTGCAAAGGAGCCATCTGACGGGGATGCAGGTGGACTGCTCTCTCAATGGGCAATGTTTGCTCAAGACTCACTCCAGATTGAGTGATCCCAGACAGGATGAATTAGCATGCATCGGAGACCTCTATATGGTTCAGTCATCACTCCTAGACACAACAAGCTGGAAGCTGTTTCGACATCATGCATGCATTCATAAGACACGTCTGTGTATGCTTTGCCTGGCGGGATGTCAGTGGTGATGAAGGCCAGGCCATAAATGACCTCAGCCGCCATTCCACAAAAATGGCTGAGAGAGTAAGGTACCTGGCCGCGGCAGTACAGGATGTCAAACACCACCAGGACCAGCTCCAGCTCCTTCACCAGCGGCTGGTCATAGTCCGGGTCCGACGTCATCTGGTCCCCGTTGAAGCCGGCCGGCTTCAGGCGCGTGTCTCCCGGCTCGTTGTCTCTCGCGGCAATCACGGCAGACTTCATGCCTCCAAAAGGCTCGAATACCTTCCTGCAAACACGACCTTCGCATTCTCAGGCAATGCATCTGGAGCAGCTGCCAGTCAGTGTCAACAGACATGCATACTGGCGCGTAGGGAGGCCCTTGATGATGGATGATGGACCATGCCACATGGCGGTCCAAAGCTAGTAGTTGCCAACTCTATGCGGAGACGAGTTTGGCAGAAAGGCCAACAGCAAGGTGATGGCATGATGGCACGGAAGGCATGAGAGTATGGGAGGCACTGCACTCACTTCGCTTTGTTCCAGACCACGACCTCAGCGTCCAGGATGACGCCCCGCTCCTTCAGCTGCTTGGTCACAAACTTGTCCAGGACGGTGTAACTCGAGTGCTCTCCGTGCTCAATGGCCCTGCGGCTGTAGTAGCGCACCTCCTGGCCCTCCTCGGGCATCACGTGCACTTGCATGCGCTCCCCTGCGCCGGGGCAAGGTCCTTTCAGTAGAGACCTTTGTATGCTATGGACTGGCTACAAATGCTACAGGTTACCTGAGCCATGAGTGGCACCAGGAAAGTGTTCCTTGCCTTGCTTGAAGGAGGAGCTCCAGCACTTGATCTCACCATGCGCTTGAATATGTCGGGCTTCACACACTTCGGGACGTTTAATTGAGGAGCGCCTTCCACATGATGGTGCAGCTGCTTCACGATGAAACGTGTGCCCAACAGCTTGTACAGGTGGGTACATGACGAAAAGGACAGAGCTGGTGTGAGAGCCAGAGCAATCGCATGCCCACCATCAAACTTGGTCTCGACTATGAAGAAAGCGCCCTTCATGAGGTTGAAGGCCTCCTCAGGACTCCGCACCGCCCTTGCCAGCTGGGCCTTCGCAGGGTTGCCCACTGTGATGTCCTGCACCGAGGAAGCCACCTCAATGCTCACCCTAGATACAGCAGGTCAGAAATTGCACAGCACAGCTGACACATACCACACAATCCATGATGTACCTTGTGTGCATTCCCGACCAAATCATTGTGAGCTGCTGGTCGGCTGTGGCCAGGTGGATGAGGATATTAAGCAATCACTAGGACTGTGAGAGAACAATGTGTCTGAAGGACTTAGGTTACATGGTCAGAGGAACAGGGGAAAAGAGACAAGAGAGGGCAAAGATGAGAGGCTCGCCTGGAAGGGGAAGCGCTTGTGGGGGTCCACGAGCTCCCGAATGACCTTTGGAAAGTCGCAGGTCACATTGTACCTGTCCAGCGCGTCCTTGTGGTAGTCTTTCAGCACTGAAGTCTCGCTGAGCCCAATCTGCACACCCATATCATGACCAAATTGGCACATGCCAAGATTTGTGTGACGCAGCTTGCAGTCCTTGATTATTAGCATGCGGTGTCTGTGTGCTGGAACCTGCCATATGTCATACATGCCGGAGAATATGCGATGATGTGTGATTGCATGTAAGCTGGTGGCTTGCCTTGAGATCCTTGAGCAGGATCTGGACGATCCACTTCATCTGGTTGGGGGTGGTGACTTGCAGCAGCTGCGTCAGGACGTTCACTTTGCCATCATTGCCCACATCCCCGGCCAGCCGGTCCAGGTAGTGGTTGAGCTGGCCAATAGTAAGCTTCATCTCCTCTGGCGTGCCCGCCTGTCTCCCGCAGCAGGCCTTGAAGAGGTACTGCAGTCCAGAGAGCTTTTGTCAGCTTAGCAGTGTATGCCAGGTGTGCTATGAATCCCATGGTACCTTGCTGGCCTCATCAGCAGCGAGGCGCTCTGGCTGACAGCACGCACGAGCAGGATTTTGTCCAGGGGTGCTGTTTGCCGGTGCAGGTACTCAGGCAACGCAGAAAGTCAACGGTAGCCGCAGGTCTCACGCACGTATGATCAAACGCTCCAAACTCATACAGACGCAGTGCATGAACAGTCAGGTGGCTGGGCCCTAGCTGCAGTGCGCATGTCTTGATGAAGCGCATCACACTGATCACCACAATGGATGCCAGAAGCAAAAGTGTCACGTTCACACCTCTTCCATGACTTTGCTGAATTGGCCGGCATTCTTGATGCCCGCCTGGCGCCAGTTCTCAGCGCGCTGGGCGGCAGTGGAGGTTTTGGGATCGAGCAGGCACGCCTTGATGAGGAACCTCACGAGGTTGGCCTCCTTTAGCCCATAACTGCTCCGTTCCCTGTCCAGCTGCAGCGGCAGACCAATGCGATCAGCAAGGTACTGACAGTGTTGACGTTACTAGAGGCAACCAGAACTTGCAAATCTCCTCGTAGGGATCCCTTTGCGCCCGTTGATGACACCCGAATGCCGCGCGGGCTCCTGAAGCAACGCCTGAAAGCTCACCGCAGGAGCCATGAGGCGATAGATGCTGAAGACATCATCGCTAGTCCTCTCTATAAACTTCTCCCGGAACAGCCGGAGGTGCTTGTGCTTCAGTGTCTTCTTCTTCTCTGTCACTACATTGAAGAAGGAACAGAGTGTCTGGAACGGGAGGGCTGAGGGCTTCATGACAGCCCGTTTGCTCTGACTGTCACAACAGACTACTTCTAGTCATGTCGCATGTCACGCGAAATGTCTGCCTCCTTCATGACATCCGTCATCTGTGAGCTCACCACAACATTACATCTGACGCTGTCCAGCCCCGCTAGCTGCGATACAGCCTGGCCCACTAGCGATCTGGGCCCGTGCTGTGCTTTGGGGAAGCTACACAAAATCCTCGGCAGCTTCGCGCTGTCCTGGTTGGAGGACAAGCAGAGTTCTCCACTTTGTCGCCGTAGCTGGCCACAAGATGATAGCATGATTGCGCAGCGTTGCATTCTCTGCACGGACCGTTTCCAGGCCGCTGGTGCGGCAGGGAGGAGCCAAGGCAGAAGGAACCACCGCATCTATTGCTTTCAGACAACTGACAAGCAGGCAGCAAAGCAGAACCTGAGATTTGCTATAGGCCCGACACAACGCGGAGGCTCTGCGACAAGACAGCAACGAGGCGTAGTCCTCGAAGCGCAGGTGAGGACTTCACCTATGGCTGAGTCCGTTCATTGTGCTTGGAGTCCTCAGGCCATATTAGCGACATCTCATGGCTGTTGTGGCCTTCAGGTCGAGCTTGAAGGCCTCTCCAAGTCCCTGGACTATGACTTGCTACCAGGCAAGTGGAAGCTTGTGTACACGTCTGCACCAGACGTTGCCCCACTGGTGGCGAGCAATGTCTTCAGCAGCTTGCTCCCTGTGAAGATTGGGGACATATACCAGGAGTTCTCCACAGTAGAGCTCGGCCAAGTGAAGAACATCATCACCTTCGAGTTTGCTGGCCTTCTCAATTCAGGTGAGTCAGGGAACCTTCCTTCACTGTTTGATGCTTGCCCCCAAGAAGTGCCTTGCTGCACCTGTCTGGCCTCCCTGTGTGTCTTCTGACTTTGCTGTGTAGTGCAGACAGCCACTCTGTAGTGTGCAGGACCACTGCATTGCCACTAAGGGCGCTGCCTTCCAAATGCAGGGACTGCAGAAGTCAGGGCGTCGTATGCAGTGCGCAGCCCCAGACGCATCAGGCTGCAGTTTGAGGAGGCGGGTGTCCGCGACTTCAGGATCTCTGACCAGGCAGAGGCCTTCCTAGCGCCCGCCCTGCTGCCAAGGGGGTGGGTCAGCCACCAAGCCCTGTTGGCGCTCAGAGAGGCGGAGGTCTTCATACCCTTCCGGTCTGGGCTGCCCCGGCTCTTCAACAGCGCTCCCAACACCCTGGAGAGGAATCTGGAGAGGAATTTTGGGTCAGAATACCTGCTGACCTACCTGGATGAGGACACCCTCATCGGGTCCCAGACAGGCACTGGAGGCACATTCATCTTTGAGCGAGCATGAGTGTGACAGGATGTGAGTGCATCCGCAGTGAGCACAGCTGCTGAGTGCAGTAGCTGTAGGCAGCATTTTGTAGAGCTGCCGTTAGTCTTTAGTGTAGGAGCAGTGTAGGAGCAGTGCGCAGATCTGCCATACAGAATTTCATCCCAGCGCGGCGCTTGCAATCAAAATCTGGGGAGGGCACTATATTAGACAGGGCGCTTGGAGTAAGCCCCTACCGCAATCGACAAACGCAGGAGAGCTGACGAAGGCTGGAGTTTGTTGTAGCAAGAGGACTGAGATTCCTGTCACAGTAAATGGTGAGAACTATTCTGAAACGCATTGCGAGCAAGCAGGTCAAGAGTTGGCGCTGTGCCCAAGTGTGCGACGCCAAAGCATGCCCATGCATGCTTTCGTGATAGCTTCAGATGCTGTGAAGTGCGGAGGCTCGAACGGGGAGAGGACCAGCCTCTTGTACTCTTTTGCAGTATGTCCTATGGGCAGTGTAAAGTAGAGTGAAGACCCACCGTAAGTGCACAATGCACTCTCACAGACACCGCCATGCCTTACAGTGTTGCACTAGCCGTGCTGCCACTAGATCAGATCAGCTGAAATCAGATCTGCAGATCATGTTGACTCATAAGGAGGTTTGCTGAGCATCAACTTACAGTGTAGTAAGTCTTACACAACCTCAGGTGCTCTGTAGAGCACAACATTGACAATGTCTCGACCTGTCCATAAGCTGCAGGCCAACGGCGGCAGGCCAGGGAAATGAAAGGTGGCCAGATGTTGGAAGGAATCTGCCTTGGACGCCATAGGATTTGTCTCTAGGGTATGAGTCCTTTTAGGCCCAATCGTGGCATTACTAAGCTTTATAAGGGGCGCTCTAGATCGATGTGCTCCGCCGTAGCGGCTAACGCCATCAGCCGTTGTACAGACTTAAGGCTATCTCGAAAATAAAACATTTCTCTTTGTGCTGCCGCGGGCAGGTATTGCATCGCCCAGCCGAGAGTCAGGCCCTCCACTAGCCCACCACCTGAGTCATTGATGAGTTTGCACTGAGCCGCAAGGCCAATGCGATACGCCAGGCTTGCCTTCTGCGTACTATTCAGAGAGTAAGGGCTAGCGCGGTGTGTTCTGGTCACAAGTTCTGGTCCGCGTTGACTCCTGACCAGAGTCACAAAGCCCGAGGATGGGAGGCGCGGTATCATGTCTAGCCCCTGGAGGTCGCACGCTGCTCTCTGCTGGCTCCTCAGGAAATGCAGGGAGTGTAAAAGAGGTGAGGCTCATTGCTTATCGGACCTTGGAAGTGGCTTCTCGAGCAGGTGTGAAGGGGCTTCTTGTCATGGACTAGTGCCGCGAACTGTGAAGTGTCCTTTGAATGATTATCTGATTCTCGTACTCGTCTTGGACGTCGACTTGCAGCAGCATTGCAGCGCAGCTTTTTTGCTGGAAGTGGATGTGAATCGATACCGTGTCATCACGTAAAACCTGCTGCAGGTCTTGGAGGTCCGTCCAGAGCTAGCAAATTACACCTATTTCGGCAACAGCTACAATGTAATGCACAACGCAGCAGGTCAGTCCCACAGGAACCGCCCATCCCCCTGCCTAACAGTCATCCCTGATTTGTCAGGCCATTAGCATTGCAGAAGGTGCCTGTGGCAACTGCTTCTTGGATCACCCCACTTGCATCTGGTCTAGCCCATCTGGTGATTGCACAGCAGTACCAGCAAGCCTCCTTAACAGGGGTGGGTCTTTTCCGGTGCCAGTGTCCATTGTTCCATTGCTGACTGCCTGTGCGCTACTGCAGCGCTGGGCCATCTGGATGTGCTCAAGGCTGTGGTGGAGGTCCTGCAGAGCAGCGCTGCGGATGTGGCGGGATGTCAGGGCTCCGAGAATATCAAGGAGCCTAGCATCAACATGCTGACGTGGGGGCGATTCGTGAAGGATGTCATCAACGCCCGCACGTCCGCGGGGAAGACGCCTCTGATGCTCGCCTGTGAGAAAGGGTGAGCTGTTTCCACCAGTACAAAACATAATGTGCCAGTGACAGTAATAGTGTCATGCTGCCTTGAAAAGGACTGTTGCAGTAGCTCAAGGTACTGGAGCCTGCGACAGGAAGGATGGCAACTTCCTTCACAGCGCCCTTGTCTTGAGCTACTGTGATAGCATATTTGCTCAGCAACTGAAGGGCGTGCCCGGACATCCTTATAAGGTGTCTTAACCTTTTCTGCAGTTGCATCTCACATATAGGTAATTATGCTTCCTGGACAGTGATCCCATGATGTGCCATCGTGTGCTCTGGCCCCCATGCAGGTTTGCACACAGGCATTTAGAGCTACAGACTGGTCCTTGGAGCTGAAAGTGATAGTCTTCTTGGAAGATGAAGACTAAGCTGAGCAACAGCAGCCCAGCTAGCCAAATCCAGGTTCCCCAGTCGGCTTTGCCTGTCTTGATCTCATGGCTGCCTGTTCATTGCAGGCACATGCCCTGCACGGCATACCTCTTGGAGCAGGGCGCGGACGCTTTTGCAGTGGACAAGGCGCAGCGCCGTAGCGCCATCCACTATGCGGTGCTGGGTCCCCAGCCAGACGTCCTCAGATTCCTGGTCAGCGATGACGCCAAGATCCACACAGAGGACGGCATCGTCCCGCTGCGGGATGTGCGCGTGCACGACATGAGCGGCCAGTGCAGGTAAATCAGCTGCAACTTCCCCTGAAGGCAGGCTGCAGTGTATTGTCTTCTGCGCCAAGCAAATACATGTGCTGGCAGCTTCCTGGCAAGCTTCAGGGGAGGCTGGTCTGCAATGCATGCTTGAAGATTGTGCGGCAGCATGCCACAAGTCACTTGATGGAACATTTGCTGATGCTCATACTATTTCAGGATAACGATCTGCTTGGACAGTCATGCCACCCTGGATAGCATGGGCACGAGCAGACCTGCATGAGGTTGCTTGTGGGAGCTCCAAGACCCAGACCTACCCTGGGGACTTGAGCCATGTGCCGAGTTGCTGCATTCACGCAGGTATGTGGACAGCAGAGCCGAGAACGGGCTGACAGCGCTGCACATGGCGGCTGCGCTGGGCGACCTGGCATGTGTTAAAATCCTGCTGGGCGCGGGGGCGAGCATGATGGTGCGGACTGTGGATTTAGACATGCAGAGCAGCCTGCAATTTCCGGCCGGCTCCACGCCCCTCCACCTGGCGGCCCAGCGCGGCCAGATTGCCATCCTGCAGGCCATGCTGCAGGTGGGTGTCCCAGCATTCGCTTGAGCGGTTTGATCTGGTTTAGGATGTCATGGCTGTCTCGCATGCTGTCCCTGTGCTCTGCCAAGACTTGCGGCTGGGCCAGTGCGCCTGCTTTGGTGGCAAGTGCATCAGCGTGGCTGGTGCTGGGGCGAGTCTCTTCCTTGCAAAGTGTACACCCGTGCACTTTGTGGTGGAGGGCGAGTCACAGCAACAGCCAACGCAGACACATGCAATGCAATCGGCGCTTGCAGGCACGTGCTTATGCACTGGTAGCTGGATTGGTGGCAGGGTCCTCGTGTTGGTGGTCCTTGCAGCAATAAAGAACTGTTGACGATGCATCTGAAGAAGCCCGTGTCATATCCTGCAGGCACATGCTGATGCGCTGGGCACCTGGGGCGGCTCTGTTGTAGTGTGTTGCAGCAACGTTCTTGCGCTCACTGGCCTCAGCTGCATGGCTGACCTGGCTGACACCTGCAGGCACATGCCGACGCACTGGGCACCTGGGGCGGCGGCCAGCGCTCGCCAGACGGGCAGATGGCCCGGCGCGCCTGGGAGGGCGACGGCCGCATCGACCTGCGCTCCGTCACCAACTCCCTGCGCCAGCTGCCCTACCATGTGGCCTGGCAGCGCGGCTTCCGCCAGGCTGCCACAGTGCTGAACCCCACCATCGCCATAGACATTGCCCTGGAAACCGCTCGTGATCTGGATGATGGTGAGCTGCCCATTCTGACATCTGTACCTGTGCTATCTCGTAGGACAAAGATGGTTCCTCCTGTTCATCGTGCAGACTTGCGTGATATGGGTGGTCGACATGACCACCATATCCGGTGGTCTGAAGGAGGAACAAGACAAGCCAAGCTCAAGAGAGAATGTGCACCTAGAGGCCATGGTCATGAAGAAGCAGCCAGCAGGAAGCTGGCTTGAGATTTCTTGCATTTCCCATATGCTAGCTGACATCACCTCCCGCATGACCAACATTCGGCGGCTGCAGGCTTTGGGCCGCAGAAGCTGGCGACGCTGGCAGCGTATGCGCTGCGCCGCAACCTACTCGACTGGCTGGAGACCTTCAAGGTGGAGAAGCTGTGCGCAGCACGCCTGGCCAAGCAGAGGGAGGCAGCTGCAGAGGTGGGTCATTGCTCTGGGCCCTGACACATCTTGCCCTTCAGGTCTGCACACTCAGGGTTCTGCCTGTGAGGCATGAGTTTTCACCATGGCTGAAGCCAGATGTGAGCTTTTAGCTGCCCCTTGCTGTGCATGGCAAAAACTTTCCATGCTTTTGGCCACAATGCTCTTGACAGTATGAGGAGGGAGGCTGGAGTATAGAGCAAATCATAACCTTGCATGCAAGCAGAGTAGTGCCAGTCTGGTGAGGGATGGCTGTGGGATGCCTCAGGGAAAGTCCAAGCAAAAGCGGAGCATCTCGAGCACTGGGGATGCATCTACAGCCCTGGCCGCTGCTCTGCCACCGCGGCCGGGCACCGCCCCTGCCCAAGCCGGGCCCGGCCTGCCTGGGTCAGAGCCCGGCCAGCTCAGCATGTCCCCGGCCTCAAAGCGGGCACTGGCAGGCGCCGGCCCATCACTCGTGCTTGACGATGTGCTGGAGCACCCCCATGAGGATGAGCACGCATGCTCATCTGAGGAGGCTGCAGCAGCAGCAGGCTCCAGCACCCAGCCAAGCACGACTCTGGCCAGCAGTCCCGAGATTACTACAGATGCAGCGGGCCCGAGCGCCGGGCCGGCTGCAGCGCAAGGTGCAAGCCCTGGCAGGAGCGCCTCCGCTGCTGAACAGCCCGCTGATCGGCACAAGGAGATCCGCTTTGAGGACCCGGGCGCCAGCAGCAGTAGCAGCACCCATGTCAGCCAGGCCTTTGCCAGCCCCTTCGGTTCAGAGGCGTCCCGTCCCTTTGCAGCAGACGTTGGGCCCTCGTCTGGTGAGCAGCACTCACTTACTCTCGCCACGCTTCACGTCTGCAGCCAATGCCTGATGTCTGGGAATGGTGCTCCTGGGCATCTGACTTCATGCCAGTGTCCTGAGTCTTGCTTCTTTGCTGGTTGCACGAAACCTCAGGCCTGTGAAAGTGCGCTAGATCCACTGTCTACATAGTGCATAGTCCGTAGTCCAGACTATGTAAACAGTGCTTCATGGGCATGCACTTTTACAGGCCTTGCACACTCCCAATATGTCAGCGCTGCCCTCTTTCGAGTTTTGCTGATCCTGATGAGTGGTTTCTTCTGCAGACACCAGTGTGACTCCAGAGGAAGCTGAGCCCGGCACATCCAGTGAGCAGCGCTCAGCCCGCCAGCGTTCCGCCCCGCTCTGGGGCCTGCATCTGCCCCAGGATGACCCCAAGAAGGAGCGTCTGGTGAGCAAGATCCCCCGCCACTGCCAATAAGATGCTACCCCACCTTTTCTCTGCATGTCTTAGCTGACAGGTGGCCGTGTGGGTCCCATGTCTTGTGCGCCATGTGTTTGGGGGGGCCTTACAATCCACCATCAGCTCTAGAGTGTGGGGAGGGGGCCCTGATGCTAAGGCCAGGATGCCCTCAGGAGCTGGAGAGCCTGCAGATTGCTGCAGAGCTTTCTGGCATGCTTTTCAGCTCCTGTGGGAAGCTCTAGAAGAACTAGCTTCATCGGGGCAATGCATGCCCCGACTCTTGAGGTTTCATGTCAACCGCTGACGTAAATGGCGCTGTGCAGATGAGCGAGCGGCTGCAGGACATGGAGCGGGCGCTGACAGGTGGCGCAGGCGCGGCGGATCCGGAGGGTAGCACCACCTCCAGGCACTCCCTGTCCGTCAGTGCCGCGCGCAAGCCCAGCCTCAGCATCCGCCGCACCCTCAGCAGCTTCAGGTTTGCACCCTCGTGCTTGCTAATGCACATTTGTGGATCACAAACAGGATCTCACTCTATCTTCAATGTCACAGAGGGCTGCGGCTTTGGTCTGGAATGTAAAGTATGATCTTGGTGGCTCCACAACCGTGCAGCTTTGCAGTGCCACTAGCAGCTCCTTGGAGCAGGCTGAACCTGAAGTTGCCAGTTAGCAGCAGTGCAAATAACCAATTCTTGTGGCTATGCACTGCTCCTAGATAGCTGTCTCTAAGGGAACTGCTCAAAAAGCTGCAGGTCATCACTGCAGGGAACTATGGCCACATGTAGCACTGTGACAGCATTTGCTGGACCCTATTTAATCTTTACGCCCTTTCTGACTGAAATGAGCCATGATGCAGGCGCCGCACCAGCGATGCCAGCCAGCGCCTGATCGGCGGGGACATGTCCCGCGCGGCCAGCATTGCCGGCTTCGAGGACCCTCTCGGCGACGACAACGACTGCGGGATCTGCCTGGAGAACGAGCTGGACGTGGCCGTGGGCGGCTGCAAGCACAAGCTGTGCATCGACTGCGCCATCAGGTACTCACCCGCTGCTCCTCTGTGCTCGTCAATGAGAGCCTCTTCTCATTGCCTCCCTTTTGGTTTACCTCCTCTTGCGGGCAGGTCTGCCAGCCCTTCTAGCTTCTCTGCAGTGCAGCAAGGTGAGATTTTTTTCAAAGGCAGTAGTGATGGTCAGAAGCGCAAAGCACCCCCTTGGGCATTCTGTGGCAACCTGTGGCCTGCAGATAGGTATTTAGGGAGAGGTTGGTAAGCCTCAGACTGCCTAGAATTCTGGCACAGCTGCAGGAAAGTTGCACGCTCTGACATGTGGTGACCTGGCGTGCAGGCTCTGTGAGGTTACTAAGAAGCCGCCGCTGTGCCCCTTTTGCCGCAGCTTCATCGAGGGCTTCCAATGCCTCCAGGGTTGCGACTGATCGCCACCAGGACAATGAGTCATCGTGGCGCATGAGTATACTCAACGGGTGGCTGAGCATCCACATTCACATCCATCAACAACTCAACAGAGCTGCAGGCGTTGTGTGCGCGCTAAGTCACAAGGCGTCACACATGCAGGCACTTTCAAGCCTCAACATCCCTTTATGAATGAGCACGTTGTGCTGGAATATCATTCAGGCAGTCTGTCGGTCCATTTGAAGGGCGGGACAATCCTCAAGAAGTGCAGACATCAAGACGTATGAGGATAAGCATGTTGCTGGACTACCATTCAGGCATTTTATCAGCCCATGCGTATCTGCTGGGCAGTTTGGCCACACGTCAGCCCAACTTCTGGGCCATGATTCTGGCTTCACACTCAGGCGGGCTCTCACTGACATTCTTCTTGGTAGCACCAAGCTTACTTAGCCAGCCTTTTGCGGCTCTCACATGTTCCCCTAGGATTCAGGTCCTTTCAGGGCAACCCATTTCGCATTGCAATTGCCCTATTCTTTTATGGGAATTCTAAAAAAGGAATTATGTAGATGAGAATGAAGGAGAGCTCTTGTGAGCAACCATTGCGGCCTCAGCGGTGCATCCTTGCATGCCGGCAGTCCTTTTGCGGAGGGCTGTGCATTCTAATAGCTGCGCACATGAGACCTAAACAAGCCGCAGCCCTGCGGCTCGGAAGTCCACACTAGCTAAGTCTAAGCCTGGTCTTGAGGCATGATCCCAAATGTCCGCCCGGCAATCCTGTACATCAGCAGATCAGCATCCGTTCAAGGCATGCCTTCAAGCATGCGCCTGCAGACTCATCCTGCATGATCTCTGCGTGAGCAATCGCTGCTCGGGGACAGCACGTCTATGAGGGGCAGGCGGATAAGGCATCAGACATGAGGAAACTTTTGTCACAGCTGCCGATCAGACACACATGGACGACATTTTGGCTGAAGACAACATTCTGGCTATCTAGTCTTTGCAGACACCGGCAACATTCTGGCAGGATGTAGGCTTCTGAATAGATGCTGTTGATAGACATCATGTGCACAGTTGTGGAAGTTGTTGGTATACCTAAGAGAGGCTGGTGCTGCCTCACGTGTCATGCTATGACATCCTAGCTATGCAATCTGAAGCATCTCAGGAGGAAAGATTGGGGCTGTCTCATGAGCTGTGTTCCTTTTTTGCATGGCTATGACACTTAGCTGCGCAGTCTGGGATGGGACTGAGACACATACAAACCCCATGTTGCCCCTCGGCAGTGCAGGTGACAAAGTTGTGAGAGCTGGCAGTTGTTGATGTGTGTACTTCGAGTCATGAGTCATGTGTAAGGAATGCATGCATATCTGAACACAAGCTGCATGAGGTCACATGCCTGCACCTGAAGCATAATGTGTCCTTCCTGGGTGACAGGCCTGTCAGCTTGCTCCAAGCCAGGAGCTGGAGTACGCGCCAGCCGGTAAGACTTTTGAAAGCGGATTGTCATTACCAGGAGTAGTCCAACTATGCTAGGCTCCTTGCCGTGAGGGCATCTGCCGCTTGTGTAAGGCAAGCTTGTCACTCAGTATCAGCTTCATAGAAGTAATGTTGTGCTGCATCCGTTTTGATATGGGTAAGGTCGGGTGAAGCCTGCATTGGCTCTTGTCTTCTCAACACCTGTCAGGACCCCGTCCATCATCTGCCTAAGCATTTCAGAACCAGTGATCAGTCTCTCATGCAGTGCTTTGCAGTGCTTTGCCCTAAGCCTTCTTGTAGAAGCTCTCCAGGTACTCGACCTCTCCCTTGGACCCAATGAAGAGGGGCACTCTCTGGTGCACCTTCTCGGGGCACACGTCCAATACTCGCCCCTCTCCAGTCGAACCCAGGCCTCCAGCCTACATGCAATTGAGTGGCTCATGCCCAAACACTAAAGTAGCCTGCCGACATGTAGCTGGGGAAGAGAGGAAGCAGCGCAGAACTTTTACAATAGGGAGACAGCACTCACGAGCTGTGGCTCAACGGCGTGCTGAATCACTGCTGCAAGCTCACACTCTGAAGCACAGGCTAGAAGTTGCAGCGGACACGGCCCATGACAGCAGAATGAATGTCACTGACAGAGCTGCAGCAGCTGCATGCTCAGACAACTTTGCCGCGCTGCGCAAGGCATCCTGAGGATATTTTGAACGGAAAAGCATACCTGCTCGACAATGAGCGACATGGGCGCGCACTCGTACAGGAGGCGCAGCTTGCCGGTGGGGTTCTTGCTATCGCCAGGGTATCCGTAGATGCCTCCGTACAGCAGCGTTCTGTGGAAGTCGCCCACCAAGGATCCGATGTACCTGCAGGAATAGATGACATCAAGTAGGAACAAACCTCACGAAGGCGTAGCTGGAATCAGGCAGAGGCTCAACATTGTCACATGAACACACAGGGTACCCTGAGAAGATCAGGATTGCCTTGAGCAGCGGCAAGCTGTGCAGAGGGCATGATGAAGGGGACTCTCTGTGATCCCCTTCACCCGAGGCATATCTGCATGCTAATCTAGCAGCCATGTCCTCAAGACTTCAGCCTTCCATGATGGAAATACACCAACACCCGCTTCCCTACATCTGAGCACTAGCACAGCGCTAGTGTTCACAGCGGCACGGCACGCTGACCTGGAGCTGTAGGGCTTGCCGTCCCACTTGGAGGCATCCTTGAGGGAGTTGATGTACTCTTGCAGGTGGGGTGCCCACGAGCCGTAGTTGCCCTCGTTGAAGGAGTAGATCTTGCCCTTGTCCGGCACCTGCGCACAACGCGCAACACCTCTCAAAGGCTCATCTAATTATCCTTTGCATTGTCTACCCAGCCCGGTTGCTGGATTGTGAAGAAACAGAATTCCTTGGCATGATACCTGCACATACCAGATGACAGCACCTGTCAATGGCGCATGCCATGCTCATGCTGATTGATGCTGCAGCGACATGCCTGCATCGCTGCACCCCAGTGTGCCACTCGCCTAATGCATCATGCAGGTGCACAATGGCATGTCTCATTTCTGTGAGTGAGTGCAGAATCTTCTCTTCACACGCTAAAAACTGTGGTATTGTGTGAAAGATGTACCTTCATGTCTGGGTGGGACAGGATGAACTCTCCCACGATGCTGTCGTAGGTGAAGCCGTAGACGCCATCGCCCACCGTGATCACGAACACAGTGGAGGAGGAGTAGAGGCAGTAGCCGGCTGCCAGGAGGCTGGATCCCGGTTGGCACACGTTCAGGATGCAGTTCTGCACAGCAGGAAGGCTTTGTCATGGAGGCACTTCAGTCCTAACCAGCCTGCAGGACTCAACCCGGCACACATCCTATATGTAGCTGCATCAAATGTGCGCACATCCCATTCCATGTGGCCAATACCTTGAATAAAGTTCATTCAAGAAATCTGCTGCATCGAATGAGATGTGCGCCTTCATAGAATCATGTCCTTATAAAGCAGCAGATTCCTGACAGAATGTCATGGCTTGCACGCTGCTTACTCAGTTTTGGCAATGCTGAGGTACACCCTGGGTAGCATCCATGTCATAGACAAGGCAAGGAGTCCATATGTGAAGGCTAGCGGGCAATTTGATGCGCAAGCAGCATACCTGCATCATCTTCTCGGGGTCGTCCATGTCGTCGATGGAGCACTCGTCTGAGGGAGCATAGATGCCAAAGATGGATCCGGTGGAGATGCCAGCGTCGATGTTGGAGGAGCCATCGAGCGGGTCGAAAACCACCACATAGTTTCCTGCAGATATGCCCTTGGAGCTTCACATGACAAGACCATCACGTGGGAGACCGACTCTAAACTGAGATGTTTCAGATCTGATGGTACTTGATAACAGGCCTGCATCTGTGCTGAATGAAATGACTACTCTGGCTGCATGTCATGTGTCCCTCACTCCTCTGACAAGCTGTTATGCACTACCCTGTTCAATGGAACAGGCCACTGCACATCTGCAGTGTCTGCATACAATATCAGTAAACGTACCTGAGTAGGTCTCCTCGACGGCTACAGGCAGATCCTCCTCCTCTGAGGCAATCACACCCGTCTTGCCACTGTTGCGCAGGGCATTGCAAAACACCTCATTGCTGACAATGTCCAACTTTTTTTGGTCCTCTCCCTGTGGCGCACGCGTGCAAGTTCAGAGCATGACTGGACCTCACTGCTTATTACATCAAGCCTCTGGTCCTCCCCCAACGGGCAGCATGCTGAAGCTCTGCCGCTGTTGCACAGGGCTTTGCATGTGTTGAGCTCAAAGCGTCAGTGTCGTAGGGAGAGGATCAGAAAAAGCTTGACATTGTAAACATTGAGGTCATATGGCTTGCAAAATGACCTCAGCCTATAACAGATGCATACTGGCACGTTTCATGAATCAGCAGGCCTTTATGAGCGCTGTCTTGAGCAGAATATCTATGACAGCACTCATGGAGACCTGTCTTCAAGTGACAAATGATCTGGCCAGTCGTGATGGGCTGCATGGTCAGACGGGTGGAGGAGATGAAACTGAAGCGTACAGAGCTGTTTGACAAGCCGCCGAGCCCTGTAAGGTTGGAGATGCCAGCCCTGGTCACCAGGCTGGCAATCTGCTTGCATGCCAGAGCAATGCTGCTCAGCACGATTGCTAGCTCGCCATCCACAGTGCCCTTCTGCTCCTCCTGCAGACCACCCGCACACCCATGAGACATGGGAGGTCATGAGAGCTTGGAGGACTCCTCGACAGACAAGACATGTGAGGTCATCTTGAGAGCCCGGGTGACGCCTTTGCGGGTATACTGGTGCAGTGCTGTGCAGCACAAGCGCCCCAGCGCCCTTCTCGTCTTTCCCTATGCTCCCCCTGACACAAAAGGAGTGCTCTACATGCAACAGAGCTTATGGTGTTTCAAGGCAATAGACACCCCGGTAGTGCAACAGCAATGCTACTTGCAACCTTGTCTATAGATGCAGCAGGTGTGGTAGAGGTGCGGGTCTGCTTGCATGACGGGTCAGACAGGCTGTTCACCTTGAGGAGCCATGTGGTGAATGTGTTCAGGTCATAGGCGCTCGGCTCCCGCTCTGTCTTTGAAGCCTTCTTCTCCTCCACAGCGGCCACTGCCTGTATCAATATGGCACCTTTTTGATTTTACTGGCACAATAGCATGCCGTGCTGTACTTTGCATGGGGTCATTCAATGCAACAGGATCTGCTTTGTTTCGTAGCACCTCCTCGCTGAATGTTGTGTACCGCAAACTAATGTATGGATGTTGATCCAGACTTGCACTGACTATGAGTGATACGCAGCTGCGCAATTGAGGTGCTACTCGGTGGCATACTTTCAGACTGGCTGTCAAGATAAGGCTCTGCTCCTACCTTCACTGTGAGGCTGCTTGATCCTTGTCTCCGCACGGCATTTCTGCTCACGACAGGTGCACATCTGCTCACCTGCAGATATACAGTATTTGTCCTTCAAGATATAAGGATATGCTCCAGCAGATCGCCTGCAGCATCACATGCGTCTTCCCGCTTCTGGTCAAGGGGAAGACCGCTAAGGCTTTAAACATGAAGAAAACACGTTCTTCAGCAGTTTGAGATCCCAAGGGGCCTTACCACAGGAGCACCACTCCGGAAGCAGGTTGCTGGCTGCAGGTTCACACGCGCCTGCCTGGACGCAGAGGCGGCCGATAGCCCAGCACACATCTGAGCAACCGCCTGTGCTACCATATTGCGTGCTTGCTGTATCGGTCTGCGGCAGGTCTACGCTTTCGGGCCATCAAGGGCAAAGCAGAGGCTCACAGAGGTGCCACCCTGGCATTTCATGCATATCATGACATGGACCAGCCTTCACAGCTCGATGTCTTGGCTGTTGACCATGCAGGCATTTACAGACCAACGCTGGCTCAGGGTGCCGTATCTCACTCGCATAGATCAAGGTAGTGCTGAGCTGGCGTCAGGTGACACAGGTCAGATGACCTTTGGTACAAGGCATCCAGGGTGAGAAGGCTCGGTGCCCCAAGACTTTACAGTACAGCATCGATAAGATGACACGTTATAGCAGATGAGGAGAAGGCCTGGCATCCAGGGGCTCCAGCGGACCGCTCAAGCCAGGGTATGAACACTGCCATGAAATTGCACTCTTCACTTTTGGCAGATGTGCCCCTCGCAACAAGGGTGTTGAGCAGGACGATATGCCTGTAGGATCAGTATAAGGCGCTTGGCAAGGATGTGGCAGCCACACGCTTGGAGCACATGCAAGCTCAGATGGCATCCTTCAAGGACAACCTGGAGGATTTCGCTCTTAAGCACAGGTAGAGACACACAACGGTACCATGCGTCTTGTCTACGTCACCATACGAGTCTTCTCCAACACTGCGTGATCTAGAGCTAGAGCAGAGATACTCATCCCCTGTCAGCCTGCTTTGTGCTTTTCTGGGTAGCTGTGGCAAGCAAAAGGTCACAAGACCAGTTATGCCGCTCACTTTCAATGTGAAATGTTAGAATGCTACTACTTGCACAGGGATGACATTCGCAAAGATCCAGCCTTCAGAGCCCAGTTTCACGTCATGTGCGCCAACATAGGCGTGGATCCACTGGCGTCCAACAAGGGCGTCTGGGCTCAGGTGCCTACAGCAACATCCTGCTCAATGTCCGCAGAGCTGACATGAGGTTGTTGGGGACTGCTGCATCAGAGGGGATGGTTTTTCTTCTTTGAAGCAGTTTTCCAGTGCAGACTCATGTCAGCTCTGCAGACAAGTGACCACACTTCATAATGTTGCCTGTGACACATGATCGGCACAATGTCTAACCAGCAGTGCTGTGTGCTGTGTAAAACATACCACACCTGTAATACACTATGCTGTGCAGGTGCTGGGTTTTGGAGACTTCTACTATGAGCTGGGAGTCCAGATCGTGGAGGCATGCCTGGCAACCCGCTCTCTGAATGGTGGCCTGATGGAGATGAAGCCCCTCATGCGCTTTGTCAATGTGAGTCTCCCTTGTCTCAACATACCTTTTGAGCGGCCGACCAGTGTAGCCCTGCACAGAGACCTTACCAGCTCCCTATCGTATGGAAGGGAGCGGTCATTTTGTCACAGAGAGGTGGCTATGCTTACAGAGAGTGCATTGTGAGCTTCAGGACCTGAAGTTGGGATTGTCAGGATGGCTGACTGTGTTGATGTCCTTTTTGCTCCCTTGCAGAGGCGGAGAGGATCAAGAGCAGATCCCATCACAGAGGATGACGTCATCCGAGCCATTGACAAGCTGCAGGTGCTGGGCGGCGGCTTTTCGATTATGAAGGTCAGCTTCTGCACCTGCCTGCGCTCATGCTACTCCATGGCGCATAGCCCAACATGGCGCTTATCCCGTCTGTCCATCACGCATCAAGTTAGACCACCACGATGCCTCTTTCATCATGGCATTCATGGGGGTACTGGCTCTCCAGGAGTGTAAGGGAACAACACGCTTGCCAATTAGCCAGAGCACACAGGCACTTCAACGTCTGCATGCACCTCAGGCTTACAGCATGGTACAAATACAATTGCCAGAAGGGCTGATTGCTGGCTACCTGCCATGGTCATGTCCCTGCGGTGGTAGTGTCAGTCATGAAGCTCACAAGTGTACGTCATGCAGGTGGGTCAGCAGACGCTGGTGCGCTCGGTGCCGGGAGAGCTTAACACGGACAAGAATGAAGTGCTGAGGCTGGCGCAGGGGCGAGGCTGCATCTCCAAGCAGACCCTCACAGAGGTGCGTCTGCAGTGCCAATGAAGAGCCCACTCCTTGTCTCTTCAATAAAAATGATGCCAGCTGCTACATCTGCATCAGACAAGGCATGCGCAGGGGCGGGGCTACACCATTAAGCAGGTGCCATAGAACGCCCTACTCTGATTAGTATAATCATTGATAGGCACAAGCTCCATAAGGTGCCAGACATCTTGTTGGGGTGACCATGTCGGTAACATCTTGGATGCTCTAGAAGTGAGGAGCATATCTGGCATGTCTTGACCTGGCATGTGTGGTGCCGTGCAGGAGTGCAAGTGGCAGGAGGCGCGAGTGGTGGAGACACTGTGGAGTCTCCTCAAGGAGGGGATTGCCATGGTGGACGATCAGGGCCCGGGGGGCCAGCGCCTGTATTGGTTCCCCTGCTTGGAGAGCTCCGGAGCTGCTCAAGGGGAGGTTGTGCCATAGGCATTCCAGCACAGACCTGGCTGGAGCTGCTGTTGACATTTGCATTTACATACAATGGAGTCATTTGCTGCAATATAGCTACCTGTAGGGGCCTTGGCCACACAGGGCATGAAGTCATTATAAGCAATTCCTGCCAATTTTGGGCAAGTGGGATAGAGGCTCTAGAGCTACGGTCCTATACATATATTTTGCCTGCAGTGCAGAGAAAGAGTGCTGCAACCATGACTGTCTGTGCATCAGGAGTCCTTCTTCCTGGCTTGTTGAGACTTGTGCCGAATCAGATGTGTCTGGTCATAACTTGCCCACTGCTATGAACTCAGCTCTGTTCAGTGCTCTCAGTGGGATGAGGATGTTGTACAACCAACTTGGGACCGGTCATGGTACCATGGCCATGTAAAGAATGTCTGTAGGCTAGCCAGCCTAATCCCTGCACAATGGTGTGCCTGACGCAGTTGCTAAGCTCTGCAATGCTCTGTAAAGTACTCCAAAGCAGCGAAGGCTTGTCTAGGGACCACAAACCTTGTTTGCAAGGAGTTGTAAATAAGTCAAGTGCTATTCTTCGTCAGCTGCACGCAAGCATCTGAGAACGTCTGTTGCCATCGCTATTGCAAGAAAGGCTTCGTCCCTATGCATGCTCTTGATGAGACACTGCAGGCGACACAGCCGTGTCGACCTATCTATGCCAACATGTTTTACTAGGTGGTGCAGATGAGCAATCCTTGCCGGCTGCAGCCAAGGTGGCTCTATATCTGCCCATCAGATTGTTCCGCAGCCAAAGACATCTTGCGGCCTTAGCTCTGTGAGGCTGGTCTATGGTGCCCTGTGCTGCCCTCTATGCCAGCTGACTGCTAGTCTTACTTGCCTCCAGGGCTTAGTAGCGACGTGGATGATGAGCTGATGGCTAGCGTTGTTCTGAGACTAGAGACTGTCACGACTATGAGAAGGTCCTGCCAGAGACGGCATGCATAAGGCTGCTGATGCTGGCCTGGGCTTGGATCATGACCTGCCTGGGTCCCTTTGCAGACGCCTGCATGACACTTTCATCAAGCTGTCACACTCCCAAGAAGTGAACTGGTACCTAAATGCATGTCATCCCGGGATTGTGACCTTCACAGCATAATTTGTGAGCTGCGCCTTGTCCATTAAACCAGGGCTTTGGGTGCACTGGTGAAACTAGGGTGCATTCTCACCTTCCAGAGCGTGTTCACAACAGGCTCGTTGCTGGTCGGGACGAGCTCCGCGGTGTTCTCCGAGAGCTGAACAGATGCCTGGGGGGACGGCGCAGCAGAGCGCCTCTTCGGGGCCTTGCTCGGAGACTGCGGCCCGGCCGCCAGCTCAGCGAGATTAGAGGCCGTCATGCGCCAGCACTTCACCGTCTCGCGGTCCACAGCCTTGTAGAAGCCCTACCGACACAATGACACTGCCTCACCATCGCATCTCACTATGTCCCGCACGTCATCCTCTGGCAAATGCTTGTGAGTCAGGAAATGCATGGGGCGTTAAGAGGACTTGGCATGTTTGTCATGAGACATCCTGCAGAGTGACGCCCGCACCTGGCAGAAGGCTTCATACTGCCACTGGACCTCATCCACAATGAGCTGCTTCACTCTCCGTCGCATGTAGTGGCGCTTGGCCATCTGGGCACAGGGTTTCAAGCGCTCGTCATACAGCTTGTGGGTGCGGAGAAGCTCCAGGTACTCCTTCGCAGGCATCCCGAGCACTCCGCGCACGTGCGCTGCCTGCTCTGCGTCAAACTCCGAGAGCGCCTCCACGGTTGGCTGCGCAGCAACGCTCAGATGAGAGTGCTGTATTGTTCTACGGGCTTGTAATAGCAGATGAGCTCGTTTCAATGCAGCACGAGCGCTTCGAACATGATCGCTACCAGCTCTGCTTCAGACTTTGAGAGGCTCTCCACAGTAGGCTGCACAGGCAGCGTAGAGGTACAGTTTGCCATCGTCACTTTCCCAGCATTAGAAGAACCGAATTGGGGTCCTTGACAAGCTCGGGTAAGCGTGGAGTACAATCAGTTGAGGGGCCAAATAAGTACATGCCTTGGCCTGCTCCTTCGCTTTGAGGGCGCTTCCAGAGTTGCCCGTGCAGGCAAGCTCTGCCGCAGTCTTGTGCAAAATTCTTGGATACTCTCACCATACCACGTCACCAGTTGGGGCGCGTTTCCCTTGGTGCTGTAGAGAGGGAAGGGGGCAGTCACCTCGAAGGTGGGCCCCTGCAGCAGCTTCTCAAACAGCAGCTCCGGCAGCGGGATGCAGAGCCAAGCCCAGTTGGCGAAGCCCTGCCCCAGCAGCCAGCCGGCCCAGCGGTATTGCTGCTCCCTGTAGGTCTTCCTCTTCAGGCCAGTGTTGAACCAGAGGCGCCCGCTGTTGTGGCGCCTCAGGAACAGCGCTGGGGGCCCAATAGGCTGAGGCTCCTCGTCCTTTTTGGCAGGCGCTGCATGATTTACAAGCAAAAGCTGAGATGCGGTGGCAGCGATCGATGCCTGGAGGGCGCATTAGACAGCTCTGGACAACTCTCAATAGGATTGCCAGAAGCTTCTGGGCCTCATCTGATGTATTCCAGAATTCTTGAAGGAACATGCAGGACACGAAGCAAGTAGGTCCCCCTGACAGAGAGGTCTTGACAAGGTTGCCAAGCAGGACTCAGGATCAGCTCGTACCGTACTCCTGCACCATTTGCTGACCAACGCTCTTAAAGAAGCGCTGACGGGACTTCGCAGGGGGGCTTGAGGGGGATTGGGGTGAGTCATCCCCAGAGCTGCTGCGCCTTCGGAAAGTGGGGTACACCACTATGCCGCCAGCTGTCTTTTCCAGAAAAATCTCCCCCGCCGTCACCAGCTTCAGACTTTCCTCAAATGCTGATGACTGAGAAATCTGCATGCATAAACAAGGCTCATGACCAGCATGCAAGTGCGGGTCTGCATGCCTGTTGGTGGCCTCAGTCTTGATTGTCCAGGGGCCCTCAGGATGAGAGACGAGATGGTATTCCATGCACACATTCTGGTCTGCTATGCAGGCTATGCCTCTTAAGTGAATACAGAACAACACAGAGCTCACGGCATGCAGACTGGCTGGCACACAAAGGCGCAATGTGCTGCCCAGGCCAAGCTCTTGATGCCAGTTGTGCAGCATCCTACACTGATGGGGCGTACCTCAAATTTGAAGCTGCCGCTGCCGTAGCGCGCGGCCATGTGCATGTACACCATGAGCGCCTTGGACTTCGCGGACAGCGCCACCGCCAGGTGGTGCGGGTGCAGCCCCAGAGCGCTGGAGGCGCTCTGCCACTCCTTCCAGCGCACCAGCGCTTCCTCCTGCGACTCGTTGCTCAGGTCCCGGCCCACGATTTTCGAGGCGATGCCCATGAGGCGATTCAGGGAGGATATCTCCAGCAGCGCCAGGGGAACAGGCAGCTGCACAACAGCACACAAACGCTGTAAGAGGTGATGCTCATGAGGCGGTTCAAAGAGGACATCTCCAGCAAGCGCCAGCTGGACAGGCAGCGGCATGGCACATAACTGCTGTAAGTGATGCTGCGGTCACGACAGACGTGGCTGCAGCAGGTGCGACATCTCGCTAATCTAGCGCACTGCTGACATGGCCTTTCGCAAGCGCGTACAAAGAAGGCATTGCCCCAGCATGCAGATCAGCAGCACCCATGATGAGAATCCTACCCTTTTCGGGTAAGCATGACAAGAGCTATAGGTGTAGCAGCTGTACTGAGAGCATGCAGGAGGGAGTTGATGACTTGGAGGCTCACGTCTGCTCTCTCCCCTGCGATGCAGATAGCATGCAGCACCCGCAGCATGCCCGCGATGGCCTCGCGCACAGAAGCCAGCGTCCCTAATTCCCCATCCGCTCCGCATGCAACCTCCACGAGGCGGGGAATGTGCGAAATGCCTGCTGTCTTCCAGGTCACCACCAAGGGGCCCAGCTCGCAGCCATCTTCCAACAGCTGCTCCATGCAGTCCAGGATGGGGTTCAGGATCATGTTCAGGCCCTTCTCAAGAGCTGTGGCGCGCATCCTGCACATGTGCACATTCTGTCAGACAGCAGGGCAGGCAACAAAGGCTCACGCTGCTACTACATCCGCTGTAGTCCTGCAGCTACACTTCAAGTGTAAGAATCTCCATCGAAGCAGTGCAGTGAGCCTCAAAGTCTCAAGAGCTCAGCATAGGTAAACAGTATTGACCATGCATTGCGCAACACAAGTAATGCTACGCACAGCTCCTTCCAACACAACGCACTGTTCTTCTGGTTCACGTGAGCACACTTACACCAGAACGGCAGAGCACTAAAGGTTTAGTGCATGAAGGGCTCCGTACTTGATGACAGGAAGGTCGAGGTTGATGATCCATTCTCGAACGTCCAACGCGCTGAATGTCCCATGTAGCTTGGAGAAGCTCTTCGAGCCAGACAAGCCCGTGACAATCTCGCTCAGCCGCTCCGAAACCTCCCTCTCCTCATAGATGCCGCTGTACGTTCTTCGTGTGGCAGGCGGCGCACAGGGAAAGCTGTGCGTGTGATCGGGGGTGCTGAAACACGTCCCCATATGGGACGCTCTTGCTGAGCTGGGTGTGCTCTCCCAACCCGCTCGCTATGACAACAACGCTTCTTGTCAACGGGGCAATGGAGCAGCCAACCGAGACATGCCCGCCTCCGCAACGAGGCTCATAACAGGGCGCAGAGGCCCTCAAACCATCTCTGCATAGCTCTCATGCAGTTTGCATTCGCATCATTGCTCCGCGCAGGCTCAGACATGCTGCGCGGATGCAGGGCAGCGTCATCCGAGGTGGCCACTGTAGGAGGTTTCCAGCTTGCCTAAGATAGCATCATGGGCAAGTGGATTTTTTCAACACAAGCCCGCTCTATCTACTCCATATTGTGTTTTGACATCTTGAATGATCTACAATAAGCAGGAAGACAGCAGGAAGACAGCTTTACTGGAATACGTCATCCGTAATCCGGGATCTGCAGCCCATGTACAGGTCATTCACAGTGCATCATGTAGCTGCAACAGTGTTGTCAATGTGTTGCGGCTGTCTTAAAGCTGCTCAAACATGGGTGCCAGAAGTAGGTCAAAGAGCTGCTCCAGCAAGGCTGGCTCTGACACCTTCCCCGTGCCAGTCAACTGATGTTCTGCCTACCAATAATGCAAGGGTAGCAACCCTCCTACTAAGCTAGTCAACGACAATCATGAAGGTCAGGTATGATGCGGTGGCAACAGCCCTGTCAGTAGTAGCTCCCCTACTGGGATGGTGTCCCGAACACACAGCTGGCTGGGCTCGCCCCTGACTAGAAAGCTGCTCAACATGTTCCCTAGGACTGGGCTCCTGGGTGAAGGCATGGCTGAACAGCTCTCCCTTGTCATCCACGGGTGTGCACCCTCAGCAGGGATGAGGATGACTAGATCAGTGCTTGAAGTGGACGACTACAGCTGTGATGTCATCGCTCGAGTCAGTGGCCTCCATAATCTGCCACCTGTGGTGCGCCTTGCTTATGAGCTGCACAAACAAATGCAGTGTCAGAGCTGTCAGAGTTCCCGGCTGCCAATCCCTCTGTGCACTGACGAATTGCACCACAGCATCCCATCTGAGACAGTCAGCACGCATGTAATGTACATCCCGACGCATCGGCGTATCTGACAAATTCCGCAATCACACCCAGCAAACCCGTATGCCGCTCTGATGATGCATGTTTCTGGTCATAGGAATGCCTCTGCAGCTGTGCCGACACACCATAGTCTCAATCAGAGACATGCCAGATCTATTCTTGCTTGGAGGGCGGTAAGTCACCTGGGAGCATGCATCGTCAGCATCCACAGCATTGCCATTGCACACCAAATCCACTACCTCCTCGTCGCTCATGAACTCGAACACCCCGTCCGATGCGAGTATGAGCGTCGTGTCGTCGCTTGACAAGTCCACGATGCAGCACTCAGGCTCTGATATGACTCCCGCCCTGCAAGTCAGACCACGAGTTTAATGTAAGCTTTCTTGATGCCATCTCTGGCATGCGATATGCCGCCACAGAGCGGGTGCCTGAGCTAATCAGGACTCAAACACGCTTGCTGGGACTTCCAGAGGGTTTTGGGCCCCAAAAAGAGGGTTCCCTTAGCGTCAGTAGTGCTTGTGCAATCCCTACTGTACTGTGCATTCAGTGTCTTCAAGCTGGTAAAACATGCAGCTACATGTTATCTCGAGCCAGCACCGGGTAGGGCAGCATGTACAGCAAAGACAGACTCTTGAGTGGAGGCAGCAGGCATCGTACCTTCTCGCCATGGTGTCGCCCATTGCCCTGGACATTGCCAAGCCAGGCAACCACACGTCTCCGAGCCACACCCTGTGAGGCCCCACTGACTCCCCATCCTCCGTCTGCAACCTGCGGACACACTCCAACCTTATGCCTAATCCTTCAAGGCATAGCTGCCTTTCAGGAGCAGCCAAACATTTGCAAAACAAGTGCGTGAGTACCCTGCAAGTGCACTGCCCCATCACAACATCAGTATCTGGAAAGAGCTCAGTCAGTACCCATGACTCCATGGCGGTGCATGCAGCCTTCCAGGGTAATATTGACTTTTGCAGCCAGCTCGTGCTGGCTGCCATTGAAGGATGCATAGCGTATACTGGGGTGGATGCCGGCCTACCTCTCGATGCGCCCTCCAACAGCCCTGATCCTGCTGGCTTCCGCAGGGTTGATGGGCTTGTGGTCGTGCGTCAGGGACACTGCCCGGCACTTGCCGCTGGGCTCCCGCCTGCCCAGGACTGCCCGGGAGTCCCCCGTCCAGCCCACGCACAGCCTCTGCCCCTGCCAACATCAGCTCAGTGTAAGAAGAACCTCATTTGCCATGTATGCAGCTGCGACCGCAGCGCAAGGCTGCAAGCATATTAGGCTGACTGCAGCTTGCCTGTAAGGGGAGGATCAGACAGTCTGGTCAGAGAGGTTTAGGGAGGCGGCGGGGGATCTACCTGAAGCAGAGCAACGACAGCTGTGCTACCGCTGAGCTCCACGCAGTGCGCAGCCTTTTCCAAGCCCGTCTGCAGCTCCTGGAAGGCTGCAAGACATGCAAAGAGGGGTTAAACCACAGGAACGGGAAACAGTCTCCGGAGACGGTGGCAGTGATAGACTGTGGGAAACCAAAACTTACAGCTCTTCAAGCAGCGCCCCACAGCTGCTTCATCCTGCTCTCAAGACTATGTGCATTATCAAGGATATGATTCAGCACATAGCCATGAAGAGCATTTGCGAGCAGCTGTGCGGCGTCCACACAATTTCAACAGCACACCCTAACCCAATTTGGAGTACCTCAGCATTGCTGCATGCATATTCTTTCGTGCAGGGACATTGGGCAGCTCAGGCAACTTTCCATCAGGCATACACAAGCAGGGATACTGTTGTGGAGCTTACTTTGGCTGATTGCCTCCCTGGCATCCCCAGATTCCGCCAGATGGCGACTCAAAACTCCTGGTGTCCTCAGCCGGAGGTACTGTGACACATGATGCCCTGCAGACACAGGCAAGGAGTCACTGTATTTGCGCAGCCATGTGTGGTGTTTTGCAGATACAAGGAAGCACTGAGGCGCGCTGCTGCGGCACTTGTGCAGACAGCCTTCTGCTGGATAATGCGAGTTCAGGCATGAGTGTATCGGAGGCTGATACCAGCCTTGCATGGGGCATGCCAGCATCACGTCTAGCATGCCGATGCGGGATCTACTTGTGGTACATGGCAAGGCAGATGGGACCCACCATTTGGGCCATGCCCATCGAAGACCCCAAACAGGGCTTCATTCCCGCTCCTGTACTCCCGAAGCGCCAACGCGCTATCCTGATTTTCTTTGCGCACACCCAAATCCTCCCCAGCTCGCGTCAGCAGTGCTGACGTGCAATGCAAGCGACCAGAGCTCTGCAGGAACCAATCCGGTCAGCATGGCGCTCAGATGTGGGTGAGTGCGTGTCCCATGCCTGCCCAGGGCCAGACTATATAACAAGATGTGTGCTTCGCAAATAGTGGCAGATACATAATCAGAGCGCTTGCAAACACTTCCCCTATGGCAATGCTTATATATAATTTACACCTGGCATCAGAAGGCCGGTTATGTTGCATGAAGTCACACAGTGCCCATGTGTCAAGTGGACGCACCAAGTTCTTGCTCTTTTGCCCATCCCAGGTGGCACTGCTGCTGGCGTGCAGCTGCGTCAAGGATTTCTGCTCCTCCTACATGACAAGCGCAGCACAACACTTAAGATGACGTCCAAGCCGCAGTGCTATGTGAAGCTGGTGACAGGTGCAGAACAAGATGGCCTCTGATGCAATCGGCCAGGATCTTACCGTGCACCACCCTAGGGAATCCTCGTCGGCGACGTAAGGCAGGAATCGTCTCCGCTTCTTCGGACTGGGCTCTGCGTCACGAAGAGGGTGTGATTCCTGACAAATGGTTCAAGCCTTCCCGCGTGCGTTGTAGGATACTTAAGACACTGACAAGCAAGCTGGCACCTGCAGCTATCTGATCTGGACTACGATCGTCATAGCAGATCCTGTGCACGCGTCCTGTTGAGTAAGTGATCAGCAAGCTTACCATCTTCAGCGTGTACTTTGGCTCTTGGAGGCCAGGAGTCGTAGAACCTGGCTGTGTGGACAAGCGAGCTTGCGAAGCATCCCATCTCGCTTGTACTCTCCCCTGCCAGGAGCCTCACCAGCCCCAGCGCCCTGGTAATGTAACTGGGGGTCGCTATGTTGGCTCAGAAGGGCTGCAGCACGGGGAATCACATGATCTCACACTCACGTAGAGCAGGAAGAGAGCACATTATTATCTATATCGCAGTTTTGTCGGTGTGCGTTTGCTCAAACCCAAATTCTCCTTCGGAAATCACTGGATTGCTTTTTCTTGGACTAGGGTGCAAAACCCTTTGAGGGGTTTTGCCCGTACAATTTTACAACGTCGTTCTGACAGGACTCTGCTCCAACCACGACTGATGAAAGGCTGCTTGCAAGATTGAGGAATGCCAACACCGTTCAATTGTGCAGTTCGTTGTATAGTGTAGTATGGCAGCTTGGTGCCCAGGCTATCTGCATCAAATCTCTAGTCATGGCCGTCACATGCTCTGCCCTCTGATAAGTAGCTCCTGCAGGCCCACTTGCAGCAGGCGAGAAGCTGGCGCTTCTAATCTACATATAAGATCAGTGGATTGTGTGAAGAGACTGCGATCAGATTCTGGCCATAGGTCTTGGTGAGTCACTCCCCGTTCAAGTGACATAGCTCTTATGCATGTCGCGGATGAGCAACACCTCATGTTAAAGAGCGTACCATCTTACAGAAGTGGTGCATGCATTGTGCAGGAAGAGCCGGCCTGTCCGGTGTAAGGCTAGTCAGGAGGAGCAGGCTCAGCAGGAGAGGGCAAAGAGCAAGTCAGCTGCCCAGAACGGCGCCTCTCATCATGCTGATGAAGCTTCAAGCAACGGGACTGCACCTGTGGAGGTCCAAGGGTACACTCTCCCTGCCTGCCATTGCGAGCCTCAATCTGCAAAGCCCGGGCAACAGGCGTAGCTGTGCCTGGATCAGCGCTGAAGCGCGCTTGGTGTGCCTGTTCAGGCAGGATACGCCGTGGCGATGGGTGGACTCTGAGGATGCTCTCAGGACATACATTGTATTCTTTGGCATCTTGCTAGCAGGGGAGCTCCCGCTGCTCAAGGTATGATCTCATCTGGTATGCATGCTGCACAGTGCTGCTCACCATGATGTGCTTGTACTGTGGACCGGCAGTCTTGTTCAACATCTTTGATGGTCAGGGTCCAAAGCTATGGCTTGGACAGGGCCTCAAGGTCGTTGCAGGATCGTCTGTCCATGGTAAAAGCGCACCAACCAACGATGTTCAGGGCCACTATAGTAGGAGCAGCTAAAGCCTTCTGCGTGCTAGAGACAACACCCCCTGTGGGTGTTTAGGCTGAAGGCTGAATACAGAGATACCCCTCTAACGGAGGACGGATACTTGAGAGCGTCAAATCACATCGTGTGAAAGTGATCGTTTGCTAAAGGGTCTGTTATTGAGCGTTCTCGCATGATGGTGCAGGGTGTACAGTATGCAGACTTACCCTACTTTGTGGGACTGGCGACGCTGACAATCTACATTGGGGCTCACCGAGGTCTCAGCTCCCGCAACAGGCAGCAGCTGAGCATGCAGCAGGTGCGCTGCTTGATGTACCTCCCTCTGGACCTGCTAGAGCTTGATAGGAATTCTGCATACCTGCTCTTGTCATGAGTCTGTCAGCAGCTGTGTCATAGGTGCTCCATGGGCACCTGTTGCGCCTTCTGAAACCCCTCGCTGTGGCAATGCAGAGTGCACTGGCTCCCTTTGCTGCGTCAGCTGCTCTCTTTGGCGGGTGAACCCCTCCCTCTCGAAGACTCACCTTTGCCTGTGCCCCAGTCATCCCTTTGTGCAAAGAGTTGGTGGTCATAACAGCTCAAGCATTTTGATGGTTCCAGGGCTGCACTGCTGGTGATACCTGATGGTATTTAACATGCGAGAGACCTCCACGTGCTGAGACATGCCCATTGTGTAAGCACCATGAGCTTCTGCGTGCAGGTACCTCATCATTAAGCTCTTCCCAAACTTCTCCATACAGGCCTTCTTCAACCTGTACTTCTGGCTGATCGGCTCAGTAGCTGTGGCAGGCAATGTTCTGCCGCCCCTGCGCAGATTGGTGCGCATCCTTCGTCTTTCAGGACCCTCACTTCACAGCAGGCTGTGTGAACAACTGAAGGGTCTGTCGTCTCGTGCAACATCTTCTCTCCCCCACAGGAGGATTCTCTGTGAAGCTTCAAATCTCCCATCATACCCCAGTGCTTCGGCCATAGGTTACCATGAGGGCAGCAAGATGCAGCCCAATGAAATCAAAACAAATAACTGGAAGCTTGACACCTCAGGCTCATGCTGCAGGGAGGTCAATATGGGGAGTCCAGCATTGATGTGAGTTTCCCGGATGGATGGTTCCTAGATGAAAATGGAGCCTCCATCAGCAACGCACAGATAGCGCCCACAGATATCGCAGCAGCTGCCGCGGGCCTGTGCGTGGCTACGCTGCAGCTGCTGCACCCGCACTGGACGCTGAACAACCTCCTGGCCTGCCTCATTGCCACTGACATCCTGCAGGTGCTGTCCTGAACCCCTGGCTCTCTTCTGAGGCTTGCAGGGTACTGATGAACTTGAAAATGCGGAGCCTTCTCTCCAGCTGTCCTAAAGCTCCTACAGTGTTATGAGGAATTGTGCCGCAAGGATTGTGCACATATTAGGGGCGTGCTGGGCAGACTTTAAATGCTCTGGGGATCCCATTAGAGAGAGATTGCATGCTACCCTGACTATAGGCTATGAGTGCATTTGCTGGTGAGTTGCTCACCTACAGTAGGTCCTGAGCAGTATGGTGGTGCTTGCAGCTGCTCGGCCTGCGCAGCTTCAAGGCAGCTGCGGTGATGCTGTTTGGGCTGCTGGCCTATGATGTGTTCTGGGTGTTCGGGTCCCCTGCGGTCATTGGAGACAATGTCATGCTGGCAGTCGCCACGTCAGACGCGCTGACTGGACCCACGCGGCTGCTCTTCCCCCGCTTTGCAGGGTCAATTGGAGAGGCTTCAAGATTCCCATTCTCCCTGCTAGGTGAGGATGTGCACTTTGCACGATGCCTCATTAGTGTCTACATGTAAGCTGTGCTCTTGCCAGAAGACATGAAGAAGTGGCACCTCACCCTGTACATCATCTTAGTCCGGAAGAAAGACCTCGGGTGCCATCCTGGACAAATTGGGACCTGCATGCATACGTGGCTGATCGACCTTGGTTTTGTATACAGGCCTGGGCGACATTGCAGTGCCTGGGTTGCTGGCGTGCCTGGCGCTAAGATATGACGCCTCCAGATCAACAGACTTCAGAGGGAGACAGATGGCTGCTGCTCAGGCTCTGCAAGCCTCCCTGGATGCTTCGCAGGTATGCCTTTGCTGTGCCACATATATCTCTGCATCAGCTAGGGTTCTTTGCATTTGCTTCAGTAGCTCTAGAATGTGGCCAGCTGCCTCATGGAGGAGTTGGCTTCATCCAAAGCTGAGCATTGTATGTGATGGTGCAGCCTGGAGCGAGTGATCGTGAGATCACGCATGCAGCAGCGGACGCTGCTGAGGTGGCGTTCGACAGGATAGCGGACGCTGAAATGGCGCACAGAGAGGGTACAGAAGGCAACTCAGCAGCCACATCACCTTCCTATGCAGTCTCAGACGCTGTCTTGGACCAGAGGACCTACTTCGTCCCTACTATGGTAAGAATTTGTAATCTTGCCCGGTAGTTGACTGCTTCAAAATTTGATCTGTCTGTCTATCGTTCTGCAACCCACACTAAGCCCTTTGAGTGCGCCCGCTCATTACCTGGCGTATTTAGGCAACATAAATGTTTCTTTTGCATGCAGGCAGCCTACATTGGCGGCTTGGGAATAGCCTTTGCCGCGAATGCAATAACACACATGGGTCAGCCCGCATTGCTATACCTTGTCCCGGCAACCTGCGGGACCATATTTCTTGTGGCAGCCGGCAGAGGGGAGGTTGGGAGGGTGCTCAGCTTTGTGGACACGCCCTCTCCTGCAGTTGAGAAGGCTTTGGGCAAGCAGAAAGAGGACGCCTAATAGGTGCACCAGTGGGTGGATAGCTCGGTGCTGTATCTGGGCCCCAGTTTTGCAGAGCACTTTCTTCCCACGAGCAGCCTCTCAGCACACAGGCAGAGGGAAGCAGCGACCGCTCTCTTTATCCCAAGACAGCTCTCAAAGCTGATTGGGCGGTGCTTCCATTGTACTTTGCCAGCACGCACATCTTGAACAGCGCGTGCCTGCTGCCAGCAGAGAAGAATTGCTGTTTCCAGTGCGATGGGCCGCGTCTAAAGTGCTTATACCACTGTTGAGGAATCCCGCAAACACTTCTACCGGAGTGTGTAAGCATTTTCGAGGCAGTTGCTGTTGCATGCATGCCGCTGAGTGAAAGAGGAACACCCTGCAAGCTTCTCGTGCCGCAGGGCGCAGAAATGTGACTTGAGGCCATTGTGGGAGAGTGCGGTGAGCAACGTGTGAACACCCTGAGCTGAGACTAAGACAGCCTATCGTCCTCCTCCAATGCTAACAAAGATCCAGTAAGCCAGAGAGAGGGTTTGTCGAGTTCTTGCATGACAAGTGTGAGAGGAAGACACTGAAATGAGTCGTATTCCTCTCGAGACTGGGCCGTGCTCGGCAAGAACATCTTGCGTATGTACATTAGCAGACCAGTCAGACAGTACTGGCCTTGTACGCGATGACAGAGCTATAGCTGCACATGTGTATTGAGAGCATATAGAACACTTGGACAATGTAATTCCGCAGTCCAAGCTGACCTGTGGGTCAGTAGAAGAGCTACGCCTCAAAGGCTTATTAACTTCTATGCTTGACCCACGCTGTCAACACACGGACATTTAAGTGTGTATATCGGTAAAGCTGACGAGCACTGCATAATTGCTGATGACTGGATTGAGATTGGGCTCTCACCATGCCAGCGCTAGGTAGCCCATTCCAGGATGTCATTACTTAAGCCAAGCAGTTATGCAGCTGCGCAGCATGCCTATCCATCTCTTCCTCTATCACCTTATAAGGTTGCCGCACATTGCGTGTCAGCATCACCGGGATCTACAATCTCAACGGCTGAGATGGGGATCAGTGCATCCCCAGCCCTCCCACACACGCGAGTCCACGTGACCACGCTACTGCCGCCATTGGGACAGACCCCTGCAGCCAGGCATTGCCTTCGGCCCTGGCTCTTCACCAGACATTGTCATACATCTCCTTATTATGGTCCCTCTGTTGATTGAAGGCAACTGAGGCTGGGGCCCCGGGGGACTAGGCTATCAGGCATGGTAATACAATGAGAGAGCGGCGCAGGTGTGCTTCTGGGGATGAGGGGTACCAGCTCCGTTGTCTGCAGCCCGGATGCTGTCAGGGAAGCGCAACGCCAAAGATGCCTCCCCGCAATAATCCTGCGGCAGATCAACAGCGATGCGTGTTGCCTCTGGGTGCCCTGCGCATGGCACAGCCGTCTGAGCAAGGTTCTTACTAAGATTCGCAGAGCTGAGTCATGCATGTGCTGAGCATGCTACTGAAGCCTGCTCCTCACCACATGTGCTTCAAAATAACTGCTTTCAGGAAGAAGGACACACAAGCTCAATATTCTTCTCTATTTGTAGTCAGACGCTGCCTGCTTGAGCGGATCGCATACATCAACATGTCCGAGGGCATGGGCAAGGCAGCTGTTAATCCCTTGGCTCCTGCCAGCTTGTCGGGCAGTGGCGGCTTACCTGGCATGGGCACTGTGCGCAGGTATGCAGTTCTGGCGAGGCCACCGATGAGGAAGTCAGCAGGCCCAAAAGTTGTGGACACCGGCCGCTGAAAGATCAGCGTGAACAGCGCCGTGGCAGATGCTGTGGCGGGCAGCCCGTTCGGGAATGCCATGTTGGTGGGCAGCAGCTGTGGCCTGGGCCTGCGTGAGCATCCCAAAGATCATGCACGACCTGAGAAACCATGTGGCCCTGCCGGTGCCCGAAGTCTTCAATCTTACATTGCGCCACATCGACACATTGTTCTGCACAGATGGAAGGATTTGTTGCAGCGCTACGGGCATCTCTGTGTGCCCGCCTGCCGTACAATCGATTCAAGTGACTTGACTGATTCGGGCCGCTGTGCACATTTTCATATTGCCAGCCGAGACGCTTGCCTGATCTGGACCACCTGGCTGGCCTGCCCGGCGCCATACGCCCCACCGCAGGGGCTTGCCACAGTCCCGTTCAGAAGGCTGAGCGTGATGGTCGCCTCAGGCGCTGAGTAGACCGGCACCCGGACGTAGCCGACCACCAGCGCGGAGTTACACCCGCTCAGGGTGACACTCTGGATGGCTCCTGCAACACACCGTGCTATGTCAGCGTTGCTGGCTGCTTGACATCTTGCAACCCCCTGCAGCACTGACTCCTCTTGGGTCACACCAGATGCACTACACTGTAGACAACAGGTGCTCTTCCTAATGACAAACTTGGCTCTCTACCTTTAAACAGACCCTCCCTAGACAATGATGGGCCTGACGTTTGGTAGGGGTCCCAAAATCCCTACCTTGAGGCGAGCTCATGCGCTGAGACTTGACCTCGTCAAGGCCACATGGGCACTGACCAGGCTCATCTGGCGCTGACGTGGCAATGCTGAAGCTTGCCACATCAGCATCCTGGATGGCCACGCTGTCGGCGAAGGTGACGTTGGCCTGGAAGTAAATGATGTCTGGCAGATTGGCCACCACCCCAGAAGGAGGACAGGTGTCTGCACACGGATCACCTTGGATCATTCCAGGCGGTGCAGAACAGCCCTTCATAGGTTCTGACGAATCATGGTAGGTGCTTTTCGTAATGCTTTCGGGTCAGCTCATAAGGTCCCCTAGCAGGCAGCGATACAGTGACTACACCTTGCCAGAGCAGTATCATCACACGTCACAAGCAAGAGCAGTGCAGAGCGTACGGTTGTACATGAGATTGATGCGCTCACCGGCATACTGGAATGTGATGGATGGTCCTGCTCGGACGCCCCTGTCATTGCTGCTGCAGGAGCAGACAGCATTTGACTGGGGTGCTGGCGCGGCTGCTGCCAAAACAGGCGCCTCTGCAGGCGCTGGCTGATACTTGTGCCTTGCCTGGAACGGCTGTGATGCCACCAGATGCTCAGGCACTGGTGCAGGCGCAGGCGTGCTTGCACAGGGCTCCTGCTGCAAGCACTGCACTGTGCAGTCTCCGGCCTGCATGGCAGAGGACCTCACGTGTCGACTGTACGCTGCAGATAGGTGCGGGCTTGTTGTGTGGATCTGCAATGCAGGATGCAGGGTGGCTGAGCTACAGCCTGTGCTGTATGCAGTACGCGATGTGTCTTTCATCTGCAATCCCTTTGGGATCATCGTTGCAAAGCAGGTCACACTCTCTCAGCCATTGCCTGAGCCCCTCAACTTTGGTAGGGACTGAATTGCTTCGATAGAGAAGAACTCACGAATGCGCCAAGAAAGGCATCTCTTTCGTACAGGGTCCCCGCACACTGTATGAGCGACGTGCTGCTGGTGTTGACCTCCATGCACCGCCCTGCCTGGTATGCTTGCAGAGCTGCATCCAGCTCTGAGGCATCTGCAGTGATGCTACTGCTCCCGGATGAGCACTTCACCTGCCCCTGCAGCAAGGCATAGATACCAAGTCAGTATGACTCTGCACGGCAGCAGACATTGGCTGGGGCCTTGTAGGAATAGAGTCCCCAGCAATGATACGACCTCCAATCGTTTACAATCGTCCAGCAAGTGGCCCAGGAGTGCAGAGCGTACCATGTACTGCCCAATCGGGCAGGCCAGCGGGGCAGGGGCAGGGCCGGGCACGGGTGCCGCAGCTCTGCGGGCAAAGGTGAGGTAGGTTGGCGCAACGTCAGGTGCCTGTATGCTTGGCACAGCCCTGCCGGCAAGGTGGGCCGGTGCGATGAATGGAGCGGATGTTGGTGCAGGCAGAACGCAGGGCTGCGCCTTCTCACAAGTGGGCCTGCATGACAACAGGTATGCATGCTCTTAGGCATTGCGCTTTTTGCCCATACTTGAGGACCACTCAACGCCAGCACGAGATTGAGTGATTGCTCTGACGAGCCTGGCAGAACTGGCTTGAGCGCAGTGACTGGTCTCAAAGCTACCTCATCACTGTGCCTGCTACATGTAGCGTAAGCCAGTCAACAAACAATCTCCTCTGCTGCTGCTAGGCGCTAAATCTGACACATACATCTGCGCATGGCTGAACAGGAATATGTGTACCTGCATGTGTGCGTGCTGAGCGCATTCTGCGCCTCCTCTGTAAGGAGCGTGCTGCCACAGAGCAGCGCATCTGGCGTAAGCGCTGTGCAGCGGCCAGGATACAGTCCAAGGAGCTCCTGCACAAGATCATCGATAACTGGCTGTCAGTACTTCTCACTGAGAGACAGAGCAGACTGAGCTCCACAAAAGAGCTGGACCAATCAGGCGTCTAGGACAAAGTTCCAGGCTCTGCTCTGCAGTCCTTTTGAACCATAATTCTTTGCGGCATGATTCAGGAGGTGTGGGACACCTGATAGGTGGCTCCATCAAAGAGAAGGCTGCCATTGCCGGATCCGCAGCGCCAGGCACCTGGCGACCCTTGAGGGCACTGGGGCGACGCCAGTACAGGCGCCGGTGCGCCTGCTGGGTGAGCCACTGCACAGGAAGCACCGTCAGATGACTTTCAGTAGTACACATACCCCATAGATGTCGATGCTCGCACAGGACGGTAGCATGCCATCGACATTCGGCCTGGAGTCAGAAATGCGCAAGAATCTTAGAAGTGGCAATACCAACGTCATGGCAGGGCCGGGGTGGAGCAAAAGGCATGCATCGTCATGCAGCTAGTTGTGATCATTGAGAAAGCATGCAGGGACGTGGGAAGGGGCTGACCAGAAGGGCAAGGCTCAGGTGGTCCTATCCCACAGACAGGCGTGCAAACACCCTCCACCAATGCTTGATAGGCAATCGCCTCCATCACAAGTCCTCCGCATAGGACATTTGTGACCCCCACCAGGCCGCACCTGCGCAGGGTTAAAGCTTCAGTCATGTAAATCTTGCGGCGCTTGCTATGCAGACAGCAGATCGCCTTGCAGTGTCGTGGCAGTGTTGCGCTGACCAGCTACATGCTGGTAGAGCACAAGAGAGATTGCTCTCAGGTTAGGTACACGGGAGGCATCATCAGTGTAAAATTAAGCTCATTGCTCGTGATGACTCACTTTTCTTCCTTGGCGAGGGGTGCAGCTTCCCGGTAGCTGTCCGCATCAAATTCGAATGGCTGCCCCAAGTGGGTGCAGTTCCAGGCAGTGGGGGGCCTGCCACCTGGACAAGAAGGAGCAGGGACTTGCCCTGGGGCTGGCGCAAACCCTGGTGCCAAAACAGGCGCTTGCGCCTGTGCACAACATCACAGATAGCCTCATCAGTATGACCACGCTGACTACTGCAGTGTGCAGAGGCGATAATGTCGCAGCTGGAAATGCCAGGACATCGTTGGGGATGATGTGATACAATTGATGGTCATCTTCCTTCAAAGAGCAATTTCACACCGTGTCATGGCTGCAGCCAGAGACTCATAGGATTACCTGATGGCAGGGGATAATGGGACCGCAGGCCGGCGAGCAAGTTCCGTTGGTGATTGCAACGTAGGCCTGTGCTGTCAGGACCGTTGTGTTGCACAAGACCACTGACTGCCCCATCTGCATGGAGTGCCTCATTTCAAGCTCAATAACTCTCAGGAATTGTTGGCCCTGTAGTCTGATGCAGCAATGCATATAAATAGGTTACACTAAGTTCATGGTTCCATGTGTGCATGCTGAGAGGAGCAAAGAAGGACCTGATGGGCTAAGGGAATAGGGGTGGATCACCTGCTGGCACAGGCCTGCTTTAGCAGAAGGCAGGGCGTCCAGCAGCGCAGACGCCTCAATCTCCACAGGGATGCCAGTGCTGTTGAAGGCACACTGCCACGTCGTGGGCTCGCTGCCGTCTGGGCACTGCTCGTATGAGATGCAGCCTGACAGAGTCATCACTTGCCGCTGCACGCCTGCACAGGCAACCTCACCTGCTGAAATGATGTGCGCGCAGCACGCGCTTCTCTACTATCCATGTGCGTCTGCAGATAGGCACGTGCTAGCTCCTCCAGGCATAAATACAGGGTCTAGGGATAGCGTGAGGCAGAGCAAGGTATGCATGATCTGATTCAGACATGAAGTTTGAGGAGTGAAGAAGAGTGAGATTGCGCACTTGAGATGTTGAGTGAGGCCAGGCAGGCTCCGGGCTGGGCAGCGGTCACGATCCCGGGCAGGGATGACGTCAGGGCCTGGGCAGCCTTGCCAGCGTCAGCCGCTGAGTCAGCGCCCACATGGACCTCAAACCCCTGCGGGCTCTCGCAGCAGCACGCTGCGCCAGGTGTCTCGCCCAGGTGCCTGTGGTGCGCATGTTTGTAGCCTGCCAAGTCCCCATTCTTCCTCCTCCTAGTGTGCTGCGCGCCTGCACGCCAATGCCACTCCTGATTGCGCAATGCCGCAACTCTGAATCAGTTGACTATGGGACACCCAATGTATGGCCCTGACGCTGTGCGCCTCATGATTGTGGATCTTCGTGGTGTCGGAAAAAGTACAGCTGTAATGCTGCATGAAAGAGAGGGTTCTTTCACGACGCATGATGTGGCTAAGTCTGAAGACCTCACCTGCGGTGGGAGCCTGTGAGACGAGCTGCAGCAGGTGTGCATGCACATGCAGCAAGTCGTCTCTTGAAGGGGTCATGGACAGTGGTCCGGCTCCCTGAGACAGCAGAGCTCGGGAACTGCCACCCATGGCGAGCGTATCCGCCAGCATGGCCTCCAGCTCAGCAGCCACGCTGTCCAGATCAGACACCCCGGCAAGGCGGCGCCCAAAAGGCTGCACAGTATAGGAAGTCTTGGGTTTCATCATGCATATTGTTAGCAGTGCTGAAGATGCACTAAGCACTGTGACTGCATAACACCCTAGACGATACAGGGAGACTGGCAATCAGCACACAGGAAAGTAACACTTCTTCGAAGATAACATGTTGAGAAGTCTATGGCTTGCTTTGACATTCAGTTTCTGACTCATAACAGCAACTGGCTTGCACATACAAGGAGGACATCCCTGACTCACGTAAGGCGCTGTGGCTGCAGCAGGTGCCAATGCAGGTACGGATCCATTCCCGTTCTGGGCGCCGAGCTGGGCCAGGCGGGCAGGGTACAGCGCGGCGCGGGCAGGGCTCTGAGCTGCCACGGAGCCGACTGTGGCTACGTCACTGGACTCCTGCGCACAAACATGACGTCAGGGCGCTTTTTCACCGGTGCCGTCGCTGTTCATGCCTTGGCAGAGGGCTTGAGAAGCCGTCAGCCATGCTGCATACATGATCACTGATAGTACATGACATAACAACAAGATATTGCATATTGTCTGTGCGTTAGTCGGATTCCGGCGACATCCCAAAACGCATGTGTCTGCCTGCTAGGTAGGAAGAACTCTGCCGTCCATAGTTCCTGCCTGCAGTACCACCCTTGCTGGGTCAGCAGCGACATGATTCACTGTGTCCACGACACATACAGGATATTCACCTGAGCTGCAGCGGGCGCGGTCATGACTGCGTTCCCTGCCTGATTCCCCTGAATCTCCGCCACAAACGCTGCATCCGGCGCGCTGACAGGCGGCTGAACATAGCCGGAAGCCCTGCCGGAACCTTCCAGAACTGACTGGTACAGCGCCAGAAGAGCGGTCCTGTTGTAGGCTGTTGTGGGAGGAGCCGCCTCCAAAAGCTCTTCCATCCTTCTCAGCATATCCTGCAAAACCCATTGCTGCCCCTCAGTGGAAGTATCAAGCTACCGAAGGGAACACCTTGCGCATACAATCTATGTTGCACACAGGCGGATGAGACAGGGGAATGTTGCAAGTCATGACTTCCATCATCACTGGGCTGGCATAGAGTGCATAGCCAAGCGAGCTAGCACGAAGCCCCGGCAGATAGTGGGTGCCCATCTCATTGTTTTGCAGCCCATGCATATGTGGCGTTCTCAGCCCTGTGACCCACCAGGTAGTATGTGCGGTTGACGGCTGCTGTTGGCTGGACAGCAAACTGCATGAGCTGGCGCGCGCTGCCCTCCGCGCCAGCGTGCGCAAAGCGCGGCATTTCATTCACCCCCGGTGACTCTCCCATGACCAGCCCGTCCTGAAACTCCAAAGCCTGTCCCGCTGCCTGTCTGTCCAGCACGTCGAAGGCACTTGGCTGCAATGCCGTCAAGCGGCGCCCCATCGTGGAAGTCCCGGGATTTGCGCAGAGCTGCGGGCGCTGAATCGGGACGACAGCCGGGAACACCGCAATGGTGCTGAAGCCGATGTAGGCTGAGGACAGCGCCTGCGCGGCTGCTGTGCTGAGCTGCGCTGCCTGCAGCGGGGATGCCCCCGGCTGCGGGCATGCTGAGAGCAGTGCGGTGACTGCCCAAGCCGGGCAGCTGGGCGCGCCTGCAAAGGTGCAGTGCTCGAGTCAGACGGTAGACATGGTGGCAGTATGAGAAGGAGTATGGGCAGCACACTAGACAAGGCTGCAAGTGTTTGGCTGGTGCTGCAGACAGTCGCTAAGCTTTCTGTGGTTTCACTGACTCTTCTGAAGCTGAGCATGTGCAGAACGAGTCATCAGCAAGCAGGCACAGGATCCTCAGATGCATGGGGCCAATGTATGCAAGCAACAAAGCCAGCCACCTTATGATATTGTATAGGTGCTTGGTGCTGTAGACATCAGGGTAGAAAGCCTTTGTGTCAGCCTAGAGAGTGTACACATGTTCAGGCCTAGGCATGCACAATAGAAGTCACCTGGAGCAGGAGCTGGTGCAGGAGGCTGCGTACAAAGCTGCTGCTGCGAGTCGATGCAGCTGGCAGAGCACTTTCCCTGCTGGACCGCTGTGATGACGTCGCCCTGGACAAGGTTAGACCCACACTGCCAGAGGCCCAGGGATGTGGAGAGTGCCGTACAGTTTCCATCCAGCACAGTGGCGTGAGTCGCGTCCGAAAGCTGCATCTGCTGGCCAGCTGACATGCTGCATTGCCAGACCGGGCTGATGCAATCCTGTACTTGCTGAAGACCACGCTGGTGGCTCAGGTGTCTTGTGCTCGGCAGGGTTGAGTGTGGCACCCATGCCGCTTGGCTGAGCTGCAACAGGGCTACGACTATACACAAGCAGGCGTGCTGTGCCTTTGTGTGCATGTCGGGTTTTCGACTCAGCCTTGCCAATGTCCACTCGTGCATCTGCCGTACACCTTTTGTGCCATCACCGCCACTGAGGATCGCGGTGTTATAGAAGTCTCGAGCCTTAATGCAGCTCAACGCGGATGTACGAAGGTGCGAAAAGGCCGTCCCAGCGGCTCATGCATGACCAGATGTACGTTGGGAGAATACAGCAGGAAACGCCCATAGAGCGGTTACGCTCGGATGACGCATGCTCGCCTCGGCAAATCCAAAAAAGGCCTTGTCCTAGCAATATTGAGGCCTCTGTATAAGCCAGCTTGCAATTGATAGACAATCATGATTCCAGATAGTGCTGCTCGCCGTGTTGCCTGCCTTGCTGGGCATCTTAGCCGGCGGGGAGAACAGGGCCAGGATGGCACATCCCTGACTCAACAAGTGGGTGTCATCCCAGGCTCGCTCTACTCAGAAGAAGCTCTCCATTAGGGGCACATATTATTTATACTTCTGTTGATGCGCTGAATCCATGTTAATGTGCAGGATTGTGCGGCCAAGCACACCCTACAGTACGCCCGGGCATGCTCGTTCACTGATCTCAAGTTTGCTCGACCAGCAGCGCCTGAGGTGAGCATAAACTCCTTCCTTTCTCTACAAACAATCATAGGTGCATCGTAGTGTATTGTTGGAAAGCAGCTCAGAGGCGTGTGCCTTGCAGGCTCATCAGGTTCAGGTCGAGAAGACAGCCTTGAATTTTGCAGAGCACACGCTATGGGCTCTGCAAAAGGGCTCCGACACTCAGAAAGAGCTTCAAGACCCGCCCATGTACGCACGACCGGCCGTTGAGCCTCCTCAGCAATCCCCTCAGCCTCAGAAGAGAACCTTAAGCAGGATTCCCAAGCTTACAGCATCAAAGACCTTTGAGCCTCGCCTGACAGCTGGCTGGGCACCAAAGGTAAGACTCTTTGCACCTGCGTGCCTGCAGAGAGTGCAATTTACACCCTTGGCACCTGTTTCTCATGTGCTTGAAAAGCTGCGTCTTCCCTTGTTATCTCAATATATGCCTACAGGTGGATGCAGTTGAAACAAGAAGCCACTATCAGCTTCATGTGGCGCTTCCAGGCATCACCAAAGGTGCAATTTTGCGCCCATGCATTCCCTTCGCAATACCTAATGACCTGCGATTTGCGGCATCAATTTGCAACCCAGCTGACAACCCAGGTGCTACGCGCCTAAGGCATCGCTGACATGTGCAGCGTTAGGCACACTAGCGCTTGGTTGAGTGCTGGTATGCAAGGACTTTGCACTCACATTGGATTACACCTCGTGAGTCTGCTCGTCTATCATGGGCATAAGCTAGCAAGCCTGCTGAGATGGCTTCGTGGGTGTGCATCATGCAGACAACCTGCGCGTGGAGCTGTGGGGTCCATTTCTGACGGTGTCCGGGACGCGCAAGGGCAGCGCCATGGGCATGCGCGCGCCTGCAAAGCGCAATGCAGCAGGCGGGGGCGGCAAGGGCGTCATCCTGAGGCGCGAGATGGACTACGGCTTCTTCTCCGCCTCGTGGAGGCTTCCTGTGAGCTTCCCTTCAGGCTTGTGGCCGTTTTGCTGACAATATCTGGCCCTTTCATGAGCCCATGTGTCCCCATACTGCACAACTCGAGGCCTTGGCTGACTGCCAGTGACGCCCATTCAGAAGAGGCCACAGTGCATCGTGTCAGCCCTGGACGCCACAAAATGTCATAACGTTCCCTCCAAAGGAACAGACTGCTTGCTTACAGCTGTGGTTTTTATGCAGGCAAACGGCAACCTGGACAGCTTGTATGCTGAGCATGTGGATGGCATCCTTCGGATCAGCATGCGCAAGAAGGATGCGGCAAGGCGCTAAACCCGCGCCAGCCGCCCTCTGTACCATGTTGCGGCCCCGACAGAGGACAAACACTTTCTTTGTACCACATCCAAGCTGCACCAAAAATCACTAATGACCAATAACCTGCCCAAGGACGCCCAAAGACCTAGCGTTGTACAAGCAGAATTTTGATGCGGCGTCAAGCTGTTGCAGTATTGCTATGTAGCGCCCTCTGGGCAGGTTTCCCAGGTGTTCCAGGGCACAAGTGTATCAACGTCCAGGCAAATTGTGCAGGCAAGGTACAACAAGCCAGTCTCCCATCGTGCTTGTATCCCAGATGTCCTGAGCTAGCACGCAGGGAAGATGCCTTTCGTAGAGAGAGGACATGTGCGTAGTGCTGCTACCTGGGTGTATACTAGTGTGGATTGTAGCAGTATTTGTCGGATGCAGAATGGCTGCTCGTTACAAGCTTGCTATATCACTAGAGTGCCTCACAATGCAGTGTGATTCACAAATCACCTACGTTGCTTGTTCGGGTAATGGTCTACAGATGCAATGTCTGGCTGCTACGCTAATACAGACTGAGGTGCGACAGACTCATGAAGTTTCACCAACTCCTCCTATCATCTTAGAAGAACCAAGCCTAGAGCTGCAGCATGCATGTCGCTGGCCTCCAAGGGCATCTACCAAGGCACCTCTATAACAATATCAGCAGAGCTACGTCTGTGGATCATCATGTGAAAGCACTTGTGCAGTCATGAAGGTCATTCCATGTGCTTGCTCAAGCTCATTATGAGGCACGAGCATGTAATTATGCCACTATATGTCTGCAACCCACATCCAAGCTGCGTCACGCTTGGAATCTACGGCCGATGCCAGCTCTTCTCAAGACTGCATGCCTGGCTTTGACATCGTGCTCCTGGGGACAACAATTTCGCACTCCTCTGCACTTTCGGGCAGCTCATGCATGTTGCCCTTTTAATGACATTGCCAGGCATGTCATACTAGCGATGTTCATCCTGCTCAGGGTCCCAAGCACAGTGTGAGCTAGAGATATCAGTGCTTTGCTCCTGATGTGGCCTGTGCGTCGGCCTAGATGGCAGGCTTCTCGACTCCCAGGCGTTTTGCAAAGTCGTCCACCATCTTGCTCAGGCCCTCTCTCAACTCCACCTTTGGCTGCCACCCCAGCATCTTCTTGGCCTGCAGCACCCGACACATGATGTTAGCAGCAGTTTACTCACCTCACCCTGACCAGCCCCTGTACAGGCTTTAGAGGTGCTGCTCCTGACCCACTGATTGTCATCCGGTACCTCACGCCACAGACAATGGCCTTATGACGTCAGGTATCACTGACGTCAGCCTCAACCTCTGAAGTAACAGACTTCCAGAATTATATGCAGGTATAGAAGTACGGCGTGTCAGGAGCGCACTGCACAGCCCCTCCATGTGTATCCTGAGATGATGTACGGCTCAGAATCATGCACACACATGCATCATCAAAGCTGGGACGTACCTTGGTGATGTCGGGCTTGCGGCGGGTGGGGTCGTCAGCGGTGTTCTCCTTGTAGGTGATCTCTGCCTTGGGGTTCACCACCTCCTTGACCACCTGGGCCAGCTCCACCATGGTGAACTCGGTGGGGTTGCCTATGTTGAAGGGCCCCGAGTACGGCCCATCCATTACGCGCACCATGCCTGCACGTCAGAGCTGCATCAGCACTGGCTTATCAATCATGTGCACCCTGTCTACACGTCAGCATTGCGGATACCAGCGTAGGGCAAGGCAACAGGATATCCTGGCTGCTGGGTTGTCACTTCATCTATGCTGTCTAGGACCTGGTGTTAGGACGCATTCACAGCTCTGGCAAGGCTGGAGATCTCCAGTTTGTGCTCCTCCTTTTGCATGCTCACAACATGTTCACAGCGGTGGAGCATGCAGTGCAGTTTCCCAGGAATCAGTAAACATCTCAAACAATGGTACCAGGGAATCTGGAACAGTATATAATGGATCAAGAGACAGGGATGTCCTCACCCTCAATGAGGTCGGACACATACTGGAAGGAGCGCGTCTGCTCGCCGTGCCCGTAGATGGTCAGGGGCGTTCCTGTCAGCGCCTGCGCCACAAAATTGCTGACCACGCGCCCGTCGTCCAGCGCCATCCTCGGCCCGTAGGTGTTGAAGATCCGCACCACCCGAATCTACATGACACTTGCTGCTTAGTGCCACAGGCACATAATAGCAGGATGCTCAGGGATCTCATGCACCTGCAGTGCAAGGCAGGCCTAGGATTGAGAGCATACTTCTTTGCAAGTGATGCAGCCAGTGTAACCCGGAGCTATGACTCTCAGCCTTCTTGCTACAGGCAACACGTATGCAGTGTCGCAGACATGCAGAAGCTCGTGAGGGGTTTTCAGGGGGTGTTGCTGACCTCAAGGCCATGCTCCCGCTGGTAGTCAAACGTGAGGCACTCTGCAGCGCGCTTCCCCTCATCGTAGCAGCTGCGCTCGCCGATGCAGTTCACGTTGCCCCAGTACGTCTCTGTCTGAGGGTGCTCCAGAGGGTCTCCATACACCTGCAATGCGCAGTTGCTTGCAACTCAACATCACTGCACACAGAGCAGCTACTGAGCTCTCACTCGGCCCTCTGCATTGATCTACTCCCTGATGCATGCACATCAGAATGTCTTAGCATTTGTGCCTGCTGCAGTGTGCATCCTCATTGAATGCGCATGACATCCACATGCCCGCATGCCGCACGGCCAGGACCCAAACACTTCCGCGCTGCGCACTGCCCTTCTAAATGACCCAAGATAGTAAGAGAGAGGCACACCTCGCTGGTGCTGGTGAGCAGGAATCTGGCGTGAGTTCGCTTGGCAAGCCCCAGCATGTTCATGGTGCCGATGAAGCTGGTCTTGATTGTCTTGATGGGGTTGTACCTGCATCAGATGCATCGCATTGGTCACCTTGGCTCCCGGGCTGCGCTGATGAGCAAAATTTGAGGCACATGAATCTATGGAGCTCGATTCGCAAGGCATCCGTCAGGCTGCTCTGCGCTGCATCATAAGCACTTTTCCAGGAATATTTCCGCAGTAGAGAGCAGCAACGATGATGACGAGAGACTGCTTGCTGATGGCCTCAGCTACAACTGATGCCCAGAACAGAGAGGGTAGCACATGCCCAGAACAGTCCCAAAGAAGCACGCACATCAACATATACTTGCTGGGGCGGTTGAGATCACGGGGAGCTCACTTATAATGCACTGGGGATGCGGGGCAGGCTAGGTGGTATATCTGGTCCACTTCCAGGAGCAGCTTCTCCACCACATCGTGCCTGATGAGCTCAAAGTTGGTCTTGCCGATGAGGTGTGCCACATTCTCCTTGCTGCCTGTGAAGAAGTTGTCCACGCAGATGACCTGCAGGCATGCAGGTGTCAGGGTGTGCCTGCTGTACAAGGTTCACATAGTAGGCAGGACGGAGTGGTGTGTTGGGAGTCAGAGCAGTGTTCACAAGGAGACAGCTTGTCAAAGGGTCACATGCTTCCTGAAGGCATCTTGTGCACATGAGCTCGGTTGCACATGAGTTTGGTTGCAATGGCAGCCTTTGCAGGCAGACTATCAGGTGTTGCAGAAAGCTGGGCTTACATGGTCACCCCTCTCCACCAGATACGTGCACAGGTGCGAGCCCACGAAGCCAGCTCCTCCTGTTACCAACACCCTGTTTCTCTCAATCCTTGGCTTCGTCTTAATAATTGTCTTGTCCCCTTGGTGCACCTCCACCTTCTGCACCGGCAAAAACATCACGTCACTGCCTGGCTGAGAACGAATAGTACAGCTCACAACATGCCAAAGCTGAGCCTTTAGGCCAGATGGCACGTAGCGAGCAGGATTCCGTAGGCATTACAACACCATCTCCTAAGCAAGCAGTCGACAGGGCAGTCCCACAGAACCCAGAGTTCCGGCACTCGGCTGTCAGTGTAGCTTACATGGCCGCTGTTTCCATTGGACTGGGCCATTCTCACGCTTTGATCTGGCCGCTCTCACAGCCTGGCGCTTTTAAATGCGATCGCTGTGGGACTCAACAATGACAACCTAAACCGGCCAGTATGTGGTCTAAGAACTGGACATCCGTTCGCAAGTGCTGTGCGTTTAGGTCCTCAAACGATCACGGGCACAAGCAGATGCCCGCCCAGCGCGTCTTGCAGGTGCCCTGCTGGGATTTGTTAGTAACCTCGCAGCCTGCTTTGCTCCACGTGTCACATGTACTGTCACAGAGCAGCTGTTAGACTGGGAGGATCGAGGACAATTCAGTGTTTACGTAGTAGAAAGACTTTAAGTGCTGCAAATTCGTGGGCCTGTGCTTTTAGGGCAAAAGCCTTACAGGGGGCTCATGAGCTGTGTTCTCAAGCTTGGCATACTGTGATAGCTATACTGGCATCTAGCAGATGGCCTACTGGTACTCTCTAGATATTTTCGCATACACTACCTCATAGATACTTGCGCTCATCACCTGAGAACTGAGTCGCTTCACCCACCCTCAAGCGTGTGAAAAATGCGAATTGAAGGATGACGGGACTGACATGCAAGCTGCCTACAACTCAACAAAGGACACCCTCAACAAAGTCCTGTGATGCCAGCAATCTTGGCCAGAGGAGCTGCCAGAGAGGAACTGTCTTCCAAGAAGTTTTGAGACACTTGATTGATGCATGCAGCTGCTGTGCACATACATCACGGCACCAAACACAGGACCCCCTTGCTGGCGTAGCTCTGTGATTCTCTACTGTATGCTAGTGTGAAGGGCTGTGCAGAGTGTCTGAGCACACTGGACAGAGAAAGCTGACTTCTAGCCTAGCCCTGGAACGCTTGTGTCTGCGGGACGCCCGAGCGAGTACTCCAGTGCAGCGTGATGTCCTGCCCGCAGCTGAGCGTCTGATTCAAGCCGCTCAGCGTCACTGCGCCAGTGTCAGGATCTGTAGCGATGGAGGATGCCTTCACTGCCTGGGGCGCCCCCACATCCGCTCCACCTCCCTGCAAGTCAACCCAGTCATGTCAAAGGTATCATACAGCAACGTCACAGTGCACCCCAAGTTGCCCACGCATCTGATATAGGATAATTTTTTATGCTGCTGGCAGCCGGCACTGAGCTACGATAGCTGAGAATCAGCCCTTGTTGCACACTGATCAGAAGATGTTGAAGCTCCCACAGAGCCACACATCTTATGAGCCTACCAGCTGCAGATAGGGCCGGCTGTTGCAGCATCCACGCAAGGACACGACCTGGTCTTGGCAGTAGGGGGACAGAAAGTTGCATGTGTTGAGGACTCTTAGTGCCAGTGAGTCACATACCTGCAGCGTGATACTGCTGGGATCCACCGATGTGCCCAGCAACACAATGGAATCCAGCCCAGGCCACTTGATGCTGCCCAAGCATGCGCCCCCACTCTGACCCCCATATGCCCCCGGCCAGCTCAGCACCAACTGCAACAACACCAGTCCTCAAAGCTTCATCTGTGCAATTCTGCTGCGCTTTTGCGCTTTTGTAGGGCCGCAGTGTGTGTGTTGAGTCATGTGAAAGTCGTCAGGCCTCTCATCGTGGACATATACCGCTGAGACACAAGCTGCTCATCCCACATCCAACCATGCTTTAGGTGCATGACTTTGGCGTGAATTCGAGGACAAGATGAGACCACTCCAGGCCGCTTCCGGCCAAAGATTCGAATTGCCATGAGCAGGGACATTCACTCACCTGGCCAGTGGTGCTGTTGCCGCCATTGCCTCCTGCAGCAGTGAAGGCGCTGAAGGAGAGCAGATTGTCCTTCGCTGTTCCAGTGCTCAACTCCTCTCCCTCATCCAGATACATGTGCCCGCATGCCTGCATCACTGCTCCCTGCAAGCACGCAATCGTCTCAGCCTGCATGCTTCATGGAAGCCCATGAAGCCTCTTGGGGTGCATGTGAGGGCACAACTCAATGCAAGGGCGCTTAGCACTGACTATGCTTGTTTGACATCCTGCGACTAGCCATATGAGAGCACAGATGCTGACACTTCACGGTGAGACGAAGTCAGGACATGTCAGCTCACGGGAAGCAGCTCTGCAACTGTGCTGGTTCTGGATGCTTGCAACTGCACCAGTGCTGGAGTGCCAATGCAATGCATCATAAGCACTGTCTTGAGATTTGAGATAGGCTGAGAGCTTGGATGTGAGAGCTGCGAACCTCCTGCACTGGGCACTTCCCGCTGCAGCGGTCTGCCGTCGCACTGCCTGTGGTATTTGCAAGGGCGACAACAAGCTTTAAAGGACTTGTCCTGGCCTGGGTGGTGGTCATGCCGCCCTGGCCAAAGGGCAGAATGTTCCCTCCCAGGATGTAGATCGGGGTGTTGTCAGTCACATTGGCCTGCACACCACCACAGACGTGCTCAGTATCTTGCAAGCTGGCTGCTGACGTGGCTGTTAGGTCAAATGTAACAGGTGCAGCTGCAGTGCACTGTTGAGGCTTCAAGCCATGCATGTGCATCTGCCCTCCCGGGACAACTGGCCACATGCAAACTGTGTGTGCCATGCGCGCATGCTGCTTCACCTCAGAGCATCACACAGCCTTCGAGTCTGCGCGAGTCTCTCTAGAATGAGGAATGCCTTACCTGAACTGTGACAGTGCGGGACCCGCTGCTTGCGTCAATTGCGGAGTAGTTGTACATATTGTACCAGGTCCCTGCGGGGAAGTAGGTCTCCGTGGACACTGCGCCCTTGTGCACAATGGGCGATATCAGCAGAGCGTCGCCTGCATGGGGAACAGTTGATTCAGTACGGAGTAAATGCAAACTACATGTGCGGTCCACAAAAATGAGGCAATATGCACGGATGTCATCACAGGCAGCCCAAGATAAGCAACATCATAGAGCATGCACAATGTGTCATTGCTCTCTGAGGCTGCTCAGACTCAGTCTTGCCTGCAACGAAACCTGTGCCGTGCAAACAGAGAGAACCCTATGACTGTGCAGGGACGCTGGAGCTCACCCATCATCCACTGCTCATGTAGTTGTAGCGTGGTGCTGTCTGAGGGGAAGTTGAACCACAGGGGCCGCGCGATAGGGCAGCCGAAGGTGTGCGAATCATAGAAGGCTGTGTACAGGTAGGGCATCGCCTTAAGGCGCCAGCCCAGCACTTTCCTGCTGACTTCCGCCACCAAGGGCCACCTGATCAGGCACAAAGCCTCCGTCAGATTGGAGATTTCTGATTCGTTTGGAATCAGGTCCTGTGACAGGATACGCATTGACTGGCCATTTTAGTAATCTACAGAAAGACAGACAAGAGTACCAATAACAGGGGCGCCTACTCAGCTGCTCCATAGGAATATGCTAATTAAGCGCTCATGCCCAGAGGGTACCCACCTGTAGAGCTCCTGGAAGCTCTGTGCATGGTGGTCCCGTGTAAATGGCTGCCATGCTCCCACAGAGATCCACCTCGCGCATAGCTCCGCTGTTGCAATGTTTTGGAAGCCTGCGTCATACACATAGCTCTCTGCCTAGGCCTCTCCAAATCTATACAAGCTACAGAGTTTCCAGGCTCACATGGTGATGGCGACTTGTTGGCCTGTCACAGCAGCTTGTAGCATGCTAAGCAAGGATTTGGCTGACTTTTGACAGCCTGCACTCCATGCATGCAGAGAGACCATTGAGGCGTACCACAGATGTCTGCTCCAGCAAAGGAGATGCCGACAAGCCCAGGCTGCAGGACAGCATTGACCTGCCACCTCAGGTCCTGCCATGTGGACGCTGAGTCACCCGTCCAGTGCGCTGTGTAGGCACCAGAGCCCACAAAAGATGACCTGCGAGGCGTTGAACAGATTACTCGAGATTTTCCCAGCACATCGGCAGGTCTTGAGTTGCTAGAGCAATCGTGTTCATGGCATTCGGCTGACAGGAGAGTCAGTACAGATGCTCAGTAAAGCACAGGGCAACTTTACCCCTGGACACCCACCACGTTCAAGTATACAGTTGTAGCCATGTCCGTGCATACCTGGTGAATATGAAGTGGCGCTTGTTGCGGATGGCGCGCAGCGCCTCTGCAGTCGCCTTCACCTCATAATGAGCGTACAGGTTGTGCACATTGTACTCCAGGGTGCCGTCATAGTGACGCGCAGTCACAGCCAGCGTCTTGTCGCTGATGTTAGCCTGCGTCCATGATAGGCATTCAGAATAGCTTGGACACGGCCACTCAGACATTCCCAGAACACTCTTGACTGCTGAGATCCAGTTTGCAGCAGTCATGCACACTCTGCCACGTGCTCAGACAGGCAGCCTAGGAATCATGACTTGGTTCCCCGCGGCCCTTGTGTCATGCACAGACCTTCTGCAAGAGTACGGGGATCCAGAAGTCACCTGGCTGTTCTCATTGTTGATGCGGTAAGGAGGATCATAGATGCCAGCTGGCAGCTGCACACGCTGCCCCTTGACCTGGTTTGCAAACGCATTGGGGCCCCACTCACAGTTGACCTTGCAGATGAAGTCATTGGCTGCCTTCACATTGCCTGCAAGAGAAACATAGACTTACCTCCCATTTCAAAGCCCAGCTGCTGCATTGCCTAAAAGGGCTGGAATCACTTGCAAGACAAGTAGGCATGGACCGTGACAGGACCATGTGCCAGCTCTGCAACATATGCAATGATGACGGGGCGTGCCATAGAAGTTGGACACATAGCTTCTGCCAATGCTAGGAGCAGGAAGGGTTGGAAGAGACGGGGGTATATAAGGCAGGCTAAGGCACCTGGATCAATGCAGACATCTCCTGCACAGTAGTTGCTGACCTCGTTCATGTCTAGCCAGATCCCATCAATCGGCGCCACATTGTACAAGCCCTGCAAGCGCATGCAGACTCGGGCATAACTACCGAACTGTGACATGCTGCTCCAGGATGCCTGCTGAGCTCTACAGTGCAAGAGAAGCTGCAAAGGTTCAGTGATGGCTTCCAGTGTGGCTTTGCAGAGGGATGACTGTGACTTGCTGGACAGTGGTGACAGTCGTAGGTGTGGCACCTGTATCTGTGTCTGCCACCAGGACACTGTCTTGGGGTTCATGAAGTCTGGCCAATGCGTGGCACCAGGCCACAGCTGCACAGAGCACACGATGTCAGCAAAGAATGCATTTTGCCAGACCATTGCAGAGCACTCTTTATCAGGTTGATGTTATGAGCCTCTGCAGCAGTGTTCCACTGTAGGCCACAGGAGCCAATGAGCATACGCATGCTACAGTGTTCTGACAAGGGCTTCTCATGTCAAATGGCAAGCTGGCTGTTCTGGAAAGTACCTGGCCAACATAGTTGCCTCCTGTGATGTCTTTGACAAAGACATCCTGGGCAATGCCGGTGTCGTAAGCCGCATAGCCGGGCTTGATGTGGATGGGCGGGTCCAGAATGGGCACCCAGCGCTGCCCATTCTTGTTTAGCATTGCCACAAAATCCTGCGCAGCATCATGTCTGTCCACGAGAGGGGTGTAACATGCAAGGCTATGCAAGTGCTCCCCAGGGGGTGAAGCTCAGGATTATGGTGGACACCCATGTTTTCAGAAGCAGGCTTGCTCCTGTCCGTCAAGGATTCTCTGTGGTGCTGCAGCAGAGTCCTGACGTGTAGGGGTCAAGGACACCCTGAAAACAGGGGCGCTCATGGAACAGGAGACATCGAGCGCTGCCTCCTGAAATGCCAGCAGTGCAACACAACATGTCCTAAAGCTGACCGCCTAGCTCAGCATTGACAAGTTGCAGCAGGAGCTCACCCCAAAGGGCTCAAAGTCTGGGCTGATGGTGAAGTCCTGGTCGTGGTCCATGTACTGGGAGTCCGTGACAAACGTCTCCAGAGGAATCTTGAAGTAGGCATAAGACTGTACAACGCGCTCCAGCTGCTGCACAGTACTGTACCCATACCTGCACAGATGTAGTTTCCAATCATCAACAAAAAGCATGCTCACAGATTGTTTTAAAGCCTGAAGGCCACTCAGTCACAAAAAGACTGACTGAGGAACACTGTGATGCTTTCTCCTCATTGAGGATCATGTTGAGGGCTTTCTGATGTCAATAGTCATGGGAGTGCATTTCATTGTTCGCCAGGCTGTCCAGCACAGGCATCAGCAGGTGTCTGACATAGCATCAGGTCTGAATCTGCATGTGCAATGCTATTGTGAGCACCTGAGATCCCTAGGCAATGGCAGCAGGTGGTAGGCAACCTACTTGCTGTTCATGAGACCCAAAGACCAGTAGGGCGCCATCATGGGGCGGCCCACAATGTACGTCAGCTGCTCCAGCACTGCATTGGGAGTGGGTCCCAGGAAGAAGTAGAAGTCTGCCACGCCCCCGATAATCCTGTAGCTGATCTTGGAGTCCGTGATCACAATGTCCATGCCATTGCTGTTCATGAGCAGCACGCCGTGCGTCAGGCCGCCTGCACACACCGAGCTTGCCTTAGCTCTGCAGAATTCCTGATGCCCACAGCTCACCAGGTCAGATTGATGCAGTGGGACCAGCTGATGCACACAAGCCTGCTTCATGATGCAGATGCAGCAAGTTGCACTCACAGGGGCAAAGGATCTAAGAGGGATGCCACAAGAGCCTGGATAGCAAGATCCAGGCAGAAATAACCATTCAAGCTCTTGTTGCACTACGTGCACTGTATAAGGTGCTTGGGAGGGCCGGTACCCTTCTTCTCAGGCACTAAAGATGCACATGCTCATGGATTGCATTGCTTGCCAGGGCAAAGGCCCAAGCAGCGTGTGCAATACCTTTTCTGACATCGATCAAGAAGGGCCATGAGCCGTAGGTGTTCTGGTCCGGGTCTGCAGCTGCGCAGTCCCGGGTCCACAGGGTGAGGGGCGTTCCATCCCTCCTCAGGGGAAGCCCTGTGGCTGAGATGTGCTCTCCCGCGCCAAACAGCGTGGCCGAAGAGGGTATTGGCGAGTTGACCTCGATGTACTGATCCTGCATGGGCAACAACAAAGCTGATGAGTCTGACAGCCGCCATCCCTTGGTGAACTTGCAGCAAAAGCAATGTGGTCTGCAAGCTGTTCATTGTTGTAAGAAAATTTTGAGTTGCATCAATGGCCATTCTGCAGGTGGCCACATCTAGAAAGCCAAGCCAAGCCAAGCCTTGCTGGACCATGCCACGTTTCACCAGAGTGGCCAGAAGAAGTCACAGGGTATGCCTTGACACCAGGCATTGGTGGATGAGGCATCAGCTATGACGGCCCTAAGCCCGCTCTGGTAAAGCTAGCAGGGCTGACCAAGGCCCGTCTGCTTTCATACCTTGAAGATGAGGCGCTGCCCCTTAGTTGAGAACAACGGGGCGACATTACTGCTGGTGCCATTGCGTGTGATGGTGAAGCTGAATGGAGAGTTTGTCGTCTGGAGGTTGTAGCTTGCATCATTTGGCGGGCTTGCAGACCCTGCAACAGGCAATGTCCTGTCAGCTGACACTGCTTAGACAGACGATGCAATGCTGCATGAGATGCTCCTGTATGGGAAACATGTCAACTATGGTGTCAACTACCTGAGATAGCGCCAGTGCTTGAAATACCATGGAGCTTACCGCTTGGGGCTGTGACATTGAATATGGAAGCTGGGACCTCCCATCTCCCCGGAGCGCCGATCTTCACGTGCACAATGTTCGAGGTGATATACTGGATGTTCACACTGAGGGGTGACACATCAGTGCCAAACTGTGGAAGTGTGGATGCTGCACTGCTAAGGCTGCCGGTCTGTGCTGACCCTGCGATGAGCGTAAACTCTCACTGATGCTTCTCTTGAAGCAGCATACAGTAGTACGTGTCAGAGCAGAGCACAAGGTGTTTGTCGAGGCTTGGATACTTGCCAGCGCCATGCCCTGGGATGCTCACAGCAAAAGACAATACCGCAGCCAAAGGTTCTGCATAGATTTAGCAGTATCTATGATACTGCGGCCGAGGACATGCTGCAATACCTGAGGCTTGCAGGCCTCCAGAAAGACTGAAGGAGCTGTCTCCTCCATTCGGGTAGAAGCACGCTGGCAGGGTCAGAAGCGCCGCTCCGGTAGTGGCTGGTGCTGGGATATAGCAGCATCCTTTGCTCTGGCAAGTTGACTGCTGAATGCCGCCATAGCCTGCCAAGATATAGCCCATAAGCAGATGCCAACTGAGACGCATGTGACTTGCACCATCATCAGCAAAAGCATGGAATTTTCCTCCTTCTCCTCAAGTAACAACCACTCAACCCATCGCCGGAAATGTTGGGAGTCAAAGATGTGGTGATGCTAAAGTAAGTGTCCGTGATCACTGGCAAGGCAGTGTCTGACACACGCACCGCAGTCTTTCCGGGGACCGGTGGCGTCACATTGGTCGGCCCCTCTCACTACTTGCAACACAACAAGAAGGAGTCCAAGAGCAATGAGCCTCGCCATTGTGTTTTGGCTGTTCCGGTACGCTATCCTAGCCAGACATGCTCAGCCTTACGCACAGCACAACTGCAGACCCTTGCACACCATCTACTGCTTCAATTTGATTAAGTAGTTGACTGCATAGGTAGTAACACAGCAATCTCCAGGACGATCTTGGCCCTTTGGGCTTGATTGACTATGACTCATCCTTGGTGCCAGACTGGCCCGGGGCGTCTTGGCAGAAAACGTGGGCATTATGCAATAGCCTGTGCATCGTCGGGTTTCGCACACCACACAGTGTGAAGCTGTCGCATGTGAGCCGCGATGCAGCGGCTCCAGGTTGCCACCCTTGTCGTTGTAGTACTTGCATCGGCTGGGCTCATCGCTGGGCAGACCACATCGAACACCACGTATCTCCCTTACTTCGACAGCCTTTCAGTATGCGCACCGATCAATGTGCTCGTGAATGAGTCCACCGATGGGCGGTACTCCATCACTGTGGATGCCGATGCCGCTGTAACAGAGTCATTGGTTGTCAGCTATCAGGGAGGTGTTGGCTTGGGCATTGAGTCCCTTGGAGATTTCAAGAGCAGCAATCCTATAAAAATCACTCTCAGTCTGCCCCCAGGCCAGTTCTCATACAGCGAGTTGGATTACACCAACACAGACCTGGTCATCAATAACACCTTCAGCAGTCAGAAGGGCGAGATAGCCAACAACGGAGACGGCACCGTCATCGTTGCCAGAGGCATGGACGGGAGCCTGAACAAAGTTAGCATAGTTGGGTAAGTCCTATACCATTGATGCCCCCATGCACCTGCAATATTTTGTGCTACAGCAGCACATACCACTCTGGGGTACTCAGCATGCACAGTAAGCAGTACTCAGAGTGGTTTGAATCACACTACCCACTGGACCCATCTCATTATTGTGACGTGGGCATGCAGCTCAGCATCCTAGGCAAAGGCACTGCATTTGCATGTAGCCTGCTGCCATGGGTGACACATGATGCCATTATCATTTCAATGCAACAGCTGCACTGTGTGTAGGTCTGGAGACCTGGTGATGCGGGGGAACGGCACATACTCTGAGCTGTTCTCGGCAGGCAGCGGGAACAGGTATGCTTCAATTCTCACATCAAGCAGATGCATGGCTGGTGCGGTACCGATCATTGCACATGCTCACCAGTGTGGTCACTGCACTGGAGTTGAAGCACATAGGTGTGTGACAAGTGTCTATGCTGGCGCAGGTACTTGTCAGGGTTTCAGGGGCAGTTGAACATCAAGCATGATGGCAGTGGGTCTGTAAAAGTAAACCCAGGATCAAGTAAGCTCAAACAATCATCCCAAAACATCAGCCCATAGCTGGCATGGAAGGGTTCTTGGAGTGGAGCCTGAAAAGGCTGCCTTGCCTTGAACCTGATGCACTGTAATCATTTCGAATCTCACTCCTCGTGGGACAACATACAATGTGCATCATACGGCAGACAATGTGCCAGTTGCGCTGCTGCGAGGCCTGAAGCTGCTGATATTAGATCAACACCAGGACTGTGCTGACAAGAGGCTCTTGCGCTAGCAGAATCTTTGATGATAGGAGGCGTGAACACAGGAGACAGCCCTGTGTCATACACGCAAGGGAATTGCACCGTCAGGAAGGTGGAGCACCCCCTTATCATCATACACGGCATCCCACAATCTGCCCATGCAATTCTGCTGGTGCAAACAGGTTGTCCTGATACTCTCCAACACAGACAGACTGGGCAACAGGACAATAGCCATGATCTCTCCCAATGAGCGTTCTCAGGCAAAGGTTGGTGTTGTGCGATTGCAGGATCCTAATGCGGGGCCGGCTATGGTGGGGAATGCATGCACTCAGGTGAACAGCGTCTCGGTGCCGCGCATGTCTGTGCAGTGGACGTGCGGCATTGCTGTGCAGGGCGACTACGCCTGCGGCGGAGGTATGAGCCTGAGCCCCTCCTTCTCTGGGGCACGATACTGCCTTTAGGACGTCTTGCAGAGCTTTGCACTCACCAGTCTGAGCCTGATATGATCTCGACTGCATTGCGAGGCGCATGATGGTGCCTCAAGCTGCTTGCCCCTGCTCAGTGCTAGATGGGCGATGCCGGGGCAGTGTGAGCATGCTGTCATGACACACATACTCTACAGCCTGGGCAAATGCAGCAATGACAACAGCTGCAGGTGTGCAGAGCAAAGATGTGTTCCTGGTGCTGACAGGTGGCGCTGGCGGACCACCCAGCGTGACCAAGGTCCCTTGCAGCGTACCCCAAAGCAGCTTGACCATGTTCACGCTGGACTCAACAACACAGTGAGGTCTAAGGGGCGGAGGCTGGCGAGGCTATGTAGAACGAGCGTAAGCAGCAGCCTCCTAACAGGGCAGACATTTGCGTCACAATGGTCAAGACAGTAGCCAGCGTTCATGCTGATGTAACAATTCAGATCAGAAAGTAGCTAGACTCGGTCCAGGACATCTGCCTGTACTTTTGCTTTGATTGTATGTGTCACACGAAGGCAATGCCTATACTCTTCAGCAGCTGTAAGTGTGATCTCCATTGGGTATGGAGCAGATGGATGAGGACAGCTCCTCACTAAGCCTGCCATGCTGTCACACGACAACACTGCTCATCCATCCCTACTTTGCACAGCAAGGCTGCACCATGTGCATGTCTGCTTAACAGCTACAGATGCATCTCCCTCTTCTCCTATTGCCAATACACACTACTCAGCTACATGCCCCAGCTCCTTGCCTGTTCCCATACCTTTATAATAAAACCTGACTCTTGTTTCTTGGCTGGCAGCACAATCCATGTTATCACAGCCAAGCCGCTGGAGTCCACACGTGCAAGTAGAGGCACATGTGCATGCCGTGAGTGCTGCACAACCTGGGGAGCGTACTGGACGCTGCATTCATTACGTGGTGAGCTAAGGGTGCTCAGGAGGGTTCTGGTAGCTGCCACGCTCACGGATGAAGTTCTCAGACTCGATGTTGTAGGACTCCCTGGGACTCCTGTTGCCCAGAGCCCTGGGCCCAGACCCATACTCCTTGGCGCCATAGTACAGTAGTACATCCTGCATACAGACACTCTTGTCAGCTATCCAGCCCCGAGTGACCTGCTCCCTCACCAGCACTGCAGTCTCAATGCCCGCAGTCTACAATACCTCACATGAGTGCAGATGGAAGAGCGCATCCAAACAGTTGCTGGGTTACAGATTGGGGAAAGGATAAGCTGATGATGATAGTTGCTCAGAAGTGATGGGCAAATATTCCCCTTACTCTGTCAGCAAAACAATCAAGGTGCAGACCCAAGTATCAGAAACAGTTTGTCAGGCTTCATTGCTGTCTCTCAAGCCAGCAACACAATGCCACATGAATCTGAGGTAGTGGTGGCCAGCGCATGTCTAGCTTTGCCTTGAGCATCTCACAGATCACTCAGTGAAGGTGATATGAGGGCATTGGCTTCTCACCTCAGGGTAGATCCCCTTCTCCTCAGTGGCGCCATACTTGCCCTTTGCTTTGCAGTAGCTGAGCGGCGTCCAGTCCTTTGGCGTCCTGGCATCAATCAAACACACATTCTTCACGGCAGTGCGCATGGCTCTTGAGACACAAATCCTTGCATCGGGTTGCACTTGCCTGCGAACTGGATGAGCCAGCGCCATGGGCAATGCAACCGAGGGAGGCTCGAGTCAGCAGGCAGCGCTGCCTCTGTGCTTAGTTCAAGATACATTGCATTAGGAGGGGTGAGTACCTAGCGTCCATGTTGACGCCATACTGGTGCATGAGCTTAATAATTTCTATGCCGCCATCGATGGCCCAGAACAGCGTCAGGTCAGCGCCTCTGTTGATGTAGTTGGGGTCTGCGCCTGCTCTGAGCAGCGCTTTACAGCACTCGTAGCGCCCCCTGCGCAGTCAAGAAGTTGCTGCTGAAGGCCTATCATCATGCAGTAGTACTGCCTCACATCAACGGCCGTTGCAAAGCAGTGATGTAGATGTCATGACAATTGAAGTACAGGTGTCTTTGGGATATGAGCACATTGGCAAACAGCTGAGGTTGCAGAGAAGGATGTACATGCCAGGCCAGGGAAGTGGGTCAGCTAGGATTTGCACCTGTGTGCAGCCGTCATGAGTAGCGTGTAGCCTTCGCGGCACCTATATGCCTCCCCAAAGACAAAGTTCACGTCTGCCCCTTCATCAATCTTCTTGTACACCTTTCTGATATCGTTCTTCACAATCGCGTTGTAGCATTCTTCTGTCTCCCGGCTGGCCTTATAGATATTATCGCCGTGAGCATACGGATCGTAGTCAGGGTGGTGGGATCCCTTGCCATTGTCCCACATTGCTTCATACGCATCATCCGCTTCCTTCTGCCGCTTTTTCATGATTTCCTCCATGGCTGCAAGTTTTAGGCTAGCCTTTGTAAGGGAAGTGCTGCTGCCACCTCTTTCAGTAAGAAGGGTTGGAGATAAGGCTCAGGAGCAACGCACCAATGTGCCGGTTAGCAATAAACGCCGGTTTCTCGATGTCTCCCAACCCTTCAGGGCTTTCAAACCCCATGTCCCAGAAGGACAGGGAGACCTCGGCTCATTCTGTACAGAGAAAACCGAATAAAACACCATCGTCAAGGCCGTAGCGGTACTTTGAAAGTGTCCATATGTTATACCTTTGGGGAAGCGTGTCTTCTCACGATGTATCGAGGCTCTGCATAATACCGAGGTTTGGGGGAGTCAGCAAGCTCTAAATAGGCTGAATTAGGCTTCTAATAATGTGAGAAAGCGTTTGGAGGCATCGGGCAGCGGCTATCCCCAGCAACTGTCCGTGAGGGCATGGTCGTTATACCTGATGCTCAGCACCCCAGCGCTTTGCCAAGCGGTGATCTGACGCCCGGTCAGAGCGACGAACGTATTCATCTGCTGAAACAACTCAGGCTTGGCCTGTCAAGCACCTACTACAGCATGGCGCAGGTCCTGGGTCTCAGGCGCTTGCAGGAGTACTTTCAGGTGACATTCTGGCATGCGTCCTGCCTGGTTATGTATACGCAGCCCCTTTTCACACAGAGTGACAGCGTCTTGCTTTACTGATCATAATCGTGCGGAGCAGGGGACAACGTCACTGCTTGGAGCCTCTGACCCGGTCTGGATATTGGGTGTATGCTATGAGGGATGCAATACCCCTCAGGGCGACACACCTCCGGCTCTCAAGCAAGAGGTATGATGCCTGGAAGTTACCTCATATCTTGGCATTCCTAGGAGCTTGGTGAAGCCATCCCAAACCCAGTGGAAGTAAGAGCTGAAGCTGCAGAGGGTGTGCAGGTGCTCAATGCGATACTGTCAGACCTGATGTCCCGGATCTGGATGACCTACAGGAGAGGCTTCCCTGCCATAGGTGAGGAGCTGCCGAATCAAGGGGAGAACTCTTACATTTGCATAATGGCGAACAGTCATGTAAGGCAGATGGCAACCTGCCTTGGCAAGCTGAAAAAGTGGCCTGCTGCTGCTACAGGGACTTCTGGCATCACCAGCGATGTGGGGTGGGGCTGCACCCTCAGGAGCGGGCAGATGCTGTTGGCCCAGGTGAGGGACTGTTCTTTACATGCTTATCTGATCATCACATCATCCTCAGGAATTTGCAACTGAAGAGTGTGCTCAATGGCACTGCCGGAGACGGCTTTATGGCAAGGCGAGAAGCTGACAAAGGGCAGGTCATGTGAACATCTTTGAGATTACCCTACATAAAGTGCCACAGGCGCTGCTGCATAGTCTGCTGAGGATGCATGATGCACTATGCCGTGACTGGTGCTTAATGCTTCTTTGGTACAAGTGGCCAACCCTTGCAGAATGCGCTCAATGCGTTGAAATGATGCCCCTTAGCATGTTGCGAATAAGTCTACAGGTGCTGCAGGAAATTGGATGGTGCCTCAGCAGAGTAGTGTTTTGTACTGCAGGTGCTGCTGCATCATCTGGTGGGGCGGCAGTGGCGCCGGAAGCTGGAGGCGCCATTCCCGGAGGAGGTAGCGCAGATCCTGCACTGGTTTGGGGACCAGCCGGCCGAGCAGCGCCCCTACTCCGTGCACAATCTCTGCACAGCTGGGCAGCGGCACGGGTGAGCAGCCACAACATTCACATGACACGTTCAAGCTCAAGCCAGAAGCAATGCTTGAAATACAGCGGCGTGGTCACACAAGATACTGGCTATCTTGGCATCTCAGTCAGCTCCAATCAGAGGCAGTTTCAGATGACTGCTCTGGGCCAATGATGGTGTTCATGCCTGGGGAGAGGGTCGAACCACTGACCTGCTTGCTGTATGCGAGATGCTCTGCCATTTGAGCTGCCACATCTCTCTGGCAACTGTGAGCGCTTGCCAAGATTTATGGCTCTTGCAGGGTGAAGGCAGGGAACTGGCTGGGCCCGTCAGGGCTCTGCAACACGCTGGAGGCAATCGTAAACCATGTGCAGCCAGCAGGGCTGCAGTGCAGGGTGGTTGCCTCTTCTGGCGGCGGTGCTCCCATCCTGTGCACAACCAGGTATAGCCCTGGCCCCTCTGTAAGCGCATCATGTTTCTGAAGCACTCCTGGCTGTGTACCAGTATACTCACAAGAGGTCAAAGTAGAGGATCCGCTGGTCGGGTGGGCAGTGTTCCTCTGCTCAATGCCAGCTCAAGATAAGTGTCTCATTCCAGGCGAGAAGAACGTACATACTTATGCCTGGAGTCTGCTATCGGTGAGTTGATCACGAGCATGTGCTGTCTGGCATTTGACTACATGCTATGGTGTACAGGATTGGAGCAGCCTTTGAGCAGTCTCAAAGCGCACCGGAAGTATCTGACACAGCAGCAGCAGTAGCGCCGAGTCCCGGGGCACAGCAGCAGGGAGGGGCGCGCGGCTTGCTGCTTCTCGTACCTCTCATGCTTGGCCTCAATGGCAAGGTGACGCCTGGGTCCCCACAGATAGACCCAGCTTGCATCTTCACCTCTGCTGTTCTCTCCGGCAACATAGACGAAGAGCAGCAAAATAGTCAGGTATCAGCTGTAGACGGGCCTCCTTGACTCAGATGTCATCCTCTATGAGTGCATGATTCTAGCAACAGCTGCCTGCATACCTGCAGGTGAAGATCGCATACATGCTGCAGCTGCAGGAGAGCTGCCAGCTTCCTTGGATTGTGCAATGTGCCAATCGCGCGAGTCTCTGACCAGCTGCCTGTGCATGCGTAGGTGAACAGCAGATATGTGCCGCAGCTGCAGGAGGTTCTGCAGTGGCCGCAGAGCGTGGGAATAGTGGGAGGCCGCCCCTCCAGCTCCCTCTACTTCATAGGGCACCAGGGCCAGAGCGTCCTCTTCATGGACCCCCATGAAGTGCAGGACGTACGTCAACTGTCACACCCCTCCATATGCTTCTATTAGAGCAAAAGGGCTATAGTGACATTCATCATGTCCATAGAGTGCCCTCACAAGGCATAGCGACTGGCCTGCTGTTACTGCCCTGCACTCTTGATACTTGTTCCAGACATGAGCAAGGCAGCTGCCGTGAATAATCCCATCTGCAAGGCTGCATCTGGTCAGGATCACGAGGCTGTTGTAGGCTGCGGCAGACTGACGCTGTATCACGGGAGTGAAATGCTATGCAGGTGGCTACAGAAGCATCTGACCTTGAGAGCTACTTCTGCAGCTACCTGCGGCTCATGCCGCTGGGGAACATAGATCCATCTCTGGCGATCGGCTTCTACTGCAAGTCTGCAGGTGTGCATCTAGTGCAGCCATAGCCCACCCATCTTCCCACTCGCTCCTGCATGGCTTTTGTGCCTTTGTGTACCTGACACAAAAGCAGAACTATCCCCTTCAAGCATGACACAAAGTGGACAGCAGTCCGTGTCCTGTACTACACTCACTCATCAGAGACTGGAAGCATGGCGCTTTGAGCTGCGAAGCTGCAGCTGAATCGCGCATCTCTTGTCTGTGCAGATGACTTCCAGGATCTGTGCCAGAAGCTCAGCAAGCTGGAGAAGGAGTCTTCCGGGGCGCCACTGGTCTGCGTGACAGACAAGGAGGAGGCAGAGCCCAGCTGGCCGGCCCGGAGCATGTCAGATGTCCTCTCAGATGAGGGCATGAGCGACTCTGGGACCCCCCGGGATGGCGCGCAGCAGCCCGAGGAGTGGGAGGTCCTCTAGCCAGCTTCGGCACAGCAGCAGGAGCGTGTACACAGCGGTGTGGGATGTGCAGCAAGCCCATTGTACATGTATTGTGAGATGTATAGCCTATGCAGGGACAGCCAAAGCACCTGCAGTATGCCGGACACGTTACCAAGTACTCATGTGGCGGCATGTATCTTTACAGACCCGGTCACGATGTGTTGCAAGTCAGTCACATGGGTGCAAAAATTGATCAGTCATCCCTTCCTGAGGAGGGAAGGTTGTGGTGTTGTTCCAAAGTGGGTGACTACACTAGTGCAGTACTGTCTGTGAGCTCCCTGGGGCTCTCGTTTGTGCGCACAGACAAAGAGCCCACGGAAGCTCAGAGGCATTGCAGCCGGTCACCCTATGTCTTGCGAGAACGGGCATGATGGAAGCACACTCTGAATGTGCCATAAATTGTAAACGTGGGCTGGTACTTATCTCTGCACAGTAGAGAGTCTAGAGACCTGTAATACTGGCCATTTGGCTGAGAGAGCACATGTTGCTGTTGGTGAGGTCTGCGGAATTCTGACTGCACATGTGGTCTGATGTGTGGTGTAGTCAAAGCATCAGCCAACACAACATGTGCACAGAAGCTTTGCAAAATTGCCCAGCCTTCACCATGTGCAGATTTGCTGGCTTGGTCCCTGCCGCACAGCTGGCTGGGGTAGCTCAGGCGTGCATGCTTCTACCCTTCTGCCCGTCTATCACAACATCAGTGAAGCCGCAGTGGTTGGCTGCCAACATGAAGGAGTACTGCAAACAGCTGTCGGGTCTGCATTGGCACCAGATCAGTGCTGCAGCACACCGACCCCATAGTGCTGCGCAGCTGCAACTCCAGCATGCTCATCACCTCCTGATGCATCCAATCGAGCCCCGTCCATCTGCTCTAGCATATGCTGGCCTCCATACAGCTGCTGCCGCCCGCCATGGGCCGCGGCAGCCTGCTGCAGGCGGAGCGCCAGCTCACGGTTCTCGCGTGTCACATGCGCCGCAAAGCGGATGAGCAGCTGCACCTGATTCGTGAGCTGGAACACCTGCAATAGCGTCAGCATCATCACAAACAGCCATGGACACTACTGTTGCCTCAGTATGTTCATCAGCAGACATGGCAGACTGAAAGCTCCAGAGATGCTCTGGATCTCTGTTATCTGGGTGTTCAGTGTTCTTGGAATCGTTCTAATTAGGTGGCGCTTGCCACTGTGAATAGCGTTAGACCGCACTCATTTCCTAGCCCTGCATCTGTTTGTAAGGGTTCGGGAGCAATGCGCCAGTTGACATACTGGTGCGCAGCGGTCAGAACGGCTCTGCGCACGGAAAAGTGGCAGGGCTTGCCTGCTGCTTGAGGTTCTCCATCTCATTGTTCTTCCGCCGCCGTATGCGCCGCGCAGACTCGCGGTTGATCTCCTTTCTGCGGATTCTGCGCTCCTCCTCTGTTAGTGGAGGCCCCTTCCTTTTACCCCCTGGCGAGTCTGCCCCTCCCATGCCGTTCTCTTGCTGCATCTGCATAGTGCAGCAACCCTTCACACATGGCATGCAAGCCTCTATGCCTCTCTCTTGCTGCATCTGCACGGTGCAGCAGCCCTTCACACGTGGCAGGCAAACCACCCTAGTTTGGACCAGGGTCCCATGAAATCTGTGACGCAGCTGAAGACGATCTGTGCGGAGAGGTATGCCAGATCGGTGTATGCAAGACACATGCACTGCTTCCAGGACGTTGCCAATGCGCGGCCTGGAGTGATACATCCTGCAGTCGCGCCGCGGCCGCATGGGCTGCTAAGTAGAAGATGAAGCCACACTTGATGGCTAAATCAAGGTTGGGCGAATCCCTCTGAGGGTGGGGCGCACCTCAGGGTGCCCCTCTGACGGGTGCTCGCTGTCGAGTGAAGGGCCATGAGCTAATGATATCCTAGGAGCTGAAAAAGCATCTGCCGCGCTGACAGCTAGCTCGGGAGCCAGCTGATCTAGCCCCTGCAGGCCAGCCTGTGCAACAGACGGATATCATCGGTACATGCTGTGACTGCTATGCATTGCTTGCATGCAGAAGGCAAGGCAGGCTTGCAAGTCTTGGCACAAGAAAGCCCTGCCAGGCAGCAGATTGGGTGCACACGGGCAGTAGCAGCTGAGGTTGTTGGACAGCTGATACTCAGTGCCTGCCTGGGGGCAAGCTGCAACAATAAAGAGGCTCATCAGGTGCTCCTACCGAGGGTGCCATGCTCATGCTTGCAGCCAGAATGGTCTGCAGGTCAGCTTGCATCTGCCCAGGTGATGTCTCAGCCAGTGTTCTTTGGAATTGCGTTAGGAGGTCATTTGATAGTATCATTGAATCCATCTCTGCACCACTGTTTTCCGGCAAGCTCGCCATAGGCCCCTGCCAAGCCAGACGCCGTCAGTAGCCATAGCCCTTCATGTGCAGCACGACCGCGCCAACATGATACAATCGCCGAGGTGATGCGTTGTCACCAGTGAAGGGGCATGTGGGGTCGCAGGTGAACGGAGTTGCACATGCACCTCACCTCCAGGAGTGCTGAATATGTGACAAGGGCCGTCCCACGCCCCAGTTGTGTATATTATGCAGGCCTGAGTCAGATGGTATATACACGCCCACGCATGCCTCCTGGGCTATACGCAGACACTGTTAATGCTATTCTGCTACACGCAGCGGCTGCTAGCGTAAGGCATAGAGCTCCAAGAATGCCATCAGGGTCCAGTCAGTTCTGAGCAACAATCATGGCACGTGCCGCTTTCAGCTGAGCTGGATCTGGTCCTTGATCATCATGTTACGCTTTCCTTCGAGCCTCAAGAAGCTAGCTTCGATGAGCGTGTGATCGGCAAATCACTTGCAGCGGCTGTGAGCGGAGCAAGGCGCGCGTGCAGGCAGCTCGAGGCCAAAAGGCGAGCCGAAGGTCCCTCTGCGCTTTGGCTAGGTCCGGCACGCCCTACCTTCCTGCCGTGATGTGCTGAAGAGGTATAAGATCGCGCCATGATCCGTGCGCACCCTTGGCCCTCGGGAAACATCGGCATGGGCATCAAGGGTTTCAGGTGGTCACGGGACGACACCAAGGAGGGATCACACTCTGCGTTCTGTGTATCAGGGAGTGCCTTTACTCACCTAAAGGTTTTTGGTCCACCTTGTGGGAGTCTCGAAGCGCCCTCAAAGACATTGAGGCCAGAAGCATACGTGCACTTGTTCATGCTGTCATCTGCATAGGGATTCAGAAGACACAGTTTGCTCTCCAAGAGCCACAAAGAGCTGGGTGTCCATTGTGTATTACATTCCAGTGCCGATGATCCCGATAAGGCATGTGTGTGGAAAAAGAGAAGAGCCCTAACCATTGCCCGAAGCTGGACTGTTACGCTATGAACAGCGTCCCTGGATAACGGCGCTGCGACTAGGATGATCTACAGACCATGGAGGGTGTCTTGACATACCTGCCGTGCTGTGTAGGGCGCTAAAGGGCAACTCAAAGGCGCTGTACATCTGGGCAAGGCCCCTTGAGTCTCCAGAAGGCCTGCATGGGGCGTATCTTCACCGAGCACCTGCAGGTGATTGGCTGTGCCTTCCTCACGCCAACTTGTAGCCTTGCAATGCAACGATGGGCATATCCCTGCCCATTCCTAGCACCGGCTGATTGATGCTCCTGATATCTCTGAGGTGTTTCGAGCTGATCAGCGTGACACCGAGTATCTGCCTTTGCCGAAGAAAAACAGGCCTAGCGAGACGAGTGTGCAACGACATAGCAGATAGGCTAAACAGAGCAGAGTGTGCAGGGAAGGGTGTTCACCTGCCGCCTGTGCGGCAATCACCTGGCTTCCAACCTGGAGCTGATTAGCAAGGCATGCCCAGCCCTCTCATCTATCCTCCTCTCTTATCATACCTTCCGATCATGCCATTACACTTCCTGCCTCATGCAGCCAGCTTTCTGTTCGCACCCTGTCCTGTACAGTCAGCCAAAGCTCTGAACCAGGCGAAAGGGTCTGACACTGAGAATGCGGATGTTGCGCAAGCACCCGTCATCTATTCAAAGCGGTGTCACATAACCCCACAACAGTACTTGTGACAAACAGCTTTTGAGGCCTGTGAGCACATGCAGAGCTTCCACTCGCGTCAGGGGAAGGCGTACCTCTTCAATGCAGTCATCAATGTGCTGGAGGGTCCTAAGGAAGAGCGCCTCATGACCACAGGTGAGCCTGCTGGATGTCCTGATGCAGGCGTTTCTCTGAGGCTATCAGCATTGCTTCCAAATCTTGTCCCCCCAAGGATGAAGCCTCTCATATCATGTACTTGAGATCATGTGCTGTCCGGCATGCGCTGCCTCAGCCCCCATGCATTCAGCAAGAGTGCCTCAGTGATGCGTTCATTCGTTGCAGGCCTGCACGAGGTGGCTGACATCCACTGCAAGAGCTGCCTACAGCTGTGCGGCTGGCGATATGTAAGGCCTTCCCCACACTGAGGCATGCCTGCTAACTGTGCCGTCACCAAATCCCAGCAAGAATTGCCAGGGCCTATCCAGGCTGAATGTCCCAGCAGTTACTATGCCACACCGCCAATACGCACATCCACGTGCTGGTCTTCCCCTAGCATGTCTGCTACTACAACACAGTAGCAAATGATGGCAAGCGTCTGGCCATAGAATTTGCATACTATTATGTAGGTCGTGAGTACAGGCATGCATGCTTTGAGCAGAGGCAGCTGCCATGCTGCAGGTCATGGCGCACGAGGAGAACCAGAAGTACAAGGAGGGCAAGTTCATTCTGGAGCGCGCTAAGATGATGGACCTGTACGAGGGCGACCTTGCCTCGTCATCTGAGGCCACCACCATCCTGGGCTTTCCCAATGAGGCAGACGAGGTCTGCACATGACGCTCACCGCATGGAGAGCGCTCGAGAGGAGGACATCTACCAAATTAGCGCAGCCGAGGCCTTGTGTACCATAACAGGCTTGAGTGGCCAGGCTGTAAAATGCCTGCTGGATAGGAGGCTGCTGGAATCTCTGCAAAGAGGCGACAGCCCCTACACAGAAGTGCTGCTAGGGTCCGCTGATAACAGGCCAGCCAGATGTGTCAGCCGAGATGCATCAGTAGAAGACCCACCTGACAGGGGCTTAGCATGTCAGCTGAGAGGCCTCACAGAGGCTATAGTAGCATAGCTACAGGCCGGCGGGAGGATCAGGCAATTCTGCGCAGAAGACGTAGCCTAGTCATGCCTTGAAAGGAGCACCTTCTCACTTGCAGCTCTGGGCAGCCACATGAGGCCGCTGACAGGGTTTTCCTCTACCCGCAAGCCTTCACCACATTTTGGCACAAGAGATCAGATCCCTGGAGAGAGGTCTGCCTTATGCGCCCCCTTTTAGCGGCCAAGGCAAGGCCGGCGCACTTTCGACTTTGTACAGTAACAGGGAGCTGCGCTCATGCGCCGTGTATAGATAATGACATCTAATCTGATTTTGGCATGTCTGCCATGATGACGTGGGCTATAAGAGCCGTCTTCTGAAGATCCCAGGCGAAACAACATGGAAACGTGCCCATTCACATTCATTGTCTGACATTGTGAGCAGCTGCATCCTGAGAAGGGCTGAGCTTCACCCTATAGATGTGCAGTGAGAGCCTGAGGTTAATGACATCATTTTGTTGAAGAAGTGAGCCCTGCATGTGATGCAGCTACAAAGCCCTCAGTTTCCTGCCAGCTTGGCAATAAGGCCATTGTTGCCGTACGTGAACAGCAGCACTGTCGTGTATACTAACGTCATGAAGCAGCTGCACCATCCTTGTCTGACCAGTCATCATGAAGCAGTGTGCCATCTTGTGGGTGACTTTTGCAGTGCTCAAATGTCTCTTACCATGTGCCTTGTGTCAATACCCTTGTGTAAGTCGCCACTGGAGCTTCACACCAGAAATATGCTCTTCAACTCGTCTGTTCAAGGCCATCTGTGTGCAGCTTCCGCAATGTGATGGAAATCCTGTGTGCAGGACCTACTGTGCAATCTTGCCGCTTCTCGCTCGACTTTGCAGCAATGCCGTGCATCCACTCATACCTGGACATGCATGCACATGCTCGTCACTTTCATGGGCTGTCCTTTTAGGACTGAGGTTAATCCTGAGCCAGGCCAGCATGCTGAGGCAGTCGTGCTGAGGGACATTCAGCTAGTGATGCTTATTCTAGCGGAACCATGCAACGAGCTGTCTCCCCAAGTACTTCTTGCATTTCAGATGCTGCTGCTGGCAGCAAGACACATACAACCTTAGCTACAGCTGCAGCGCTGCCAAGGCAGCCTGTATGTAGAGCCCCTACTTGAGCAGACAAGCACCGTTCACAATGCACTCGCAGCAGGGAAGGGCATATGCACCTTGCTTCCCCCTCCAGCAGCAGCAGGTCCCCAGGCGACAGCAGGATGTCAACTTTCCTCTCGCCCTTGGTGAAGCTGAGGGTTGCTGCGGCCTGCAGGGACACTATCGCAATGCCGTCCTGGAACCGCATCAGGTCCACATGAGGCTTCAAGCCCTCCCCCGGCTTGTACTTGTTAGCGATCAGCTGGTCGAACAGAGGTTCTCGCTCCGCTATCTGCATGGTGATATAACGTGTCATGTGGGAAAATAAGGGCGGTGTTGGCACGTGTCTGTACTCAGCGTTTGCAAGGGCGCATGGCGCCTGGGGGCAATGTGAGAAGTAGCACAATGATGACCATGGGCCTGAACAGTTAAAGCAGCAGGAGCGTGCCTGCTCACAGTCAAAGTGGCTACGGATGCCCTCGGACAGTGTCTCAGCCCATTCTGGGAAGCTGCCAAAGCGCATAGCCTGGTTTGCGGAACCAGCAAACCACTCCTCTGCTGCTATTGCAGCGAGCAGGTCTTCCTGGACGTGTTGGAACGATGACAAGCAGACAGTCAGCTAGGCATCACGCACAAGACCCAAAAGAGTGACAGATGCGAGCAGGCGTGTAAGCCTGATGCCACTGCAGATTATAGGTGCCACACAGCAACTGACATGAGCTCACCTGACGGAAGGGGCATAGCCATCCCTTCACAAGCTTGAGACCTGCAGGGCCTGGATATTTTGTGTCGAGTACGTCTTCATCCTCAGAGTCAGAACCAAACACTTTCCTGAGCACGTCCTTCTCTGCCACGGGTTTCATGACGACGTAACGCGAACGAAGCCTGGCAAGGTGTCGTCATTGCGGTAAATGCAGCCAATTGGAATGTACTGATGTTCCAGGGCTGTGTCTGAGCTCTGAGGGTGCTGCAAAAGCAAGTGAGCATGTTGAGACCATTGAGGAAGCTCCCAGAGAAAGAGGGAAGCTGGGAGGGAACATCTTATAGTCGGAGACAGCCACCATGCCAAGCCGCCGAGCCCCACTGATGTCCTGCTTTCATCATTCCAAGACACCAGGACGCTTGTAGTCAGCATTTGAGCTGCAGGTAAGCGTTCTGTCTATCACCCGCAGCTCTCATATGCAGGGCAGTTCCTTTCAAGCGCACAGCTGCTGCAACCCAGTCCTATCATACGTTAGCACTGCCAAGCGAGACAGCCACACATTACACGTTCTGAAACGCCAAGATGGCTCTGTGACAATGAGACGAGTGCAACACACTCTCTGCTTCCGCACGCACATTGTGCTCTCCTGTAATGGCCATTGATAGGCCTTACGGATGAGCTCTCCGGTGCAGTAGGTTGCATGTGTGCGTCCTTGAGGTGTGACAGTCTCTCTGCAGGCACGGTAGCAGTAGCTGGCGGTTGCCCAGTATGAGCAAGAAGAGAAGAAATAATGGAAGGAGCAAGCACGGCAGAGGCCATGTAAGCCCTGGGCCCTTCACTTCTATGTCCATACATCGAGTGATTGAGGACTCCGTGAGGCGAATACAGCACGGAAGCTGCAGCCCTAGGACCCTCTGCATACAGGGGCTTGCATGCAGGGTCAAGCACCAGTGCATGGTTTGGCGTTTGCATGAGGTCTGAGTCGCCGTGCCAGGCTGGGTAATGTGTCGGGTAGATGCGGAGAGAATGCGGTCTCATCGGCCTGCAGCAGCATGCGAGCTGTCTTCTGATCGGAATCTGACATGTGCAGGTCAAGCGCGTGCGCTGCGAGGCATCAGGAGTGCTGGTGGCCAAAGACAAGGCCATCAAGCGCTTCATTGTGAGGAACATCGTGGATGCGTCAGCCATCCGTGATATCCAGGATTCCTCCATTCTTGAGGGTGAGCATACTTCTGGGAAGCTGCCATAGCCAGCTCAAGCCATGCAGCCAGGCTGTCTGGGCATTTCCGAGCAGCCCTTTATCAGCAGGATATTATTTTGTGTGTGGGCTGGCGACACATGGAATGTCTGAATGAAACAATACCTACTCCGAGTGCGGGAGGGATATACAGTCAGGACCCAGTGCACACCAAGCTTCAGCCTTCTGCGCTTGACGCAGCCCTCTTGTGTACCCTGGAGTGTGAGGCTTCAGTGGACAGCCGCAGCGTGAAGGAAGTGGGACTGTGCTGGTTCCTGATGCTGTCTCCATTATGCTGCTGCAGGATATGCCCTGCCCAAGATCTACAGAAAGGTGTACTACTGTGTGAGTGCTGCAATCCACTCCAAGGTGGTGCGTGTGCGCAACCGCCAGGAGAGGAAGAACAGGGAGCCCCCAAAGAGGTATGCTGTACAAGCCTTGCACCTGTACACTCCACCCTACGCATAGCATTGGCTCATGGCATGTCAGGCGCAGCAGCACACGCTGTGTACAGCTGGAAACTTCGCACCCAGAACGTCTGTGGCAAAGTAGCTTTCCAGTGCAAAGGCAACAGAGCCTTGCGTTAAACTGGGCTGGCGTGCAAGCCTTTCACTCTGACACTGGGGTAGTCCGCGGGACAGCTAGCTGTGTAGTATGCAGCCAGAGTTGCTCATGGAGGTGCGACTATTTTGCAGGTACAGGCCAGGCGGCTTTGGAGACAACAACAGACCAGGACAGGACCAGCAGAAGAAGACCTGAGCGGGTCATCCTGCTGTATGCTAGGCAATGCAGGGGATTCTGTGTGCACTGCTACGAGCAGGCTACCTGTCTCGCAAACAACATCAGCTGCAGTGTGGTACTGTTGTCGGCTGCCCAGTCAATTCAGACAGGCACTGCGCTACGGGAATGTGAACGCCCAGCATTCGCCAAGGAATGTTTGCCATCTGGTTGAGGCTACCTCTGGTTGGGAAGTGCCCAAGACTCGGAGGTGTTAAGAGGCATATGCCTGTAAGTATCAGTACCATGCAAAAGTGCGATATCACTGCCTCTACGCATCTCAGAAGCACCCTGCATGGGCAGTTCCTGGCATGAATAGGGTTTTCGTCATCCTTCACAGGCTGCAGGGTGAACACCCGCTGCCAGGAGTGACTGTTGAAGTTGTATGCTGTGACCCAGTGTGAGCTCATCCATGTACGCAGACATGATAGCGTTGTTTTCGCGCCGCTGTGGGGTCTGACTATCAAGGGCGCGGCGAAAGTCTCGTCAGCATCACTAACCTTGGACCAAGTCAACGCTCCCCTTCCGCATCTCCCTGAACATCTTCATCACTCGCAAACAATCAAAGATCAATTATCTTGACTCGATTTGCTTATTGTCGGACCGTCTTCTTGTGAGAGCTGCAAGATCGGCCTTAAGAACCGACATTCTGGAGGGTGAGATGTAACAAGATGATACGAGTTACACTTCACCGATGATCCTCACATCGTCATGGCAGGTCAGGAGAAATATGATCAGGAAGTCAAGGTTGCCAAGATATTCAGTGAGCTCAGAGATGGCTTCAAGAAGGTCGATGCTACCTCGGACACTAACAAGCAGCAGACTATCCTCAAGGATCTCACAGCACGCATGCAAGACGTCAAGACGTGAGTACTTCTACTTGTGCTCGAGTGCACACACACCGACAAACGCAAGCCATGGACGGCGTAATGCAGCCACCCAACTGTGCAGGCTTATCAAAGACTTTGAGAAGGAGGCTAGAGCAGAGAATCTACCAGCCCAAGAGCTCACGAATAGAAAGAGGGCCATGGTTCAGGAGCTCAACAACTTCATCACACAGAAAAAGGATCGCAGCAGCGCTCTCAGCGCCAAGGCAGAGCTGCTTGCTGAGTCCTCATCACCCGGGCCTCAGAAGCCTCTCACTGGTGCATCCCTCTCATCACTGCATGTCATGACCATATTTATACTTGCAGCACACTGCCGGTGCACCAGCAGTCAACCATACTCTGTGAAGGACTGTGACGCTGCGGTCCCATGCACATGGAATGTGTAGAGGTGCATGTTATGCGCATGACTGAGCATGTGACAAATTGGCCACGACCAGGACAAGGGCCACATCAAGGAGTCATGGGCACCACCTGATATTGACCTCTCAGCGCGTGCAAAGTCAGGCTTTTTGCACAGATGCAAGACAAGTGGTCCTGCGCCTATGCAGAGCTGAGCACCCAGGAGCTCATGGCGAAGGGGAGGAAGGAGATGAAAGACCAGGAAGAAAGCTTAATGAGGGCGCAGCGCATTGTGGAGAGCACCATAGAGGTGGGCACCAAGACAGCCGAGACGCTGCACCAGCAGGGTCAGCAGATGGAGCGCGTGCTCGATGCCCTGGACGAGATCAAGTTCTCCATGAAGAAGGCCAATCAGGTCATCAGGGATATCACCAGGAGCTTGGCCACAGACAAGTAAGGCTTGCCGTGCTCTTGTGCTCCAGCAGCTTTCTGCCTGTCTGCCTGTCTGCATCGCTAGTGGTCTGTTCCTCTGTGGTCTGAAACACAATGGTAGCAATTCTCGTCATAGCTAGGATGATGCTTTGCATACAGTAGTGGGGTCGTGCCGTCTTGGCATTGCGCTGAAGCCGTCTTGCTGCGTGTGCTGCTCATTGCTATGGCATGCGTGACGTACAGACATGCCATGCTGGTGCAGGTGCATCATGCTGCTATTGATGATAGTCATCATGGTCATCGTCATTGTCATAGCGTGCAAGCTGGCAGGCGTGGGCGGCAAGGCGGCCAGCATCCCACTTCCCACCCTGCAGGTGGAGCTCATTCCCCAACGCCATATTGCTCTACACCAAAGGATCTGTCTACATCGCAATTTTGATGCTCAGATTGAAGTGTCAAGACAGACCTAAGACTACCACAGATGATGCCCATTCCGTTGTGGGCGCACTCGAACAGAAGCACTTGTGATTGATGACATAGGTCCACTGAACGGCAGAAGAGCGACAACTGTGTCTAGAGCAGCTGCTGACAAGGTTGTGCATCTGGTGCAGGGATCAACATCGCCCCCACCTCCCCCACCTGTGGCAGGGAGACGGCTGCTCAAGCTTGTGAAGATGGAGCAATAGCAGAACACAGACAGAGCTGTCTGTGCCCTCAGGGCGAAGAGAACTGGCCTTGCAGACGGCCTGGTACAAATTCTCAGCACCACATTTGCGCTTTATAGCTCAGTGGGGAGACAAATTGACTTGCAGCTCAGTCTGGTGTTGATTGACATAGTCCTGGTGTCAGGGCAGCGCTGGAATCCTGTCATCCAGCCTGTCAGGCCAATTATGTACAGGCAGTTGCCCGTGGTGTAATGCAGACGCTAGAAGATCTGCGGTTGAGTAAGTTGACAGGATTTATGGACTGAGTAGCTGGCAGGTGACCTCAGCTGTCTTGCATGTGTTTGGATCAGAGCCCTAGTAGGCAACCTGAGTGCCCTGACATACAGCCTTGGGCAATTTCCGTTCACGGCACAACTGCTCACAGGTCCTAGTCTCAATCAAGAACTTGTTGAAATTGTGATAACCCGTATAGCTAGCAGTCTGCCACCACCCATAGATACATGATTGGGACTTGACACCTCAGAAGCCAACTTTGCACAGGCTGTTGTACGACTCGCCACCCGTATCGCAGCAGTTTCTAGCTGAAAGTCTACAGAACCAGCTTCCTGACAGCTTGGAGGTCGCCGTTTGCTTCAACAGGAAGCTCAGTGAAGGCCATCAACACTTGCCCCAACTACACCTGAAGGCCTAGAGGCGTTTCACAGAACAGCAAGCCAAGATGGTAAGTCCGGGCCAGCTCCAATGCTCTTGATCGTGCCGTGCAGGATTCACCTCACAAGAATGCCTCTACGTCTGCTGTGTTTGCTGACTGGCTATTCTGATGCAGGGAGAACGTAAAGTTCTCAATAAATATTTCCCTCCGGACTTCGATCCGGCTAAGTGCGTCCCGAGCCCCTCACCCTGTCTCTTGCGCCTTTCCGTGCTACCTGTCTTCATGCCAGTTCTGGCATGTTGCCCTTGCAAGTCCTACACTGCCCCCACTGCACCTCTCCCTGATACACACCAGTCTCAGAGGCATCCAGACTCGCCAGAGGGAGCTCAGCATCTACACATGTACCTCTGTCCTGATAGGAGAAACTGCAAGACCTGCAGTCTTAAGCTGGCATGCATGCATGCAGGCTGCCCAAGGGCAAGCGGCCGGACCACAACATGATGAAAGTGCGCATGATGCTTCCCATGAGCATCCGCTGCTCCACCTGCGGGACCTACATGTACAAGGGCACCAAGTTCAACACCCGCAAGGAGGACGTCGAAGGCGAAAACTACCTCGGGATCCAGGTGAACCCCTGCATGCAAGGTCATCTGTGGCAGGAGACCCATGTGGTTGATGGCATCAAGATAAACCATTATCAAAGAAACCTTTGGGAAGACATCATCCATATAAACTTTATATTATAAAGGAACTGACTCGTGAAGTGTATGTCTGGTCCATCTCTGGGGCCACAGCACAACCACATGTCTAGGTGCCTCATGGCAATGCCTTCTGTAGGTCATGCACAGGACATCAGCTGGCATGCTCATCCTAGGGCATGGCTAAATAATCTCAGTGGGGTCAGCCTAGGACTCGCGTCTGCTGAATTCATCGCTAGCAGCAGCATAGCGGCCAATGCGTTGCATCCAAAGGCAGTGCAGGTTGGAGGGCTGCCGTGGACTGTCCGCCGCAGCGCACCTGATCTGCGGGATTGGACAACAATGACTAAACGGATGTGATGCATGCATGCAGGTCTTCCGGTTCTACTTCCGCTGCTCAGCGTGCGCTGCAGAGATGACTATGAAGACGGATCCGGAGAACGCAGACTACACGGTGGAGAAGGGCGCGAGCCGGAACTACGAGCCCTGGCGGGAGAAGGACCGCGACAAGGCGGAGGCGGTCGCGCAGCGGGAGGAGGAAGAGCGCGGGAACGCCATGAAGGTGTGCTGCGGAGCCGTCCCATGCCCAACCAGTACACAACCTCTCGCCCTCATCTTGCAGTGCGCCTTGTACATCTGGCAACATGAGGGAAAGCAAATATGATCACCCTGCCTTGATGTGCACCTGCTCATGAGGGCCCTACGAAAGGGTGCCTCACCCTGTCTGTCTTGTAGTTGAACAGGACACACCAACATGGGAAGCACTGATCACGTACAGTACAGGAGGCAAGTAAAGGCTATCCCTACAGCTGTGCCTCCCGCATGCACCTCTATAGGGAAGCCTCTCAGCGGTGCGCTATGGTCTACACAATGCAGGCCACGCCCTCAGTCAGTAAGCGCGCTTCAGAACAGTTTCATCTCATCTTTCTAAGCATGCACGCATGCGCATGGTGCAGGCGCTGGAGAATCGCACGCTGGACAGCAAGCGCGAGATGGACATCATGAACGCGCTGGATGAGATGAAGTCGCTCAAGTCGCGGCAGGAGAAGTACAGCAGCGAACAGCTCCTGGCCGCTCTGACGCGCAGCGCAGAGGACGACAAAGCAGCCCTGGACGCCAAGGAGGAGGCTCAGGTGTGCTTGCAGCCCTCTCTTGTGTCATCACTCCTGTCCTCATATCTCGCAGCTGCCAAGGACATGCTGCATACTCGCATGTGCTAAGACCCCCGAATGCAAAGCCGCCGGACTATTTCTCACTCATCCCTGAAAAGTACGGGACAGGGTCATTCAAAGGCCAGCATATCTGCTTGATCCCTGTTTATCGCCACGATAGGGATGTCAGATCAGATGTGTGCTGTTTTATGATGTTTGGAGTGCGTGACACTCAACCTCTACGTGCAGGTAAAGGCCATGCTGCTGCAGCAACAGACATACGTCAAGCGGCTGGATGACAGCAGCACCCCTGCAGGCAGCATGGCGCCCGCTGTGGGGCAGAGCAAAGCAGGTGAGCTGTTATCTGAGACCTTCTACACATCTATGACTACTGTTTGGCTCTTTGCTGTGGACAGCTCGTATGTCCTGGTATGGTGTGCATTTCCTGGTGAACACAGGGAGATAGGGTGCTTGTCAAGCAGACTTTTGTGCCAACACACTCCCGATTGTCCATGATGCTGTCATCCTTGACAGACATAGCAGAGGCCAAGCACATTGTAGCCTGGACAGCTGCGATTATAGCAAGTGCTCCAGATTGCATTGTGATGGTCCACCCTGGTCTCTCAATGATGGCAATGCTGGACAAGTAGCGGCTGTCTGCTGTACTCATGCTTGTAGCCACCTGAATGGTGTCTTCCGTACCGTCATAGCATAGTGTTCCTAATAAGAGAATTTGCACCTATACTCCCATTTGCTGTACCATGAGCAGGGCGCATGGTCATATGGCAATTTCCACTGAAGCACTTAATGCTGTGGTTCATAGATGTGCTGTACTGCAGTTCACGGACAATTCTGTCTGCTGACATGGGTTGCCTGTGCAGATGCAGAGGGGGGTCCGGCTGCAGCCCCCAAGCGCGTCAAGCCAAGCATGCGCCTGCCCATGGCAGTCGTGAAGCCCAAGCGGAAAGCAGAGCCGCCTGAAGCGAATGGGCATGCTGCAAGTCAGCCCGCAAAGAAGCAGGAAACAGAAGATGGCGATGGCAACGCTGTGGGATCTGGTACAGCGCAGGCAGGTGCTCAGGCGGCAACTGCAGACAGTGGCGAGGATGGTGCTAAGCTTGGCTTGGGAGATTACAGTGACAGTGATTGAAACCCTCAAAGCAAACAGGATTGCCCCTGACGACTCATAAAGAGCAAGCTCAATACAAAGTTGTATAGGCTTGTGTATGCACACCAGGGCTAACAAGGCACGATTGGATGTACAGCCGCTGCGGCAGTGATGCACATTCCTGATAAGCATCCTCAGTTGACACAGTATCCTGATGAGCCTGAGAATTCAATGTGACATAAGTGGCAAGTTGGACGTACAGCAGTGATGAACATTCCTGATAGGCCTCCTCAGTTGATGCAACTGCCTGATGAGCATGAGTAGTCAATGTGACATAATCGGCCAGAGTACATGTATATACTCTACTATATAGAGGGATACAGAATATAGAGTTTGTCTATATACCAGGAGAATTGGCCAGGAGTGCAGTAACAACGCCGCAGCCCATAACTGCCAAAACTTGTGTATGCACCGTCATTACAAGCTAAGGCTGCACTGTCAGCAGAATGCAGCCATTCTGTATCATTCAGCATGTGCATGCACTGAAGTCAAGATGCAGTAGACATGTCTCTTGAGGGCTTACAACCAATCACAGCCAGGGACAGCTTGCAGCTTTGTGTGTGTCTCTCGTACTGCCAATGCTTGATGCTTGCTCTTGATCTCAGATTGCAGACTGCTTCAGAATTCTCTCAGGCCTGTGCAAGGCATATTTGCCTGTCACTTGCTGTCCTTCCCCATGCTATCAGCCCTGCTGCAGAGAGGGCTGGGGGCTTGCTTTGGTGTAATTTCTCACCAGGTGTAGTTCGTGTGCTGCCAGGTCCTAGACTCGTATCTCCTAGAGTCAGGCGTGCTGGATGTCGTGGTGGGTGCGCTCGAAGAACAGCAGCGAGGGCTGCAGCGCGCCCACAGCGCAGCGCTCACGCGCCTCGCGCCAGCCGCCGACGATGGTGGGAACGCCGCCGTCCAGCGTGGCCCAGGCGCCTGTGCGCTGCTGCCTCAGCATGGCCACCCAGTGCGCGCCCGAGAAGCACGCCATGCTGCGCAGTGTGTACGTGCACGCGCCGCGCTTGGGCCCCCGGAAGAGATCGCTGATGTCAATGTCCTGCAATGCATGGCACCTCGTCAGACACATGCTACTACCGCTTGCTATGCTGATTTTCAGCTCCCTTACCCTTTAAACACCAGGAAAATGGAGGGCCATCAAAGCCCTGACACAAGCGACGCCACATGTGATATCAGCAGGGTGAGATCATCTGCTGTGATTGCTATGGGCTTGTTGACAGCAGGAGAGGCCTTTTCTAGACATCGCTCAACCATTTAAGCGCCAAAGCTAGGGACAGCAGGCATTGACTCACCTCCTGGATGGCGGCCAGAGTGCCCCGAATGGCGTCAGGGCTCTCACGCACACGCTCCCAGGCCAGGCGCACCACAAAGCACCAGGGCGCAGGCACGTACACGAAGCTCTGCACGGGGCAGAAGCGGCCGCAGCCGCCCGCGTCCGTGTCGCAGGTCTTGCTGCCGTGCAGCGTCACGCTGTGCAGCACCTGGCCCCATGTGCGCAGCCGTCCCGACTGGCTATTCACCTGAATGACAGAAGCAAGGACTCAGTCCGCATGAGGGGTGTACACATCTAGACTCATACACCAGAGAGACAACTACAAACGGGCCAGCAACACTCATTATAAGCTACATATGATGTCGACTGTGACATCTAATGCAACTTGCTGTCTGTAGAAGCATGTCATTGCCCACAGGCAGCCGCAGTATAGCAACATGCAGTAAGAGCATCAACACTGACTGGTGGACCTCATGATGGAGTTACTGAGATCAGCATCGAGTGTGCCACAGAGCGGTCTCAAGAGGGGCGTACTGGGGGTGGATCTTGTGGGGCGCACCTGGTGGCAGCGGCGGATGCTGGTGGCGGAGGCGCAGATGACCTGCTCGTAGAAGTCCTTGGTGTGGGTGACCTTGTTGCCGCAGGGCTCGCACACCACGCGCTCCGCCACGTGCACGAAGAAGGCCGCCTTCACCAGCGCCACCTCCTCCTGCCCGGGCACCCGCTTGGGGTCCCACACGCCCCCCGCCGCGTCCCACAGCGCTTGCAGCACGTCCCCGGCATCGCTCACCTCCCCTGCGCACACCCATGGCCATTCGCAACGCCAAAAAGCAAAGCTCGCACTGGCTGCATGGAATCCTCTGTTCAATAGTGCCATTCCCCGGGGAGTAAACAGCACCCTGTGTGAATCCGAAATGCAACCTGCAGCATCCATTCTTTGCAAGGTCTGCCTGTGCAATTCCTCCTCACCCCATACAACTGTGTGATTCAGTGCCTTGCATGCATGGCCCATGAACGAAGCATGGGGAGATGAGTCCATCTCCACACAATGAGTTTAGGGCCATGCACTGCGCGGATGCAAGTTATGAGTTTGTGGAGCTTGACCATGCAGATGAAGATGCCGGCAGCACAGTCAAGAGTGTCACCTTGCTTGAAGAGCTGCGGGAAGGCAGAAGCCAGGGCGTCCTGCAGCATGCTCATGGCGCCAGCCAGCTGCTCCTGGACGACTCGGTTAGGCGCCTTGTCATCTGCCCGGCCCCAGGCCCGCAGGACCTCAGCCAGAGCAGGCAACACTGCGTTCTGCTGCAGCTGGCCCGGAGGCGCGCTCAGCAGCCCCTGCATGAAGTACTCGCAGTGCCAGAGGCAGCGCGTGACCGTGCTGAGGCAGCGATGCGAGGCTGCCGCTGCTGCGCTGGCGTGCTGTGCGTGCTGCACATGCTGTGGGTGCTGTGCGCGTGGCGCTGCTTTGCTTCCCTCCCAGCCTGCACGGAGACGTACGATTGTCAGGCAGCTGTACCAACTGATGAGACACTCCTTCATTGCGGGAGGGATCATTCCCCATCTCTGAGAATCAGCCTACAATAAGGTATGTGCATTATCAGTGCAGCATGTGCTGCTCATTGCTGCACTGCTGACAGCAATTGTTGACTGTTCAAGTAGCAGCATCCACCTGTAGTCTGCTGCTTGGGCGGCCCAGGATGGAGGCCATTGGCCACTGGCTGCCGCATGCTCTGGAATCCTGGGGCTGCTGGGTTGAGGCTGCTGCGCGTACGCGGCGGCTGCGCAACGCTGCCGCCGAGCTGCCCGGCGCTGCCCGAGTGATGCCCAAGGCTGCCCGGCTGCCGCCCGCCACTGCCCGCGCTGACCGCCTGGGACAGCGGAGAGGGATCCAGGGAAGGCGGCGACAGCAGTCCTGACGGGATCAGCATCGAGGCATCCATGCCCATAGGCATGGGCAGCCTGCTGCTGGCGTCCTGGTTGGAGGTCTGCACAGGCAGCCCGGGGCGGGACCCGATAGGCCCAAACAGGCTGCTTGAGAACCCCTGCAAGCCAGAGATTCGTCTCAGCTGTCTGTCAAGTACAGGGCTGCCCAGAAACCCACAGTACCATCTCAGGCTTGTAAACATGCAGAGAACCAGGCATGTCAAGTACAGGGCTGCCCAGAAACCCACAGTACCATCTCAGGCTTGTAAACATGCAGAGAACCAGGCATGCCCTGCTCAGGTCTTGAGCCACAAGCATGCCAGAAAGAAGTGCTTGCAAGGGAACAGTCTTGATAAGGATACCGAGAACTCCCTTGACATGCTCATCTGGATTGAGCAGAACCAGTAACGTGGAGACATGCCTGCGGTGGGGCGCTCGGTGCCCGCTGCGCCTGAACAGTCGGGAGGCGCTTGGGCGGGATGGGCAGCTGCGGGTCCAGGCTGGGGGTCAGCTGCTGGCTGCCGATAGGCAGGCTCGCCTCCGCCTGATCAGGCTGCTGCTGCTGCGCCTGGCCGTTGCTGGAGGCCAGGCTGGTGCTCAGGAGGCCCGGCGGATTGGAGCCTGCCCGCGAGGTGTGGGGCATGCTGCTCTGCATCCCGGGGAAGGGCGTCATGATGCTGCTGCTGAAGAGGGACCGGTGCTCGCTGGGCGCCTGCTGCTGCTGCTGTTGCTGCATCTGGAACACGTTTGTGAAGTTGAAGAAGCCGCCCAGGCCCTGGGAGGACTGGCTGCTGTCTGCTGTGGGAAAGAGCGTGTTGAACACACCTGCAAGCCCCCACACATACCCCTCAGCATGAAACGATGTTGGCCCAGCTCACCACGAAAAGCATGTGTGTCAGCTTTGCTGGCCATTTAGGGAGAACTCTGTGAGGCCTGGCATATGTGTTTTGCATGCGGTTGTGCAACAGGGTGGTCACAGCAGATGCGCACGGTTAAGACAGAAAGGCATAGCTGGGGAAAATTCAAAATATGTACCTGCAGCAGGCGAGGCGCTGGCGCTGTTGGCCACTGTGGAGCTCTGGTAGAAGGGGTCTGCCAGGCTGCTGCTGCTCTGGGCAGCCGGGGAACCCCCGCTGGGCTGCGAGTCCATGTGCGGCTGCGGCGGGGGGCCCGGCGCTGCGGACAGCGCGTGAGCAGCCTTTGCCGGCTCCTCTGCTGCATGCGGAGGCGCCTGCTGCTGCGGCTTCTGCACAGGCTGCGGCTGCGCTGCAGGCGCAGGCGCAGGTGCTGAGCTTGCGGCAGCCGGTGCAGAAGCTGCGCTGAAGGCCGCGGCAGCTGCGCCCGAGGGTGCGCGCCCCAGCGGCGGGAAGCTGTTGGGGGACAGCTGCGGCGGGGGCGGACCGCTGGGGGACGCCGGAGGCGCCTGCTGCTGCTGCTGCTTTGCCTGCTGTGCTTTCCCCCCGGCACGCGGAGTGGCGGCTGCAGAGGACTCGCTGGCAGCTGTTGCAGCCTCCTCGGCCGCATACTGCCGCTTCAGGTCATCCACTGCTTTGTGGCCCTTCTTGATCTGCAAGGGCAGGTACCTCATGAGCTCGTGCTTTGGGCAGACTCTGTGCCAGCATGCATGTCTTGGACAGACTCGAGAAGCAGCTCCAGAACCGCACAGCTGGCTAGGCTCAGGGTTTCTGACATCCTTTGCTCACTGGCTGATCGAGTGGTGGCTTTGAGCAACTTCAGGATATCTCATCATGATCTATCACGCTCTTACAGGGCCAGCAGTTGTTCAGGAGGTCAAGCAGCTGCACCTGGCCTGCTTTGTAGAGAGCTGCAACATCCCAGCGGTCGTCCTTGGACAGGAAGGCCAGCTCGGGGCAGCTGACGAGGAAGTGGTCGAGGCCGCCGCAGCGCAGGCAGCGCAGGCGCTCCAGGAACTTGTCGGCGCGCGCCGTCTCGCCCTCGTCGTAGGAGCGCTGCAGCTTGCGACGCGTCTCCATGTGCAGGTGCGACAGGTCTGGGCACTGCACAATCCTGCAGGCAAAATCCACCTTGCATCTCAGGCCACCTTGACATTTTTGCAGAAAGCAGCTGCTCACTGCAGCTGTCCTCCCATGTGTGTCCTGTTCTCGGACTTATCTGACAGAATGTATGAAGGAATGACTGGAAAGGCAAATGAGAAAACGAACCCGCCACCTGGTCAGCATCTGTGATTCACTCATGAATGAGAGCTGTGGAGACTGAGATGCCACATTGGTGACATTGGCTGACCTGTGATGCTTGTGGCATGCTTGGCAGACGTATCCGCCCTTCTTGCTGGCAGGAGGCGCGTCAGGCTCGCTGGACTTGTGCCCCGCTGCTTGCTTATGCTCTGCCCTGCCCGGGGCCACGCCGTTCGGGCGCTTGCCGGGGTCCTTGGGCTGCGTCGTGCTTTCAATGTTGTCGGCCGCAGCCGCCTCTGCTATGCTGCTCGCCTCTTGCTGCTCCCTGGCCCTGCAGGTACTCTCCCAATCGTCAGATCTCGAATTCTGCAAATCGTGTGGTTCACAATCATGCACACCTCAATCATGCAGCTGGTGCCAATCATTGAGGCTGGCGCTGATTTACAGCTCAGACCGCCACAGAGGAGGCAGTAAATGCCTCAAGAATACAGACTCATGAATACAGAGGATAGCAGAAAACCCATGTCTGAGCAAGGCAACATTGTAGGCATAACAGGCAACTGTGGGCAGATGTGGGCACAGCAGGCAAGAGGGGCAGGGCGCACGTGTGGCCCTTGGAGGTGCCTTCAAACCACATGCGAGGGTCGGGCGCGTCTTCGTCTGAGTCCTCTGCCCACTGCTCTTTGCGCGACGCCGAGTTGCTCTGCGTGTCCGCATTGCTCTGCCCCCGGGGAGACTCCTGGACTCCTGCAGATCAAATGACAGGACTCACACATGATCGGAGCTGAGCAGCATTGCGCCAACTTTGGCGCTCCGACCCTACTTCCCGCCCACCACGTACATTCAACTACGCAGGATTGGCGCATTCTGTGCTACAGTGTGGTTGTGCTCATCTACAGACACAACTCTTTTGCCCTCCAACGCGCTTGGTAATCCAGTCCTTCAGCGCTGATCAGCAATAAAGGAACCAGGAAACTCAAGCTCTCTGGGATACAGCTTCAAGGTCTACTCAACCATCAAAACCTGGACTTAAGCTCTTTGGGCTTGAGCTCTCTGGGCTTGAGTCAAGGTTCTTCTGAATAAAGTAAACATTGAAGCTGAACCCGGAACTGGACATGCGGCCCCTAAACGGCATGGAGTGATCAGAAGCATATACATTTGACGTTGAGGCGTCAAGCACCTGTGAGGCTGCTATGCGATGATGCTGCTAGGTTGTGCTGGCTCGTGTTGCGAGAAGCTGCTACCGCTGAGTCAGAGGCTGCCTGCGCCTCCTTGCCTGCTTTGGATCTCTCCTTGCTGTTTGTCGAGATCCAGCGATTGAGGCCAATATGCTCGTCGTCACTCTCACCCTGCGATCATGTATACTTGCATTGAGTGTGCATCATCTGTACAGAGAATAAATCTCATCGCTGTCATCTACGCTCTAAGACCTGACACCCTGTGAGGCCATCACTCCTGTGACCAATTCAAAGAGAAACTTTGTCTTACTCAAAACATTGCAGCAGGGTGTACCTTAGCTGCAGAGGAGTCCTCGCCACTGCTCTCTGAGGCCTTTGCTTTCCCGTTAGTCTCTGCTGCTTTTGCTGCCTGCTCCTTTGCAGCCTTTGCCTGCAGGAAGAACATTGGCCTTACTCCTTTCTGTGACATAGTTAAGCCTCTTGTGCAACAATCAAACAGTGACAGCGCTAAATGCGGCACGTCTGTGAATTGTCTCCCTCTATCAAGCTCCTGATAAGACCTACATGTAGGTGAAAGATAGAGCTAAGTCTGGCAGGATGTGACTGGTCTCGGGAGTCAACAAACCTTAGCAGCAGCCGCCTTGACAGCTGCGGCCTTAGCTGCCGCCTCCCGAGCTGCTTCCCGAGCAGCGGCAGCCGCCTCCGCTGTCTTTGCTGCCTGTGCTTTCTCCTCAGCTTCCTTGTCAGCCGCCTCCTTGGCTGCCGCCAGCTGCTGCTCCCGCTTGGCCGCCTTCTTGCGCGCCTTCTCACGCGCCTTCTCCTGAGAGCGCAAGCGGCCAAATCAGGCATGTAGCAGATAATGTGGGTTGACTTGGGCATGGAACAGGCCACACAGGATGAGGGGGGTGCTGAAGCAACACCCATATATGGTATACTTATATGTGAACCTCTCAACTGCATGGTGATTGCAAGGCTAGCACATGCACGCCGGAATGCAACAAGTGCAATCTCAGGATGCGCTGGCAGCCGGGGGCGAAAGTGCGGACACCTGGCTCCCTAAAGCCTCAATCCTAAAGCAGATGTGATGAATGCACAGCTAGCACGCTTATGATGCCACGCAATCTGGACTCTGGAAGCCAAGCCAGCAGGGTAGTGACCTGGCGGCGCTCCTCGCGGGTGCGCTCCTCCTCCAGGAGCTTCATCTGCGCCTCCTCAGCCTTCTTCGCGAGGGCCTCCTTCTGCTTCTCCGCCAGCCGCGCTGTCACCAGCTGCTTCTCCTCTGCAGGAGCCTTCCACGGTCAGAACGATGTCCAAGCAGCATGTTGTACAGCACCTTGCAAGCTGGTAAGGCATGCTTCTTTTGGTATAGTGCGGTGTGGGCTTGCAGTGCACCTATAGGTAGCAGACCCAAGTGCAGACTGAGAAAGTGAGAGGAATATGATAGCAGCAAGACTCACTTGCGTGCTCGGTGGCAGCCTTCATGAGCGTCTGGCGCAGCGCCCTGCGTGCATGCTTCTCCACCGCCTGTGCTGCGTTGATCCTGGACTCATCCAGCGCCGCCCTACAGCGCAGAACATCACATCAGACGCAGCGACCACGCGCTACAATATGGAGTCGCTCAAGTGCCCTGTACATTGTGTATCTCCTGAAAATGCACAGAGGGCAGCTGCGGGTGTCATGAGAGTGCAGAAATTTACCCTAGATGGCTACAGTGATCGTCATGCAGCAGCATACCACTTTGCCGCCATGACAAGACTGCTCCTAGACAGAAGGGTTAATGGCAGGCAGAGGCTTACTGCAGTGTCTTCCTGACGGTGAGCCTGCAGGCCTCGAGACGGGTGTCCAGGCGGTTCAGCCACTCCAGAGCGCTGCGCAGGTCCTTGCGCGCTGTGTTCAGGCAGTCTGTGACCCACTCCTGAAGTGTTTTCACATTCCTGCATGCCAAACCCCTCTGTCAAACCCCCATCCTCAATGGCGACAGGGACCATAGGAATTTTGTACAGAGAAAGCCCATGTATTGAGCCTCTGCTGCAGCTTGACGCAGCTTTCATACAGCCCGGAGAAAAGGTAGACAGAAAGTGGAGAACTGAGCACACAAGAAGTCAACACAGGAGCGCACTTGTCATCTGCGTTGAGGCTGGTGACGCCCTCCTTCAGAAGGCGGTGCACCTGCGCCAGCTTCTCTGTGTGCGGCTTGCTTCCTGCATATGGAGATACAAATCAGCTAAGATAAGACGCTAGTGTGAATCACATCTGCAGACAATGATGCAAGCTCACACATGGCATCAGCATGTGCTGTCTATGATATCGAATATCCCCAGGAGATTGCCACATGAGGGTGAAGACAAGGGCACCTGTGCCAGCATCATGGCCTATGGCCGTCAGCTTTGACACAGGTGCTCTTTGTCAAAGGCTTCTTGTGACAGATCTGGAGTAGTGCCAGCATCATGGACAGCAGAACTCATGGCCGTATGAAGTCTTCTAGCAGCACAAATGTTGGGGAGGAGACAGGCTGAGGGCTGAAAGGTAGCTCCAGGGGGTAGCCCACCTGGCTGGACTGCTGCGCTCTCCAGGAGCTCTATCCTGCGCTCGTGCATGACCTCGCGCACGCGGATGCCCAGCACCTTCACGTTGTCATTCTTCGCATTGATGCCGGACTTCTGCACCAGGCACACAGACCATGTCAGCGCCTTGCCGGAATGTTCTATGTGTGGATCCTGTCTGGATGTAGCACATGGGCTGCTCATCCAGGTCAGTGGTCGTCGCACATGCAGCCTAATATCCTCTACACGCATCCCAGGTAAGACTTCTCAGGTCGACTCTCCCCACAACAGGCTCATTCAAAGCAGGTCCTCCTTGCTCAAATTCTTTTTACCAGATCAGCCTAATTTTCTGCCATGGCGATATGATTGATACAGAGCAGGCGTGAGGGTTTATAGGATGACAAGCTCACCTCCTGCCAGAGGAGGTAGTCCTCCTTGGTACGCAGCTTGTCGTCCCAGCTCATGGCGCAGCTGGAGCTGTTGAGGTCGACCAGGCGGTATGCCCAGTCCCGGCACTGCTCGTCGATCTCGGGCTTCAGCTGGTGCACGTTGGCGTTCCGGCTGGCCAGCGTGCAGCTCTGCAGCAGCTCCCGCTCGTTGGCCAGCTCCACCACGTTCAGGGACCTTTGCAGTGCTGCACGCCAGGACATCAGCCATCAGGAGGCACACGTCACGCAGGAGAAGAGCATGGCGCATGGCACATCCACCCAGTGTTTTGTGAGTTTTGAGGCGTCTTTTATGACAACGCTAAGCCCTCATTGCAAGCATCTGAGAGAAGCAGAGGTATCACACAACCAGAGATCATCCAGGTATAGCAACCGTAAACGACACCGACGCATCAGTGCACTGAGGAAGCTGAGGTGACAGCAATGCTGCAAAAAGCAAGTGCACTGGAATGGCGGACAACAAGCAATGGCAAAAGAGAGGTAGGCTCGGCAGCGGATGCTTCCTGACAGTCCATGCTCTGTTTGTACCACTTTGTCATCCTGACATCCCAGTACGTTCCCTCCAATGCAGCAGTACTGTGCCTTAGCGTCTTCAGGTCACAACTGAGATAGGTCAGTAGCGGTACCTTCATGACGGTCCTTGAGGTCGTCAAGGCTGTCCGAGAGCATGCCCAGATTCTTGAGGTAGATCTCGCCCTGCGTCTCCATCACATCCGCTGCCTGGTAGGCCTTCACAGCGTCCGTCAGGATCTCGATGACCTGGCTCCTCCTCTCCAGGGTGTCTGCCACCTGCAGGCCAGGCAGAATTATTTCACAGCCATCCACTTGGTATGTGCAAGTTGCCTCCTTAGTTACCAAGGACAGCTCCTGCTGGTACACAGCTCATTGCCTGCGTCTGACGAAGTGGCTGTGGTGTGTGCAGGTCACTGAGCTGTGACCAAGATCCTTGCCTGATGCAAGACAGATCCATGTGTTTAGTCAAGCAAAAGAGTGGGAACAGGCTGTGCAAGGTGGATTTGATCAGTGCAGGGGGGAGAGCTGCCTGCCTTCTCAATGATGTTCTCAGCGCGGCGCTTGAGGTCCTTGACGGTCTTGGAGCTGCCGAGGGTCAGGGGCGGAGCGTCCTCGGCCCGCTGCAGGTCGCGCATGAAGGCCCCCACAAACTTGTGGGTGGACTTCCAGCCCTGCGGGATCTTGTGCCCCTGCACAGCCAGGCAGTAAACATGAGACAACATGATTACAAGGCAGTGGGCATGACACTGGAAGGTGGGGCATGTAACCTACGCCTGCAAGCACAGCTCCACTTTGCACCTGAAAGCGGAAAACCACTTGCAGGCCCAGGATCTTTGGCAGCCTTCTCAATCAACTGGTCCCTGAGGATTTTCTGCATGGTAGTCTCAAGAGGGCTTCCCTGAACCTGAGTGCAGCAGCTGCAAGGAGCTGATGCTCTACCCCAAAGCAAGAGCATGGGCTCTCTAGTAATGGCGGCAAACCTTTGGAGGCTTGCAGAGCGCCAGGCGGTCCTCCCTGCCTCCGGTGATGTCAAAGGGCTCCTCATCCGCCACGCTCAGGCTCTCGTCCGGCTGCGTGCGCAGCGTGAAGGAGTGCTTCTCCCAGGACAGGCGCTGCTCCTGCAGCAAGCACGTGCACATGTCAGCACTAAGGCACAAGCAAAGCCATATGCACATTACCAGCAACTCTGCACGCGCAGCATAAAGGAAGTGCTTCTCCCAGGAGAGGTCCTGCTCTTGCAGCAAGCACACGCACACCTCAGCACTCCGTCACGAACCTCAAGCAGTCTGCACATCACTTGCACACGCAACAGTCAGGATGCGTGTCTGTGGAAGCACTTCAGAGAGCTCCAACACTATCTGAAAGCAGCTTGCAGTGCTTGCAGTGTTAGCGCTGCTGCTGAGGTGTGTGCTGTGATGTTTAGCTGGAAGCCCTTTGCATATGGGGAGTCGTCCTCACCAGGGACATGTATTGCTGAAGGGCGTCGTGGTAGACAGGCAGCAGCGTCTGCAGGGAGCCTAGCCTGGCGCAGACCCGAAACGCCAGGTCATACAGCTGCATCTCGTCCAGGAAGCCCAGGTGCATCCACGACACGCTGAGCATGCTGAGCTCCGCGCCCTGCACGTGTGAGCAGGCTTTTAGCAGCATGCGCAGACAAATTTGGGTTTTTTGACAGCATTCATGTATGCAGCAGCCATTCAACGAGAATCCAGCAGGCTCATGTGGCATGGAAGCGCACTTTATTGTTGAGGCTGACGATGACATACAGTGCAATCGCCCTGAGCAGAGGTGGATGCATGAGGTGGTGCTCATTCATGAGCCGGAGGGTGTCAGTAACGATGTTCAGGTATATCTGCCTCAGCGGCAGACCCTGCACAGCACAATTGCACATTCTCAGTAATGAGCCATCCCACAGAAGATTGCTGAGTGTAGACTCCCCCGGTCCCCGCAATACAATGCGCTCGTCCTCATCATGAATTATGCCAAGCATGGGACCTTCCCCAGCTGGCGGCTCACATCGCACGACACAGCCAAGGGCATGACGACAGCTTCAGCAGTGGCAATAAACACTGTGAGCAGTGCGGTGCATTCTGATGCAGGTGGCAGGACTGGTCAGAGCAGCAGCAGCCCACCTCACGCTCGCTCATGAGGCTGAGGTCGGTGCCGGTGCTGCAGGCATCCTCGTCATCGCTGGTGCTGCTGACGTCAGCGGAGCTCTCCAGGCTGACATCCAGACTGGCATCCAGGCTGGCGTCCTCGGCGCGGCGCGCTTTGGCGTGGCGCTGCGATGGGTCCAGGAGCAGGCCAGCGTCTAGCCGGCTCCTGCCGCTGCGAGTCCCCATCTGCGGACGCATGCGAGAGTACATCAGATCAGCGACCTGGAGCAGCGCAGAATACTCTGCAGGATGCATGTCATGGATCAAATTAGGGACCTGGGGCAGCTGACAACGCTCTCAGCAGGCTTCTGCAGCCAGCTCAGAGAGTCGAGAGCTTCCGCCAGGGCAGCGACCAAAGGCAAGCTTCCGCGGACCAGACTCAGCACACAGCCTGCTTAAGCCTGACACCTTGCAGGCTGATGAGGAGACATCCACCGGGAGCTCATCAAGCAGGATGGCGTGTGTGTACCCACCAGCAGCCGCTATTAAGGAATGCTGGGGCCAACAACTGAAGTGATGAGGCAGACCACATCATCACCATATGTGTGGAGGGTGATTGCAGTATCCTGCACGTGGTGCACACCTGTCGTGGAGCAAAGTGGCCAGCAGGGCCAGATCTGGCTTCAGGTGCTGGAGGGGTGATCTTTTCAGAGACTGCGCCAATGAAGCTCTCAATCTGCTCCCGGCCTGAGCTGGTGATCTTCTCCTGCAAATCGTCCTTCTCGGCTGCACCCACAAAGAGAATGTCAGCAAGAGGGTCATTTGTTGTTGCTTGGCCGGCACCTGTACAGAGGGTAGGAAGACTGCATGCAGCACTGTCACTGTTTCTACCACTGGCAACAGCACTGCCTATCAATTCTCTCCCTGTCTTCACCTGTCGTCCAAGTCAATACAGAGCACCACCATACTCTTAAAACAGTACATGTCTCATTTGCACCGACCTCCTGCTACACGCTTCAATGTATCATGCAGGCTGCATACAAGCTTTGAGCGGTTTAGGGAGAGTAGGTGGGTGTTACCTGCTGAGGTGATCGCGCCAATTTTCTCTGTGAGGTCTTCAATCTGGAAGGTCAGCAGCGCCATGTAGGCCTCGTGGTACAGGTCGTGCACCTGCCCCGGCTGCAGTGTCTCATGCATCTCGGTGATCTGCTTCAGCACATCCTTGACAGCATCTGCACAACCAGAGAGTATTTGTCAGATACTTTCCCTCTTCACTCCATGTGGTTGATCAATTCAGAGCGCACACACCGGCGATTTCCTGGAGCCCTGCTTTGGCGCACAGGGCCCACTCAAGGCACAACAACTATGAACACAGTAACAAAGGAGGCCTTGCCTGTGAAGGGCAGTGAGTAGCCCCGGTCCAGCAGCTTCCGGATCTGCTCGCGCAGCTGCATCATGGCCACCTCGACCTTGGCAGCTTCCTCGCTGCTGCCCTGCTCCTTCTCTGCAGGCTCGTCCTCGACCCTCCAGTCCCTGCAGCCAGAGTGTACTCATTCAGCGCAAATCATCACATATCCGCCTGTCCCCGCACCCACTCAGTAGACCCAAGTGAAGCTCAAGCTGGTGTCACAGGGGCTGCTTGCCCTTACCAATCTCAGGAGCACAGACCCATCAGGTGCTGCATTGCTGTCTAGATAGTGCAAGCAATGGCAGTGCTGCACCTGTAGCGTGCGCGCAGCTCCGGCCCGTCCTGGTCCTCAGTCTCGTAGAACACGCGCTTGACGCATGGCAGCGGAACCACCTTGTTCATGGTCTGCAGGACCAGACAATCTTCAGGCTATGTATGCTCATTCGCATTTAGACACGTGCATGTGCGTGGCACAAGCAGCGACAATTTTAGACACACGAGCTCCAAGCGACATGGCAGGAGCTAAGAGCAGGGACATCAACCGGGGTCAAAAGAGAAGGCCAAGGTCTGGGTGAATTACCACTTGGTCATTGAGAGGACCGTCTGGGCCATCAAGGAGCTTCCGGATGAGGTATGCCCGCTTGATGCACCCTCGGACCACATCGTGGCAGCCGTGCCTCTCGGCGGACTGCCGCCGGATATGCAGGTAGTGCAGCTCCAGCAGCAGCTGCCCCCTGATGGCCAGCGCCCTGTCATCGCCCCGCACAGCAATCTGCACATAGCAAGGGTTGCATCTCAGTGCCTGCAGCTCCACATGTTATCATAACCACCCTTAGGAAAGCTAAACAGGATACAGCGCGATGCAATTCCCATCTTTCCAGCCTTTAAAAAGACCTCTGCTCTGTTTGTTCCACTAATGTGCATGCCTGGCGGAGCAAGCCGGCTCTTGACTACCTGATCTGGACACTGCCTGGCAACAGAGCAGAGGCTAAGCAGTGGGGAGCCACCTTCCGGCCAAAGGTCTCGCTGATGATGCCAGCGATCCAGCTCTTCTCGTCCAGGGCGTCCTCGATGTTGTAGAAGCGCACTTTGAGGTCCTTGTCGCCCTGGACCTCCAGCTCAGCCAGCCCATCTGCGGAAAACAGCGCCTTCTCAGCTCCTCACAAAACTGAGAGGTAGGCATGGAGAGATTCCTCAATATAGAGGCTTCTGAGGTGGACTGGCGTGTGCATTGGGAGGTGGTCGCGCCTCAGGAAGCAACTAGAACATGCTGTGGCAATGCGTCCTTGCCTTCTCAGGTATCTCATTATATCAAGTGTGAGTTTGCGCCACTTCTGACATTCTCTTGTTACTTCGCAGCCTGGCCAATGCATACAGACCCCTGGAGTGGCCTGGGTTTGCTGCAATGTGCTCTTGTGAGATGGAGGAAGCACTGGCAAAGAGGCTCACCAACTGTGTTGATGAGATCTTCCAGAATGTTTCTGTAGGTCTTCAGAGGGCAGTCTGGACCCTGCAGTGAAGTTTCTCACACCTCACATCCAGGCTCACTGCAACAGAGCAATGGCAGCAGCAGAGCACTAGCAATCGCTAGAAGCAGCGCACGCAATCTGTGAGTCCAGCTGCAAGCAGAGATGCAGGCTGCATGGGATGCAATGCAAGCAGAACATTGCATGTAGGATGTAGGGCCTTACAATGGCTTCAGAGAAGATCTCTACTAGGTCCCAGCTGAACTCCCTGCAGACCAGCACAGACCTGTCAACCACTGAGACTCTAAAGAATGGACTGCTCACAATACTGCGGCCGCCCAAACCACAAAAGCTGGACCAAGGCCCAGCCAAGGGAAATGCAAGTCCCACAGAACAGCGTAAGCTGGCACCGGCCTCAAAAAGGCCTTCCCTATATCCAATTCTGGACAGGAAGAGCCATCTTGACTGTGCACCACCTCGAGCTGTCCCATGGGTTGACATGTCACAGAGACAGGCTCCGACTTGCATAAGATGAGCTAGAGCCTCACGCGCTCTCGCTGGGGCCGGAGCACAGGTCCTGCATGAGCTCCTGCATGTTCTGCTCCACAGCACTGTCGGGGTCCACCAGAAACCCGAAGGACGTCTCGTTCTGCAGGATCTCCTCCGTCTGCTTCAGGGAGTCCACGGTGCTGTCGTAGATGTACACCACACCTGGCGGCTCCTCCTCGATCTGGTTGCCCAGCAGCACCTGTGCAGAGCCAGCTGTCACCTTCAGAATGACAATCCCAAGGCAGCAGAGACAAGAATCCCCGCGGCAGAGCATAAATCTGATGGCTCCTTGTCCTCACACACTGGCGACATTCAAAGGCCAGGTAAGCCTGTCACGCTCTGCTTTAGGAAGCAGGTTGCTGTTGTAGACTGCTCAGCAGCGCCTTTACAGGGCCAGCCATTGCCAGCAGGCATTATCATATAGACTATAAGCTTCCGGGAGCACCTTGATAGCATTGCTGGATAATGTACAGACAGTGCTGCACTATACCTGGTCATACAGCCTGTTCCTGGCAGCCTCCTCCTCCTGTGCGCCAACCTCATCCAGCTCATCCAAGCTGCTGGCCTTGACCGCCTGCAAGGGGGTTTCAAAGACTTTGGCAACACAGCAAGTTCAGGAACAAACAGCAGGGCGCGGGAGTGTGTGTGGCTCCTGCCAGCAACTTGCGCCCAGACATATGTCCAAAGAGGGCGGCCAGCTGCCTCTCGACGGAAGTGAAGCACACCTCAAGCAGTTGGCTCCAAGTTTAAGGAGGCATCTTCATTGTTGATTACGCAGAGGGCATGCCTCATGGGCATGCAGAGAGATGCCATGTAGAGAGGTGCCAAAGACAGGAGACCTACCTGCTCAATGTGTGGCTTGGAGGCCTCCAGGACCTCACTGCTGATGGCCGCGCTGCGCAGCTGTAGGATGAGGTCATCCGTGGTCACCAGGCGCTTGCTCTCCCAGTGGAAGGCGTTCAGAGGCTCTGTCGACGCTGGCAGAGACTTGCTGGCTGCCTCCAGCCACTGCTCCACAGCCTTGCGCTCCTGTGAGCATTGGAAGACCTGTTCACGATCTGCATCTTGTCTCCACCAGAGGTGTCTTGCAGGTAGCGGGTGTGCAGTCATAGGCAAGCTTCCTTCCTGCATACAGGGACTTGCAGGCTGCTTCAGCTACTGCATCACAGCCCTTAGGTCCTGTGTGCACCGGGAGGCTTCCCTACCGTCTGCGCTTTACTGTGTGCACATCCAATGCAGAAGCACGCATATGCACACACAGCCAGAAGTTTTCCCTCTCCCACTCAACCCCATGGAGCGCTCACTTCCACAAGATCAGCCCTCTTGATCAGTACATCAGCTCTGTAGGCATCTTGAGGCACTCCCCTAGCTGGCGCTGACGGACGTTGAGCAGCTGAGACAGGCAGCATACCTCGTCAGAGGGCTTGGAGGCGGCCAGCGCCCTCTGGATGTCTGCGAGGGTGAGCTCGGTGCTGTTGTAGACGATGCTGAGCACGAGCGCCATGTGGTCGCCGTTGCGGCCCTCTGTGGGGCCCTTGGTGGCCTCCGGCACCAGGTCCAGCATGAACTCCTGGATCTGCGCCACAATGACACATCTTAGCACCCTGTACGTAATGATGCATCATGAGCAGGACAACTTGAGATAGTTTGCCCTCTGTGGGGCCCTTGGTGGCCTCCGGCACCAGGGCCAGCATGAACTCCTGGATCTGCGCCACAATGGCATCTCTCAGGAAGCTTTACAACTACCGTCAAGAGCATGACAATGAAGAGCTTTGGCGTCAGTAGCGGCCTTCATGGCATCCAGCAGCCAGGTCCAGCATGAAATCTGGCAATGTTTCCCAGGGTAAACATGTCTCAGCAAGCTCTACCAGGTTTGTCATGAGTGGGGACAACTGTGTGAGAAAAATGCCACATGCTGGAGCCTTGGGCGCCTTTGGGCACTAGGGCCGCATGGCGTCATGCATGTGCAGGCCCATCTGAGGACAGCCAATGACGAGTGAGCGCCTGGATGCTAAGGGTAGGTCCTTCTCCTGTGAAGCGGAGATCTTACCAGTTTAAACTCCTTCTCCAGGACCTTGTCCTTCATGGTCTTCTTCTCGGTGCCCTTGTCAGCGTTCGCCTTCTTGGTCTTGGCCTTGTCCATCTCCGCTTTTTGCAGGGCCACCTACAGCGCCTCACCCCTTCAGAACCCGGGCATGAGATTCCAAAAGGGCATGCCAAACACTTGAAGATGACACTCAATCATGCTCGCTGCTCTGAAAGGGATAACACGTTCATGCCCCAGCGCGCCATGCTGCTTCTGTCTCCTGAGGGGCGATTGAGCTCTAAGCAGACAGACAGCAGCTTCGCACACAGAAAAGCAAGTACCGATGTCAAAGCAGCCTTCCTTGTCCCCATGATGCACCGTCATGCCCTAGTGACACTGTCAATAACTACAATGGCGCCTTCTCAGCAGGGAGATAGTGAATCACCACTGCGCGCATCTTGGCCGCATTGAGCTTGTCATCGTTGTTGGTGACGTCAGCTGCGGGCCGGGCTGCCCGCCAGAAGTCCAGGGAGATGTCTGCAGCCCTCTCCTGCAGCACCTTGTCCCGCGCTCTGCGGATGGCCTCCACGCTCTGCGCCGGCATCAGCGTGCTGGTCGGGCTCGCCAGGCTGAACAGCAGGTGCCTGGCGTCCAGCAACACCTGCACAAACAGAGATCCCTGAGCTTTCCTGCAGGTGTGGCTCATTTGACAATTGATCCCGCTTAGCCCTAGAACCCTGTCCTACGCCCTGCAGACTAGACTCAGCGCAGGCATCAGTGTGCTAGCCCAGCTTCCCAGGCTGAGCAGCACGCGCCAGGTTTTCAGAGCTGCTTTCAAGGAGAGCCCTTCCAGATCATGATTGTGAATGCTGCAAGCTGTCTGCTGCAGTACTAAACCCGCCTGCTGCATGCGCTCATTGCTGCGCTGCCGGGCCAACTGGCTGACAAGGCTGGACAGGGAGGCAAGCGAATGATCCGCTCCAGTCTCTGCTTAGCCTTCACTTTGGACTGTGCGTGCTGCTTTTTGCCGTGCTGGAGGTACTCCCACATCTCTCCTCACAGGCTGCAGCTGCAGAGGCAGGAGCACCAAGACTGGTGCCCCGCAGCCTCCTGAGATGATTGTAACAACAGGGTCACCCATGTCCAGGCTAGCTCTGCCTCTATATATCCGCTACACCTGAAAACCTTCCAAACATGCAGAAGATTAAAATCCCTGGCTTCCAGGGTGCAGCCGGGTCCAATATGGTGCTGTTCGGCCTCCCGGGTGCCTACCTTTGAGAGGTCGCCATCCACGTCCTGGTATGCTTGCTGCGCCTCGCCCAGCTTCAGGCGGCCCAGCTTGGACAGCGAGATCATCTGCACCAGGACGTGCTTAATCTCCCGCAGCTTCACGTCCACGCGCTCGTCCGGCGTCACTCCCACCTTCTGCAGGTGCAACAGCCTCTTGTCAAGCAATCTGCGCCGTTTCTTTGGTTAGCAATGACGGCACTGTCACCACACAACTCTGCCTGCGGCAACATTGTGGGGAACACAGAAACATCACATGAGCAGTTGACAACATGTGAAAGCGTGCAAGCATGCATGCCTCAGGCATGATTGCTGCTTCTGCAGCTCCACCAGCTGGACAAGGACATGTGGGGGTGCGCAGGTTGGAGGGCTGTACCCCTGGGTCGGAGGCCAGCTCGCATGGCAGGCGGTAGGGGTCCCCAGGCAGCCAGTCCTGCGAGGGGTCCCTCCATGCCTCCTTGGCCACGCCCTTGGTCAGGTTTTGGACGTAGATGATGCCACCCTTCAGGCCCAGCTCATCTGCAAAGTGGGCGAACAGGGCTGCGCATTGGATGGAACCTCCCTTCGCCCCACTGTGCGCGGCTTGCAGGGCACACTCGAAGTAGTGCTCCACAGGGCTGCTCCCCTCCTGCACAGACCAGATGTGAGCTGGTACATGGGCATCGCAAGCCAGGTCAAATCTCGCCAGGCCATGCATTGAAAGCACTTTCATATATAATAACGCGAGTGCGCATCAAGCGGGCATGGGCAAGCCAACACAACCACGAGCATATGCAGACAGTGAATGAGCCTGGGCTTTCAGCGAGATAGGGCTGCTTACGAAGTGGTCTGTGCGCGTGGGGCACTTTGGGCTGCACAGAATGTCCAGGCCCAGGAGATAAGCGAATTTGGCGATGTATAGCCATGCTTTGCAGTCTACATCCTCAATGCTGCCCTGCTTGAAGGCGCTGTACTTTTCCTCGAAGAGCTTCTGCCGCTTGTCTAGTGAAGCCTTGCAGTTATCCAGGTACCAGGCAGCCCATCCCTTCTGCGCCTCAGAGGCTGCGCTGCTGCTGGCTTTGCCCTTGGCCAGTGTGCCTCTATCATGACCTTTACCCTTTACCATGCTTTTAGCTGCCCGCACTGGACCACCATCTTCCTTTTCTCCTGTGCATGCTGCCAATATCTCCACACAAGAAGCACTGTCCTAGCCTAATTCCTTCACAAAACGAATTCCCTGCTCCAGTGCCGGCATCGCCCATAGCCAAATTGGGCCCCCCGCTGCTAAGACATCGGTCCCCCCGCTATTCAGTTCCTGCTTTCTGCGCCTGAAGCTCTCCTTTACCTCCGCTCGATATAACAGCAGATCCTGCAGGCCAGAGTTGAGTTCTCATTCGTTCACTCTCCATCCGCCTGATTCTTAGCCGGTCTCTTGTGAGAGGAACTCAGAGGCAGGGTACACGTTTCCAGTCAGGTGAAGGGAGTTTGCTGCTATGGCGGGTGCAGCATGCTTCAGCGGCAGAGTTGCAGCTCACCAGGAGTCCAGAGATCTGTTTACAGACGTCTTCATCAGACAGCCGCAGCGCCCAAGCCACCTTGCAAAAGCAGCGACCTGCCAGCGCCTCAAAAGCAGGATTGAGCGGAGGCATCCCCTAACCGTGGCCAGGGCAGCAGTTGCCATTCCTGAGCTTGGGGTAAGCATGGGCTACTTTGGTCGCATGTATGTGCGTTGCTAGCCCCAACAAGGTTGCCTGCAGTGACCTCAAGCACGGTGCTTGCTATCAAGACCTTCTGAAGCATGGTAATGCGATAGGACATATGCGGGCCAAGAAGGCAATGTGTTAGTGCGAGGCTTGCAAGTGCGAGCATCCTCTCTGGTGTCGTGCAGGGCCCACTGAAGGTCGATGACGTCATGACAAAGAAGATGCTGTTCAGCGTGAGAGAAGACACTTCCATCGATGAAGGTGTGCACATCAGGATGACTTGAGCTCGAAGCATGAACTGCTGTTGTGTTCGAGCGGCTTGCAATATCTGCAGCCTTGGTCAGGCCATAGCCTCTGTGCATGGCAGGGCTCATTAGCATCATTAGCATGCCAGGGAGGCTGGTGTTGGGGCGGGTCATGTCGGCAGCAAGTGTTGCCACAGATGGCAGCATGAGTCGGGGTAGCCTGGATATGTCATAGACATTGTGGAGCTGTGCCTGCTGTACTTTGGCATTGCATCGTGCTGCCTTCATCAGTGCTGAACTTGGAATTGCTGTTGCTGCAGCTCTGGATCTCATAGTGCGCCACAGGATATCAGGCCTCCCAGTATTGGACATGGAGGATAGAGTGGTGATCACTCTTTTCTCTATATCGCGTGGCTGAATCTTCTCAGTTGTCACCATACATTGGCCATCTCTGACAATTGAGATCTAGTGAGACGCCCGGACGTTATGCGTAGCCCTTACTATGACAATGTGAACCTCTGCAGGTAGGAATTGTGTCAGACTATGACCTTCTGTCCCTGGATGCAGTCTCAGGGAAGATGCAGGTAAGCATTTCATCATATACACCCCTAGAGGTTCAGTACAGTGTGGCACCCTTTGCTCCATGATGTAAAGATGCTCCAGAGGCAGAGCTGACCTCCACTGATCTGCAGCTGCATCCTTATAAGTGTTTGGTGCTGTGCAGGACACAGGCTTCTTTCCAAGGCCAGACACCAACTGGGATGCTTTCCATCAGATACAGAAGCTGGTGCTCAAGAATGCTGGCAAGATGTGAGTTGCCAACCTGCTGTCCCTTAAGCTGCACATGGCCAGAACCAATAGCAGTGGCCCAGAAGTCTCGCTCATGCTCATCATGCCTTCATCCATGTAGCAGGCGGGTTCTCTCATGCTTCAGCGTGGCAGGATGAGCGCATTTCATTACAGCGTCCGGTCTTTGAATGACTTTGTGTTGCGTATTCTGAGAGAGGAGCGCTATGACATGCAGGGTTGCTGATGTCATGACAGAGTCGCCTGTGGTGGTGAGGCGGACCACAGACATGACCTCAGCTGCGCGCCTGCTGCTTGACACCAAGGTGAGATCATGCACCGGAACTCCCTGCTGAGGCATCTCAGAGGTCTGATCAGCTACAGTACCCCCTGGACCTGCCAGTGCAGGCCAATGGCTCATGCATTGGCTGCAGTCCCCAATGACACCGAGGCTAACCTGCTGAGCAGGATGGGACAGGCATGCTGCATTCAGGGGTCCCTCTGAGCTGCCTGAAAGGACCTCAGTACTGAACAGCTTATTCCAGGGATGTCTTGCCTAAGTTTTCAAGTGCAGAGTACACAAGTGCGATGTGGTGGGTGTGCATTGCAGGTGCGGAGGTTGCCAGTAGTGGACGATGACGGTCGGCTTGTGGGGATCTTCACGAGAGGGGACGTGATCAAGGCAGCCCTGGAAGCGCGCAGGGCAGCAATGAACAACAACTGAGCAGCTTGCTGTGGTGACATTGGATGCCACATGGCGATCCAAAGTGACTTCAGGTCCGAGCTGGAATAGTCCGGGATGTCTTCATTCGTTGGGCATGGGTGTGCCTCCCAAGCTACATGACAAGCCTCACTGCATAGACAAAGCCTGGGTGGATGCTGGGATGGGCGCAAAATCAAGAGTGGCTCTTGCCTTTATAGCCGGTCATGCGTACCCTTGCTGCCCATGGGCCTACACAAAGCAAGAGAGTACTGGCTATAGCGCAGCTTAGGCACCCCGCACCCCGCCCTTAGCAACGCATGCTCATTTGAATACCTGTATATAGTGGTGTCTGACATTCTTTTGAGCCCTGAAGTGTGGTAGGTGATGTGTGAGTGGGCACTCAGCAGACATAAGACATCAGTACTTTCAAGTTGACGGAAATCTTTATCCTGATATACATGGGTGTGAGGAATTGCTCATTTGACACATGCTTCTGATTTGATGCGTCATAAGAGGTATGAAGTTGGTGCAGCATAGATTTGTGTAATGAGCTACTGTAGATCCTTTGTGTCGCCCACATGACGACGATCTCATGCTTACAGGTTGTCATGGGAGTGAGAGACTTCAAAGTGCAGATGGGCAGCGTAAACATACACATAGTGCTGCAACTATTCGCCGGTGCAGCCGTGCCTCAAGATATTGCTACTTGCTGGCAAACAGCAGGTTTGCTTCCAGCATGTGACGGCTTGTTGCGCGCTCTGCGACAGCGCCTTCATCTCGCCGGCACCTCCCTCTGGGGTGGACGAGGCACACCAATTTGACATGTGCAACGTTCTACCACTTCGCAGCAGGTTCTTCTCTCACAGTGCGATGAGTTTCGAATTCCAGCTTCTCCTAAAGCCCAGCCCGTGCCCAAAGTTACGGTTATGACTTTTTAGTCATACGGCGCTCGGTACTCTGAGAAGAGATCCGGAGCACGCGTGAAACACGCGAATGGAGCAGTGCATGCCGGCGCAGCGGAATGGATGTACCAGAGAGCATTGAGAGCCTGTACCTGCGGTTTTGACTCCTAGCATACTCTTTGGATCCTGTACCAGCTAGAACCAGAGACCTTCCGGCGGGCTTTGGGCAGGGCTGCCCCAGCCAGGCATCAGGGCACGATGGCAGCATTTAGGCTTGCTGTATGCACAGCACTCTTCAGTGGTTTCGTCCTTTGCGTAGCGCAACACAACAGCAGCAGCGCAACTGCCCCAGCGCCCTCCCTTGGAACTGATATTCCGGTAGTCAGGATACAGGCGAGGGTACCGCTGCCGACCTTGCCCGTCCTCCAGGATAGCTATACGCTGAACATTGGCGTTGCTCGTATCATGGGGCCAGGCGACAACACAAGCGACGATGATCCATACATCGAGTTCACGGGAAGAGTGTACAACCATGCGCTCGTGGCGGGCCTAGTACGTGCGAAGCAAGGTGCGATGCCTGTGTAAGCTGATTCGCCATATTTCTAATGTTAAGCCATGTTACAGCCTCGCCTGCATTGCAAGGAGAGATCCTAGCTCTTATGAAGTGAGTTCCTGGGGTGCCAGTGATAGGGCTTCTGCTGTCAATGTGATGCTTGAATGACAGTGTCTTTCTGTGCAGCTACCGTACTACGTGCGACTGTATGCAACAGACTACCTGCCCAGGTCCAGACCATCAACTCTTCGTTCATCTATGGCCAGAAGGCTTTTCCACTTTCGGTGCGCCCTACCTCAACTCTATAATGAGTCATCATCGACGTGAAGATGCTACGGTGCATACCGCCTGACCCGTGAGGAATCACATTCTTGCCCCACATGCACCACTGGTATAAGTGGCCAACAGTCCCCACTACAAATCGTTGAGGCAGATGTCCATCCGGCATGGACAAGTCAGCAATCGCGTCAAAGCGCGCACGCTCTTGCACGCATAGGTTGCGTGGACATGCCTGGCAGAGACCATTGCCCTGTTCCGAGCATGCATGCTGCGCTGTGCAGGACGGGCAGTCATACAAGGACCCCAACATTGCTGCCCACCATTTCCATGGGCATTACGGCAACCCGGGCACGGACAATGTGCCCTGTGACCCCCCACCGGCAGCAGGCAACACCTGCTACAGGGGCGACAACATCTTCGCAGAAATCGACCCCGGGCAGTGCAACGAGTACCAGTACGACATCTCCCCGGTCACTGCGCCCGGCACCTTCTGGTGAGCTGCTCTGCATGCGCGTCATTACACCCAGTGTATCTGCCCTCCTAAGACTGGTCTGGACTAGCTCCTATAAGGCTGCTTGACAGAGAATTCTGTGAGCCCTCAACGTACAGTCTACATCTGACCGCCTATCAGGACCTGCTTGAAGACTACAGTGGTACAAGCCTAGGAGGCACCAGGGGTAGAATGCAGTGCGTTGTGATTGGTATGGTCCGAGTGGTCATGTGAAAGCTGCCAGCAGCAGAAGCCAATCAGTCTTGGTATCCTAGACATTGGGCGAAGTGCTGGGTGCCCTGCAGGCAGCACCCCCACCACCAGGGCTCCACAACGCTCATGATGCAGACCTGCAGCGTGCCGCTCGTGCTGGACGAAAACTCTAATGGGGGCTTTGACTTCCTGGCAACGCCCTCCTGCAAGCCCTTCCGGCCTTTCTTCAGCCCCGAGAATGAGGTCATCATGCACATGCAGGTAAGCCTGCTTAGCTTTTGCTTGCAGAAGCCTCACCTGACACATGCAGTGTGCTGCACACAAACAAGCACCGCCTGTCTGATCCTGGGTGTATATCTGTTTCGCATGCACATGTTCCTGAAGACATTGTAACACCTCTGCTGTATACATCACCATTGAGCAGAAGAAGGGATCCTCTATCAGCGTAAGCTGTCCAGCATCGTTTAGGCATCCCTGGCTGTCAGGATGGCTCTAGGACAAGATGGCACAGCACTCCTGTAATCTACTGGCTGAAAAGATGCTGACTAACTTTTCATTGTCTGTGCAGACCTTCTTGATGGCTGTCGAGCCCAACAACACTGACTTGCCAGACACCAACCCCGGCCCAACAGACGACGGCTACATCGCAGTGGCTGAGAAGTCCATTCCCCAGGACCCCTTCTGCTGCTCTGGTCCCATCAAGGACGAGATTGGTCAGTCTCTCTGCCTCTCCATAATGCCTGATCCTATGATGCAGATCGAATTTCTCATGTCCAACAACCCCTCATGACTATGTGCCCTTCTGCTCCTCTAGTCTGACCCCCATTGGGCCTGTCCAAGACCTGGCTCATAAAGAAGGCATGTGATGGTTTCCAGGGCCTTCTGCTGCATTGTCCCCAACAAGCAAATAGTTGACTCCACGGGAAGTTCTTATGTCATGAAGTCCTCTCGCCATGAAGTCCTCTCGCCCAGGGAGCAGTACTGGCCTACCCACTGGCCTACCCAGGCCTGCTCCATGTCAACTACATTCAGTTGTATATGCTCGTGTGCTTCCAATGTCGGGTGCTGAATGCAATTCATGTAATGCAGGCCAGGGCAACTGGACGGGCATCAATGGAGACAACAGCACGGGCGATGGCTGGGTCTCGGTCTCCCAGGAGCCCTTCTATGAGAAGCACGACGGATTAGACTCCGAGTTCACCATCATCAACGGCGTCTACCAGCCCATCATTTCCATGACGGTGCGAGCCGCCTCTCGTTCTGCATTCTTGCCTCTTTCACATGTACTTCATGCCTGCACAATGTGAAAATGATGTGTCAAGCCGCTGCAAGCTATGGCGTCCATGCCATGATTTTGTTTTTGGGCCTCGTCATCAGTCTCTGCCCTCTTGCAGCGGTGCTGTGCAGAGGCATGTATCTCATATGTCCACAGTGCATGCCATAAGACTGTCATGGCATGTCTTGTCAGTGGGTGCAGAAACTAGGCACGGCTGTGATGCACTGTGGCACGTGAGTATACCCCATTTTTAAGTTTGCTTGAAACACCTCAGACGCATGAGCAGGCAAGTAGTAACGTTGTATGATGCATGCAGGCGGGGCAGGTGTACAGGTGGCGGATGGTCCAGGCGTCCACCATGAAGTGGATGGACCTGAGCCTAAACGGGACCGGCTGCTACTGGGGCATCTACAGCCGTGACGGCAACTTCCTGCGCAGCTTCCCGCGCATGACTGACCATGTCGTCATGTCCGCTGCCAACAGGTGTGCAGAGATCCACACATCTTCATCTTATAAGCGCTCAGATACTAATGCAAGTGCATCCTCAGCCTGCCGCGCATGAGGACTGCCTTTGCCTAGTCCAAATGGCACACATTGGCCAAGCATACATCGCTCCAGTCCTTGCATGAGCTCTGACCCTCACCTTTTATGGTGTCAGGTCAAGACTTGAGGAGCTGCTCTGACCCACGCATTTTCAGAGGGCACAACTTTCACGATGGCCTGGCCTGCAACCTGGCTTCTAGCATGCAAGTGTCTTACGAGGCCTTGTGCTGGGTGCAGGGTGGACATGATGGTCATCTGCGAGCCAGGCACCTACCAGCTGCAGACTGGGCAGGGACCTTTGAGCGTGGACCCTGGCTGCGGGAGCTCCCACTGCGAGCTGCTCAACCAGACCACAATGGCCACTCTGGTGGTGGTGCGCCCCTCCCCTTCCACAGCGCAGGATGTGCAGTAAGCAACACCCAAGAATACCCCTGGACTGAGGCTTCAAAGTCTACTTTGTGTGGCTCAATCCGGCGCAGCCATCTGTGGCTGGGGCTGCAGAAGACTAGAGTGTGTCAGTGAGGTGTCTGGGTCAAGAGTTGCTGTGCACCAGACAGCAGCAGGAGCAGTATTGCGCTCGCTTCACAGACATGTCACCGGCAAAGTTATCCCTGCCGCGAAAGCTCTTGCATCATGCAGCATGACCAGTGTCAAGGACACCTGTCATACACTCTCTCCTGCCGAGATGATTTTGAATCCTACCTTCCTCAGGGTCCAACAATACCCATGCCTGAGCATGCTCTGACCTGTGCAGAGCGCCCAGGGAGGTTACCCGATCAATGCGTCTGCGCCATTTGGGGCTCCCAACTGCGAGCCCCAGTTCCCCACATACCTGAATGACCTCAGGTAAGCTCATAGCTGCCACCTGTATGAGCTCTCATGCTCACAAGTGAGGGCTTTGGCGATGGAGTCAGGTGTCTGGCTTGGTGCAGCCTGTACAGCAATGGCACTCATGAAAGCGATGAAGCCTACTATATAGCCATGACAGCGGAGGGGCTTGTACGTGAAGATGAGGCTGATGCTCTGGAGAGGCTCGCAGTATGTCTGAACACTTGCTGCATGGCATGCTTTCTCTGCTGCGCTGCAGTACAGTGAGGCAAACCGCTGTGTGATGGTCTGGTGCCTGTTCAGGAACACTCCGGCCAGCAAGGATCAGATGAACTCCGTCACCTTCCAGGGCCTGCTCAACTTCACCAACAGCCAGCAGCAGGCTGGGGCAGCTTCCGGAAACTGCCTGCTCAACAGCGACATCTATAACGAGAACTCCCCCATGCAGGAGGTGCGCTGCATTGTTCCTTTTCCGTCCCCACTCATGCTGTGCTGCCAAGCCAGGCTTGCACATGTGCTACCTCCATAGGCTTCAGGGTTGAAGCGCTGGACTCCTGATTCAATTGCAAAGTGAATAAAACTTGACAGGGGGTGATCTGCAGCGGTCCTTCATGGCGTTACAGACTTGCAGAAACAGGACAGTCAAGCCTGCTTCACCATGAATGAACTGATGTGAGAGCAATCTGCTGCAGGTGTTTGGGGAGGTGACGGAGCTGCAGGTGGTGAACATTGATCAGCATCCGTACCATCATCATGTGCAGCCGTACCAGATTGTCGCAATGGACAATGACACGGATGCGATGAACGCCTGGTGGCGGGTGAGTCACCCTTCCGGCAAAGTGCAAAGTTTGGCCTCCTGACTGGCGCGCTAGAACGCGAGCAAGGTGCCCCCACGTTGTAGCAATGCAGTGAGCCGTAGTGTTGCAGACCACACCTCTGCATCAGAAGGTCTTGGCTGCTCATTGGTCACGGTAGATGATTGGTATGTGCCGGGGCAGCAGTAGGTGGCACAGGCGATTTTCCAGGATTGCACAAGTGAGCATGCAGTGCAGATCATGAAGTGATGACGGCTTTGCCAATGCAGGTTGGGGATTATGTGGACACACTGCTGTTGCCGAGCACCGGGATGCAGGCTGCTACAGTGAGATGGGTTCCAGGGCCAGCAGAGATTGTAGGTGTGTCTCGCATCACATGATGTGCTTTGTCCTTGCGCAAGATGTCTTCATGGCAATCACAAATTCCCGGGGTACCTACCTGGTGTGGCAATGCTGAGCATGCTGTTAAATGGATACTGCCCAGGAATGCATGGGTTTTCAGCGCTTGCATGTGCTGATGGCTTTTCTGCATCTCAACAGGGGGAGGATATGCACTGCTGCACTGCCACATTTCACCGCACTCAGATGAGGGCTGTATCATGAAGACGCAATTTCTAGAGAAGAGGTGCGTTGACGTCCCACATGCATGTCCTCTTGCTGTCTGATCATCCATTGCAAGTGTGAACAGCCGAGCATGTGGTCGGTGTACATACTGTACTGACCTCCAGCTGTTGCAGCATATGTGCTGCTGTCAGTACATGAGCAGTCTCGTGGTGTGGCGGGTGTTCTGAACCCTGTTGGTTGCACATGGGCTGCAAGCATGGCTGAGCGGTCTCTGTATGTGGCAGGTACTTTGAGCCCTACGCCAAGGGCATCTCCAACGGAGCGGCCGCAGGCATTGCCATTGCTGTGCTGGTAGCGTTCTTCGCCGCGGTGGTGTTCCCCATCGCCTGGTTCAAGCGCCAGAAGGCGCAGCGCAAGGCGCGCGAGAGAGCCGCCTTGGACCAGTCTCGCACCAGGCTCATGTCCCAGGACAACGCCAGCGATAAGCTAGAGCGTGTGTGAGGCGCCGCCCGCTGGATGTCTCTCGGGGGTTGAGGAGGGCCTTTGGGATTGTGCCCAAGGCTTCGTAGAGGGTGCCAAAGGTCAGTCCTGCGCATAGCGCATGCATTTGGAGACTGATAGGGACCAGCTGGAGCGGTTGTGAGAGAGAGCACTTCTAGATTTCAGAAGGGCATCCCGGTGGGATATGCTTTTGGCAGGATATTCTGTCCTACCCAGAGAGCCCTGCCATTGAGGAGTCACCTGCCACGCCCTGGACCACTGTATGGCACAGCTGCTTTGGCTTGTGAGCCTGGCTGATAAGACAGGCCATGACATGGTGCGCGGCTCTCTTCAGACAATCAGTTGGGGAACGGGGAATGGGATGAGCATGGCAAGAAAGATAAAGCTGGTGGGAAAGCCTTTGTGGAGCCCACCTGCTCTACCTTTGACTACAGCAAGTCCTGGAGGGACGCTGCTGCACAACCGCAGCTGCATTTGAGAACGTCGCACGGCTCTGTTCAAGACTCATTACACACTTTCATAGGAGCGTAGCCCGTATTCCCACTGCACCATCATTAGCCAGCAGCTGGATGGCACTTGTCCTTGTCTTGTCCGTAGTACTAGCGCGTGTGGTCTACAAATTTGGCGGCTACCATTGTATGGTCGACCGGAGGTCAGATTACTCCTGCAATGAGGGCACTGTCTGTGCGTTGGGCCGCTTCAAAAGGGGTGCCTCCAAAGTGGAGATGACATCACGTACAATCGTAAGGTCTGTAGGATGGAATGTGTCATTTCCCCCGTCTCTATTACCTGGCACCATCAGTACAATGAGTGTGACTGTATGCGGCTATAACGCCAGTGATGACATCTTCGGATGGAGAGTGAACCATGGAGGTTGGGGACTCTGTCCAGTTGTGCTTCTGCAGATTTGAGCCTCAGAACAATGGGGGACCGTCCCTGGCACAATTGCGCCAGGGATGGAATTGCAATTGACCAGTAAGAGTGCAGTACATTCCAGGCTATGTCTACGGGCAATACTGCTGACACGGGTGCCTTTGCTTTCCACTGGCATGATGTCACATACTCTACCCCAGTGCTCTACTGACACAACTCCTTCAATGTCGAGTCTCCAAACGCCAAGCTTGCATCCTGTTGAGACCACAATCTGTTTTTGCAGGGCTCGACCCGTAAGCACTCCGGCCTCCATCTGTCTCTGAAACCCAGTCTTGAAGGCTATGTCATGGCAAAACTTCCTGCAGTGCTTTAGCGCACATTCCGTTCTAGACAGCTTTCTTGGGTCACGGTGCGCAGCAGATGCGCAGGCAGGCACCTTCCGCACTACTGCCCCATTTTCACATACGAGAAGCACTTTGACCTGCGTATGGGTAGATGGCTCAACCAGAGGACATTCGGCCCGAATCTCCAAGCGAAGAGACACAATCAGCTCCTGTATGCCGAGACTACAGCTGAGAATAAGAGTATCAAGCTGTCATAGGCTTCTTTGAATGCAGATCGCCCGTTGAACCTCTGCCCGAAATTGGAATCTGTTGGGCAGTGCCCGAAGCGTGCCTTGCTCGTGTTTCTTGCCGCAGGACACACAGCGATGCAAAGGCTGCGCCGCAGCAGCTACACGATTGAATAGAGCATATAAGACCACAGAAGTGCTGGCATTGTGCTGAGTGTAAGCAAAGCATTGGCGCTTTGGTCCCGGAACTGCGAGGGACGTCGGGGTGGGGTCAGGATTGTTCGGGATTAGGGCTTAGCTTATAGTACCGTGACAGAAGACAGATAGAAAACAAACTTTGCCCGTCATGCCGGACCTGTTCTCCATCTCGGCGATGTTCATCCTGTTCAGGGAGACGCTGGAGGCGTGCGTCATTATCTCGGTGATGCTGCAGCTTTGCATGAAGCTCAAGCTTAAGCAGCTTAGAGTATGGGGTAGGCATACCCCCCAACCTGGCTGCAGACCTGCATGATTCCCTGACAAATAGACTGGGCGTGCATGCAGATGTGTTACACTGGCACGTCCACCCGTAAAACCCTGATACGAGTGCCCGACTTGCGAATGCAGACTGTATCCACACGTTGTGATGCTTGCAGTGTGGGCGGGAGCTATCGGGGGTGTGGCTTTGGCCATCGTCATTGGAATCATCTTCATCGTCATATTTTATGTGGCACAGCAGACTGTGTTCCAGGGGAGTGGCAAGAATATTTTTACGGGAGTTCTGATGCTTATAGCCTCCTTCATGATCACTTTCCTGGCGTTCGCCATGCTGAAGATTAGGGGCTATGAGGAGAAATGGCAGGCCAAGCTGGAGGGAGCAGCTTCACAGATGGTATGCTCAGTTTCTCCGCCCATGCATGTCCGGCAGTGTATTCACTGTCACATTAAGCTCTGCGCAACGCCAGGGAGTCCCCTATGGCAATTTTCAGAGCCACATGCCTTATGCATTTGGGCTTGGTGGACACTATGCAGATGTCAGACATGGGAACATTGTGGACATCGAATCCCATTTTCCACATTTGTCACACAAAGGCAGCAATAAGCATGGGAACTCTCAGGTGCAACGGCATGATCAGGCTGTACGGCAAGGTGCATGCAGAAGCGACCACAAAAGCTTGAATGCTGTCGTGCGGAAGTCCTCTGCCATGGGTACTGCCATGAATACATTGCCACATGCTGCTGCAGAAAGCCGGGTGCATGCTGTGGTGCGGGAGGCTTCGGCATGCGGAGTGCTGGTCTCAGTGTGAAGAGCGGGCTGGTGTCCTGGTTACTGTGAGTGCTGATACACTGCCATGTGCTCCTGCAGAAAGGCGGGAGGCCATCAGGGTGGTGGCAGGTGTTTCTACTGGCCTTTACCACAACCCTGAGAGAGGGCCTGGAATCCGTGATCTTCCTCTGCGGCGTCTCAGCGGGCATCGACCCCCGCTCGATACCCATCGCGGGAATCGTCGGCGTCCTCATCGGGGTTGCCGTCGGCGTCGCGCTGTACTACACGTGAGCGCCGAAGATCCCCTCGTGATGCGCCTGCAGTATGTAGTGCCTGTAACATCCCCGTAGCGGCCCATCATTGACATCCATGCTGCTCTTTGGGCGTGCAAGTTCATGCGCCAGCATCTTTGATGTGCATTCCTTGCTTCATCAGGCCTGATCTTCCCAAGGCAACTTTTGAGGCTACAATCTTGTGAGAGAGAGGCCTTGAATGCACTGCAGGGGTCGGCAGATTAAGGACATTGCCTGGTTCATGATCGTCATGAGTGTCCTGCTGCTTTTCATTGGAGCAGGTGCGCTGCACAGTGTAGCTTCATATACTCATCACACCTAACTTCTGTGCCTTCTTCACTCGGCACAACACTCTGCCACGTGTTCATGGCATTGCCAGGACGCTGTGTTAGACACAAGGCGTGGCTCGGATGCCACTGCTAGGGCTAGGAAAGGAGATGTGCCTTGATGCCCGGCAGCCACAGACGTGCATGTGTGGTCGCCGCCACAAAAGGGTGTGTAGGCAGCCTGTCAGGTGGGTGAGTCGTCTGTGGGCGCCTGCTGCAGGCATGTCGGCGAGGGCGTTCACCCTGTTCCAGAGCGTGGGCTGGTTCGGGTATGCCGGCTACCCCAACAGCGCGCGGCCCTGGCAGAACAAGCAGCTCTGGGACTGGAGCCACTGCTGCAGCGCAGACGTCCAGCAGAACCGCTTCTTCGGCCTCATCGCTGCCCTGTTTGGCTACACGGTGCGCGCTCGCGGGCCAGGCAGTGCATGCTCTTGCGTGGGCTGCCTGCTCTTGTCGAACCCTGACTCTCAGAGGCCAGTACCGCATCATAAAGGGGCGCAGCCGCCTGCACTGTGGCCAGCATAAATAACCCACGTGCTGGAAAATCATCTGTAGAATGGCCCAAAATCTTGGATAAAGTGGGTAGTAAGCCTGCCACACGCGTGCAGGACTCAGGAACAGCAATCTGGCTGTTTGCCTACTTCGGCTACTGGCTGGAGGTGATCATTGTGTTGGCCTCTCGCGCAATCAAGGGAAGCCTCATGAGCGCTAAGAAGGCGCCTGGTACGGGCAAGGACGGCCCTCTGGGCACAAAGCTTCTGCCCACCAACAGCACGGGCAATGTGTCCCCAACCACTGCCAAGGCAAACCAGAAGGCTGCAGGTAAATCTTCTTAGGCACGACAGCAGCTCACGGCAAGCTGCAGCCTGGGAAAGCAGAGCTCCTGTCAATGCTGATTGCACCATGTTTTGGCATTGACAGGCGGCAAGGCAGTACACCAATGAGAAGCACATGTCGTGACTTTGGCTCCCTTCCTGTTGCAGCAACCATTACACGGTGTCTGATACACACATGGGCACTATACCTGAAGGTTGCTTGTGTGGTGATGCAGATCTCGAGCAGCCTGTTCAGGCCGAGCGGGCCAATGGCAAGCCAGCGCAGATGGAGTTGGCCAAGACTTCATCCTGAGCTCTGGTCCATTGCCAGCTCTGACCCATGCAACAGCGGCTACAGCAGCAGCTCAACCTCCAACTCCCAAGGGTTGAAGCACTGTGTTGTTCTGCTGGAGTGTGTGATCGCCCAGCAACAGCTGCAGGCCAATGCCTTGCCAGCGGAGAGTCTCAAATACAAGTTTTGTGTGGACACAAGAGGAGCGCACATGTGACACGCTTGCATCTGCTCATGTTCCAGTTGGACCGGCGCATGAGTATGTGCAAGCTGAGGGCGTCTAGATGGCTAATGTTTGCACCTCGGGTTGTGGAACGGCACATTGTCTGTTTTAATGTCAACACCTGTGACAAACACGCAGAAAGTCTTCTTCCTTTGCCTGGTCAAGGAGAGACATTTGCCATTGCCAACTGTTTTGAGAGGCCCCCAGGAATTGCAGAGTCCGTCATGAAGTTGTACGCAGATAAAACACCAATACTGATGACCTTCCGTCCTAGGCTAGGACTGTCAAGAGACATGCATTATGACCCAGGTCATGAGGCAGAGAGATTTTGCACATGGTCTGAGAATCGATGTGCCTGGACCAATACTTTGTAACTTCTCTAGAAGGCTCCTGAATGCAATTTTCCAGCTATGCAAAGGACATCAGAGACGGTGGTCAACATTCTGCAACATGCGCATATGCTCCTGGACTTGCTTTTCCCAAAATTGCAACACACAGAATGGCTTGTCCTGCTTTCTGTACACAAGCCTGGCGGTGCAATTCAGTCACTGTTGTTACCCACTTGCCTTCAGAACTCTAGGCGACTGAACAACCATGCCCTCTGGGTTCACCATGCTGATCGCCTGATTGCCATATCCCACAATGCTCAACAAGCCAATGACTAGAGATGCAATCTTCCTGCTGCATGCTGCGGCGGGCCGCAGCACAGCTCATGCGCCTGCTGCTTGCCGCTCAGAGCTTCTTTGGGTCTGTCTTCTCATCCTTGCTGTATTTGTTGACCAGCTCTGCCAGCTTGTCCTTGGATGCACCCACCAAGTCATCCACCTTCTTGCCATCCTGCGAACAGGCATGGCGCTTAACAAATCACCCTCCTCCTACCCAATGTCTGTCCCTTCCACACAAGAAAGCATGCCAGTATTGCTCATCTACCAGACAGCATGGGACACAGTCCTCATGTGGTCGAGGAACACCCCATCCAGAGTCGGGGATGGTCTGTGCAGGTAGATCTTGTGGGACGTGCTGTGCCTCCAACAGCCTAAAGAACAGCGATAGAGCAAGCGTTGAGGACTGTGGGGAGGTGCTACGTGGTGACCTACCTGCCATACTTGGAAGGTGGGCATGGCACTGATTCCACACTCAGCAGCAACCGCCTGCACCAGCACACATTGGATGCATGAGAATCAGGTCGCCAGTCTTCTGGCTCTGGCGCACAAATTTCGCCCTACTGGATGCATGCAATCTGCTGCAAATTCTACAGCTTGCTTCTGACTGTTACAGAGAGATAGTCCTCCGTAACAATTGCCGTGCTGAGCGGCTGACGCCTGACAACAGCCCCACAACAAAGCAACTGTTGCTGAGGAACAACCTCTATGAGTGTGGCACTGCATGACCTTAGCATGAGCAGTGTGGTAACATGCTAATGCTGGGTCATAAGAACGTCTCTCACCTCATTGGCGTCAACGTCCACTGTCAAGAAGACCAGAGAGGGGTGCTGGACACTAAGAGCAGCAAACACTGGCCCAATCATTTTGCATGGTCCGCACCTGCACATAGAGGAGAGGCATCTTGCATTAATTAGCATTTACAGCAGGCCAACATTCCCAGCTCCAAGGAGATGACCCCTGGTTGCTTCTCTGCGAGTGCTTACCATGTAGCAGTGAAGTCCACAATCACCTGCGCGCCCAAGTGATACACTGAGGAGCTGGATGCACAGAGAAGTGGGAGAGGCATAGATGCGTGAGCGCCATCTTAGCACATAGATGAGTAGTCAAGAGACCTTTGCGATGCACTGAGGCTGCAGCCAATGTGGGGTGTGCAGACACCGTCTGTGGTCAGAAAAGCAGGATGCGACTGTGCTTACCGTCTTCTTTCCTGCCTTAACGTGCTCGTCCCACTGAGCCTGGTCCTTGACGACGATGGCATTGCCTCCTCCCATGGTGAATCACGAATATATAGGACGGCTTTACAAGCTATTTAGTGCAGCAAGAGAGCTGTGAACTGACATTACATGACCATCCAGGAAGCAGCAAGCCTTCTCGTGAGTATTGCCACGACGGCAGAGGGCGTCCCTGTCGTCTTGGGAAGCAATTGGCTGGCAGGCGTTCATTGCTCTAGCTGAACCGCTATTCGCAACGTAGATCGGTATTTAGAGTGAAAGATTGTGCAGTGCCAGAGGAGACACGACTTGTGATTGTTAAAACGTAGCAGGCAATCTCACAGAGTTTTTGCTAGAGACATCGCTTGTGAAGGCTGTAAGAGGGCCGCCGAAGGCATCAGGATAGGAAGTGAGGCTGCTGCGGATCCTCTGCGTTGCAAGAACGATCATCACTTGCGGGCTGACGGTGTTGCACTTGACGTGTGTAACCCTATTGTACACTGACGCAGGACCGTACATGCCCAGGAGCAGCCACTGAGCAGGATGTACGGCCTCGAGGCGTTGTCCTTCAACGTCAAGGACGGCTATGTCGGTGAGAGTCGAGTGCTGATCAGCTGTAACAATGCCCTGCTGCCCTATCAGGGCAGATGGGTGTCCGAAAGCGCTCATGCTTAATTCATGTACACCTCTTCTGTCTCAGATATGCTAAAATATCGCTCTCGATGCTGCTCAGATGCAGTGGTGAGGGGACACAGATCAGGACTGCTCACAACTGCAGACTACAATAACCTCTGCCAATGTGAGACACTGGACGATATAAAGCTCAATCTGGTGAGTATACGCCTGCCTACGCTTCATATTCCGCGCAGACCTCAGCCTATGAGCCTTTCATGCTTACTCCCATACCTTTTGCCTGGCGCTGCTGGGGATCCGCATCTTCAGCATAGCACAATTGCCACAATGAGAGTACAGCCCACGATGCTGCACTATTGACAGGATTTGTGCATGCAGACAAGCACAGACTATGGGCCATACCTAGCCAATGAGCCCTCGCCTCTCCACACCACCACTGTGGTGGACAGATGCACAGAGAAGCTCGTGGATGACTGGAACAAGCTCAGAGTGAATGTGAGCCCCTCCTGAGCTCCCTGCACCCTCTGCCATCCTGCCTGCCAACGCCACATGCCCCATGACGCACCAATTTGTAATCATGACAATGTCTGTGGGCTGGCCCTCGTCACTGCTTCTGGCAATTCTATATTGCACACCCCATGACATCCAGCTTTTATTCATGACATCGTCTGCGGCCTAACCCTTCATACTGCTTCTGGCGTTTATGCTCCATTTCCCAGGAAAGTTGTTGACTTGCACCAGAAGCTCTGAGTATTGCGTGTGCTGCTGCAGGCGGATGAGCCTCTGGCAAAGTTCCTGGACTACTGCACCTACGGCCACATGATCGACAATGTTGTGCTCATTGTCACAGGAAACCTGCACGAGCGCGACGTACATGTGAGGCCCTCAGTAGCAACCCACACCACAGTATGCTACAACGCAGAAATCTGTGAGAGGCACAGTGACAGTCCCTGTCTGTGTGCAAAGGAGAAGGCGCTGTGCGCATAAGCCTGCATGAGCTGGTGATGTGCAGAATCATGTATCCAATTTGCCAGATTGTTAGCCCAAACAACTTGGCCCAACATGATTGTGTTGTACGCAGGAGTTGCTGGACAAGTGCCACCCGCTGGGCATGTTTGACTCCATCGCCACGCTGGCGGTGGCCTCCAGCATGCGCGAGCTGTACCGCCTGGTCCTCGTGGACACACCCCTCGCACCCTATTTCTCTGAGTCCCTCTCTGCAGGTAGGAAGCTTTTCTACAACTTGCATGCCAAGGGGACCATGTGTGCTGTACCTGAGAAATGTCTTCGCCTTCTAGAGCTGACTCTAAGGCACACACAAGTCTCTGTATTACACGAGACACTGTGTCTCAGAGTCTCTCTGGGCATGTCAAGACATTTCTCAAGGCACTTTGTGTGCAGGGTGTCAAGCAGTCTGAAATTTTGTGTGCTATAGGGCAGCACGCCACTCTGCAAGCCTGGCCCTCCCTGGAAGGCTGTGCAGAGACGCGCCTGTTTGCTCATCTGATGAGTCTCATGAGCTCTGAGAAGCACATTAAGATGTGATATTGTAACAATGGTCAGCAGAGTGTGTGCAAGCGGCTTGTGTGGCTTGAAATTTGTGTGTGACTGCAGAGGACTTGGACGAGATGAACATTGAGATCATGCGGAACACCCTGTACAAGGCCTACCTGGATGACTTCTCAGCCTTCTGCAACAAGCTTGGCGGCACCACTGCTGATGTCATGGGCAACCTGCTCTCCTTTGAGGTGCCTTCCGTGGTCCCATAACATTATATGAGATGACTTTGTCTTACAAGGGTCAGCTATAAGGAAGTGATCACATGATGAATCCAAGGCTCAGGAAGTTGCAGTGTGAATCCTGTCAGGTCACCTTTCATACTCCAATTCAAGGCAACATGTACAGGCAGTGCTGCATGTGTGGAGAGGAACTGCGCCTGTCGTATTGCCCACCTCAAGAGCACAGCCTCAGTGGCAAATGTGCTGTACTAAAGAGTACACACTCCCCCAACTGCAGCTGGAGCAGTGTGGTGAGTGCTTCCTCTGTGTGCAGGCTGACAGGCGGGCGCTCAACATCACCCTGAACTCCATCGGGACAGAGCTGACGCGGGACGACCGGCGCAAGCTGTACAGCAACTTTGGGCTGCTGTACCCGCACGGGCACCACGAGCTGGCCAGCGCGGAGGACTTCGACCAGATCAGGAATGCCATGGAGAAGTGCCCCCCCTACCAGGCCCTCTTCAACAAGCTGGGCTACGGCGAGAGCCAGATGCTGGACAAGGTGGGCACATCTTGTCATGGCTCACCCTGTCAGTACTTTCACATGTCAAAAGAGGCAGAAGGCCATGCAGGGGAGCATACTGGCGCTTCTGCATGCTTTTTGCGTCTTATGGGGATGAGAACCCTCCTGAACGAGTAGTGCATCTGCACGCAGAGTCACACTGCTGCCCGGCAGTGATTGTATGGAGGCTGCTGCTGCGCCTGTTTGCTTTGCGCCAGCAACTTTTGCCATGCATGCCTGGGAAATTGCCTTGCGGCTATATGGTAGAAAGCAGATGTTATAAGAAGCGCTCGCAAGCCTGTTTTGTACTGCAGGTGCTGTATGAGGAGGAGGTGAGGCGGTTGACAGACACATTCGAGCAGCAGTTCCACTACGGCGTGTTCTACTCCTACATGCGCTTGCGCGAGCAGGAGATCCGCAACCTGATGTGGATCTCGGAGTGCGTGGCCCAAGACCAGAAGTCCCGCATCATGGACGGCATCGTCTTCCTCTTCTGAGAGGAGTGATGAAGACTCAGTCATCCAGTTCCAGCAAGCATCTGGCATTTCCTGGGGTCTTGCGCTGTACTCAAGAGACCTCGGCAGGGTTGCAAATACTATCAAGATGAGCCTTATGAGCATTGCCAATCAGTGATCAAGCATGTGCGGGGTGTGAAGCCAGATGTCCACCCATACTGACGTACTGCCAGGACACAGCTATCCCTGACAAAGCCTGCTTTAAACTCTATGCGAGAGCGGATGCAGAGACAGAACCAAGACATGTAGATGCCTCAGCCTTGCATCAGTCATAGGGAGTGACATGTAAGAGGTCTACAACATTGATGGATCTGAATTGTTCTGCCTACGCTACTGTGCATCTAATATCGTAGTCTCAAGAAGCATTTCACGCAAGAGACTCGAGCAACTTCAACCCATATCATTGTGGTCACCTCTTGTGCTGAACACAAATTATTTCGCAAGCCTTACTGATCACAACGCCAAGTCCCTGTCTACTCAGACCTTTGCTTATAGTGCCAAACAGCATTGACACTCACGCAGCTACTGAGGCCTTTGCGGCTTCCAAGAGGTCAGAGAGCTGGTCTGTGTAGAGGTCTGGATGAATGGTGTTTTCCGCTGACAACAGCGCTTGCTCTGTTGTCACTCCTGCTCAGCACACACATGACTTTCATTAGCAAGCCAGAGGTTGATGAGTCGGCCCGTTGCGCAAAGCTCACTTGCTAGTGCGGCTGCTCGACCCAACAACAGCGGAACACGTGGGGAGGGCTGTGGATCAGGCGACTGACCCCTACAATGTGTGCAAACTCTGGGCAGGCTCACAGATGATGGTCACTGCCTCAAAACATCTCTGTAGATCATATCAGCCTCAAGTGTGGAAGGTTGCCTCACCTGACAAGACGAGCATTGTGGTGAGACCCCCATGTTGCCCGAACAGGATGTCTGTGTCTAGGCGGTCCCCCACCATGCAGATCTGGTTTCGCCGCAGCCCGAACGTCTCTGCAATGTTGGCCAGCATGAACTCCGCTGGCTTGCCAACCACTGTAGGCTCTCTCTTTGTTGAGCCTGCAAACACAAGGACAACATCCTTCCCATGCTTGCTCAAGGCGGTTCCACAGCTACTTCAGTGTGGGTACTACACTGCCAAACACGTCAGCAGCCTGCCGTCACGTCATCTTCAAGAATCCATGCACGGTCTCACAGCTCAGAATCCGCCCGGCTTTGAGGCAGCAGAGAGGGATGCATACCCTACTATGACATGGTCATGCAGCTTATCAGGCCAGTCGCCCCTTCTCTGTTTAGAAACCCCCTGCATAGTGTTCACGCATGCCGCTTGTCGGCTCACTGGTCAATACCCAGAGACCTACCCTTGATGGCACCAACCATGGCGCCGTTGCCTGCCCACTCCTGCGCGTCTGTCAGGTGTGTCTTTGCGTCCAAGTTGGTCGCAATAAAGTGGCAGCCGGGGTTCTCGCTGATGCAGAGCGTGGCGTACTGGATCTTGTGGTAGTTGATGTGCCTGTCAAAGCCCACCACCACTGCGCCCACCTGTGTCACATGCCCTGCTAGTTAGAGACATCCTGGTGGGATCATCATATACACCAGCTGAGGATCAGGCTGCAAAATTCCAGTCGCCATGATAGCAACACTGCGTAAACTGCGGTACAGGGCATGCAGAAGTACAGTCTAGTGCAAACAGCGCTGGATGAGAAAGGCATTGTGGACAATCACAGCGCAATTGTATGTCCCTGTCACAGATTTTATTCTGCAAGAGTGCATGGCATGTATAGCAGCTGAGCTTCAGACTAGGAAGCACTGCAATAGTGAAGCTCAGCATGATGATTTGGCACTGAATCAGAGCTTGGACTGGACTAGAGCAGCGCACCGACTCGTCATGGGGCAGAGCGAATCCGGGCTTGAGCTCGATCTTCTTGTCCACGTCCTCGGGGCCGCCCAGGTGCTGAATGCCCTTTAGCTCCAGCTCCTCAATGATACCCACTTCACCCACCACATATACCTGCCCCATGCACAACATCAATCAGACTACGTCCTTTCGGGACGCTCCATTTCCTGATCCCTGTCTGGTGCTACAGGTGCTGGAGGCCATGCAGCTTTTGCTCCTTGAGATGCCCACCTCTCCCACCACGTAGACGTGCCCCGCGCACAGCGCTGATCAGATACCGTCTTTTTGGGACGATTGATGAGTGGTGTGCGTAGAAGAAGTGGTTGTTGTGGGAGAGGTGGGAATAATAGAGGAGCTGAAGCTCAGGGATGTCCAGCACCTGAAACGCTACACAGGTACCAGGAATGGAAGGTCAGTCGCCAACTGAAGACTGCACCTCATGCCCCTAATCAATGCCATTCCTTCGCCGTTTATACCCCATGCAGTATACCCCCTGTGATGTTCGTGCCTCCATGCTGCCCGCTTCTAGCTCAGAGCGCTTTTCTTGCCAAGCCCACGACAGGCAATCAGCTCAGCACCGTTCCTCTGGGCCAGTGTTGCTAACTCCACTGCTACCCTCTTCAGCTGTACTTGGAATGGGCCGCTTCTGAAAGCCCTTTGATGACATACAGCAAGCAGTATATGGCTCTTCTGGCTCATTTGCTCAAGAGTGATTAATGTGCTTTGCACCTTCTTGTCCTTGGGAAAGTCGATGGAGTCCAGGTAGGCGGCTGCTGCGTAGGAGGAGGAGTAGATCTCCTCTGCGCTGATGTTCAGGCCCAGGCCGGTGAACTTCCCGAGGTAGCCCTTGCGCGACTTCGTGGAGTTGTTGGTCACAAAGATCAGCTTCTTGCCCTGCAGCAGCTCTGACTTTCAGTGCTGTTCATTGCACCTGAAAGGGTGTGCTGCCTGCCATCCTAGTGCGCTACTTCTATCCTCCATCATGAGCAATCTGAGTGCTCAGGACTCCCTGAGCGCCAAAATGTAGCGGCCACCAGAGATGGAGATATATACTGGTGAAGTGCAACGATATGAAAGGCCTCACACTGCATGTCACATGCCAGAGCGCAGCTATCTGAGATGCAATACGCCTGATCTCATGTGCAACTGCTCCAGTAAGACAAGACTTGTCTGAAGGTGCGTGAGCAGGGAGATCACCATAGCTCTGAGAGCATCCAAGGTCTCAGGCACGCCATCAATGAGTGAGTCGCCCCTCCAGATGACACCTACAGATGCACATGCATGCTGAGCGCTCCTACCTCGCTTGAAGCTGCAGCCTCTTTGGCACAACTGCCGTCTGTGATGCAGCATGTGGGGATCTCACCATCACAGTCGAAGATGAAAGCATCCACTTTGTCCAGAAGCTTTGTCTTGTCTTCCTTGTCAGCTTTCTTCACTGCATGGGGCAAAAGAGAGATGTCGCTTGGACGAACAGTCCCTGTTTCAATTGTACACCTATAAAATTACCCAGTCCATACTCTAGTACACAACAAAGGGCAACCCTACTTTCTCGAGCATGATATCAGTGATGCCAGTGATGTACTATGGACTGGCATTTACCATGGCTTGCTCCGTTTGAAGCTGCACGGCAGCTCATACGCTTGCTATAGCAGCGCTTTCCACTGTTTCCAAGCAATTCTCCTGTCGTAAATGCTGTGGACTTTTTTAGCGCATGCACCTGGGCATGCACACCTCGGGGTACTTGCGTGAGAGCCACCGGACAGCGATGTGCTATCTGTCTGGTAGCAAGCAGTGCCATTGGGGGCACCTGGGAAGTGTTGTCTTGGAGAGATTCTACACTTCTGGTGATGCAACAGGATGTGCGGTTCTAAAAGCATTTGGACAGGAGAGGGTTTCTAGGGTCGTTATAAACGCAGCGGTTACATCGGTCGCGCCATCTGACAGGCCTTTCTTCGCATTTGCAGTCGAATTCACTCTCCAACAGCGCTTGTGCTTCAATTTGAGATATCATCGACGATCCCGAACCTCCTGAGGAGGTCTTTGCGCGATTGACCGTGAATCTGGGTTCATCTTACTGCTACTATAAGATCGAGCTGTGACATCAAAAGTGCCCATATCTACAACACAACAGGGAGGAAATCAGTGTCTTCCCATGACATTTATCATGGATGTCTCCGGAATGCAAGGGTGTGGCCTGACTTGCTACGGTGAGCCTCTGTCTCAGCATACAGGCAGGCGGCAAGGAGCTTCAAGGCTTAGATGGACTGCTCTGTACCTTTGTCATATGGAATGACTACGTACCATACAGGGGGAGAGGAGGAGCGATGGGCGGCCCTGCAAGGGTTGCCACCGCCCACCTCAGCATACAGGCCAGGAGTCAGCAATGTGGCCCCAAGAGCAACTGCCTGGCAGCCGTCAAGATCCAACACGCAGACGCCTCCGGTGAAGGGCAAGGTACTGCGTCATGGCCTGGAGGCTGCCTATATCCCTGTCCGTGACATCTGCTCTCCAAGTCTTGAGCATATCAGTGGCACTGCTTGCATAGCAGTCAAGACTTGCAGGAATCGCTGGACACAGGCCTTCGTGACTGACTAAGGCGCAGACTCCTGGGCCAAGCAGGTCATGCAGGGGCAGGGACAGCAGTGAAACGATAAAGCGCATGCTTCTGCTGCAGCCGCTCCTGTGGGGTTGTCGTCCGATGGGGATGGCGCTTGCAGACTCAGGTCTCTCTCCCCGCTTGATGAGGAGAATGAGAATGCATTAGCTGGTAGTGCTGATCTGTTCTCCTGTCCGTGCAGGGAAGTGACGTGCAACCTGACGCATTCCAGCCAAGGCAGCAGGGCACAGGCAGGCCTGAGGGGAAGTACCTGCCGTGATGGGCTATAGCATGACCTGATGTGACCATTCCAGACAGCGTATCATGCATCTAACTTTTCTACTTGCCTCCTGCCGGCATGCAGCCCTGGCTTGCACTTTGTGGCATGCATGTCTGCTTGGACCTTACGTGGCTCTGGGAACACACTAAGTATCAGCAGCAGTGACAAGGGATGCCTGCTGTCATGCGAAAAACTGCAAAATGTGCGTTACAGAAAGGTCAGGGCCATAGCACACACTGTCATCTCACTCAATGGATACTGTGTTGTGACAACAGTGCGTACCATGAAAATCCAAGCCCTAAACGTGTCAGCTCTTACCACAAGCAGGAGACCCTGACTGCAGCAAGGCCCTGTGCAAAAACCTGACAACCGAGGCAATATCTACAATTCCGACATACCTTGCAGGCTGCAAGTCATTTCGGCACCCCAGTTCTGCTCTTATGAGCGAAATTCAGCAACAGTACCCATGGTTCACTTGCATTCAACCACCGCTATACTCAGTCCTTTGCTGTACCAATCCTTGAACTTGACTTGGAATGCCACATCTGCACGCCCCTTATTAGTTGATGCTCTCATGCTGTTGGGTTGTCAGCCTTAACTGAACGGCTGTCCATGTAGCGAATGAAAATGCCCCATAGCTTTACTCGTGGCGTTATTGTATCCCGCTGTACTCCTCTGTGCGTCTCCTCTTGTGTCTGTGGTTTGTCTGTGGCTCCTGTCTTCATTTGTACCATGCTCTTGTCAGCTGTCAAGTCAACCTTTGTCTCCAACTGAGACTTGCAACGGGTCACAGCACAAGACCTCACAGCCAAGCGTGTGCCACTTCAAACATCCTCTCAACTAGTCATAGACTGGAAAGCAGATGTCCGCTCATGGTGACAGGGCAAGAGAGACACTTGAGGCGCAATGCAGATCAGCAAGGGCAGCAAACACACCGGTCTCTGCTCTGGGTCAAAGCCAGTCCACCTGTGAGTGACCGGTCCATGCCACACAGTGCTGTCCTCTACAGCAGCAAACCTCTCTTGCTGCACTCCTGCTGCGCATGCAGCCATTAAATAACGACGCTCCTCCAGTTGCAGAATCCTCACTATGGGGGGCATGCTTGGCACATGTCATCATGTGCCGACAGAGCTGCCCCACACAGGACTTGAAAAAGACAGCCATGCAGGCGAGTCACCTGACTACGCTGTCGCGTTGCCATGCGGCTGAGAATGCCTGCCAGTCATGTGGTGGAACAATGCAACTCATGTACTCAGAACTGGCGCCTTGCATGCGCTTTACTTCAGACTCATGCGTTGTTGCTGGCCTTCCTGTTTGTCTATAGGATTTGAGGCCCCCGCAGAAATGTTTGGTCTCACCAGAATGGGGGCGCAACCCTCTCTTCCTGGTCAAGCAGTGCTTGACAGAAGGTCCGCCTGGTTGTGCCAGGCTTCCAGTTCAGGCGATCCGGCTTCCGCAACAGAGGCCAGACTGCCCGTCAGCAGGAAGCCAACCTAGGCGCACGTGCTGCGCAAAAGTGTGCAAATGGAGCACACGATATGACCTACTGATAGTCCTCCATCACAGCTCAACATCTGCCCTTCACGGCCTTTGAAGGGTCGTCAAAAATCTCCCTTTCTAGCTCTGTACTGCCCTTGTGATGTTGTCTTGACAGTGCTGCAGCCAGGCTTCCATACACCTGGCCACAAAGAGCGCTGCTATGCCAGAACAGCTGCGCTGGGGGTTCCATGCGTTCACCATGCTTGTCTCCTTGCGGCTGTGCATCTCAGGGTAGCGGCTACTGGGACTGGATTGGCGCGCCCTCTGTAGGGTCGATTGCCCTGGTCGGCTCCTCCTCTGCAATGGTTGGCAGGGTGGCTGACTCAGCGACCAGCTGTGCAGTGGCTTCGGCATCCGACGCGCCTGCACTAGGCTGTGTAGCTTCCTCCACCTTCTGCGGAGCCGCGGCTGCAGCGGGAGCCGCTGGAGGGTGGGCAGGCTGCGCGGGCAGCTGGGCAGCCGGGGCGGCCACCTGCCCGGCCGGGGCCGGGGTGCTGGGCGCATGTGCGCTGGCACCGTGCAGGAGGCGCTGCAGTTGCGCCTGGAAGTTGGCGTCTCTCGGCGAGCCCTGCGACAGCACGGCTGCCTGCGGGGAGGAAGCTGGCGTGTCCAGGTGGGAGTACTCAGATGTGTTCCACGCTCCCAGGGATGCCACTGAGTTGATGGCTGACAGGTTGGAGGGGTTGTTGTCTGAGGGGAGGTCCAGTGGAAGCGGCTCAGGGACAGAGAATGTCCTGACTGCCTGCAAAGCCATGAATCACATCAGTACCAGTAGCATGGCTGGCTGACCACATCCCCACAAAAGGGCCTTTGAGAGGCCATGTACACGCACATGCGTCTACATCGTTGCATCAGCACAGCGGCCAGTGTCTGTACTCTCCAAGCCCCCATGCGTACACTGACGGCCTGGCCTGCACCCAGTGGTCAATGCAAGTATAGAATGGCTATGGAACAAAGCTTAATTTGGCCTCACCATGCCTGAAAGCAATGGCAGCTGCATTCGGGTCTCTGGCGGCTCGACGCTCGAGGATCGCTGATGCCTGGTCAGGCTCACGGGGGCTGGAACGGCCCTGGGGCTCACGGGGGTCGCGGGAGCTGTTGGCGCGAGGCGCGGCGCTTCGACGGCCCTAGGGCTTGCAGGGGTTGGCGACATGAAGCGGGGCGGCTCTGCAGCCCTAGGACTTGCGGGGGTGGGGGTCCTTGACATCAGGAAGCGGGGCGACAGGGCGCCGGGCTCTGCTGCCCTAGGGCTTGCTGGGGTGGTTGCAGCTGGGAGTCTGAAGTTAGCTGGCACGGAAAGCTCGCCTGCGTGGCAAATCCAGCACATCAAAGCAATGTGGGCATACCGAAGAGGCTGCATAAGACAGACGCGTCCATAGTAGCGTCACATTGTAGCCCATGCAGGTCCTTGCAAAGCTCATACCACAGCCGATCTCACAAAGGCCGTGGAACAGCTTTGCTTCAAGGGTAGGCTCGCACCATAGTGCTGGGCAGACAGGCTGATGGGAATGTGAGCGCCGGTGAAGCGCTGCGAGGGCGCAGCCATGCCCTCCAGGCCGCCGGGGTAGCGCGGCGACTTCAGCCCATGTGACACCGGCGTGGGCGGGGGCGCTGCCGGCATGTGCATCCTGCAGAGCCACGTCACACGTCACATGCTTGCAAACCTGGTGCATGATGCCCATCAGGCCACGGGCCAATAATCTCCTCATGCATTGACCCTGAGGACTGAGACCGCTTTGGAAGGACATCATAGCCGAGGCACGAGGCATCTGTGTTGCTGCACCCACTGCAGCGCACACTACCAGGAGTGGCCTTGTTCGACGCGTCATGGAGAATTGGGCTGAGACGGCCAGTGCCGAGTCACACCTGGTGTCGCTGAGCATGTGGGAGGGGGAGACATCCAGAGCGTGCTCCAGGCTGGGCAGGCGTGTGGACGGGGGCAGGTCCATGAGCGGTAGGCCCTGTGATAGCCGATTGTCCCTGAAGTCCATGAAATTGAAGATGTCTGCGTTCAGGAGGGGGCTGTTGTTTGTGCTCGGGATCAGGTTCCCTGCAAGCAGGCATTCCACAACTCAGACTCAGAATCATGTCCGCTGCTATAAGACGCTGCACATTTCAGAATGCCAGGCACAGACAGGGCAATTTTGTGCACATGGCAGCATGTGACAAGTACATTACCCGGCAATTGCAATGTTCACGGAGCTCAACAATTGGGCTCCATGAAGACTGCGGATTGCAAGCGCATGGCATGCCACGGCTCCTCTGTTTGCACGATCCTGTTGATTCCAAGACAGACAGGCTAGATTGTAGGTGGTGGGCTATAATGTCAGGTATTGCAGGGTGCACCGCGAAGGGTTCGTCATGGTATACATTGAGCACTGGTATATTTTGGTATGAAGTGGATGCCCAGCGCAAGTACCTTCCGGAGGAGAAGGCAACCCATGAGGGAAGAGTGACTCGAGGGCTGAGGACTGGCCCAGTATATTGCCCTCCATGAGAGCAAACTCCTCCATGTCCATTATGGGGGTGTTCCCTCCCACCCGCTCGTCCTGGACGCCCGACGGATGGTGCAGCATCTGCAGTGCGAGATGAAGACATCAGCGCTAAAATTACAACCCATGACGTCTCTGGCCTCCATCATTCACACATTTGCTCTGCAACCAAAACCAGAGTGTCCTGCTCGTCAATGCATAAGCGAAACGCAAGGACTAAAGCCGCATGCTAGGGAAGACGAGACTTCCTTCATGCGGCTTGTGCCCGTGTCGGGAGACTGAATATATTTGCATCTCAACCAACCCTTTGATCAATCCACACATTGTAAACGATGTGACATTGCACCTTTATTTCATTCGTTTGTACATCTTGCTTAGAAAGGCTTCCCAAGCACTCACGTGCGGGTAGTAACCGCCGGGCGATCCAGGGGCGACGGCGTATCTGTGGCCCGCGCTGGCGGTGAAGTTGTAGCCTTGCAGCTGGTCCTCCCAGGTACTCCCTCGCAGGCCGGACAGTCCGGGCACGCCAGCGTGCATGCGCGCCAGCTGTGCCTGGATGATGGGCTGGTTGGCAAGGAAATTCTCGCTCCCCTGCGGGCCAGAACGATTATTGGAATGGCCGTCTGTTATGGCTGTGTCTGGGCTAATTCACATCAAGAGAGTCTTCCGGTTCCTCCAGCATGCCTGCTCCTCCCTCGCCCTGTAGATTTCAGCCAGCACAGCTGCTATGTGATCTGGTGTGGTTAAGGAGAGCATCTATCAAGGAGGACATCTATGCCTGGCAGGAGGAATCACCCCATAACCTGCCAGTCATGGAGGGATGTTCATGATGCAGCCCATACACACCAAGTCACAGCCTCATCTGCCTAGATGTACCTGACAGCTGTGCTCTGCTCTGTGTAATAGGGTGGTATGGATGGGAGGGGCGTGGCAAACTGCCTCTAAACCAAGCCGGTGTTGGGTCTACCAGCCTTGGGCGGATCTCGTGGGCGCACCTTGATAGCGCGAGTTGCATCAGTCACCGGGGACACCGGGTAGCCCTCTCTGCTCTGGCGTGAGTGGTGCGAGTGCTGCTCGAACGCTGTCTGCTCGTCGCTGCTGCTGTGGGACTCGTCCTTCCCAGGACCTGGCCAATGCTGCATTGGACAGTGCTGCACCTGTGCACATAGGCCGCCCCGCTTCAGTAGCTGCTACCTGTGAAGCTCGAAGAGCACGGGAATGCCATCGAGGCTGCTGACTGAGACGCCTATATAGCTCCAATTGCCACACAGGTATAACCCGAGCAGGTGGAGGTTCATGGTATTGCCCTGCCATCTGATGCTGCTAACGGATTGTTCAGTAGAAGAAAGACCAGACACTAGAGGCAGGTGCAAGCAAAAGCTATGATCCAGGACTGACAACCTGAGGGCTACGACGCATGCAATGATACAACAGGATGAGGCGATTGCCTGAACCGCATTTGCGCAAAGGGACAGGTATCAGCCTCCAGAGTGTGTGCCAATCAATCACTCATTCAGGGCTGTGCTCACCTCATGGGAGGACGGCATGTGGTAAGGATGCTGGTGCATGAGATGTGGGTTTCCCAGCTGGAGCTTGGAGACGGTAAAGTCATGGTTAAAGTGCACCCTGTCCTGGGCCTGCTTGGCACGCCAAGCAGCCTCTGTGGACTGCAGGTAGGCATCTCCTGTGCTCAATGGCCCCCTGCGCAGCATTGCACATGCAGGGGTGAGATGAGAAGCCCTGGCGCTATTTCAGCGCATGCAGTGGTCTGGGGCGCTAGAACTTTGACATATGGCGCAGGACCATTGCGATTAGACGAGCCCAATAGCGCAGTGTGCCCTGCCGTGAGTTACAGAAGCCCGTCAGCACAGGACAGCTGCCTATCGAGCGATATGCAGGTCGCCTGTCAGGTGAGAGCGATCAGGCCCTGAGCATGGAAGGAGGCAGGCCTCACCCCTCTCGCTGCTTTCCCGCCTCAAAAAGCTCGTCGCCAAAGTAGTCAACATCGTGCTTGGGCTTCCTTTGCCTGTGCAGGGAATAGAGCAGCATCATCAGGCAAAATCTAGAAGCCGTGAATCTCAGCTTGGGACCTGCCTCGCGTTGGGTTTATGACCTTGTTTGCATGTGCATTACCAGGGATCCCTAAGAGCGTGCAGAGGACTGCCAATTCGCGGAAAGCTCTGTGCACTCTGCCCAAGTTGCTTCATACATACGGAAGCTTTCGGCTTCAAGCAGTAAGGCTAGCAACGGTAAATGCCACCTAAAACATACCTTTTCGTCCTTCTCATGCCACCCTCCGTCCTGTAACTGGCACCGCTGTCCATGCTTGGCTCGCCGGTCCCGACGCCCTTCTTGCGAGGGGAGCTGGTTCCCATTCCGATCACCTTTGCTTCCTGGCATCCCGCCGCTGCAGAACATTCTGAAGTTTAAACGGTGTTCAGCTAACAGCTGTGCATGCGTTCCCCAGATCATGCTTCACAGCCTGACAGAAACTGTACGAAAGCCGAGGGCATGGACACGCAGTCTGGGCTTGCTGATGCTGCTTCCGGCTGCCTTGTGCGTTAAAATGGACTACATGACATCAATAAACGGTACCGCTGCTTCAGGAGGCCGGTTCTATGCTGCATCTGGCACCAACTTCAGAAGCTGTCGCACTGTGCAGAGCATAGTCGGGCGTGGGGAGCTGATTACCTTCAAGGAGCTTCCTTCTCAACCAGTTGTTGTTGTTAGAGCCTGTACCAATATTGTATACCTCTGCAAACTTTTTCTGCATCCAGCAGGCAAACGCTCAGGCCAGCAGATCGCCCCCGTCAGTACAGGCTGCATGCCACCTTCGCGGGACGCCGCGCCAGCAAACCCCCTTCGCAGCCCCCGGCAAGCATTCTGGTAGCTTAAACTCATTAAGACTACCCATAGACTGACCTGCAGTTCACGCTGGCCCCAGAGTTGAACCTTTTTGGCAATTTCCTTCTTGTCATCTGTCCCGAAATGTAACACGGAGTCCACATTCTCCGGCACCTCATGTTTGAGAAGGTGGGACTTCGCCTTTGTCATTGCTCCGGCGTTGTTATTATCGCTCATGCACGCCCATCGCCCGTGCACAATGGGGATGCGGCCTTCCGGAGAAATGGTCGAACCCTAGTAAAGAGCCTGATTAGCTGGCAAGGCCTCCGGAAGCTGTCCAAGGCCCTCAAACTTGCCCTTGCCATGAATTTCCAGATTGTATTGCATTGGAAAAAGATTGTAGGTGTTCTAAAACTTTATTGCGCCTAGACAGCTGGGCACAGCTCCGAGAAGAGGGAAGACTATCTCGTCGATTGTTGATCCAAACCGCCCAATTTAACATCTGCCCAGCGTAGAGCTTGGCAGACACTTCTAGTATTCCTGATCTATTACAACCTGCTGGAAGAGCTGGCCCTGGCTCGCCGAGCTACAATGCTGTTGTGCCTCTTACGATCACCCATGTCGGGGAGGTGCAAAACTTCTCTGAGCACCGAAAGATTCGCCTCCAAACAGTGAATGACAGCGTAAAAATCAGCCAGGTCCGTTGAGCTTGTATTGCCAGAAAGACACAGACTCTCCCAGCCGTGGAAGGCTGTATATCTCTGAGCTTCCTTCTATACAATGGACAATCGTTAAGCAGTGTGCAACATGCATACACAGCAAGTGCTACCAAGCCTCTGTGCCCTCACTCTGGATGTCACTGCAGCGCGATTGGAGCTGCCCCATGGCCATCAGCTCCACAGCAAGCTTTGCGTGAGTGTTGTACACATATAGCACATCAAGTACTGATGCTGTGACAGCACAGTGAAGAAACAGATAAGGTACTGCAGTGTTGCGAGCTTGAGCAGTAGAGTGCTCTGTCCTTTGAGAGTCACAGACATGTTCAGTCTGGTATGGGCTGGAAGAGATGTCATGTGATCTGATCTGTATGGTCTGAGCAAAGTAGCACTGCAATACCGATAGGCAAATGACCAAACAGGATGTCGCCCATCATTTACAGTCTACCTTACTGGCCCATTCTCTGCTCTTCAGGCCTTGAAATCAGTCAGACAGATATGGTCTGCTTTGCGCTAATGCAGGCCTTATTCCGCACTCAAAGGGAGGTGCTCGCCTATAAATGCTCTTGCACGTGCACATGGCTGGACAATGCTGCTCACTTGGCTAGCTCTGGGTCTATGAGGTCAAAAGTGCTGGAGAGGTGCAAGTCTTTATGAGAGGACTGCCTGCTACAATGGAATGGATCAGAGGGCATGCCAGGGCATGCATCCTGTCCCCCATCATCGACAGGCTGCGTGTGCTGCGTCAACTGTATGGTAGACTTGGGGACTTGTGACAACTCTGTGTGGTGCCATGACCAAGTAGCTCTATCAGGCAAGACTGTCGAGCCCATCCCCTGATGTGCTGCATGCTACCTTGCCGCGTTCTCACACAACAGCCCCTTATTGCAGTGAAGACGTCCGTCTGTTAGAGTGCTCTGACCACAGGGGGAGTCATCCCGCTGCGCAATTCGATCCCCCTACAGACCCTCACATGAACCTTTGACTGGAGGCATTTCTTGTTGACAGCTGCTGGCGCACCCGGCAGCCCACAGCATGTGTATTCCAATCATTCTGGAGCCAGGGCTGTTCATGGCCTCTCCTTCTGAAGTCTGAAGGCCCTGAAAATTGAAAGGGTCAGTCCCATCACATCCTGGGAGGATGGGCAGGATGTCCCTGCGTCCTGTCCCAACGGATAGGCCTCATGGATGGACATCCTGGCTGGACAAGTCTCGAAAAGGTAGGGATGCCTGGGATCCCATCACAGCATCTCATTGAGCTGTGGGCGCCCATCACGGTAGGGGGCGTCCAGAGGCGGCGAGGGCTGGCCTAACTTGGAGGCAGTGGTGTGCCTGCGGACCTTGGCGCCCCTCCGCACCTGCAGAGCCTGTCATGTGAGTTCCTACACTTCTCAGCCCACCTCGAGCCTTTACCGGCCAGCATGCTCCTTCCCACAGACACTCAGACAGGGAGGCATGTGCTGGTAGGCTAGCTTAGAGCACCAAGCCAGAGCTCCCAAGCCTGAGTTCTGTATTATGCACCGTGTGGCTCGACAGGGTTCTGTGTAGGCTGCCAGAAGAGCCTTCTGGCTTTGCCCGGTTTGCGAGCGCAGGGCAGCCTTAGAGATTCTACCTTGGGGGTGGAAGCGTCCTGGCCAGCAGGGGCGGGAGCGCAGCAGGCTGTGGGCGTGGGCTGAGAGGCAGCTGGGCTCAGGCTGGGAGCGGCGCTGCCCAGCAGCGCGCTTAGATTGAGATTGGCGAGGCCGCTGCCCGGCGCCTGCTGCGCCTGCTGCGCTTGCGAGCCCTGGGCAAGCTGGGCGATGAGGGCTGCCATTGGGTTACCTGGGCAAGCGATGAAACACATTTGAGAACTGCGACATAGACCAACCCTGCTCCATCACTCTTTCACGTGGGCACACGGCTGCAGTACTGTTGCACATTGTGACAAGGGGGGGGTGGCTAAAGTCATTGAGACTGGCAACATTGATGTTGCAGCAACAGCTCCAGAAGGCGTCCCGAGACCAGGATAGGCTAAGGGCAGCAGGCTTGGTGTTTACCTGCTGGGTCAGGGGAGGAGCCCTGCACAAGCTGGTTCAGCTGCAGCAGCTGCATGAGCTGGGAGTGCGCGCTCTGGTGGACCTGCAGCTGCTGCACCAGCGCTGCCTGCGCCAGCATGCTCTGCAGCTGCGCCGCCACATCCTGGCCCTGCTGCTGGGCTGCCTGCACATCACGAATCACTGAGGGATGCGAGAGGGTTCACAAACGAGCCAGTACATGCTGCTGGCTCACACTTTGAAGCTGCAGCCAATTGCAATGCCGCAAGCATACTCGTGGATAGCTCCCATGGCTGCTCATCACGACAGGACACACTGTGCATTGAAGAAGATGCAAAGGAAAGCTATACTGCTCATCAGCTAACTCAGAAGTCAGCCTCCAAAAGAAAGCTGCAGGGCAAGGGCTACGCACCACTGGAGGGGTCTGAGAAGGAGGAGCAGCAGCTGCCAGGGGCAGCGATGCCAGCATGCCAGCAGAGAGGTTCTGCACGCTGCCCAGGTTGCCCGAGGCGGCCTGCCCCTGCCCGGATGCCGCCGTGTCCTGCGCGCGGGGCAGCAGGACGCGCACATTCCACTGCACCTCTTCTGGCAGCTTGCTGATTGCTCCAGAAGCCAGCAGCTGCTGCATCTGGTCCTGCAATATCGCTTCAAAGTTCCGTGATGGGGCTTTGCTGCATGCAGGCCCTGGGGATCTGTGCAGCACCAATAGATGCTTACTATTGAGGCAGAGCAGCTACCCTACCTGCAGCTTGCGTATGTACTCGACTGCTGCCATCAGGAAGCTCGCCTTGTCCATCTTCTCCTGAGTGGGCATCAAGTCCCGAAGAGCTTGGAACCTGCAGCAACGCTAGCATTGAGAGCACACGACCGGTGGACGGAAAAGAATGTCCTGGACGGGAGAGGCCACAGGAGTGCTCTTCTTTATCTCATGGCTGAGACACCGTACCAAAAGAGAGGCGGACTGGTCACAACCAAAGACAAGTCCCAACACATGGCTTGGCTCTGCGAGCACAGCTGTCACAGCAGTATGAGCCAGCACTGAAAGGCAGCTGCGCACCCTTCATTGATGCGGTCGCGGCGGCGCTGCTCAGTCTCTATGTGGCGGTTGGAGGACTTGCCGCCCGCCTGGCTGACCCTGGCATACTTGGCAGGCTGCTCCTCTGGCACGCGCAGCATGAGACCAGGCGCTGCTTCCATGTCCCTGCATGCATAGCACTGGCGGAGTGAAGGGTGCTGGGTGCGGTGCAGGGCCGGCTCAGGTCTGCATATGTATTATTCGCTACCTATTTGGCTGCACAAGCCCGGCCAGCAGGGATTTGGCAAAGCAAGGTCAATTGGTGCCCTAAAGGGGTGACCAGACAGCAGGAGAGACCTTCATGGTCAGGAAAGAGTGCACTCGCATCATCATAATTGATATATTCTTGCTAGTCGCGTAGCAGTTACAAACAGGGCTTCGACAGGCCATCGCACGCAGCACGGCATGCATGGCTGCCCAGGACCACGTGCACTTCGCTGCGCCTCTTTACGTATGTATACATTCGATGGCCTCCCGCGGCCTCTTGAGGTTAGCAAGAGGCAGGTATGCAAAACTAAGGGTCACAGAATGGTACCTGAGGCTCTGCGCTGCAATCCTGTCTGCTTCTGACATCGGGGCGCTGTAAGGTAGCTTGTGCTCTCAGCTGCCAGCACGAGGTTTATAGTGCAGGACGTCTCCCCGGATGCGGCGAGGCAGCAATGACAGAGAAGTTCAATTGGCCTTTTCTATGACCAGACCCTCAACAACAACACCGCGAACAGCAACACCGTGCGCAACAACACTGACAAAGCTCGCTCTGTCCACCCACAGCAATACTTGTGGGAGTCAAGGGCTCTGCGTGCGCCATCGTGCTGTCTGTATTGATATTCTGAGAGGGTGCAGCTTTTGCCTAGTGACTATACACTCCTGCAATGCTGCGCTTTACATACTGAAGTGCAAGGGGAGGGTTGCTAGGGTAATTGTGTAGATGTAACAAAACCCTGAAGTGTTGGTCACCAGCACCGAGATTACTCATTCCATCAGCGAAATCTGCAAAGTCCCAACCGCTCTCCTGCTGCGTAAAACGTTGGAAGCTCTAGCCGACTTAATGTTTGCTTGAAGAGAGCATAGAAGGCAGTCATGGGGCTTCTTGTGCTGGCAGCGCTGCTGGCGTGCGTGCCCTTGGCACTAGGCCTGAACAATACGCTAGCGCAGACTCCCACGGTGAGTACCCGACACTTCCGTAGTGCTTTCCAAATGCTCACGTCCCATGCGCTGCATCATATGAGGTGCTAGCGCTCTGCATAGTACCGTGATCGTCATCCGGGGCTTGGCTTGCCTGACTCCGCGTATGTCCGTTGCAGATGGGATTCAACACATGGACTGCGTTTGGTCCTGACATTGACGAGCAGCTCGTAATACAGACAGCAGGCTTCCTTAACAATCTTACACTCAGCAAGCTTGGGTACAACCTCATCGTGCTGGACGGTGCGCTCCCAGCCCTGTTCGAGCCAAGCGGCGATTTTGCTGTTTGAGCCAGCAAGCCAGGACGGCCAACATTTGACATCGATGTTTCTTTAGTTATGAGCTTGATTCGGTAGCAAGGGACGCGCTTGGCTGCTTTCCGCGTGCGCCCTGCTGAAATTGAGAGGGGTGTCTGTTGCAACAGACGGCTGGTCCACCAAGGAGAGGGGAGTGGATGGGAGGTTGCAGGCGGATCCAAAGAAGTTTCCTTCCGGATTGAAGGCGCTTTCGGACCGCCTGGGTGGCATGGGTGAGACACTGTGTTCACCTGCATAACACCCCACCCATCAGCATTGTACCACAGCATCCCCTCAGCCTGCACCTGAATTGGTTTCAACTGGCCCCTGAAGCCACATCCAGTCCCGGCAGAAGCTGATCAGAGCAGCACTTAAGGTCTTTGGACTGAGCTTCTTCATGACCTCTCGGAGGCACGTCTCTGATCATCATGAGCACTGCTCACAGCACTGCGGCTTCGGCATGCATGCAGGCGTTGGGGTCCTTCTGTGGGGAGCTCTGACAGCTCCAAATGCAGAATCAGCATCAATTCACTATCACAGGAGTTGAGAGCTGAGTGTTGGCTTGCGTGCAGGCATTCAGTTGGGGCTGTTCGGTGACTCTGGGACCAGGACGTGTGGAGGGGCCGCAGCCAGCTACGGGCATGAGGAGCTGGACGCCCAGACCTTCGCGTCGTGGGGCATCTCATACCTCAAATACGACAACTGCAACTCTGTCAAGAAGGACAAGTGAGCAACCCCCTGCATCACCACTCACCCAGTTCATTCGAGCTTATCTACCTGACATGAGAAGTCCACTGCCGTCTACAGCCATTGCAGAACAATATAGTAACACAGGTACCTGAGATATCATGACCTCTCATGCGCCTCTCCCAGACCACCTATCAGTATGTGAGATGAAGCTTACCAGCATGTGTGGGCCCTGCAGGGAGGGAGTGCGGCAGCAGTTTGAGTTGATGCGGGACGCTCTGAACAAGACCGGGCGCAACATCGTGTATGCTATCGACGACTGGGGAGTCAGCAACCCCTGGGAGTATGGCATCTCGGTCAGTCCCTTCCATGCTCTTACCCTGGGATGCCAGTCTCGGGTGTGGCAATATACTGCACCATCACAATCGGGCTTGCTAACGTTGAGCGCCATTGTGCCTATGTCGTGAGCGCTGCTCGTTGATACTGAGCAAACCTGCCAACCCATGCATGACAGGAAAGAGGCAGTAGAGTGAGCTGAGGATGCAGAAAGCCTACACATGCACAGGCACGTCTCACATCTTCGAGATGTGCTGCAGGTGGCGAACTCCTGGAGGACGACGGCTGGCCTGAGCGACACAGGGGAGCCTGCCAGCTGGGACAGCATCATCCGCGGCCTGGACAACAACGCCGGCCTGGGGCGCTTCGCCGGCCCCGGCGGCTGGAACAACATGGACTTCCTGCAGGTTAGTGCCCTCAACATCAGTGTGCAGCGCTGCATCAGACTCGCACCCCAGATGCCTACCATCATGAGCAGGCTGCATCAGAGCTTGGAAACTCACTTGCACAATGATGGTCAGTGCGACAGGCCGTCGCGGCTTTCATATTGGTCCCGTGATTTGGCACATGAGACATGTGTATTTGCATTGCATGACAAGCTCAGCTCATTCAAGCGCTGCAGCCACTGCTGGCAGCATGAGGATGGGATCTCTGGTACCTATCATGGCGCAAGTCGTGCTGAACAGGCCCCGAAAGGAGTGCCCTTGCACATGATGGTGCTGAGGGGAGTGCTTGCTGCAGATTGGGGAGCCCCTGAGCGAGGAGCTGACCATGGACGAGATCCGGTCCCACTTTGCCTTGTGGGCCATTGCGAAGTCTCCCCTGTTCATCTCCACAGACCTCAGGTGCGCCCTGCTCCCAGTCTGAGCCTGCCTGCATATTCCTGCTGCCTCACTAGAGGAGCTTGGAAATCACACATAAGGCTCATGCCAGAGATATCCTAGAGCAATCCCCTAGTCTACATGTGATTAGGAGGCATCACTCTAGCTGAATGAGCATTAACCAGGTGACTATGGCGACTCATGGCATACATCTGCGGTCTGCTGACGTGAGTGCATTGCATGGCGCAGGCAAATAACAAAGGATGCTCTGGGCGTGCTCATGTCCGAGGAGCTCATTGCAGTCAACCAAGACCCTCTTGGAACTCCAGGAGACCTGATCTGGAAGCAGGGGTCTGACGAGGTGTGTCTTCTAGCCACAGGCCACCCCTACAAGGCATGAAGACCTCCTGTGGTCTTAAGAGTTGCCACACCCGCAAGATGTGCTGTACAGCCCCAATCCTGAAGCCTTCACATAAAAACACATAGCTGTCAGATTTACATTGGCTGTAGCTGCGCCCCAACAGCAAGGCCTTGGAGCAGTCTGTTGAGACACATCAGCAGAGCTGACCTACCCGGAGGCTTAATCTGCATACGTGATTTATCTCCTGCAACGGCTGTCGGCTGATGATTTGAATTCTGGGCGCAGATCTGGGGCACTGGGCTGAAGGGCGGAGCCCGGGCAGTGGCCATGCTCAATCGCCACTTCGACGAGGACCCTCTGTTCGACAACTCCTCCATCACCCTCCACTGGCACCACCTCGGCTGGGAGACAACCATGCCGGTGCGGCCTCCTTCTTGGGCTGTTGCTGGCCTTTCATGAACCCTCTGGTCTTGAGATACTTAGAACATGGGGAATGGTAGCCGATGTCCGATGGATCAACAGGTACCAATAGCACGGCTGTGGATGGTCTACACTTGCGCAATTCTGGCAAAACAGCCGAGGTGTCTTTGGGTGTTCAGTGTTGCTCGGATTTTGCAACCTTGTGCCCTCTTCTAGGGCCAGAACCTGACGAGAGGCTGCTGCACAGGCAACTGTGCGGGACCTGTACCAGAAGAAGGACCTGGGCGTGTTCACGGGCAACTTCACTGTGGTCATCCCCGACCACGGAGTGATGGCCATCAAGCTCACTCCCACCAAGTAAGCCCTCTCTGCAGCTTCATAACCCTTCTGGTCGCTCAGACCAGAGCTGAGGAGTTCTGAAGGCTTGCTCAGGATTAGAGCCAGTCCAAGGCAATACCTTGGCAGCAGCCTGAGGCATATGCACAAGATTTCTAACAGGCTGCGTCCTTCGCATGAAAGCAAATCATGCTCTGCGTACTGCTGTAGGCCTTGTGTGACACCGGCATTTTCCAGAGTCCTACGTGAGCCGTGATTGTGCCTATACCACTCCCTGTGCTGACTTGCCACCTGGTCTGCGCCTTCTTACACACTTGTCATGAGGCATATAGCTGATTGGAGTGAGCCCTGCAGATTTGCTGACAGCTTCGACGCGTGGCGGCCCTGGGACTGTGGAATTGAGACAGACACCGGAACCCATGGCGTCTGGGCGTGCTTTAGTGAGTCTCCATTCCGTCACAGACTTCAACACATAATCTTGTGGGCTCTGCATTTGTCCCTGCGCAGCTTTCTGAAAGATGGGTGCTTGACTGGTGCTGCCAGCAGACCAACATCCCCCAGGGGAGCGTTTCTTGGGTCTTGCCGACTCCAAGGCCTGCTTGCCCTAGCAAGGTATTCACCTGGTTTTTGCACCGCTCAGTGCCATGATAATGACAGATGGCTACTGTCATAACCAAAAGATGCAAGACCTGAGACCTGGTGATCCACCCGCAGGTCACACAGCGCTGGACTACCCGAAGCTGTTCGGGTATACCGTGCCCATCGACAAGACGGTCGCGGCGGCGATGGGATCGGTAATAGCGCTGCTGTGCGTGGCGGTGGTCGGGCTGGCGGTTGGCTGGCGCCTGGCGGTCACGCGCAGCCGGAAAGCCTACAAGAAGTGGGGCGAGGAGGTGCGCTGCACTTCACTGCTCCTGCATACATTGAGATTTCTAGAAATCTGCAGACACAGGAGCATTGTGCTGCGACGGCCGCGCTTAGCTGCCAGACGCAGCCGCAAAGCCACTGAGTGCGCTGCAAGATTCTGGTGTCTCATGATGACTCCGCTGCAGAGACGCCTGTCAGGGCATCTCCGTGTCTTGTGAAGCTTGCACAGAGTGCGTGATCGCGTCAGCCCCTCTGCGGTGCAGAATCAGTTGCATCTGTCTCCACAGCAACTTGAACCCTCAAGGGGGCTAGCCAAGCATGCCCGGTGCCAAGCACTGTGCTGTAGGTCGCGCAGACTGCTGGATAACAGGAGTGGTGCATGTGCAGGCTGGGCAGACCGCATGAACCGAGATGCCCATGCGGAGCACCGCTGGAGATAAGAGGTCTCCGCAAGGTCCCGGGATTAGCAGGGACTAGGGCAGCCATTAGAGCATGCAGATGAACTCCGGAGGCACGTGTACAGCTTTGTTGCAGAAATGGGACGCCCAAGTCTTGGGAAGGAGCAGAGGGTTGTTTCCCGCAGTAGTTACTGGCCTCTGGGCAGCATCTGCCCTTCTGGTCTGCCCAAATTGCCCAGCATGGCCTCTCGAGAGGTTTCATTATGAGCATGGCTGAGAACCCGTGCAGCATATGGAGGTAGCAGACTGGCACGTGGGGGAATGCTGTAGCTTGCAGCGGCATTGGTGAGCAGCGTTCGGAGTTGTACTTCACACCACGACACCATGCGGCACTGTCGACGTGCTGCACATTACAGTGTGTTGCACAGGAGAATGCAACTCCAACGCAGAGATGACACTTTGACATATTCAGGAAACGCTGACAAGGCAGTGCTCGAGGCAGACAGCATGCGCCTCCAGCTTGACGTCATATTGCACCTGCGCACTCAGCCCGTATTTACCAGCATTGCCGAAAGTGCTACAGAGCTATGAAGCAGAAAGGCGTCATATGGTGCCTGTGCCTGTTCCTGTGAGCGCTCTCACATGACGCCTACTTTGGTATTGACAGTCAACATAGCTGACAAGGACGTAGACGGTGTGAGTACCGGGGGGCATTGCCAGCACCTGTTTGTGCTGCCTGCACATGATTGAATTTTGCTGAAGTAGAATCTGATTGATGTTAGAGTGATCGCACTGGCAGGTGTCTGTATGTGTTTGATTGGCACGGATGACATGTAATGGCCCAATAGATGGATTGTGGCAAGGTCATGAATCCAGCCTTACACTTCACACTGGCTGGACAGCGTCAGGACACTCTTGAACACTGACCCTTGACACGCTCAGGAGCCGATTGCAAAGTTGCTGTCAGTGCAGCTGGTGTTCAGATCCCAGGAAGCCTCATGTGCCTCATGGCTCTGGCCATGCAGGCCGAAGCCCTGCTTGCTGCCAGTTGCTGCACGCCTCTGCATTCTACCAGAATGCTGACAGTGTCCTACATGGGCCTTTTGCACCTATCATCCTGTCAGCTGCAGGTCTATCCTTGAGCGCATGGTGCAAGCAGCTCACTCGTGAGCCACTGCAGGGGATCGCTGAAACCCAGCTGATTCCCTAAAAGGCTCTGATTATCGCTGAGCAGAAGCTGATTCCCTCTGCAGCTCTACTGCCATGGTCCCATAGATTGGAATGGTGACAGCTGTCCTCTCAGCTATGTCATTGTCGTAGGGGAGGAGATATCAGGATCACTCCATCACCGCGCACAAACAGAAAGGGGACAACCCGCTTGTTGGTCTGCACAGGAGCGGAGAAGCATGTTAACCTGGAGCACTTTTTGTGCAAGGTGAAAAGTCATCAATCATTCTGGCTGATGTCACATACCCATTCAGGACTGGCCTGTCTGCAAATCACAGGTGGACTGAAGGAACTGGTCCCTCACCTTGATGATCTCTTCATAGGTCTCATCATCGATCTCAACAGTCGTGATGGTCTCCTCCACTTCTCCGAGTATCATATTGAGATGCTGATCATATGCCTGCGTGGTGACGCTGTTTCAGCACAACTATGTTGGCCGTGGGCACCTGCCATGACATGAAGGTGAAGAGAACTGGTCTATGTATCTTTGTACGGGAGGCTCTGCCATGAATTTAGCATCTTACGTGGAGACGTCCTCGAAGCTCTCGATCTCCCCTGAGCTTCACATATATCCTTTCGTCAAGGCTGAGCTTTATAAGATCTAGGGGCTCCTTCACTGTGGCATCGTCATCTGCCATGCCAGCTCCGGCGCGTAGCAGGCTCTGCTATGTGTATCTTGTATCGACTCGCAGGGTATTCTTCTGTGCCCGCTCCTCTGCTGTAAGGCTTTCAGTGACGGCCAGATGAGAGGACTGTTTCAGCACCCCTATGCCTCGCGCAGTTCCTGCCAGAGATGCTTTGATGGAGCAGATACTGTGCACAGCAGGGCTTGCATGTGTCGTAATGGGCTATGAGACCTTCCCTGAAACATTCGACATCGATGTGCATGCTCCTCGCACGTGGCCTTGATGCAGCTTCTTCAGGGCGCGTCTCCAATTTCACACGCGATCAGAAGTCAGCGTACTATAGACCTTCGGCAACGGCAGACAGCACAGTACGATAAAGCTCAGCAGAAAGCAGCCATGGTCAATTTCAGGATCATCTTGACGTACACCCTGAAGTGAGCCCATGTGCCTATTCACCCCAAACACGCCATTCATCTGACGCCCCTTGAGCAAGCAATCGCGCATAGATAGGTTTTTTGGAGGCTGTGGCTGGTATTGGGTTGTTACCTGCCGCTTGCCTCACTTGCTGGGACGTAAGGGCGCTTGCATACAACCAGGAGACACTGACCTTTCCGTTGCTCGCAGCCTGTTCTTCGGGCTTCTCTACCCCACATGGAAGTCTGTAGAAGCTGTTGAGAGCAAGTCCCAGGTGGATGACGCACAGTGGTGAGGCCTCCGTGAGAATACCCTTGATGGCATCTAAAGTCATGTGACACCCCAATGCATAGCATTGCGACTGATTTGTCAGGCTGACCTACCTCAAGCCTTCAGAAGACTCAGTTGTGACAATACGCAGGCTTTCGTACTGGATCATCTACACCTTGCTCCTGGTCTTTGAGACCCTTCTGTGGCCTGCCCTCAAATGGTGAGGGCCTGCCCCAAGCTGCAGATACTTATACTGCTTACCTTATCAGACTTGTCACTGGTGCACCTGATGTTCAGACTGCTGAGAAGGGCTTTCAGTGATCTATGTGTCATTGGCTGCCACATTTGCAGGCTCCCCCTCTATGGCGAGCTCAAGGCAATCCTGCTGGCATGGCTTGTGCTCCCCCACACCAAGGGTGCGCATCACCATTCTGAAATCATTGCATTGCCCTGTGGTTTTGGTCTCTTGAAGGTCTCTCAGCATGGCCACTTCAGTGCTGCCCTTTCTAGTAGTGTCTTGGCAACATCACGAGGGCTGGCAAGCATGCTGAAATGTGGTCAGGGCTACAGCAGAGTGACCTCATGAGCAGGAGCACTCAAAATCTGCTACTTGCTCAGGATGGCTGTATGCATGGATGGGGGGCCGGCGCAGAATTCATCATGATCCTGTGAAATGCAAGTAACAGGTGTGGAGATTCCGTGCAGGTGCCACATACTTGTATGAGAACTTTGTGGGCCCAGGATTCCACAAGGTGAAGGCAGAGGCCCGCAAGGTGCCTGCCCTCCAGAAGCTGATCGATGGCAACGCCCCGAAGACAACATAGGGAAGGCTACCAAGGTGACAGCCTGCGTGTCAATGTTGCTCTCATTTTAAGATGCTGAGGCAGCATCTGACCAGCTGTGCTCTAAGGTCAGCTGACTTGCTTTTTGACAGAGCTGCCCCCAGGATCTGGGCTTCTGCGCATGTATGTTTCAGGGACGCCTCATGCATCAGAAGTCATGCATCTGGAGTGCCATGATGCAAGCAAGAAGTGCTGGCGCACAGTGTGCTGCAACATGGCCTGAAAGATGCACCAAGAAGGAGTGGCACTGCATATGTGCAGTTGCGAGTATTGTACTGGGCTGTGCAAGTCTGGCCTCTCAAATGGATGATACTGTTAGAGACGGGAGGACATCTTGCAGGTACCACTCGGGGCTCGCTAGACAGACAACCGATAAGCCTGCGAGAGCTCATAGGTGCAGCGTGTAAATGCTTGACCTGTAAAGATGAGGCGTATAGGTTGCAGTCAATCAAGTTTGCTGGCGGCCCTACTCGTGCCTGCTCTAGCAGCTTAGGTGGTAGCAAGCATGCTAGGCGGCAAGGCTGACAGCCATACACTAGAGTAGGGCACATGTGCTATACAGCAATGCCCAAAGAAGCGACCCATGCAGATATGTGAGCTTGGTGTGGGGCAGGTTGACGGAGCAATGCCATCAGGATCCTAGCTACAGTGCGATGTACTGGCTTGGAACGTGTGAGCCAAGAGCAAATACCTCACTGGAACTCTTCACATGCTGCTACAATGCTATAGTGATGATATAGTGATAGGCATGCTTTCAGCGGGTCCTGTTTTGGCAAATCACCTACTCCCTAATTTCTACATAGCTTCATCAGGGCCTCAACCAGGCGTTCAGCATGCGCTCTTCATGTCAGGTGTCTCGAATGCGGCAACAAATACAAGGCACTTCAGCAGGCAACAATGACGGCAGAGAGCCACACGTTCACCCCAAGGTCCTTTGTCAAGGACCACAAGACGGGGCTCGCTAGGAAATTCAAGCCACAGAAGCCAGAAGTCTCCGAGGATTCGGCCAATTCATGTCAGACACAGGCGAAGCTCGACGGACTCTACCCCACTAAGAAGGCGAGGCTGAAGAGTACCACGCCGGAGAAAGCGACCCATGAACAGGTGTGCAAGTACTTCTGCTTAGCGAGAGACCCAGTCTGCTCGCCTTCTCGCTTTCCTGTGGGGTGTTCTCAGCTTGCAGCTCTGCTCTGCAGGGTGTGGGCCGGTCAGCGGTCCCGGACCCACAGCAAAGCAGCGCTGCAGCAAGCCTACCAGCTTGGCAGAGGGTGGCAGAGGAGCAAGAGCGCTTTGATCAGCAGCGAAGGGAGGCGATGAAGGAGTGGAGACAGATGATGGAGGACCAGGAAGCCCTCAAGGCTGGCGTCGAGCGCCTCCGCAGGCAGCAGAAGGCAGCTGCCGAGACGATGCGGAGGCACTGCAAGAAGCATGGAGGTGAAGCGCTTGACGTGACGCAGGAGCACAGCATCAATGCAGTGTGTGAGCTGTACTGCAATCTGCACTCGACTCTCTGTGACGATGAATACAGTGTGAGCTTGCTTCACTGCACAGAGGAGGAGACTGCTGCTGATGAGTGAGCTTGCGTGCAGATATGGGGGAGGCCAGAGAGCGAGCGCTGCAGCAGCGCTGCAGGAGAGATGCCCTTGCGCACGTGGGCATATGCAGCAGCTCACATGCGCCACAGAGTGAGGAGAAAGCCGCTGAGCTCTTGAAGGACTGGAAGCATACTTTCCAGAAGGTCCTGAACGACCAGCAGAGAAAGGTACGCGGGAGTTGCAGGCTTGCTTTCCAACCATGAGGCATCGTCAAACTGGTGTGCAATGACTGATGGCTCCTTGATACCAGCAAAAGCCTGCTCAAGGGCTTGATGAAGGGCATGGGCTTGCAGGCCATCAGGGTCGAATTTGGCAACAACTACGTCTGGTTCCTGGCCGCAAACCTCGCAGACATGGATGCACCCGCTGTGGAGAGGTTCTGTCGCTATGGATTCACCGCGGCAGAGTGAGAGAGACCGCCTGGGCAACCCATCTCACCCTCTCTGCTCACAAGGCCGCAGCGCTGGCATTGCGTGCGCTGTGATGCCTCACAGAGCGTAGCAGCTGAGCTACCTCTACCTGACAGAGCATGCCCAGCTGTGGCACTGTGGATTTGCCCCCCCCAGAGTCTGGCCTCAGAGTGCAGATGTGTCTTGACAATCCTTGCAAGCCCACCTTAGGGCACGCCAGTGCTGCTTGCACTGCGCCACTCCAGCCCGAAGCCAGGATCAACTGTGTCTTGCTCAGAGTCATCCATCACTGGTCACCTCTCGGCTAGCTGGGTCTACTGCAGATGTATCGCTGACGGGCATGCGCTTCAGCTCGGGCTCCCCTTGGAGCCCGCCGCCACACGTGTCTGTCATCAGCCTGTGATACACCGGCAACCCTTCGCCCCGGACCGGCCCTGCTTCTCCGGCTCAGGCACGGACTCAGCATCAGCGGGCGGCAGCACCTTGCTCATGGGGCGCCCAGTTGTGCGGTCATCCTGCAGGCTGCTGCATTTGCAGGGCCCACAGCAGCGTGCTTGACGAGCTGGCCTACTGGCAGTCCAGAATCCCTGGTGCTCTGAGGTGCCCAAAACAGCTGTCGATGTGGGCTATGCGTGGAAGCTCTGGATGTGCAAAGGATACCCTAGCTACTGGCGCTGTGGCATGCAGAAAGTGCGGACCTCACTCAAGTGATGGTGTGCCAATGATGTGTAGGGTAGTGAGATCCCTGTGCTCCTGTGAAATAGGCTTGGCCTGACGGAGCTGATAGCCACAGGCCCTTGGCATTGCAGATTGTGTTACACTTTTTGAATAGTGCGCAACTGTTCTTTTGATTAGGATATAAGGGATTGACTCTCAATCTTTACAAGCAGATGTAGCCATGCATGCATACATCCTGACCATGATAAGGTCATCGATAATTTTGTCTGATGGGCCGATGTACCCGACATGGCTGTGAAAGAGAAGGAAGATGATGGTTTGGTGGATGGACTTGAGGGTTCATTCTGAGGGGATGTTGGCTTGCGCTTCTTGTACAGTCGGTGGTGCATCTGCATCTTACTTCTACAATGCATTGGCATGACCCAGCAACGTCATATTGCCACTCTCTCCCTATGTCGCCTCGAAGGAAGATGGTCTCTGCTCCTCCTTGACTCATCTAGAAGCCGAATGCCTTTAGGAATGCCTCCTGCGCCATTGCTATTGGCCTTGCTTACGCCAATCCCTGCGCAGCCTGCGCAGTACATGTATACATGTATACAGCAGCTTGATAACCCTTCTTCAGAGCCTTTACCTAAGAGTTTACACACTTCAAGGGAGGCCAGTGTGTGGTTGCATGGTGCATTGATGCATGAGCCCTGAACTGCAGAACTGGAAAGGCTGAAACCTTGCAGAGCATACCATTTTACACAGCACACAGGCCAGGGTCTGGTGTCGGTGTGCCAGACCCTGATCATATTCGCCTCTTTTGCTGAGCACCTCTTTAGTTTCAGTATGCAACACCCTGTGACGGACTGATTGGCTTGGTGCTCACCTTGCAGCAAATTGACAGGCATACATGATATTTTTCCTTGAGGTTACGGATCTCCCTGCTGCTCGCTCTGGCTCAGGGGGCCATAGAACATCATGTAGCCCTGCATGCGGCTTAGATAGGCGCCCGTCGTCTCCCGGCCCCGCTCTGCCTTGCCTGTCTTGGCGTCCCCTGGCTGCTCCACCTGCTGACAGCCCATCAGCTGTAGAAGCTTATCCTGATCTCTGCCATTGTAGAAGATGTGTACTCTGGGCACAGCCAGCACGCAGACCTGCAGTCACAGCATAGCAAGTTGAACCATCTTTACCATGACAGGCAGAGCCAGAGAGGCCGTCCCTTGAAATAAGGCCGTGTTTATGTGCATGCGTAAGATTTTGCCTCTTTGCGTGAAATTTCATTGAAGGTTGACGACTCTGTAGCACCAGCGTCATTGCAAAGTGCCCTACCTCACACAGCTATTCCAAGCAATTTCGACTACGGGGGTTTGGAGCCTAAATGTCATTCAACAACAGCAATTCCCTAATAGCTAGGGCGTAATCCTGCAATACCTCTCACAACCTGCAGCAATTACGTACCCACCCCGGCAAAAGTGCTCACCTTGTACAGCTTGCCCAGGAGGATGGGTGCATATCCCGGGTGGGTCGCCAGCACGGACGCTGCCATCTCTGCCAGGGCACAGGCGGAGGGGTGACTCAACGCCACCTGGGCCTCGCAGTAGCTCAGCATGCGCCGCGCCAGCTGCAGCAGCGTGTAGGCGCGCCCAGGTCCTTGCATGCTCCCCAAAAACTGGTTCAGCGCCTGCGCCTTGGCGCGCCCCTGCACAATACCTCACAGATTAAGCTGGCTTGGGGCACTTGCGTGCTCTTTGGGAACTCAGCGCCTGCGTCATGCCATACGCCCAGCTGCCCCTGGTAAGCGCTGAACACGTCATGCATCTCTGATGGCGGCACAACAGGCAACAAGCTGGCATGGTGCAGCGTTGAGAATGGCTACAATGTGTCCTACGCAGCTGCTCCATGATTGGGAGAGCAGCCTGCACATATGTGAGGGGTGGCGTGCCTGTTGCTGGGCGGCAAAGATCTGCTGCACTTGCAGGGTGATGAACTTGTCCACCCGACGGCGCTCCTTGCGCTGGCTCTCATCCTCCACCAGCCCCTTCGCTTCAGCTGCGTGACCTTCATTTTCATGCAATACCATTGTGCTGCGTGATGCAGAACATCTTGTCTAGCCTGCATGTCTGCTTTTCGCAAAAATGGAGGCACACAGGCCGATGTGCACGCGTAACTCAATATGCCCAGAAGTGGTCCACTTGAGGACCTTAGATGAGGTCTGTGTCAGCATGAGGACATGCTCAAGGAGTGCTCCTACTGAAAGGCGCACCTCTGCAGCCTGAACTGCTTCATGGGCTGTCTTCCGCAGCGCCAGGGGCTATCCGGAGAGCAGATCCGCCGCCCTTGACCTCCTTTGGAGCCTGTGTACCAGGCATCCATCTCACACCTCCAAGCAGACGCTAAAATACTATATACCCACCTTATGAGATTGCATGTCCATTGTGCCACCTACCAGTCCTAGAATCCCAATCACAAGACATTCATATGAATGTCTCCATGCGCAACACCCCAAAGCAAAAGCTGATTGCACAGACTAGAAGGCACCGGCACTGCCTCCAATGACAGCATTGTTTGGCCAGGGCACAGATCTGGGCATATTATCATGTGCAGGGTCTTCAACTAGCGACAGGAAGGTTATGCCTGAGAGCTGGCCTGCCGCTGCTGCTCCTCCTGCTGTCCCCGCTCTGTGGCGGCCCGCTCAACAGCCGCAGCTTCCTCCTGCTCCGTTACTGCTTCTCTTTCTCTCTGCTCTTCCTCCTGGATGCCAAAAATCAAAAGCGCAGTCAGATGTATGATACAGACTAGCAATGTGAGGGATGATCTGTCCAGAGGTGTAGCTCACATTTTGACGTGCAGGGCTCCAAGGCTCACTGTACCCTATTGACACACACACCCCTGACATGAAGATGAATACTGATGGACACATGACTAGGTCAGCCTCAGTGACAGGGGCTTGATTGCAGGTCAGATGCCGGCAAGCTCACCCTCTGACGCTCCTGCTCGGGTTCTCGTCTCTGCTTCTCTGCAGCCTCTTGAGCAGCCTGCTCAGCTGCTGCCTTCTCAGCCGCCACCTGCAAGGCAAGACATCCCATGAAGGCAAACCATCCGGCTCCAGAGCATCATAGCCATGCCAATCTGTTGGTGGAAAGCTAACACATGAGGCATCTGATGTTGGGCATACGCAGCCAAGACAGTCATTCGTGCACGTCGTGTACACTTAGGTGGGCCTACTGTGACAGCTCGCAGGAGCATTTGCCGCGCCTCAGCAAAGCAGTGTGGCAGTGTGCATGACTGAGCTGGGCTCCCTGCAGCTGCATGTAAGCACTCCACATTGCACTGTAGAAGTCAGCGTTGGGCAAGGGCTGGGCAGATGTTGGGCAGCTGCCCACCTGCTGCACGGCCTCCATGCTGTCCTTGAGGTGGCGAGCCTTCTGCCGGTGCACGTCTTGCAGCCGGCTGAGCGCCTCTGCGGGCTGCCCCTGAGCGGCCTGCGCCCTCTTGGCTGTCCTATCAGCGTCCTCAGCCTGCAAGGCACCCTTTTTCTCATGCCCTCAAAGAGAAGCTGCTTTGGGATGTCTGACGCTATTACTGATGGGCGATCAATGCTGTTCTGTGCATTCCTGGCATGTTTTTACAGCAACTTATAGCAAAGTTTACGTGCTAAGCTGTCAGACATATCAGTATGCACATCTCTACCATCAGGTTTGGCACGCTCCCAACAAGACTGCACTTGAGTTGCAGCTTTTGGGCATGTTGTCTGCGACCCAGCATCAGGCATCACATTGGTACAATACTGCCTTATACGCACCATGGTCTGGCCCGAGGTGACTGACCCAAATGCGCTGCACGGCGCTGCAGACGCGTGCCAGTACTGCGCCTCCTCTGCGCCAATCTCCAGGACTGTTGCTTCAAATTGGCCGATAGTGCGCTGGGTTGCCTCCTGCAGGCACTGCCACGTCACCGTCTGCAATATCACTTTCATGTGTGTGGAATGCCCAATCTATGTGTCGTCTACTCATCCCACTGCTGTGCTTTTATTGGTGACTGTACGGGGGAGGTTCTGCTGTGTCAAGCATCTACAAGCTTGCGAATGTCTGCAGCAAGGCTGTTCATATCAATTGAGCTGTACCAGAGGCAGGATGCATACCTTGGGCATATGGGCTAGTGGCGCGTCATTGCCACAGCACATTAAGAAATGACGGGAGATGTGCCCTATATTAATATACCAGCAATTGCTGGCATGCAAGCGCACTCCTCTCATTAGCTGCCCTCTGAAGCGGTCTCAGGGCTTGCAGCAGCTCGAGGGCTCCCAGAGCCCTGCTCGTGACCTCTTCTGCTGCTGCTGAAGTCTGCAATCCACCAGTGGGTGACTCAGGTTGCTGGGTAGGATGAGGCTGGCAACATTCAATGGCCTGTTCATGGCAGAAGCATGTCCCCTGACATTTGTAGCCGCTCTGAAGTTGTAAGTGATCATCTTGGGCTCTTACTGCTGCCACTGCCGGATTTGACTCAGTCTGTCTGCCCGAGGGAGCCCTGAAGCAACCGTTGCAGTCTTGTGGGAGCTGGTCTAAGATGTGACCTTCACCCCGCTGACACTGCTTCCACGAGAATTATGGGTCGATTCACACGCCCATATACGTCCTCACTTACTTTGTCATGTTATGCGCAAGGCGTTACAGCCTCTCCTAGTGCAAAGGCGTTCCCTACCATCATGACTGGTTTTACTGATTGTAAGGCTCAATGCTTGAAAGCTTCTGGCTCTCTTCTTTTTGCCGAATGTCAACGGGACGAAAACTTCAATCAAGGGCCGTTCTCGCAGCCGCAGGCAAAATGGACTACTAGAGCACCACTGCCGCGTGACAATGAGCGAGCAGGACAAAATGGAAAGGTGGCTGCAACGGTGCAACGGTACGGTAATGCAGGATTGTGATATTGCTAGGCGTCTCGCTTCAAGCTAACAGCTGCCAGCCTGGTGTGCCTAACACTGTCTGAACTTACCAACCTTGCCCAGGAAGGCCACACATTCGATACTGGCATGATCAGGAACTATCTAAGCCTATACTTGGTGTTCGAATTCTCCGTGAGTGCACCATTACTGCTGCCTATGATCAGCTTGCTCTGTGAAGCTGCCGAATGGTAACATGGGCTAACTGCAGGTCTCGAGGCTGTACATTTCAGGGCTCTCAAGGCCCACGCGCGGGCAGAAAGCTGGGAGAGAATTTACAATGTGATAGGCAATCACCTACGGCCGGGCCCTGCTCAAACACAGCAGGGACCACAGCACGCACATGCCCAGCCACAGCAAAAACCTGGTATGGCCCGACGTAGCCGTGTGTTCGGGCTGATGCAACTAGCTTGGAAGTATTTGGGACATCTTTTGCATTGGCGAAGGTGATATGATACACCAGGTCTTGCCTGTAAACCTGCAATTGTTGTGTTGCAGGAGGATGCAAGTAGAGAGGAGGAGATATGGCAGTATGTGTACCAACAGAGCAGAGCTGACGTGAGGGCGCAGGCCTCCAGCTAGACCGAGGCCGCCCCATATGATGAGCAGCATGATGTTCTAGCAAAGCAGGAGAATGGCAACACAGCCCCACTCAGCATGAGTCCTTGCGCGCAACCTGAAAATTCAGGTTGGCATCCACCTAGGCACAACAACATATCCCGGGGCAGTGTGCTGACTTACTGAGATTGAGCTCAGCTAGGCAGAACATCCTCACGTTAGGCTATCACGTGCATCCCATTGTACCTGACTCAGTGTCGACCACACTTGTAGTGACAGTGACGGGTGAGGCACTCAGCAAGACTTGCTAGAGCTTTTGGCAGGTTCCCAAGCATGATACTTTAAAGTGAATTGTGATAGGTCACCGCATGGCGCCGAGCCGACTTAGCAAGGCTCAATGTCAGGCTCAAGGCGTGTCTGACAGTGTCATAGGATGATGATCAAACAGAGATTGCGGGCCTTGATGGCACAATCTGCCATCTGGCTAGCAGTAGAGCCATGTCAGTGGCAAGGTGCTTGATAGTGACAATCATGGTGACATGCACTGGCATGCCAGCAAATAGGTACATTGGCGGCTGCCACTTGCTTGAAGGTGCAACTAGCCTAAAGCTTGTCTTGAAAGGCTACGAGAGCGCAGGCCGTAGTAAGATTGTGCCCCCTGGCCAGGCTACAAGGGCTATTGAAGTTGTGCAATATATATGTATGTGAGGTTTCCGTGAGAGATGTGCATGACTTTAAGGCAGTGCATCATGCAGTCATTCTAGTAGGATCACCAACATACATGTGAGACCTAATGCTCACCACAACGTAGACAAGCACTGCTCTCTTGTGTGTTGGTATCCTGTTATGCCCATCATAAATTCATCAATTGTATTGGGGTCGTATGAGTCCGATCAGACGCAAGCACAAGCTGACGTGCATCATACGGCAATCTTATTCAAGGAAGTGCTCGGATAGAGCATAGTGTTGGAAATGCACTCCCTCATGCGACCATTGCATTTGGGATGTTCGCTGTCACCGGCCCCTTTGATGTCATGAAAGGCATGCCCTTGTAATTGGCCACTCCCTCTGCACAACAGGCTGAGGTTCAGCAATTTGCACATCTAGCCAGCAGAAAAAGGCCCAGCTAGGACCAAGGTGCTGAAGGCCTGTACACTTCTTTTGAGGGGACTCGTATGCTTGATACATAGCAGGAGGGATGAGCCTGTTGTCATGTGAGCCTTACAGACAGGACAGCACCTGCTGCCTTGTTGCAATGTGACAGCTATAGTGCTGTCCATATCCACAATCAAGACTGGTTCTGATACTCTGACACCAGGCAGAGGCGATACCTACAGCAGACCTATAGGACAGCTTGCCTGCATTTGTAAGCAGGTCTGGAGCCAGCTTGCCAAAGATGTTTTTCTTGGGGTTGAGTTGCGCATCTGGCTCGTTGCCATAGCCCTCGAAGGTGATGCGCTCCCCGAGAGGCACACCCTCTGGCGGATTGATGGGATCCACCTCATCGTGTGCAGCATTAGAGGCGCACAGGACCTACAGTGAGCAACAACTCTTTTGCACCTCGAGTCTGACGCATTCCGTTAACCTTCCTCTCTGGATTGCTGCCCTTGAAGCAAGGCGTTAAAGCGTTCACAGCATGCAACTCGGCAGGAGAGGCTACCACACTGTCAGCAGCTGCTATCAAGCAGCGCCTTGTACCGTCAAATATATCAGGTAGATGTGCGCTCTGCAAGAAATTCTATGAGGTGCCGGCCCAAGTTTGAGTTCAGTCCTGCCATGTGTGCAAGGGTAGAAGGCTCACCATGCCAGATGACAGAACCCCACGCATCTTGGCAGGCTTCAGATTGCACACAACAACTACTCTCCTGTTCTCCATTTTCTCCACAGGCACAAACTTCACCAAGCCTGAGACAATCTGCATCAGCAGAACAACGCTCAGTTCCAAGGTTTTCTTTCAGTCTCACAGACTCCCATGCTCTTGCACCATCCCCTGCCTGAGCATCAACCCCAGGTCCAAAATGCTTGCCGTATGGATCTGCCTGCCGAACTTGTCCGGGATGGCTGCACCCTGTGGGGTGATTCTCGCGCCATGCAAGTAGATGGCCGATCTATGTGATGATTGCTGTCACAGGGCATGTTACCTTGGTAGCTGTTATCGCAGACACACACCTGTCTGGGCTGCCCTTCACCCAAGTCGATCTCCTCGACGTACAGAGAGTCTGCATCCGGGTGGGGCCCAACCTTCACAATCTGTCCCACCCTGCACCCATCACAGCACGAGCTTATAACAGGTGGCTGCTGCTTTGCACATATAAACCAGGAGAGACATGCGAGAGCCCAGGGCATTGAGCAAATGCTGTCAGGGGGCCTTATGGGGCCTTCAAGGAGAGTGGCAGGTGAAGCGCCAAGGCAGTGCAGGAGCACAAGACACAGCAGAAACCCTTCAGGCAGTGACTGCTCGGGGGCAAACAGGAGGTTCACCTGATATCCAGCTGGTCCACCCTGGGCTCGTCCTTGCTGGCCTCTGCAGGCTTGGCCTCCCCGCCCTTTGCCTTCTCCTTCTTGTCCTTCTTCTTGTCCTGCACAGAGATCTCACCTCCGTGGATGTTTACCCTTTCAATTCGTGGCATTCGAAGAGCCAAGCATCCAGCACATTTGACAAGACTATTGATTGTGACACCAAGCAAGCCAGCAAAATGTCAGCATTACCTTGCACAGCATAGGCATGCAGCCTCCCACAGCGCATTTCATATACACGACAACTCAAGGTAGAAAGCCCCTCCAGCTGAGGATGAAGCATGCAGATGTCACTTGTACAGGCACAGAAATCTGGCTCTACACAAGGCGAGACGAAGTATGCGAACCGACAGGAGAGGGATCCAGACCTTCTTGGCGGCATCAGCAGGCGCAGAGGGGTCTGCAGGGGAGGCCGCCACTGCTGCAGCGCCTGGCGCCACATCAGCGCCTGCTTTGGCGCTCGATGCAGCGTCCTTTGCAGCCTCGCCCTTCGCCTGCAGTCAGACACAGCAGTCAGCACTCAAGCCTCATTCCTGGACAGCAGGAATGCTCTTGAGCAGTCATGTCTCTGCATGTAGGCCTGTTCCGCTGTTACACCTCATCAGCACTTCACAGGTTTCTTGCACATACGCCACAGATGTCCGCAGTCTGCTGTGCTGGGTTCAGGTATGCTTTGTTTTCTACACATCAGAACATCATGCCCGCTTTCTTACAAGGCATGGGTGCAGGTGCAAGAAGTCGTGCTGCAGACCTTAGGAGGAGGGATTGTGGGAGGTTTCAAGTCCGGCTCAGGTATCTGGAAGGCAACCGGCTTGAAGACGCCAGTCTTGTCAGCCATGTGCTGCAGGTAGTCGAACCACCGCACAATGCTCCTGAACCGCCCAAGCTGTGCTGGAGGGAAGTTTGCCTGCAAGACAAATCAGCTCTTCTTGGGCCTGTTAACGGCCTCAACATGCGCCATGATACACATTGGATGTCTGGCACAGTATGAAGGAGTGTTGAGCACCCCACTCCCACAGACTTGTATGCAGATGACATCGGCACAGAAGACAGGTACCAGCACAGAAGGGATGACTCGGAAATGCCTACCACAGCTTGATGCAAGGCCCCAAACAGGGTCAGATCTGCAAGACTGAGGGTGGTGCCTAGAATGAAGGTCCTGGTGGCTAGATGGCTCTCCAGTGTCCGCAGAGCCTCCTCTGAAATGGGCAGCAGCAGCGAGTATCGCATAGACATCCATTGTGACACCTGCATGAGTTGACTATGTCAAACCCTGCTACCAGCCTTTAATCCTTGAGTCCGTGGCACGCCCCTGGCATAGAGAGAACCATACCAAAGAGAGTACGTACCACTGCTGCAGTCTCGGCGTCAGCGCCAAGCAAGGCATCAGAATGGGGGCTCGATCTGGCCAGATGTCTGCAGATAGTGTTACTGCCGAATAGCGCACGACCGGACTCATCAACGTACTCCACGTCGTTCTTGCTGATTGATGTCTCAATCTGGTCAGCTGATCCTGTGTAAGCCGCAACCAGCTGTATAGTCTTAGCATCTTCAGGTGTAGGAGCCAGCAGCCTCTTGCCACTGTGAGCAGGGGCGCCCATTCCCACTGCCAGTCCAAGTGTGAGGTACTATAACCGCGAAGCTCTGTTTGGTGACAAGCTGGGTTGGTTTGATCCCGTTCTGCTGGCAAGTGTAATGCACCACCCTTTCTCGGCTAGGACTATTGGAGCAAGGAGAGCATAAGCAGGACGGCAGTCTTAGAGACGTGATGTGATAGTGCAGCAATAAGACGAAGAATACATTGAGGCGCAACATTGCTCCCTCAAGTGGATGCGAATGGGCATTTTGAATTTGTGGGCGACAGCTCAAAGGGGTAAATGTTTCCTAGCCTGCCTCTCAATTATAAGATTCTGTTGCGCTCGTGCATGCTACTGTTGTGCCCGCAAGCTGTTGTCAGACTGAACGTATCTCAGATGTGGCATTTGCGTATCGGTAATGCTTGCCGATCTGAGATCACAAGCGTCATGCCGCTAGGCGCAGCGACTTTATACACGCGCTGAGTGCCCTGTTCATGACTTAGGTGCAAGCTTGTTTCTCTTTGAAGCAATTCAAGGTGGTCTTGAAGCCGGGTGATGTGGATGGTGAAGTGAGTATGCACGACATACCGTCACAGTCCAATGATGACGCAGCGGCAAAAGGCAGTTTGGAGAGCAGCTACTGCAAGACTCCTGCTCATGGTGTGGGCTCATCATATCAATCCTGCAATCCCTATTCCTGTGAGGCCTCTGCTGCCATTGTCAAGGCTCCTTGCACCCGTAGTGTCCGAGCCGCTTTTAGAAACAACACCACACCCGGTGAGACACCAGCATGGTAGAGTGATGCCCTGCAGAGAGAGTGTTCATACACGTAAAGCGTACTGTCATTCACAAGCCATGGGAGAAATCGCAATATCTTCTCTGTTGCACAGGCATCTGAGCACACAGATTGCAGGATGGGTCTTCACAGAGATGCAGGCAGGGTGAGGTCACGAGCTCCTTGCTTAGCACACAACTGCCATCCTGAGTCTCCTGCAAGGGTACAGCAGTGCTACCAGAGGATCAGAGTACTTCCATAGGGATCTCCTGTCAGATTCTTTGTTGAGCCTGCCACACTGCAAGAGCATACTATGCAGATAGTATCTGAGGCCGCAGGTGCAGATCTAAGGCTGCTGGCCTAAGGTTGCAGAAGCGAAGGTGGAGTGTGGGTGGTCCTGCAATGTGCATAGGCTGAAGCTGTCTTGCAATGTGCAGACGCTGACGATGCTGCTGGCGCTCAAGTTCATTGCCTGGCTGGTGGAAGTGGGAGGTCTCCTCTCACTGCACAAGTGAGCCACCGTACCATGTCTCTATCATGTGTGTTGCCCTGTCATGTGCATCGTCGTGTGTAGTCAGGTTCAGGGCATTTGAGTACCAGATGCACCCTTTTTCTGCATGCAGTAGTATGCACCATGGCTTTGCAGTTGTGAGGTTGTGCCCAGTGGTGTCCGACTTGGCTAGCTTTCAGCACCCTGACATGGTTCTATCGGCCCCTCTGGCTTGTGTATGCATGGCTGCCCAAGCTGCTCTGGGCTCCTGCACATGTTAAGTGATGATGGGACCCTGTCTCTTGAAGCCAGTGGGCCGCGACTAGTCTGGCAGACTCTTCATGAGGTGTGTCTCTGCAGGTCATGCAAGGACGGCTTTCATCCGGTAAGCCTTTCTGCAAAAGTGTTGGAACCGCACTTGACAATCATAGGCTATGTGCGCCTGCTCACTGATGCTACTTCTGCTCGTTCTGCAGCGGGGGCTGCGCCAGTGAGCAAGCGCGCAAGTTTATAATTGCTCAGTGTGCTCTGTGCATCCGTCAAAACCATCTCTTTCTCCTGCTGTCCATGCTGTCTGTCAGCTCCGTGCATCTGTCAATGCCACGTCTTACTCCCGCTGTGCTGCCGCAGTCGCTGAACTTCTACCACTACGCGCAGCTGCCCCAGGCAAACTCCTGTGGGAAGATCCTGCGGTACCTGTAAGTCCCTGCGCAGGCCATGCCACAGTCTGCTGTGTCCTGCACATGTTACCTACCTCAGCTCTGTGGGTTTTTCCCCGCTCATTACGCGCCCTTCAGTTCCTTGTTGCCGTTAAACAGAGGGCATGCTCAGCAGCATAGTGTACACTCTTCCCTTAACAAAGGGAGCTATGCGCTGCAGGCATTGGGCCACTTGGCTGCAGCTGCCTCTGGTGCTCGCTCTCTTCAGCGCCCTCCTTGGCTGGTTTGGTGAGCCCCTCCCAGCCCAGTCTCGAATTTGCAATGCTGCATGCACCCTCCACATCGCTGTGGTGACTCTATGGTTAAGCCTGTGAATACGCTTCCGAACAACAGGCCTAGCACTAGGGGGATGGAGGCCTTCACAAGTACTTCCCAAACATGTCGCTGCAGCCAATATCCTATAGGCGTTCGCAGAGATGTGCAGCGCCTGCCGCAGCTGTGCTTACCGTTGGGGCCTTGACTGCCATATGGTGTGCATGCTAATGGATGAACAACGCATGCTTGAAATGAGGCAGGTAGTACTTACATGAAGCGTGGGAGGCGCTGCGTGCAGGCGGCAGCCGCGTCACCCTGGGCCGCTTCAGGATGGCCTTCATTGGCCTGCTGGCCGTGGCGTGCGCGCTGGAGATGTGGGCTGCCAATGTGGTCCTGAACCTGGCAGGTAGGCAAATATTGCTTCGCGACTGCACGAGTCCAAAGCAGCCCTCAGCAGGATGCAGCCTCATCAGCATGAGATGTGAGAGCTCATGCTGTGTAGAGTTTCTGCACACCGCAGCTGTCACATCGCGTGCTGAGGCTTGTGCATGACAGCCTTGCCTCTGCCAGCTCCAGATCCTTCTGAACAGCCACCATAATTCCAGGCAGTGGCTGTGGCTCCTGTGAGCACACCACCTTCTCATATTCTTAGGCAGGTCTCCTCACCAGAAATATCTGCACATTCTTGACAAGGGCGCAGCTGCTGCAATTACCACTGTCTTTCTGACCTCATCCGTGTCAGCCGTTGACTGGTGCAGCATCATGCTGCTGCTCTGCTGGGCTTTGCAGCTACTTGATGCTCACAAGGACACAACCAGCAAGGATGGGCTGGGGAAGAGACGGTAACTGCGCATTTCTGCCTATCCCCTTCGCTGGGAAGCGTTCCTGTGCCCGTAGGCCAATTCCTCAGCTTTTGAGAGTGTTATCTAGCTGAATGTCAAGAATGGTCTTCTGTCATGCGATGGCAGTAAAATTCTGCGGCCTTACACGATCATGCATCACCAGCTAAGAGGCCTGGATGCAGCAGCTTTTACTTCTGCCGCCACGGTGTTTGCAGACTCAGAGAATGTCCTGCCAGAACTGTGCGGCAATGTGGTGCTGAAGATAGGTGCTGTGTGGTGCAGACAGCGACGCCACGCTCTTCCTGAGCAGCACGGAGGTGACCCGCGCCAAGATCGCCCTCTGCGGCTACTGCATCAGCGCCGCCTTGTGAGCCTCTCCAGAGTTAGCCACATAGCTCAAAGAAGCTTGCACATACTGTGCATGTTGTCAAGATCAAGGCCTTGAGAGCATGTACAGCAAGTGCAAGCTCTTCATCAACTGACCCCCGTCCACATTTCATGGAAGGTCCTTGCAGCATTCTGAGTCAGCACGTTCTGACAACCCCTGGTTAATGCCAGCTAAAGATTGCAAGTCAACAACATCTCCCCATGCTTTGCAGTGCTTTCAAGTGGCAGAAGGTGCAGTGTGCATGGCTAAGGTGATGGGTTTGTGGTGGCTGCAGCAATGCGCTGATCATCATTGCACTTGGAGACGAAGGCGAGGCAGCGCAGTACGCTGGATCTGAGGCCGGCATGGGTGTCAATGAGCCCCTTCAAAGCCCCTGAGACAGCATCACCCAACGCATGCCCAAGGCGGCACAACAGATGGCCTCAGCTGTAAGGCAGCAGCCTTGCAGTGGCATGAGAATCTTCATGAAAGGGTGCAGGGAGCAAACAGTCCGATCTGTGCTGAAGTGAGCTTGAAGGCGCTTGTGTGCATAGGATGGAAGCACAGTGTGGCAGGAGCGTGGATTACAACGCACTCCCAGTCAGATTGCAGTCTACATGGCGCAGAGACAAGAATGATGCTGAAGAATTTCTATGAGATCAATGCACCAATGCAGGAAAGCAGCGAAGACAGCTCAAGAAATTGAGTGGTCCCATTGGTCTGCATGACCTGAAAAAGGCCTGTGCCCTCGCCAAAATTTGTGCTGCATCTGCTGATTGTCTTAGGTCAGTCACCATACAAGGTGTGGGAGTGCACTTGTAAGTTGTGCTCAAGTACCGGGTCTGCACCATCAAGACCCAAGCTGTATGCATGCCGGCATCTGGCGCCAAATCAACCTCGAGGGCTCTACAACCTGAAAGGCGCACCTACAAGAGTGTGGCGTTCCAGCATTGGCTTAGGTCATCAATCAGAGGCATAATTTTGGACACTATCCATACAGACGGAGCCAAGTTCTGGCTCCGGCATACCACACTTGTCCCATATGGATGGAGGGAGGATTTATGACTGTCCTGCATTGCAAACCATGGTAGCCAAGACAGACGCATCATGAATGTCCATCCTTTCGGCACCTACTCAGCAACGCGCTCTGCGTATCGCTGCAAGATGGCATCTTCCTAATTCCCAACTTATAGGGCCAGCTCTTGCAGCATCCGTCCTTCAAGGGATCCGAGACTCTCCTGACGAGAGCTCACGAAGCGGCTCAGCTTTGGAAGCGATAAAGAGCGCACGCAAGGTATCAAGTCACAGCTCAGGAGAGAAAGCTTTCACACAGGTGCACGACCTCAAGTCATGGGCCTTCCAAGGGATGCCGTAAAGGTGTGCAGTCGGAGCACCACCGGAATTGCCCTGACCTAGCAGTGCTGTGACTGCTCACACCGACTTTCGTCGTGTCTTGTAGCTGTGTGGAGGGATATGCTGATCTCTGGATATGTTTTGCAGCCGCTGTGGACACTCACAGTCTTGATAGTCATATCATGGGTGGTGCAAGTGTGCGGCCTGATGACCCTGCAGTGGTATGCTGCTCACACCCTCTAGAACAGGCATCCTGAAGCTTATATTGCCATGAGTTGAGTTGCCTCAAGCCTCTTTCTGCAGAATCTGCGCTCATGTCTGCTCATGTGCAGGTCTTGCAACACTCATGAGGTAGGCGCACCCTCCTAAAGCTTTTCCTAAAATCATGCCTTTGACTATATAGCGTGCGAGGTAGCTGTATGTCTGATTGACACAGACAGGGGTCCGGCATTGGCCAAGGCATCAATGTTGTAATGATGCTGTGCAAGTGCAGCGCAAGGACTGGTACACCTTTGCGCAGCTGCCACAGGCCGCTGCATGCTCCAAGATCCTGCGCTACCTGTGAGTCTCCCCTCACACTCCTCTCTCATCTTGCCAATGGCCAGGGGCATGTCACGCCTGCTCTGTACGCAGCTGTCGCACTAGCCCAGGCCTCAGCAGGCGGCTTTTCTAGAGCATTGTTTAGGCATTTACATGGCTGCTCCTGGCTGCCTGTCCAGCCTCATAAGCGTTCTCTGGCAAGCTGCCGGTGGATGCTCCATCAGGCCCTGATTGTGGACTCTACCCGCAGCTTGCCATTGAATACTCAAGCATGACTCTGGAACATCAGCTGCACTCTGCAGCTGCTCCACGCATGTCACAGCATGTGTGATACCTCTTTGGCCGGTAGTCCTGCAGGGGAACATGACTCTAGAGAACTGCAGACCGGCTGCTGCTCATGCAGGCACTGGACGACCTGGATGGAGTTCCCTCTGCTGGTTGCCGTCATTGTTGCGCTCATCGGCTGGATGGGTGCACCCCTCACACCTCGTGCGGACGCCTATGACCTGACCAGACCCTGCATGTGCACCAGATCTAGCACGCCTTTTGCACTGGAGAGTTTATCCTGACATGTGCACCAGCAACATGAGCATCAATCAGTTCCGTGACAGCCCAAGGGGTATCCTGACCACATGCTGAGATGCACCATGCCTGGTCAGTCTTGCCCTACTAGGTGGTAGTAGGTACATAGTATGCTCTTGGAAAGAGCGCCTGTTACCCGTGTGGCTGACTAGTGACAGGGCTTTGCAGGCGCCAGCTACAATGCAATGAACCGCTACCGCATGGCGCTCATCGGCCTGTTTGCAGTGGCCACGGCTCTGCAGATGTGGGCGGCCAATGTCCTCCTCAACCTTGCAGGTCTGTTCAGTGTCCACCTTGCAACACTTTGCAGACCATCGGCAGGACTTGGGCCCGTCTGTATTTTGCGCAATGACCTCTCAGATGACAGCTGTGGTGATTGAGCATGCATTAAAGACTCAGCATCTGTGCCACTAATACCTGCGGGAACAGGACGCAAGCCAAACAGCATGATGTCGCAGTCGGATGCATGACTAAGACTGGCTTCTCAGGCTGTTGGCAAGTGCTTTCAGCAACTCCGACATCTAAAGTTCCATGCTGTGTGCTGCAGACAGCGACGCGACGGGCTTCCTGGGCAAGACAGAAGTGACGCGCGCCCGCGTCACCCTCATCGGCTACTGCGCCACAGCTGCCTTGTAAGCCCCTACGCCCTCCCTCCTTCCACTTGCAACGCAGCTGCATTGCTCTGCTGCAAGCCAGAGATTTGAGCATCTGCTCCTCTGCCGCGGGCCTGCCCTGGCACTGCACACTTAGGAGCCTCGAAAGTGCCTGCAGTATAATGAGGATTGGAAGGGAAGAACAGATGCTGAATGAACAAGCATCTCCTGAAACTTAGTATGGCCTAAGGCTTGCAGCACTGCTCCCAGAAGTATTGACGGCACCTGACATTGGAGAGCCAACCTGCATTGAAAGGCTTACTGCGCCCATCACCTTGATAGGTTTTACCTTGTGTGTGCAGCAATGCGCTGCTGATCATCACGCTGGGCGACGATGGCGAGCCCTCAGCCTACGAGGTGCTGCACCCAGATGTCACTGAGCCCCTGGTGAGCTTCCCTGCCAGCCATCCTTCTGTCTCTACTGTACTTCCCACTCGCTGTACGTATTGTTCTCACACCTGCCCCCATGTGCCCCTGCATACCAGTGCAGATGGCCCCACCCTGTCCTCAGTTTGCTCTCATGCAAGATGCTGCAAGCAGCTGTTTGCGTAGCTGGTATGATCCAGAAAAGCGCTATGCTGCTTGGTCAGTGTCTGTGTCACATGCTGCGCTTTGCCTGGTCAGCTGAGCCCCTGTGCGCCCGTGTGGCAGTAGGGCAGCGGGCTGGCTACCTCCACGCCGGTAGCCGCGCTGTGAAACGCTCACCGCGAGGCTTCTGCGCCTGAGCAGAGGGTGGCCACGCCGCGCGCGGCGTTCCTGTCGGCCTGCCTGACGACCCCGGGAGCGGACGCATGCCTCTCAGACAGCACCAGCCTCAACCCATCAAGCGCCAGCACCAGATCAGGCTCCTCAAGCACAAGCGCTGCCACCATGGAGCAGAGATTGAGAGCCATGCACACCACGCCATTGTATCATGATCATCATGAGGACCGCAGCCTGGAGGGAGATACCTACAACAGCCAGCAAGACGTTGCAGTCATGCCTGTGAGCTCTGATGGAGGCCAGATGGCTTCGAGCATGCAGTTTCCCATTCCAGACCCCTTTGGCAATGCCTACTAATGAGCCATGCATGAGTGACCTAGACAGTGCCACTCAATTGACAGCTGAAAGATGCAGAAGCAATGGTGATTTTCTCACTGAGAAAATCACCATTGCCTTTCGCAGATTGCACATGAAGAGCAGTGAACAGTAAGATACATTTAGCATAGTTGAGTCTACGTGGGGTGAGTGTGGACATGCCGATGCAGTCTTGGAGCGTATGCATTGTAGAGTTGAAAATCATGTGGTTGAGTGAGGTCTGCTACAGCAAAAGCCACTGCATATAGTACAATTCAGGAAAAGGGCTTCCTGCTTCAGACCCACAGCTTGCGCAATCAGTTGCAACTGCAGGTTGTTCGTACACGTCAAGTTCCAGCCCATGTGAATGGCCTCGTAGAGTCATTGTCATCTGATGTGTCAGCATCACTCCCCAGCTGGTCTGATCTCGTTTAGCTCAGTGTAATGCCGTCTACACACAGGCGCATACTTGTCCGCTCCCCCGACCAGCGCCTGCCTCTCGTCAGCGGCTATCCTGAGGCTGAAGAGAGCCCTGTTGCTGCAGTAGGCACAGCTCCCGCCCAGCTTGGTTACACTGTCTGCTAGGGGCACCAGATCCAGCACCTGCAAGCAGTGAGAACTGTCAGCGGACTTGCACATGCTGCAGAGGATGCGCAAGTTCCACAGTTGAGGCGTCCAACATCAACACGGCACAACACACCAATTACCCTGGGCTCTGCAATGGCTGCATCACCACGCCGTTGGCCATAAATGATGTGCCATGCTAAAATGCAGTTCTCACCTCTTGGGGTAGAGGTAATGTGTACACAGATGGGCATACAGCTTGCCTACCGGTGTCACGGAAACAATACATGTGCTTGCTTGCCCCTGAGTGCAATATGTGACACATGCTGCCACATACTGAGGAAGAGCAGTCCAGTGTCAAGGGAGAAGTAACATGTTCCCGACCTGCCCAAAGCGCTGTCTTCTGAAATCGCCATCTAAGCCTGCCACAAGGATGTGCTTATGGTCGATATCCGCAGCATGCGCGCAGAACTGGAGCAAGTCCGGCAGGAACTGGGCCTCGTCAATAGCAATGACGCTGAAGCTGCTGTACTCTGATCCCAAAGAGTCCCTCAGCTCTGCCAAGCTTGCTGTGGCATAGCAGGCCTGCAAAAGACATCTCAGATGTCAGACAGCCTGTTGCATGCTGTAATGTAGGAGTCAGACAGAGCGCTAGAAGCCCTGGAAGACCCTAGAGAAGGGTAGGTATAGGAGGCAGTTTCTCTGGTTGCCCACGTTAGCTTGTTTTGAGGCCCAAGCTGCTGAAGATGCCCAGTCATGACTTGAAGCAGCATCACCTAAAAGCTGAGCTCCTCTGCAATGCCATGATGCATGGCACAAACATCTGGTGTAGCGCTGTAGGGCTGTTGTTGAACATGATACCACAAGAGCCGGACAGCACCTTTGAATGCCCATCATGCGTCACAATTCTGGAGCTGTGGTACCGTGTATCAATGCTGGATTTCACCAATACAACCCTTCGCCCAGCAGCCTGCACTAGTCTCACACGCTCTCAACCTCTGTAATTGAGCTACTGATAAATGATCCTGCTGCAATTCTCTCATCATTGATTAGATCAACACTACTGCACACGCCTGCCAGTACAGATTGAGGTATGGGCGTAAAGAGGACGGACCTCGTGATCCTCCACCCTTCTCAGTAACTCACTCGTCTTCCCAGCAAACATGGGACCCAGGATAAGGTCGATCTGTCCTTTCAGCTCCTGCTCATTTGCTGCTGAGCTTGTCTCGTGCTCACTTGGTAAGGTCGCCTGACGTAGAGGCCCTGCAAAGCCTCAACATCAGTAAAAATATCCAATATGACGCTTATACAAGACGCAAGATTCAGTGCACAATCGAGGAAGACGTGCCTGCGCAGGTGTGCAGACTTGGCCGCACTCTGCTCCGGCGGGCGTCAGGTTGCTGCAAGTGCGTCTGATGGTGCGTTCGGGGCCTCAGGCCTGGACATAAGGCAACACAGACTCCCTCCACATGGCCCAGACGGACGCTCATGCTATGCAGGGTCTCTCTGAGAGCCGCAGCATGAAAAAGGCGAGGCGACTGACACAACATCTTTGACCTATCCAGAGCAAGCTAGGAACCAAGCAATTCTAAGGATGTGTGGAGAGTAGAGTTTACGAGCTATGTCAAGAGGCACGGCAACAAGCCCTCGAAAGGATGACGTCATCTGCTGATGTAACTGCCAGGCTGGACGGCCGGCTCTGCAGGAGGTCAAGCAGGTAAATCGCTCTGATAAGTATTGGCAGTGTAGGGAAGCTCCTGAAGCAGCTTTATAAGCTTATCGAGCTGACCGAGCTGCTTTGCTGCAGATAAGCCGTCACCGAAACTGCACTGTACCAAGACCAAGAGTCCTCTAGATTCAACAGCTCTGAAGACCTCCGCATAGATGCGTTGATCACATCAAGGTATAGTGAGTGCACAGCGGGTGGGAAGCCATGCAGAACGATAGCGTGATTTGGCAGGTACAATTCTTGGCAGTTCCCTTCCGGTGATGCTTCCGGAATGTTGCTTTGTATGCCCAAGTAGCTTGCAGTATCTCTGAGATTAGATTTGCGAATCTGCACCTTCATCGCAGGTCATCAATCATGGCCACTGCACCTACAAGGTGAAAACCAAAACGCAGAACTTCTGCAGAAATGAGTACAACGTCACAGGGCTATGCAACAGGTCATCTTGCCCTCTAGCAAACAGCAGATACGCCACCATCCGTGAGGAGGACGGCCGACTGTATCTGTACATGAAGACCATAGAGCGAGCCCACCTGCCCAACAAGTTGTGGCAGAAGATCAGGTGAGGCTGCAGTGCGTAGCCCAGAATCCATTTTCCTGCAGGCAATCTCTTTGCGGGTGCTCTCACACGCCTATGTACCAGGGCTGGAGGTGTCATTGATGCCCTTTCCCTGCAATGCTGCAGGTTGAAGAGAAGCTATGCCCAAGCCTTGGAGCAGATCGATGAGCACCTGGCATACTGGCCGAAGTTCCTGGTGCACAAGAACAAGCAGCGGCTGACGAAGATCACGCAGTACCTCATCCGCATGAGGCGGCTTGCCCTGAAGCCCCAGCCCAAGATCATGACCATGCCAACCAGGTGTGCTGCTTAGCTGTTCACCAGCTAATCTGCTGTCCTTCATTTGCACCTGTCCCTCTCTGCAGCTATCGCTATGTCCTCAGACAGGGCAGACTGTGCAACAGCACAGTGACCAGCCCAGCTTGTGCCGGAAGCTCTAGGTACGTGAGCACAACGGAGGAGCATGTGGCATGTAATTGGGAGGAGGGGTCCTGAGGGCTGCAAGAGGAGGCGCCAAGTGCTAGAGCGCGCAGCTGGCGTCACAGTACTGGGTCACTCATGTAGAAGAGGGATACATTGAGGTCAGCCAAGACCCTGACTGCTAGAGGACACAGCTGGCGTCACAGTGCTGGGTTACTCATGTGGCATCACATGCAGGACTGAGAAGAGGGATACCCGGAGAGAGGCCAAGGCGCTGAAGGCAGCCAAGGTGGAGAACGCCATTGAGCAGGAGCTGCTCAACCGGCTGAAGCAGGGGACGTATGGGGACATCTACAACTTTGACCAGAAGGTGTACGAGAGAGTGCTGGAGGCTGCAGAGGTGAGCTCTGCCCCTTCCGCCTTGGACAGGATCGAGGCTCTCTCCATCCTCACCAAGACCATGTGCCTGGGCAGAGCAAGGCTGCCTCCCAGTTGGTATTGGTGGGGAGAGTGAAGCCAGTGATACAGCCCAAGTCGTGCGACACTCAACTTGGTGCTGCAGCCTAGATCTTATGGATAGAAGGACTTATCCAATGCATATTAGGCAAGCAGCGCAAGCAGTGTATGATGCATTGTGCTTGCCCTCTCTCCCTTGTTTGCCGTCACAGCCTTGCCTGCCAAGGCTCATCAGTATTGCAGAAGCATGTTCAATGCCCATGTGGTACAGGACATTGATAGTACAGGACATTGACAGGGCTTAACGTCTCTGCAGGAGGAGGCTGTAAAGGAGGCTGATGAGGCAGCTGAGGAATATGTGGAAGCGGATGAGGACGAAGAGGAGGAGGACATCCAGTATGTGAACGAGGATGAGCTAGATCTAGGGGAGGTAAGAACCCGGCAAACACAGCCCCACCACTCTGGCCAAACAGCACATCTCCATTCCTGATGTTGAGAGCTGGTAGTGATGGGCCCGGCTGCCAGGCGTGATGCAGGCTGGTATTGTGCCCGCAGGATGACATGGAAGACTATGAGGCATACAATGGGGACGAACCAGGCAGCAGCGGCTCAGATGAGTCAGATGATGGGGAGGATGACGCAGAGGACTCAGAGGGGGACGAGCAGGGCAGGAGACCACAGCATGCAAAGCGCGGCGCGGCCCCAGAGCAGAGCACCAAGGCCAAGCGAAGGCGGCCCATGAACATTGAGTATGAGGTGGAGCATGAAATGGAGCCAGTGCGAGCCATGCAGAGCATGCAGCATTGAAGTCATATGCTCAAGCAAAATATACAGTGACCCTATAATGTTGAAACGTAAGGGGAAGACAAGTGCCGGAATGACTGGGAAGAGACACATATCTATCTTCGTGAGGCTGCAGCTGTGACATGAGCTGCGGTGTGAATTGAGTGTCTGTGGAAGAATAGCAGGAGCAAGTTGGTTGACCTAGAAACATAGGCAACCACCATGGCTCTGTGTGCATCCACGCAAAGTGAAGCCTTGATGGGAGCGTACGTGTATTGATGTGCAAGCTGCAGCTGCTGAGGTTTGATGATCTTTTTCCCTCTACATTACACTGCACGCTCATGTGCCAATGCCTGCTCTCCTCTCTCTGGTGCTGCTCTACCCTTTCCGCCGGTACATGACATTGTAGTTGACCGTTCCATTGTCCACACAGATGAAGGACTTGACATACATGGTATTGTAGTCTACCAGATGGTACAGGTCATAGCCTGATCCGCCATGTGGGTCATCCCAGACCAGCGACAACCTCAGCTCTCCCTCCGCCGTGATGCTGACATGGCCTCTCCCTTGCCCTGCATGTGACACAATAAGGTGGTATGCTGTGGCATCCAAGAGGCAGGGAACCCCACAGCAGGTGTGCAAGACCTGCAGGCGCTCATCTTGTTGCCTGTAAGTTGCCACATGCAAGTTGCCCCGCAGTTGCAAGCAAGGTGAGAAAGACACCGGTCATGCATGAGTTCACACACAGACTGCAGGGAGGCTGAACTTGATGGTGTACTGACCTCGTCTCAGATCCCTCCGCCTGCATGAAGACTGATGCTTCAGCCACCAGTACATTTGCGACAGGATTTCCAAAGCACTGCCAAGCTCTTCAATTGCTCAACCCTTGTTCTCAGATCTCTTAAGTCTCTTGAGAGTTGGCAAGACGAGTGATGATCCTCACCTATGGCTCCTCCTCTCTCCGTTCATGGGATACCTCTCCTTGATCTGCAGCGCCAACCCATCCCTCAGCACTGCTCGAAGCACCACCACAAATGCAATTGCAGTCATGGGGAGCTTCATGTTATGCTGTATTTCATGGGACTAGGCAGCAGCACACAAGTTCTTCAAGAGAGGAACGCCCTCATACTGCTGTACCTTGAAGCCAGGTATGACGCTGGTGACAGCAAACTCAAAGTCCTGCTCGGTGACGCGGATCTGAGCGCCTGTGACCAGATGGATGGCCTTCCTGATGAGACCATTCAGCTGCATCAGGTCCATGGCGGGGTCCATCGAGTCAGATGCACTCTTGTCCTGCAACCAGCTTGCCATATCATCAGGCTGTTGGGTGCTGCAAGGCCATTCCCACTACTCATGATCCCCTGCCATGGGAAGCGGCATGCATACCATATCTCAATATAGCCATGATCTACCAGCTCTGATTGGCGTGCAAAAGCGGTTGTAGCACCGACAGGTGTGTGGGCAGCATTGCCATGGCAGGGAATATTCATGTTACGCTTGGGGGTACATCGCACTGGCACAGGAGCATGACGCTAGTTGAAGCTTCAACCAGCATCATCATGCCCACGGTATGTAACCACAAGCATGGTTCATATGCTTGAGAGTAAGCCAAACCACTACACTGTGGCATCAGATGCGGCGTTCTGCAACTGACCTTCACCCATGTGCCGTTCAGATTCTCTATGCTCGCAGGGAGTCCTGGCTTCACACTCAATGACAAGGACGCCTCCTTGATCTTCCTCTCTGTGATGCTCTGCAAAGAAAGCCCCAGCACATTCACATTCGTAGCTTCAGGCCACGCTTCGTGCATTACAGAAGCACAAGCATTTGACAATATCCAAGTGTGCAGCCACATTCTGCTTGCGCATGAGAACACTGACAACCCACTATAGTGATTACAGAGCCAGAGGAAGCCACGATATAGCCAGATGCAAGAGTCAATGCATCCAAGCTCGCATGGCTCACCTGGATTGTGGCCAGGGCTGCTACATGTGAACATAGCAGCGCCACACAGGTGTATGCAGCCAGCTGCAGGTACTCCCCAGCCCACACGGCAACGCCTGCAAGACACAGGTGTCTCATGACTCTCATGTTACTGGCAAGCACTCCTCCTGCCGATGGGGTGGATTTGAGCTTTGATACCAGACTGATGCACTTTATCAACATGCTGTGCATAGCCCTAGCCTGTGAGAAATTGCAAGTCAATAAAGTACTTCTGGAGTAGGGAGTAGCAGCATTGGGCCCAGCACATGAACTGAGTCAGTTGACGCACCTAGCAATGCCAGTGTCAGCACGCATGCGTGCTTTGCAAGGGACCAGGCATCAGTCCTGTGCTGCTGAAGAAAGGACTTCTGGGGTCTGACAGCTTCCTGCTGTGCTGCAGCGGCAGCCTGCAGCTGCAGCGTGCGCTGCTGCAAGTACTCCTGCTGTGCCTTTCCTGTTGGGCAAGCAAGCTTCCATGATGAGCACTACCTCCTGTGGGATTGCCATGTATACTCAAAAGCAGGCGCTAGGCCAGTGCGTTATATGTAGCATCGGAAGCGAGACTCACTAGCTCTGTGTTTTTTGCGTTTGTCCCTAACTGTATGGGCGACATCTACAAGTATGAAGGCTGTCAAAATTGCTTCCCTCAGCATGCCCAAACACGCTCTCTGGCCGCAACGTGAGTCGTGCTGCGTCCCCAGCACAGGAATTGAGCTGATAATTCACTTTCGTCCGTGTAGTGACGAGTGGGGCAGGCTATGCAAAGGAATAGGCTACGGTCACTCGTACATGCTTTGTCACTGGTGTCCTCTAGGCGTACGAAATTTGATCTGATCAGATCTCACGTTGCGGTTCATATTCAAGTCCTCGCTCTCTGACATGCATATTGCAGCATTAAATAGCATCAAGGTGAGAGCGTGAGCGTTCCAGTGGACTTGCGAGAATCTCAGGGCGTTCTGGGCAGCAACAAGGCAGCTGCGGGCAGGAGATGCTATTTTTAGATCCAATGGGCGTCTGCCTGCCTATGCAGCAGGCCGATGGCGAGAAAGGGCTGCATTTGCATAGCAATCTGATATGAGAGCGCTCCAAAACGAAAACGGCTGGATCCAGCTGTCTTTATGAGTCCCTTACAGGCTCAAGCTTGGGCAAACATGCCTTTCTAGCATTGATGACGATGCAACTTCTGCGCACCATAGGCATATGCATATATCAGCAGAGCAAAGTCATATCATATGATATATCACACATGTCACATATCAGTTCACAGTTGAATCTAGCATGCATGCATTCATAGAATATACATATAACACTCCTGTGCCTCTCCGCCCTGACGCAGAGGACAAGGGCGGTGCACCGGTCTAAACTACACAAACACTCTGATACAGGGGACCCTCACAGCTTCTTGAAGCAGCCTGCTGCTGGGAATGTACAGGTCTGCTAGCGGTACATGCGGATCGCCAGTGACGGGGTCCTGCAGAAGGGGCAGCGGTTGTTGCAGCCGGAGGCGCATGTCCAGCAGAGGGCGTGCCCGCACTGCGTCATCACCGCGTCCACATCGTTGGACAGGCAGATGCGGCAGCGGTACCCTTCCTTCACAGCTTCGCCCTCCTTCTGCAGCTCCTCCATCGCCTGCGTTTTGAGAGACTCTGTTAGGACCCGCTCATGGTCAGGTCCATACAACTTGAGAGGCTGCACATGTGCGGACTTGCCCCTGTCAATAGACATCAGGTTGCATGGTGCTGAGGAGCATCCTCATGTTACTCCAAATACGGTGGCAAATGGAACAGGCGCGAGGGCATGGCTTTTGAAGCAGCTACATGATGGGCATTGCCGACGCGTCAGGTGCAGGCATCCTAAACAAGTAAAGGTGCAAGCGGTGATCAGCACAGCAGGTGCAGCCTAGTGGCACCAGCACTTCACCTGCGCCTGCTTGGCCAGCTCTTCCTGGGCGTCCTTGACCTGCTGCTGCATGCCCAGCGACTGCTGCAGCAGCTGCTGGCGCTCCAGGTCCAGCGGCATCCCTGCAGCCTTCAGCAGATCGGCCACCGCGCCAGACACCTCCGTTGGGGAGACCTGCAGCGACATAATACGTCAGTGTCAAACTAGTGAGATGTAAAAGCTTGCATACTGCTCTGCGAGCTGATACGTGTCATGAGGTGCACTCCCTTTGACCAACATCTGTGTTTCCGACGGTGCGGGCCAGGGAGGGAGCGCTGCATACATGAGTATCCCGTATGTGGCAGGACTTCGAAAGCAGCTGCATACACGTTGTCTGTCAACATGTCCCCTGTAAGCAGCCCTTGGTGGCGCCGTGATGACATCAGCGCGTGAAGAGGCAGCAGAGAGAGCCGGCCTACCACTGGGGCTACTGCAGGAGATGTCAGGATGCCGTCTGGATCCTGAGCTGCCTCTGGCTCGGCACTCTCAGGTGCTATACCATTATAGGCGGGCCGCGCTGAGCTGGCAGAGCGGGCAGAGCGGAAGGAGTAGATGTCTGTCGACAGCATGTCCCTGAACTGCCCCTCAGAGACCTCCACAGAGACCCAGAAGATGCCCGTGCCGGGCTCGGGCCGGGCATCTCGGGCAACGCGGCCATAGCACAGCCCAGAAATGCCATCATCTGCAGGTGAGCACAGCCATCCATTTACGAGCTGACACCAGGCGCACGCCTTCCATATGTAAGATCATGCAGCTCTGCATATCTGCTGAGGCGTGGCAAGAGCACCTTGGGTGTTCCCCATACTGAATGGGCCTGGCTGACTTGCACAGGTACAGGTGCTGCAACTCTCGCAACCAGATGACATCGGGACTTGCAGCAGTGCTACTGAGTGCTGCACACTTGTCTTGTTCCTCTCTCAGGTGCAGATTGAACACCAGTGCTCACCGTCTGTGGTACCAGCACGGCGGTGCGCAGCTGCTGCCGCAGCCTGGGCAGGCGTGAGCGCCTCCTTGAAGGCGCACATCTCACCCGCTGCAAAGGGCCTCAGTGGCTTCACTTGCAGCAGCTCCATGTCTGTGGCCAGCAGAGGGCTGCCCAGCTGCCCGGCCCTTTCCAGGTCCATGAGATTGTACCCATCTGCAGCATCAAGCAGCAGAGTTAGGTTTCTGCAGCTCCGTGCGTGTTTTGCATGCCAAGAGATCAAGGAACCCTGAACAGCCTGTCTCTGCAAATATTTTGCCTTACTGAGGGCCAGGGCAACATGCTAATGCCAGGAAGCTTGCATGTATGGGCTGCTTACTCTGCTCTGTGCCTCCAAACAGTGTCTGCTGCAGCCTGGGCAGCGAGTCCGGATTGCAAGTCAGCAAGGGCTCCAGAGGCAGCCTCAGCGGGCTGCCCAGTGCCCAGCTCAGGGCAGATGCCACCAGGCTTGCAGCTGAGACCCCCTGCGGCGGCTGCGCCACACAGAGCATCCCGCTGTGTGCATCCTGGAACTCATACACCTGCGGGTAAGAGCATAGCATCATTGCAAGGGTACCATGCGTCATTGCATTGACAGGGGTCTTGATCATCATCCTCTAACCCGTGCAGGGTCATGGCCAAGACATCTGCTGGGAAGGCCTGCAGAATACGCAATCATGCCACACTGCATCCACGGGCTTGTTGTAACGAGTACACTTCACACTACACTGGATGTATAGCCGGGGAAGCCTTCACCCAGAAAGCATTGACGAGTGCAGCCTCTAGTTCCAAAATTCACCTGTACAAGGCTTTGGCTCTGAGCCCTTACAGCGCGGCTGTCAGAGAAGGACAGCCGAGTGTAGCAGCGCTGCACAAAGCAGAGCTGCCCTGCAGCCGCGGTCAGCTTCCTGGCCAGCTCCTGAATAGGCGTCACCAGCGCGGGCACTGCCCTGCTGTAGGGCTTGAGCAGGGTATGCAGCGCTTCCACAAAGGCTGGGTGCTTCAGGAGAGCTTGCACTGCCTTGCACTCCAGCCCCTGCATGAAACGCATACCCTTTGCCTGCTGCGGCTCATTGCAGAAGAGCATGGCACAACTTGATAGGGAACATAGGCTGACCACATGCACGTAAATGAGCACAGCTTGATAGCACTTTTTGACCATCAATGGCTAGGCTGCTTCAAATCTTGCATCAATCCTCCCAACTCCCTCCTAATCCTATCATTAAGTTAGGAAAATTGCATGAGAATATGAGCTCCTACAACAGTCAGAGCATACATTCGCGTGCGGAGCATTGAGATGCGCCCTGTCTTGAGAGCAGAGACTCACATCCAGGGTGTCCACGTACTCCAGAGGCTGCTTGACATCCACAGTCTCTGAGACAACCTCCTGCAGCGGAGGGATGCCCAGCAGCCGGCAGACGTCCTCAGGCAGCTGCGGGTGCACACAGACCAGAGATGCTGCCGCCCTGCAGCAACCACATTGATACACAATGAGCCCTCATGTCTATAGCCTTGACTGTCTTACAGAGGCTCCCTGATGCATTGGCAGCAGCCACCAAAGTGGCGCTCAAAACCAAGAGGCACATGCCTGAAGCTTGGGCTCCTGTAGGGGATCTCATGTGCATGAGCAGCCTTGGGGGTGATATGACTAACAGCCACAGCGTTTTTTGCACCGCATGCTCAAGCCAATTTTCATCACTGATGAGAGGTGTGCAGCTGACCTGGCAAGCAGCTGGGACGGGCATTTGTGGGTGTGAACGCATGCGCTGGTGGCGACCAGGCAGCAGTAGCTGTCAGGCACCATGATCTGGCCGCGGCCATGCGCGCGCTTGACCAGCCGCGCCAGCTCAGCGTCCTTGTGGCTGCACACGTAGCGCAGCAGGCGCAGCATGGCCAGCAGCTCGTTCACATTGAAGGGCCCGCTGCCAATCGTCTCCTTCACACCCTGCATGGCATTGCATTTCCATCAGCTTCCAGTACATTCACCAATGATACTGCAGCAATGGCTAAAACTTCATAGCTACACACACACGGGCTGGATACAACCACACACACTGTCCAGCAACGGCGGTGCTGTGGAAAATCCCACTACTGCACCACTTTGTGGAGATGATGAGATGGAAAGGCACCAAGTATAGTGCTAGACGAGTCGAGCAGGGTCCTAAGAAAGTACACCAGAGACATGACCCACCACTACAAGCTTGATGAGGTCAGAGGCTGAGGGCTCCTGCTTCATGCCCAGCTCCTGCAGGACGCCTGTGTGCGCGGTGAAGGCGGCCGGCAGCTCGTAGGCGAAGGGCGTCAGGTTGTCCCGCAGGCGCAGGAACAGGCGCTCGGGCGGCAGCAGCCGCGTGTTGTTGGCCACCGGCACCAGCGCGATGCTCTGCAGCTCCCTCTGCTGCGCCGCATTCAGCCCCTGCATCCGTAGCAGGCTGCCTCACGCTATGATGCCGATTCACTGAGCAATAGCATGACCGCCTTCTCTTCCTCTCAGAGAAGGCTCAGCTTCACACTGGCACGGCAAGACTCTTCCAGGCATTGCAAAAGATGGCTCCCACAGACCTAAGAGCATGCATATACTGGCATGACACGCCAGGACAGCCAGGGACTCAGTGCTCCTCTGTGCTGACGAGAGATCGCACGAGGATGCCAGCGGGGGCTTGCCTGGGAGTTGAGGTACTCCAGGACCTTGCCGCAGGCCGCTTCGGGGAGCATGGCCTGCGCGGGCCAGCTGGCGAGCACGGATTGGCCGGCGTCCCGGGACAGGTGCTGGGCGTGGCGCAGCACCGTGGTCAGCACGGGCGGCGAGCGCAGCTTCAGCGCGTTCCAGGCAAAGGGCGGCGGAACGCAGGCCTCCTCCAGCACCGGCGCTGCCAGGAAGGCCAGCGGCCAGTCCTTGGGCAGGATCGCCTCGGAGAACGTGGCCAGCTTGGGCGCGGCCTCTCGGCTGCCGGGTACCCCCTGCATTGCAAGAGTGTCCTGCTCAACATCTCAACTGACACTTGGCAGCAGATTTTCGGCGAGTGCAGTTCCCCAGCATTTTCACGTATGCTTCATGTACTTGCCAACCAAAACTATCTGGTACCGAGATGACTGATGTGTAGATAGCCTTTGTCAACACATTATGGAGGCAGGACCACTTCGTTGCATAATTGCCACGAGGACCAGCATTTTGAGAGCCAATCAATAATTTATAACAAATTCTCACATATACTGCTGCCCTCACAGGTCCACTGTGGTCCGCAGTAGCTCACGCATGTACGAGACACAGTGCACCTGGGGATCGCAGCAGCGAAGTTATTCATTCGTTGAAATATAGGCAGCGCGCATACCAGGCTTGCCGGGACAAAAGCTATGTCGCGAACGGCTGCGTACAGGGAGGTTCCCTGCAGCGAGGGGTTGCTGGCCAGCTCCTGCACCAGCTGCCGGGCAGTTGCCAGGGCCTCCGCCTTCTGCGCTGGGTCCATCTCGGCCAGCTCCCAGGTTTCCACCTGCTCTGCGCACTTCCTGAACGCCGCCTGGTTGAGGTCCTTCTTCAGCCCCAGAAGCCTCAGCAGCTGCGCACAGCACAATATTTTCAGAAAGCAGCTCAGATCGCTGTGCACTCTTCAGGCTCAGCATCCACCATGCCCCAGACAGTAGCGCGTCATGATTACACCTGTAAACAGCCTCGCTACCTGCATGTGATACTTGTGCAGCAATGGTAGAGGCAGCATGAGAGACAGAGCACTGAAGGCGCTCACCTCAAGCCACTCAGGAGATGCAAAGTCCTCTGATGGGAAGAAGTCAGGTCTCTGCTTGAAGACGTCCCTGAACAGCGGCACCGTGGGGTCATACAGCTGATCTGCTCTGCAGCTGTCTCCCTCGCCAGATCCTGCACCGAAAATCATTCTTCTTACTACCCCCACTGGCTTCTGGAAGACCCTTCCAGAGCTCTGTAGGTGCAGTTCTCTCCATGGGCGTGGTATGACCAAGCGTCGTGCATAGTAGATCCTTTGCCGCACGGCCATGGATCAGGAACGCTGGAATCCCGGCACCAGTAAGTGACACAGTTGACAACGGAAATCCGGCAAGTGACTCAGATCCGCACCTTTGGGCACAAAGCTGATGGCTGCCAGAGCGGTCCTGAGCGCAGTATCCGTCTTCCAGGCTCCAGCCTGCAGGACTCTGTCAAGCACCGTCTTCTGCGGCACCGCGTCAAAGTTGGGCAGTAGCACCCGCTGCAGCAGCTGCCCCTCCGTCAGGGGCGCCACCAGCAGCCAGGCAAAGAAGGCTCCCTGCCCGTCCTCATACCTCGCGAGGCTCGCCTGCACAGACAAACACTCATCCTCCCAGCGTGTCTGTGCATCCCATGCATTTGATTCATATGCAGCACAGTGCAGTCCAATGCTGAAGATGTAGACGTTCAGTCTGACCCCGCACATCCATCAGGCGACGTGGCGGCCTGGTAGACATGATACACAGCTGGCATGCAGATTGCATTCTTGTGATGCTAGAAGATACCAGATAGCATGAATCTAACCATAGATAGCAGATGCACACCAACAGAGACTCCGGCAGCAGGGTGATGTCCCCAACAAGGGTGCTCAGCAGCTCCTGCGAGCAGAGCAGGGCGTTCTCCGCGGGCCTGCGCCTCGCCTCATTGAAGGTCGGCAGGATGGCCAGGCTCCGCACAAAGTTCCTCGCCTCTACGTCACTGGTCTGGGGCACGTTCTCGCACAGGTACTGGAACAGGAAGCTGCGCTGCCCCGCTGACATGCTCTGAGCCTGCACCACGCAGCAGACTTGTGTAAGACGGCCAGAGGCAATGTCGTCTGGCACCGCTGTGTCCCTGCTGAGATGCAGAACAGGACAACCTTCCTTGGCACATGGGATAGCTGTGTGGAACAGTGAAGGCAGGTGGGTACTCTACAAAAGGCTGGAGATGCAGGTCACTCAGAAACTGCAGACTATGTTGGTGTGGCAAGGGGACAACTCACATCAAGCAGGCCAGCGTTGCGGCACTGCAGGAGCTTGTGCACGATGGAGTCCTGCTCTGTGGGCTGCTCCAGGGCGCAGACGTGCGCCAGGTGGCTGTGCCCCTTGTCCAGAATAGGCAGGCCCAGATCCTGCAGGAAGGGCAGCAGCCCATCCCATGGCTGCGCCAGCCTCTCTCTGGGCAGTGCCTGCGTGCTTGCTGGTGCTGAGATGTCTGCTGCGGGCAGGCGGATCACCACCCTCGCTCCCTCAAAGGAACCGTTCTCTGTCCTCTGCACCTGAGCTGTGCTGGCCAAGTGGGTGCTGCGGCTGTCCTGACTGTCTGGCGCGCCCTCTGGAGTGCGGTGTGCAGGGGCAGTCTGCTCTGTGTCGCCTGTGGAAGGTCCTGCAGCGAATGTTGCCTCCCATGCTGACTCTGAGAAAGTGCCATTGCTTGCTGCATCTGGGGCAGAGAGGCCTGACTCATGCTGAGCATCTGCGCTGTGCTCTGCTGCTGACCGTACTGCCTCGTCAGCGCCCGCTGCGCTGCTCTCCTGCTGTGCCTGCTGCACCGCCGCCTGCTCTGCTCCGCCTGAAGCGCTGCTGTGCTCTGCAACGCTGGAGCGCTCTGCCAGCAGGGCAGCCTGCGCCGACGCCAGATCAGGCGCAAGGCTGCCTAGGGCGGTGCTCTCGCCATCAGCCTCGGTTCCGTCTCTCAGAGCGCTGCTGACCTCGCCAATGCTGAGCTCCAGAATGACGCTGGAGGAGCGCTGTGTGGAGAGGCTGTCATCTACAGCTACTGGGAAGCTCCTTGGGGAAGCTGTGCTCTCTGCTGGGGACTCCTGGTAGCTCTCGTAGCGGGGGCAGAAGACCAGGCCTCGGTGAGACATGCGCACCATTGCCTGCTTCGGCCCGCTGCTGCAGGGGAGTAGGTACCAGCGCGCCAGGCCATCCCAGTCGCTTGCCTCTCCATTGTGCACTGTTAAGAGGAGGCTCCACAAGGGTTCCAAGGCCCTCGGCCACTGCGACACCCATTCCACCTCAGCTGGCAAAGCCATATGATTATACATGCAGGCGCTAACAGGTGTGCGCATGTGTAATGCACAAAGCATAGCGTAATGCTTCTGCAGTGGATCTTTGTCGCGAAGGATGTCACATAACATCAATAAGGACTTCACAGCATCTCAACCCAAGGCTTGCACAGGACGGTGCAAGCAGCGCCTGCAGCAGATACCTCAGACAACCTGAGGCTGCAGACGCACCTGGTTGATGTGGGACTTCACAGCGGAGGTTCCCACGGACCAGTTTCTCCCTAGTACATGCTCCAGGTGACCGTCCAGCACGGACAGGCTGAGGGGGTGTATTCGCAGGGCGACACTGACCGCTGCGCCGCAGACGGGCAGCACGCGCAGCGTCTGCGCCAGCACCGGGCGCACCAGCTCGTGTGCAAGGCTCTGCCACAGCTTGGGCGTGTTGGGTAGGATGTCCAGGTGGCCCATGGGCGCATCCGCAGGCGCCACATAGAGCCTGCAGAAGCATGCAGTCTCACGAGCTGCTCCTCCACAGAAGAACAAAATCCACATCGCCGGCGGGATTGGCCTGTCCATAGTGAGAGGACTGGCCTTCTGTTTGCAGGTAATTAGTACACCAAGCCACCACAGTACATGAAGAGATACAACAGGTGATTGGCCAGAAGCACTCTAGACTTCATGCAAGATCATGACTGTACCCAGAGACGCTCATCCTGCAGAGCTGCATACCGGACGCTGCATGCAGGGACAATGTCAGGAACGCCTGCAGGCCTCACCTGACAGATCCAAGGGCAAGAATCTGCCCTGGCGCATTGGGTATTGGCACCCCTTCCAGCTCCCTCAGCAGCCTGTCAGCAGTGCTGATCAAATCTGCCTTGATGCTGTCAGCTCCTAAAGGAGCTGACCCAGGTGCTGGCACTGCAGCTGACCCAGGTGCTGGTACTGCAGCAGGGGTTGCAAATCCTGAAGGCTCTGCTGCTGGTGAGGCTGGAGGTGAAGCGGCCTGATCAGGCTTCACGGCTGCCAACAGCCTCTGCCCAAGCTCCTTTGCCTCAGCCTGCAAGGCACAGCAAACTTGAAGCCATGAGCACTTCACATCTCGTCAGCTTGACCCTTTCCATGATGTGGTGTACCTCCTTGCGCATTGCAGCAGGACTGTCACTTTATGAGCCTTATGTGCAGCATGATAACTGACGCAAGGCACCAAGCTACAAGTAGGAGAGACCGGCAACAGAGATAGAAACATCTGCCTTACCGGGAACTTGGGCACTAGCGCTGAGAGAGATTCGTGAGCAGCACCAGCCTCTGAGGATCCTGCAGGCAAAACTCAATTGAGTATCTCGTCAGCTTGTTGCCCTGATAACAACAATGACGGTCTTGTTGCACTTACAGATGACACAGCAGCAAGTGCATGCCAGCAATGGCACCGTCCGAACATTCAGCTCTCAGGGCATTGTGAAGATTGAGGGCTACCAGGCAAGGGTGGGCAAAGTGTTGCTGACCTGATGTGTGCTCTTCAAAGCAGGCGTAGGCATTGAAGACTGCTTCCACATCCAGCATGCAGTAGAGAAAGAGCTGTGCAGCTTCCATGACATGCAGCTCCAGTGTGTTCCTCCTGAAGCCCCTCTTGAGCAGTTCCCTGTCAGCACACCAAGTATGTCCTCAGTGTGATCTGCTGGCCCAGCGTGACAAACCTGGGTTGCAAAGCACCAAAGACAGGGTACTCAGGCACCAGGTCAAGTCAGGTTTATCATTGTCAAGCTGCAACAGAGGGTTGTAAAGGTAGGAGCAGGGGCATGGACTTCCTCTGGTGAACAACCCTGAACAGACAAAGCCCCATGCAGGCAGAACAAGGGACCTACTGCAAAGCATGTCGGATGAAAGGCAGATCAAAGTCAGATAACATGTGTGCGGTACGTGAGAATGTGGCTGACCTAAGTCTGCTGGGGGTGGTACTGGTGAGCTGGGGCACGCCAGCAGCCTCCAGAGCCTCCTTGACATGCCAGGGCGCGTTGAACACAGGCATGGTGGTCTGGATAAGATCCAGCGCAGCTGGTCCCAGCTGATTGGAAGCATCCTGCAAGCATCAGACCCTCCGCTCAGCCCTCAGCATGCTGCCTTGTATACCTAGCACATATGTGCTGCACCAAATATTTATGTAGGGTGTGTCCAGCCTTGGTAGCACTGCTCTGATAATCATGCCCAGTGTCTTAGTACCTCCTTAGGGCTGCTCACTAATTGATGAATCCTGTCACAGTGACAAGCATACGACCACAGACTTTGCCAATATACCTGCAGGAAGCAACCGTCGCGCAGCTGCACCAGGCGGCCGCCACGAAGCTGCCACATGGGTTTGCTCGCTGCAGCATGGCACACCTGCACCCGCAAGAGGTCGTAAAGCAGCAACAGCTGCATCTCATCAAGCTGCTGTTGCAATTCCGAACAGTAGATGAGAGCTATGACTCTCGTGCAATGTCCTTTACACCATGTGCATGTCCACGAAAGGGAAGCAGCCAGTAGTCCCAGAAAGTATGGTCCACCCAGTGGCAGGGGACATGTAGGTGTGCAAGGTGACATACATTAGGTTTTAGGGCATGTCCTGGTGGTCACTCACCTCTTTGGCAATGCGCGTGCTCAGCTGGGCATCATTCTGTCCCTGAGCGTCCTCCGCCATGGTCTCAGCACTGGGAATAAGGGCATAAAGCTGCTCGGGCATGAGCCTGCCCGCTGGGGCGACCTGCCTGGGCAGGTCTTGGAGGCTCTCACAGGCTTCGCCCCAGGCCACAGCAATTCCACTCAGCATTTCAGCATTGAAGTCGACGGCTGCTAGGGGAGCTCTCTGCACAGTGGGAGACCTCCCTCACAACCAGGTTGAGGAGATCACAGGAGAGCTGCTATGCATGCGCCAGGCGCCTGAAGGCAAAAGCAGCAGATGCTCCTTGCCAGGTAAGGGTCAGCATGTTTGGGCGGATGCATGGCCATGCGAGCTGGGCAGGCTTTTGCAGGAGGATGCTTGATTGGATGGGACTCTGAGCTAGATGCAGCACCTCTGAAGACCTCTCGTGCCATGGCCAGCCACTGTGGTCCAGAGCAAAGGTGGCGTAAGCCACAAAGGGCAGCTTGGACAGGTATCTGTGCTGCACAGGGTCTTCAGGCAGACCACAGCACAGAGGCAGAGGACCCAGGAGACCTGCAGGGCAGCTAAGTTTAGCTTTTCTGTACTCTTTTATTTTTAATGCTTAAGATTCAAGTGAAGAGTAATGGGGCTCCAAGATCTGGACGCAAGGCTTCCCTTCACATGCAGCTGAGGCTATACAAGGCCCACAATAGCCAGTCATATTTCACGAATCATACATGAGCAGGAGTCAAGTTTAGTGTGTTGCAACTGGATGATGGCCCATTGGGTCACAGTTCTAGGTGATTCTGGCAGAGAGCTTGCATGCGGGCTTACTGCCTTGAGGAACCACTTCTAGCTGCCTGCTTTGCTGCAGGCAGATGGCCACAGCTACTGTGGGGCTCAGCGAGAGGCGAGCGTTGTTGGGATCCGTTGCGATGCGGTGTGCGTTGCCCATCAGCGCAACCGCAGAGACCAGCCACATCCTCTGGAATGACTCCTTTCCTGCAAGGCAACCCCAGTAGTCAGCCGTCTGGCTACATGTTATGCACAATATGGTGCACACTCTGGCCATCCAGAGCCTTCAAAAGACGCAGCAGCTGACAGATCATGCACCGTTATGCTGAGTCCATGCAGGCAAGGGGCACTTTCGCAGGGATCCCTTAACGATTACTGGTGCACATGGCCGTGCATGCCTCCGGTAGTGTATAGAATGAGCATCCCCGAATCGAGACGGTAGCTTTGGAGGATTGTGGTAGTGCCACATACCATCCATGGCGTGCTCAGTGAGCTTGATCACACGGGCCACATTCTGGGCCTTGCCCAGATGGCCAATGATGCTCCTCAGAAACTTCCTGCGCCACTGGTCCTCGTCGAAGGGCAGGCGCTGCGCTGTTGCCCTGTCACGCGGCCAACCCTCCCGAATCTCCACCTGCATTGCAGGCACATCAGGGGCTCTGCTCCCATTGTACATAGTGTCGCTGATCTCCACCTGGACGCCCAACACTGTCAGGTAGATTGGCCTTGCTTTTACCCCACTCCACAGCCCTCAAAAACATCCACCCAGGTACCCAATGTCGTCAGGTGTCAGTGTTTTGGCCTCATCAAATAAACTGGAAACACAGTGTTGCTTAGGGGACTTGTCAGCCAGTGCAAGGTGAGGTAGCGTTGCTGCATCGCTGCAGACAGGTGTTCCCCCTCGAGACGGGATAGTGCTTTTGTGTCAAAGCGCTCAGCTGAGTCTTCGAGAGAGGCAGGCCACAAGGCGTGGTGCTTCAATGCTGTGCTGTGGAATGGTGTGAACATACGTGGTGAAGAGGTGCTGGCGAGGTGCTGCCCTCAGGCCATCGCCACAGAGCCACGGCTGAGAGGTGCCTCATGAACAGCATCGCCTTGGAGGCGCCTGCTGCGAATTCCTGCACTGCCTTCTCAGCCTGCTCCACAGTCCACACGGCCTGCAACATCACAAGCTGAGATCAGAAGGCATATTTTGTCAGACACACCCTCGTCTTGCTTCATGCAAGCCTACAGACTGCCTGATCCAGGAGGGTCTATCCATGCTTGTTGTCTTCATTGCCTCGCATGCTTCAGTAGCCTGATGCGCTATGCCTCCAAGTAGCTGATCCGGGAGAGTTTACTCTGGCCCGAGAGGCAATAGCGAAAGCCAACGGGTAAATTACGTCAGGGAAGACTTGCAGATTGCAGGGCTTTCGAACACACGCTGGAGAAAGTATCAAGACAGGGCAGGTTGGAGGGCTGCCATAGAATGTCTGCTGCAATGCACCTGATCCACAGATCGGAAAGCGTGTAATAAATATAAATGAATAAATTCATGCGGCCTCCCAGTCAACTGAGTCCAGTGCAGAAAGAGGAGAGGAGCACCTTGCTCAGGGCGCTGGTCTCAGCCATGGCCTCAGTGCGCAGCGGCAGGCGGATGAGGGTGCTGCCCATGGTCTTGCGGACATCCATGCCGCCGAAGTCCCAGCAGGCAAATTGGTCCGGGAACTGGTCCACCAGCTGCGCGTTCCCGCCGGTGCACTTGTACTCGTGCCCAGCAGCCGACGTCTTGGACAGGGAGCGCCCTTCAGGATCCCAGATGCACAGGCTGTCCCCTGAATATAACAGCGCACCGCGGTTGAGCCTCCTGTACTGATCCAGGATCATCTGCTGCTGACCCTTTATCCGGAGTCATCGACAGGCAGGCAGGCAGGCATGTGGGTTCGCCAGTTGCATGCGTTATGGTGTCTAATGTCGGCAGCCAATGCCTTGGCGTTGCTTGGTCAGATCCCTTTCAGTACGTCATCTGATGCACAGGTAAGAACAAATACCTGTCAGGGTCATGATGATGTCAGAGAAGTGCATGCAGCCCATGATGCCGCTGCCGCCTCTGCAGGCCCAGCCACGCAGCTTGTAGGGGTTGCTTGGGCACAGCAGCTGCCCAACCTCTTCTGTGCTCAATTGGATACCTGCACAAAGCGCGGTCAACATGAGCTCAACCCCAAATGGCCTCTGTGGATGAGCATGAAATCAAGCTCCTGTCCAGCGCTGGCTGCCATCATGGTTGGTTCCAGCCCAGGCAGCGGATAGTGCAATGAAGGAGGTTCTTCAGATTGATAGGACGCCAGGGGTCTAAAGCCAGATGACCACACTGCTTGCACGAACTCAAGAGGGCTGAGTGGGGCACTATAAAGGCAGACATGCAGTCGATCCGAAGAAGGCAATGAATGCAAAAACCACTTGGTTGCGGGCAGACACCACATCAGAATCTGCTGCGCACCTGGGAGCTTGATGCAGATGGCCGGCCCCTGGAGGGCTGCCAGGCCAGGCAGGAGCAGGCTCTCATTCCTGTGCTGCCTGCAGTCCAGGTGCACCTCCATGTGGGACCCCCCGCATGCCTCTATGACCTCTGCAATGTCATGCAGCATGCGCATGGGCCCCAGCTCTGCCTGGGCCTCCAGCTTGCCCGCAATCCGGGCAGCTTCCTCGCAGGGCAGCACGTTGGTCATGTCGGTGTTCACCTGCGCAGGCACACAGCTATGCTTGAATACCTATCACATGGCCTGGCATGGCTCTTTCAGACCTGCCGCTCACAGCTAAGGCACACATCAACAGTGCTAGAAGAAGCTGCATTGGAGAGCGCACAGAGCTCTTGATTGGTTAACTTGGGCAATACACCCTAAGGCCTGTGAAGGGCAGATAGAGACTGCTCCCGGGAATCTTTTCGCAGGTGAGAGCAGGCCCAGAGGCTTCATGGCAGCCATCAGCCATGACCAATAGCAAGCTGGCCATGTCCAACACACAGGAGGCAAAGGCTGGAAGCATACCAGGTGCTGGATCCGCAGGCTCTTGCAGCCCAGGAGCTCTGCAGTGCTGTTGTCAATGTCAGGGTGCACCATCCGCAGGCCCACAGCCTTGAGCCAGGACGCATCATTGAAGAAGCAGGCTGTCGCCTGAATCATCCTGCGCTCAGCATCTGGCACCCAAACCTGCATGCGCAAGCTGCAATGCATCTGTACGCCGACATACCTACCTCCACCACCAATTTCTCCAGGCAAAGCTTGGCAGCCCAGTACAGCCGAGACTGCAGAGCATGAGAACAGCGGGTGCTGGAAGGTACCCAGCCTGCAGTGGTGCAAACTCTATGGGAAGTCCTGCTTCACAGGGCAGCACCTACGACTGAGCTGGCTACAAGGTGGGCCTAGGCGCCAATAGCTATAATAGCCTGGAAGATACCCTTAAGGGACACCGGGTAAACATTGTAGGACCTGTGAAGGGACTGTGGGGACTTACGGTGCCCAGAGGACCCTGCTGCCGCTTGCCTCTAAATTCAGCAAGGCGCCTTGCAAGCTTTAGGGCAAGCTGGAATTCAGGGTCCTCAAGAGCGCTGCCATCTGCGCTCTCCCTCACGGCTGCCAGAGCTGCCTGACAGTGCGTGGCATTCAGCTTCTCGGCCACCTGCAACAGCAGCAATTGATCATGTTGAGCCTTGCCCATGCGACAGCAAGACCCTCACAACTATGCGATCAAGTGCTCAGAACTTTGGGCAGACTCTGAAGTGTACGGACATGGTCCTCCCTGCCCTGATTCATTGATCATAATGAGCTATGTTCCGGGAGTGCATCTTCATCATGCTTGGGAGAGGCATACCCCCAGGCAGAGCAGCAGGGCTGCGAAGGGCTCAAGGCAGCTGGGGACGGGGTAGATCCAGGGTGTGAGGTCCTCCGGTAGCTTTGACACCACACGGCTTGCTGGGGCAAAGCCGGAGCCGGTCCAGATGCAGGCGCTGTTGGCCACGATCATCACCAGCGCCTCGCCATCTGGCGTCTGCAGGCTTTGCAGCAGCCGGCTGTAGATGTCCACGGCTGCTTCCTCCAGAAGCTGCCGCGTGTCACTCTCCATCACCTACGGACGCACCCTTCCTTGCCAGTGGAGGTCTCAAAGCATGAGCTTGCGCAAGCAAATTGAGGGCGTCTTGACGAACAGGCCGGCAAGGCCAATTGAAGGGAGCCCTGCACGATATGGTTTTCATACTTCCACCAGTAGTGGTGCAGCCAAAGATCTGCCTCTCATGTCCTATCACTATGGCAGCAGCCTAGGGCAAGCAGAAGCAAGCGCTACAAAGCACTGATCACCTCAGGGTGCATCTTGCCCAGCTCGACAAGCTGAGTGCCAAGGGTTGACACCGTGAGGGGCTCCTGCCATCCCAGCAGGTGCGCGAGGGGGTCGTTCACGTCACCGCTCAGCAACCTGAGGCTGCCAGAGCACAGCCAGGCATCGCCGGCCTGCAAAGCACACAGGAACATGTGCATCTGACACAGCATCCAGGGTGTCACCTCAGCAGCATTCTGGCATGGCTGCTCTCCTAGATGTGTGTGCTCAAGCTGATGCAGCGTACACCGCTTGCAGTGGACATGCGCTCCGCTGAGATCCCTTGACACCACAATGAACCAGCAAGAGCAGGCAAAGTTTATGTATCATCAGCATTGGCTTGATCACGCTTGTACACACATGTGGTTAGCAGTGTCACCAAGCCTATTGTCATATGGAAGCGAAGGGTGCAGGCGCACCCGTCTAGCAAGCTTGGGTGGAGCCAGGGTGCTGCTGGGAGGGTTGAAGGGCATGTCTGGGCTGGGAGGTTCTGTTAGGATAGGGCACCAGCACAGCTGCTGCAGCTTGGCCAGATTGTCAATCGTGACAGTCGTGTCATTGGCACTGCCGTCACTGCCTGCAGAACCGCAGCAGCAATGCTCAATAATTGTGAATGTATCCGACAAGATGCCTTCATGCTCTCACGGGCCTTCTGACGCACACAGTAGAGATCCACATCCGCAGAGCAGGGCTTTCAGGGAGAACATTACACCACTCAAGGCCCACCACAGCTGAGATACATGTCACAAGGGGCCGCCAGTCTGCGGTACAGATAGCAGGCGCAACAAGGAGAGGGGCACTATGGGGTAGCTCACCTTGAGCTGCAAAGGCGTTGAGCTGGTGCAGAAGAGCCGCAGCCCGTGCACTGTGCTCCTCTGCAGGCTCTGCAGCATCGTGCAGGCCCTGTGCAGCGTCCAGGAGGGCGGCCGCAGTCACCTCTGTCCTCAGTCCCAGCTTGACCAGGCCCTTCAGCACCTGCATGAATGCACCGACACACTCTCATGAGCTTGCCTATCAGACATGCCAGCACCCACGCCGGGCTCTCTCGCAAGTCTTCAAGGGTCACAGAGCCATTACAAGTAGCCACAATACCCTCAGCTGAGTGTCCAGAAGAAATAGCGGACCCCCAACATGGGAATCATAGCAATCACACTCCCAGTGCATGTGACCATGAGACATGGACCCACACTCCTCAGTAGCACTGGTGAGCAGAGTGTCCTGGCAGGATGCCAAACTTTGAATGACTAAAAGCCATGCCTGAGGGCTCTTGTAGTCATCTGCAGGGAAGTGGCTCTGCGGGTCCAGCAGCGTTGTGAGCTCCCTGCTGCTCGGGTCGTACAGCTCGCAGGGCTTGGCCAGCCTCCCAGCAGCAGACGGCACAAATGCGACCTGTGAGGCGGCCTCCAGCAGCTGAGGGCTGGCGCTCTCAAGTTCATCCACTCCTCGGAGCAGATCCAGGAACAGCGCGTCCCTGGGCGCTGCGGGAAGGCTGGACACCCTGCAGGGGCAAAGCATCCTGAAGGTCCATGCCCATGCTCCAGCATGAACGCAAATCCTGACATGCAGAATCTCTCAAGCTCTCAAGTCTTGGCTTTGAGGACACCGCGACGGACAGCCACTCGCCAGAGGAGTCCTCTGAGTGAGGGCACTCCATGACCTCGCTCACAAGCCATCAGCAAAACGCAAAGCATCTGTGGGCCTTGACACCTGTGAAGAGATGTGGGATGCAAGCACCAGGAGTTGTGTGAGCGCTGCACATGGACACAGTGGGCATTTGCATATACATACAGCATGGAGTCAAGGGCAGAAATGACAATTATTAGCCCCTCTAGCCCAAGGCTGCATGATTGCTGGCCTGGACTGCAGTATCAACTCTGCCCCACATGCCATGCTGAGGATGCCTGGTGCATGCAGGGAGGTTTTGACGTGCCTTGGGAATATGTGCTCGGTCAGGAAGCTGGTCTGGCTGACTTGGGGAACGCCCAGCCGCTGGCGCAGCACCTCAGCTTCCCCGGGCAGGGGCTGCGCAAGGAAGCCGGGCCCCAGCAGCGCGGCATCCGTTCCAGGCGGAGGCAGCTTGCAGTCCGCCCTGAGACCAGTGAAGGCCGGCTCAGCGCGCTGTTCTGGCGATGCGCTGCCGGCCAGCTTGAAGATGGGGAAGGCCGTCAGGGTGTCTGTGAGGTCCCTGTCAAACGCCTCCACAAACCACCGCTCCTGCACGCATGCTCGGCCTCTTCAGACCCCATGGCCGGAGCTGCCATCCGCATACCCACGATGTGTAAAACAGCAAGCCTCTCAGCATCTGACGAGAAAACCTAATACAACAGCATCATGCGCTTAAATGGCGGCAGCTCTGGCACTGTACGCTTCAGGCGATAGAAGGATCTTCAGAGGCGGGAGCGTATGTCGCCCTGACCCCAATTCTATGGCTGGGCATCTTGTTCAGGCAACCGCAGCAAGGTGACAGGGACTGCAGACCTGGAGCAGGAAGCTGCACAGCTGCGAGCGCTCTTCAGCGCTCAGGTCGGCTGCGTTGAAGAGACGGCCGACCCTGCCGGATTCTCCGGCAGTGGCTGCGCGCACTGCAGAGACCACTCCCAGGCCGGAGGCGCTGTGCACCAGCTCCCTGCCGCTGCCAAGGTCCCGCAGAGGCAGCACCTGGCTGTCCAGCACATGGATGCCCAGCTTGGACAGCGCAGAGCCAACTGCTTCTGACCATGCACCCTCCTCAATCACCTGCAGCAGCAAAGTGATGGTGTGAGCCGATTGTGGATCAGCTCCCTGGCAGCGTCAAGTTTCCGCAGACGCAGCACCTGGCTGTCCAGCACATGGGTGCCCAGCTTGGACAGCGCACTGCCTCAGACTGCGCACCCTCCTCAATCACCTGCAACAGCTGAGTCTTGCAATGAGCCTCATGGGCCCTCAAAAAGGCTCTACTCTATATAGTGCCAGACATACAGCTGCTCATCTGTAATTAGATGAGCAGCAGCTAATTACAGAGAATGATACCTTGTCTCTGATTCTAGGAGACTCCAGATACTGAAATTCTGCGTCAGTAGAGACTTGTGCTTAAAGCTTTATGTCTTGCACAGTTGCAAAGGCATCACCTGGGAGGAACTCTTGGGTGCACAGAGGTAGCTGCCTTTGCAGGGGATGAGTGGCCAGATGTGCAGCCCGTCCAAGCTTGGCAGGGCCGCAAGCACAGACCAGAGCTGCTGCAGCTTCTCTATGCTGGGCTGCCCATCAACACCAGGCTGCCAACTGCACCAGCACCCGCCAAGTAGGACAAGAAGAAGCTACCTAATGCTGCAGCTCTGAATAGCTCAACTGACCTGATGCACTTCACTTGTGTGTGGTGCCAAGCCAGATTTCACGTCGACACACGCAAAAAATCTAGTATCCAGTCCATGGCATGTGTGGCTGTGCCTTCATGACAGGCCAAGAGATGACCTACTGGTGAAGGCAGCAGGCACACCTGATCCTGGCCTGGCCAGCCCATGCACTGGGCAGCAGCCCTGGGAGGAAGGCGCCAGACAGTGCGGCTGCCGTCACTAGTGACAGAGTGAGGTCACTGGTCTCTGCCAGTGCCTTCAGCTTGTTGTACAGAGGTGTGTTCTCCTGCATGAAGAGACACCTGTATGCTCTGTATATCCTGGCCTGTGCACTACCACAGACTTCATAGTAGCCTTCATCGCCTTGACAGTTGATATTGCTGCCAGGCCTGGACAGGCAATGGGGTATGCCTCCTGCCTGATGTGGAGATTGCACTTTCCTGTGATGGGTGCATTATTGTATATGGGGAAGGGGCAGAAAACCATGCTGCCATGGTGGTGGTCTGCGCTCTGAAGCTCACCTCACAGGAGACAAGGACGTCGCGGGCGCTGACAAACACTTCCTGCTGCTGGCGAGTTGCAAGGAACAGAAGGCGCGGTCTCGAGCCATAGCTCTCCTGGAGTGCTGTGAGGGAGCCATTCATGGTGGGAATAAGCTGCAGCCCTGTCAGCTGGTCCACAGACGCTGGATCGCCGATGTCTATGTCAGACATGCAGTACTCCAGCAGCAAGTGCGCAGCCTGCACATGTTCGACCGCTCTCATGCTCTATGTATCCCGCACGCCCCCTTTGCATGCTGCTGTCACTAGTGCCCATAACAATGACGAGATGTGATGTCAAGGAGTCTGGAAAGTAAATAGCGGCTATATGGGCAAGCCCGCATTGGTCACAGGGGAAACGCTCGAAAGGTATGACCTCAGTCTCTTGTGAGCAGCTGCAGGGTGACTACCTGAATGCGCTCCGAGGCTGACAGGCTTGCCGCCATGAGCTGGCGCCTGCCCAGCTGAGCGCGCACAGCTTTCGGGGTTAGCTTCTGGGCCTCCGGGATGTGCTGCAGGCAGGTCTGCACCAGCTCTGCGGGCATGCCCTGGTCCGCCAGGGGAACGCCCTCTCGCAGCAGGGCCTCCAGCAGCTCGGGCTGCGCCCTGGAGGACTCATCCAGGAAAAGAGCCTGTTCAGGCCGGACCCACTGCCCGCCATTGGCTTCTATGTGCACCACCGGCAGCTTTGCCACCTGGCGCATTGACACTTAGTCAGAGGTTTCTTGCATGACTGTTGGGCAGCAAGCACAGTGTACAATGATACAATAAGACTTGCATGCAACCCCCTGATAACATGCACAACCCTGACCTCCTTGACCTCATGTCTATCACCAGCAGTCGCTAGTCATCTTGAAGCAAGGTGCTGAGTCAGCAGACCATACCGTAAGCAAGCAATGCCAATGCATAACCTTCTATTATCTTGCAATGGTATGTGAGGGGGCGCTACCTCACAGTAGAAGTTGATGACAACAGTCCACCAGGGCACAGGTGGCATCGAGACGGGCCACAGCCTGTAGAAGGCCTCGGTGGGGCCCAGGCGCTGCGCTGCATCCACCAGCAGCTGAGCGTACAGAGGCGCCACCAGATCCTGCACTCACCTCATGAACGTTTAGGTGGGACTGCTTCAGCGCTACAAGCTCTCATGAACGCATGTAGATGAGGTTGTTTGCAGAAATAGGAGCTTCTATGCATGGTCATCTTCACAGGTCAAGCCAGTGAGGCATCTTGGGTTGCTGTCCATGAGGCGCCGCAGGATGTGTACAGAGAACATGGAGTATGTCTGAGCATAGTCAGTGCCTTACCTCCAGGAGGGCTGTGTTCCAGTCCGACTTGTGCCTTCCGGCCCCAGAGCTCTCGGACTGGAGGCTGGAGTGCCAGATGTTGCGCCGGTTGCTGCTCAGCTCGAAGTAGCCATTGATGTGCACAGGAATGCCTGCATAGACATGCATGCTTGCGTCAGGAAAGAGTCCTGGACATATCTAAGCTGGCTTTGGCCATACAGCAAGCAAGCTGCACTCAGTGTGTGGCTCACTTCCGCACAGCTTGGCTGCACAAGGTTTTGCGCATGTCTAAGCAACATCAGCGGTCCTCGTCATCTGGTGACTATGCGCGGAACATCAGGGCAGAGGCTAACCTGTTTGACAGGGCAGGGGCAGGAAGCAGAATGCCTGCCCATCCAAGATGGATGCTGACTGGATATCCCCATGTGTCCCAGGAGCTGCCTGCTGAGCCTGCTGCTGGGCACTGGGCAGCCGGGCAGCGACACCTGCCCAGGGCACGAGGCCGCCTCGGCTGTCCTTCTGGAGACGTATGGCCATCTTGGCTGCTTGGCCTCCTCCCAGGGCATTGCCTATGAGCCATCCGTGCTGGATGGGGTCACCTGCATGACCTTGGACCTTCAATATCTTGTGGCAGGCGAAGATCTCAACATTCCCAGCTGAAATCACCAGCATGACGTTTGAGGGACAGAGTCATGCCTCATGTGCAATACCAGCATGTCCTGGTGGTGTCTTTGACATTACTCTGGACCCTTTTCTGCATGTCCGTCATACAGGGGCTCAAACAATTTCTGATAGTGCCACACCTGAGGAGCTGCGCATTGTGATGCTGACAGGCACAATGCTGCTGGGGAGGTCTGAGGCAGGCGTGCCCGCCAGCCTCTTGTAGAAGGAGTCCCTGTCTACCTTGCCACCCCTGCCTATAAACTTGCAGATGGCGGCCTGGCTGTTGTCAGCGCCCTGCAGCGAACAGCACTTGCTCAGACACCGTCCCACTGACATGCCGCATGCATCTGCAGTTCTTGCATGACTTGTTGAGGCGACATGGGTGCACAGCGACAGTGAGTGCCCAAGCTATGATGGCATCCTTCCAGAGGCAGGCCGCACAGCACCTGAGTGGATGCGGTGGCGCTGAAGAGAAGCTGCGGAGACTGGCTGCCTGCCGCCCTGACGTGCACGCTGAGCTTGGACACCGACTTCAGGAACAGCAGGCTGTTCTCGGCCTGGGAGCGGAAGCCCTCGAACAGCTCGTGGACGCTGCTGGGGCTGTAGGCGCGCTCGCAGATGTCGCTGGTTTTGGCAGCTGCCTCAGTCCTGTGGTAGCATCCCACGCACGCTTCAGGATGCCACTCTGGCTTCGGAGAGAAGTTCTCTCTATAGTGACATGAGTCTGCCATGTGAGACGACAGATTCTCAAAGCGACTGCCTATGAGCAAAGATTGCCGGTCACCAAGGGGATGACTGTGAGTCCTGTGCCCCCGCGAAGAGATTTGCACACTCAAGACAGGCGGCTGACCCATGTGTTACACCTCGCAGGCCCATTGGGAATGCATACTCAGCCACATAGGGGGCAGAGCCTGTGGGGACTGTGAGAGCAGAGAAGGCCTCTCACCTCAAAGGGAAGCGGAAAAGGGTGCCATTGTAGTGGCTCCTCAGGGTGCACCCAAAGTGCAGGAACGGCCGGAAGGCGTCGGGGAACTGGCTGAGCAGGTCGGTCTTCTGGAAGCTGATCTTGAGGCCGGGCTGGGACGGGGAGACGCTGGGCAGGCTGGAGCAGTTGGGGTCGAACATCACCAGGTACTCCCCCGACACCAGCTGGGGCACATCCGTCAGGTTGTAGACCGAGTTGAACCCCAGGCCAAACCTCTGCACAGTCAGCACGCTCCTCAGTCAAGCCCTTACAGGGATGTGCTCAGGGGTGCATAAAACTACCGCACAGCCTGGGGAGATGCACCCTCAGGCCAGGCATGCAACCAATCTGCTTTCATGAGCTACCTGAGAGATGGCTCAGAGCTGGGTATGCACTGTCCAGAATGAGTAGACTGGCATCAAGTGAGTGGGCAACACACCCCAGTGGCAGCAGGGCGCTCCAGCTTGGAGTCCTGCCCTATCCTGGAAATTGAGTGGAAGTCTGAAGGCGTGAAGACGGCGTTGTTGTAGCAGAGAAGCGCAGGTCCCTGCCACGGCGCCATTGAAGGCGCTGCACAGCGATTACATGTCAGTCTCACAGTCAGTAGACGAGCGGGAGGAGTTGGCACATCATTCTTGCAGAACATGCCCCAGGCATAGTGAAATGTGAACAATATGAGGCAGGGCATTGCCAAGTTTACACATGAAGGAACATGCGAGTTCTGAGGGAGCAAAGATGTACAACACTAAGTGAAAGTCAAGCCTTGGTGTGCTATCAAAATAGCGCATGCACTGCCCATGTGCAGCAGAGGAGGGGGCGATGACTCACCAAGAATTGAGGAGGTGGGGTAGGACTCCTCATCGAGCAGAAAGGCCACTTCAGTGGCTCCAGCGTCGTCAGCGTTCTGCAGCAGCTCCATCAGGATGCCTGGGCCGTCAGTGTAGTCGCTGATGATGTGGCGCAGCCGCGTCGTGAGCGCTTCGCTCTGCCCGAATGCCTCCACAGAGTGCACCCCCAGCTGCATGTAGTCTGAGCTCTCTGCGAGGGTCTGCCCTCGCAGTGACCTCACACCGAGCCTCTCTGCTACCTGCAAGGATTTATCTCCTCAGTAGCTGCAAGAGCTTGTCAGGTCTCAGCTTTGAGAGGGCTTGATGCACAGAAGATTCTGTACACCATTTCTCACCAACAGTGGCAGGGCAGGATGCCAAGCTTCCAAAATAGTCGACCTATCAGGCCGGAAGCAATCATAGCAGATATGCAGGGCAGCTCTGGGTACTTGGGCTTTTTCATCATCCCTCAGCAGCCACATGATGACCCTGATTACAGCGCAGCCCTTCCAACGATCCACGTGTCCAAAATAAGTTTGCATGTGAAGTAGACAGCCTCAGCATACCTCATTGGAGAGCTTGGGGTGCACCAGCCGGGCGCCCGTCTTCATCCACTTTGCATCGTCATAGGACAGCTCAGATGCGGGCGCCAGGACGCTGTGCTTGTCTGGCACGTACAGCGTCCTGGCTGAAAATTGCATGTCTGACAGAGCCTGCATACCAGCAAATGTAAGCCCTACATGCAGTCATGCCCATGATATTATGACCATCTCAGTGGGCAAAGACGGGTACATGGAAGTCCCAAAGTTGAAGGGGTTCCAAGAAGGCAGTCAATGTCGTCAGCATCATTCACTAGAGTAGAGAGCTCTCCAAGCCTAAGTAGCATTGTCTGATGGTTGCCTGGAGGACAGCAATTGCTTGCTCCTGCTGCTCAGCAGAGAGGCGCTCGCCCTTGAGGGCAGCTGCCATGTCAGCCATGATGCCAACATACTGTTCTGCGCTAAAGGAGTCCCTCACTCCCAGCTGCCCTAGGAAGTCATGGAAAGGGGCCAGATCTGCCGGGATGCAGTACACCCACGGTGCAAGATTGACAGGACCCCTGCATGGAATGCAGGCAATCCGATTGGCTTACCAAGTTGAGCAAGCCTGGCTTGCTGCTAGGCACTGAAGAGACTAAAATTTAATGTCAAACAAAAGGCAGAAAAGTCATGCAGCGGCCCTTTTCTGTGAGGGCTTGATGGCGTCAGATGCGCATGTAGAGGTGGCGAGAGACACGCTCAGGTACAGTGATGCACAGCACACTGTGAAGTAGCAGACAGAGCTTTGCGTCAGTAAGTCACCTGAAAGCTACTCTACCGGGTGTGACAAAGCCATTGCCAACCCACACGCAGGGAGAGTCGGCGAGGACGGCATTGATCATCTCCACGTCCTCTTTTCCCAGGCCGGCCAGCGCATTGTACATCTGCGGCACGGCCTGGGCCACCTGCTGCAGAACATGGATGTCCTGCACCTCTCCCGCCGCATGCAGGCGGCCTATGCTGGTGAGCTGATTTGCTAGGATGGATGCGTTGAGGGGCTGCGACCAGCCCAGGCCTGCTGCAAGGGCTGCAGACCTGCAGATGTAAGCACCAGCATCTGAGCCACGGTCCACAGAATTTTCCTGTGCTGAGCTGTTGGAAGATATGTCAATGGGAGCTCAATCTACATTATACAAAGTCATCCTGTGCAGTCAAATATCAGCCTATGAGGGCGAGGTCGAGCAGCCAGCATCTGCATGCCTGCGCTCTTGCAAAATATTCCGGGAACTCTCAGGGAAAGCAGGTGCTGTGGAGAAGAGTGTTCAGCATATTCAATTCCCCAAGCGACTGCGAGTTACATACCTGCACTCTGTCGACAGCAGGCGTAGTGTGCTGGAGCAGAGCCATGCGTCTGACAGGGGGCGCGTCCCTCGTGGAGGGGCAAGCCTCTCGCTGCTGCCTGGCCAGGGGAGACCCGTGATTGGCGCCTCTGACAGCACTGGGCACCACGCTATGTTGCCTAGCTCCTGCACACCGAAAGCAGCCCCTCAGCATTTTGGCATCTTGTGTGTCTCCTGGATGCCAAACCAGGCTTCTAGAAGATTTGCGTACTTTTGTTGACAAGGGACGTGCTGATTTACTCTGACACTAATCTCGCCTGATGTCAATTATAACCGCATATACAAGTTGCAAGCAGCTGACAGTCTCAATAGCTGCAGATCTTTAGAGGGAGTCTGTAGATAGGAGGTTACCGCCCAGAAGCCGGCAGCAGGGCGGCTGCGAGGGGACAGCCTCTGGCCGCGCCCGAGCGTGTCACGCAGGCGCGCCATGCCCGCGTCTTCCGGCTCGGGACTAAACAGCCTGGGCGCTTCCAGCTCCAGGCAGTGCAGAAGCTTCAGGCCCCTGGACACGCAGTGGTTTCATGTGCTACAGCATTTTGCTATTGGAAACGTGACAAGAGCACTGAGGTATGTAGAGTGCAAGCAGAGGGGAGAATCTGCTTGCACCTGTCATGGTGCGCCTAAAAGCATACAGTCAGCACAGGACTATGCTTTCTCACGAGGCAGTAGGTGTAAACAGCCCTGTGCTTGTATTTGCCACTCCACGCACTACCACAGCCTCCCCTCTTATGCAATCTGCAACTTATGCAGGCGGGATTTCAGAAGATAGCTTTGTGAAGCAAAGCACCTGTCATGGGCTTGGGCCGGGTCCCGCAGCCCCAGCTCGGCAATGTACCAGGCGCTCTGCAGGATGCTGTCCGGCCCAATGCTGGACCTCATGCCCAGCCTGGCCAGGGCTGCCAGAGCCTCCTCGCTGTCAAAGGGGGCGGCTGGGAACGCTGTCTCCACATCTAGCAGGGCTGCAAGCTCCGGCACCCTGCATGAATTGACGAGCAGCTTCGATGGGTAGTAGGTCTCCTCAGAGCAGCGGCAATGCTTTGCAGGGGTCAACGCCCTTTTGGGAATGCCCAATATGATGCAGGGCTGTGTTGTGGTGGGAATGATCAGGCTACTGTGCCTGATGGGAGAGGGAGGAATGCTGATGCCAAGTGCAGCCTCACCTTGGGTCGTGCAGCTTGGAGGGAGGGAGCAGGGAGCCAGACTTGGTGTCCACAAATGGGCTCACGCGGAGCACGCTAAGGAGGCCCGCATCCTGACCATGCAGGTCGGAGAGGTGCTGCAGGATGTACGTGCACATCTCCTGCCTGGCAGGCGCAGCAGTGCTGCTGAGCCGGCCCAGGAAATGCTTCCTGCATGAGGCACATGGCATTTGCATCTAGATCTCTGGCAGAATGGCAATGGTAGTGGACTGTTATGACCCACTCATACAGCCAATCCTCGTGCTGTGTGTCACAGATCACTGACACTCTGTGCAGCACTCAGCAAGACGCATCACACAGGCTGCATGTGTACATCACTGCTGGGGATTCAAGCTGCACAGGAGACAACCTGTGAGCATTAGTGCACACCTGATCACTGTGCTGTGACTCAGCATCTCCACTCCGAGGCAGGTCAGGGCAGCCCGCTGCCCGGGCGCTTTGGCTTCAACAAAGCTGTCCTCCAGGGCTGCAGCTGGCATGCGCTCTGGAGCAGCCAGCATGAGCTCCTGCAGGTTCCTGAAGGCCAGCTCTGCAGCCCCTGCTGCGTTGGCAGCCTCAAAGATGGGCAGAGCCTTGAGCAGCTGCATGAGGCGGGTGTCCCCATGCAGCCACCTCTCCTGCAGGTGCAGAGCACTACTGTCAACTGTTGCAAGACAGAAACCCAACCTTGCAAGAACCCTGTGTTGAGATACCTTAGTGAAACAAATCGCAGTGATGAAACAACATGCAATGCCTGCTACTGCATCATATCAAATGAAGCCACGCTGAGCATGGACAAGGACGCTGGAAAGTGTCACACCGAACAGAACTCACACGCAAGCAAGCACCATTGGAAGATGACAGACTCCCAAGTCCAGGGGGAATCCACGAAGATGTCTTGCATCACACCATTAGGGTCAAGCTGCTTGTTTGACGGGGAGAAATTCCACCTGAAGCAATACAGAGCGCAGCGCTCGCCTCTCCTCTGTTGTGACGCCCCTTCTATCAAAGTGTTCTGGCCACAGTGCGCAGCTGTGCAGGGCGGCAAGAAATCCTTTGCCGTTCCCAGGATGCAGGTGGCGGTGCAGCCTGGGATGTGACGGTCCATCTGCGCTGCTGACAAACCTGCAGAACAGGAACGCTACACATCACTCAAGATACATCCACATTTAGCACAAGAGAGCCCGCAATGGTTCACTGGTCACAGGCAGAAGTGTACTCCTGTGAGACATCAGGCAAAGACAATGCGGAATGGCCCAGCGCCTTGGCTCACCTAATGCCCAGCTTTTGCAGTGCAGCTCTAGCAGGAGCTGGAGCCTGCTCAGCGTCAGGCTCCCAGACAAGCACAGATGCCTGCAAGGCAACGAGTGCAGCAACACCATCCACTGTGGGCAGGAGTGGCCAGCCCTTCACACAGTCCAGCTCCTCAAACTCCTGCATGCGAGGACGCTCCAAGTCAGCCAGTGCCAACATTGTGAGACACTCTGATCTTGACATTAGGACATGGCTAGAGATGAGCATTGCCAACTGCAGTCTGAAGGGCCTGGCATCACAGCCTCAGTTGCCTTCCCTGGGCGTTAATAGTGTTCTTATGGTAATGATACAGAATGACAAGGACAGTGCTGGGGATAAGGCAGCGCGTCCATATATTTTCAGCATAACCTCTCTTGCCTGAATCACACTGACAGAGGCCATCGAAGTAACAGACAAAAGGCGAGCACGCTTAGGAATAGGTCAGCGCAGGCAAAGGGATGAGGCCATGCCTTGAGCTTCCGCCACAGGAGGCTCAGCCACTCGGGCTTTGGCCCTGATTCTGCATCAGCGCGCGCTATGAAGGGCTGGCCGCGCCATTGCTGGGGCAGCAGGCGAGGGAGAAAGTTCTCCGCCAGTGCCAGCTCGTCCGCAGTCTGCAAATTGAGGCAGCCCAGGCGAGCCAGATTCCACAGCCTGCACAATGAAGTCTACCGTTGCCCTTCCACCAATCAATCGATCCATATTTCACGTTGTAACCAATCAATCGAGTGGCTTTTGAGCCACCCATGGTTGTGATACACAGAATTGTGCGGTAAGGGTTGGCTTAGCAGGCAACACATACTTGTGCAAATAAGCAAGACCTTTAAGGTTACCTTTGTGGATTCCATGGCCAGTTTGAGTGTTTGCCTCGAGCTGCAGCAGTTTGCCAGAACACCCAGAGCGCGGTATTAATGTCTTTGCAGGAGAGACTCATGGAGGGGCGAGCAGCAGAGCGGTTTGTTAGAGACCCACCTGTCTGAGCACTCTCTGTCAAAGTGGCTCAGATCTACCAGCGAGCTCTGCGCCTCCTTCAGAAGCTCTGCATCAAGCTTGCTGGGGACATAGAGCGCACTGACGCGTGACGTGAAGGTGTCTATGGTGCCCAGCTGACCACCAAGCAGGGGAAGCACTGGGAGGCCTGCAAGTGCAGCCAGTCACATGTCAAGACTTCTACCTGCTTGCATGCACCCTGCATAGGGGTGTATGTAGGTTGTGGTATACACAGCGGCTCACATGCGTGGAGCCACCAAATATGGCTCTTAAAAGTCCGCCAGACAATGCATCAGTGCAGACCAAAAAGGGAGTCCATAGTCAATGAGCAGGGTCCTCACCTTTCAGCGCTGAGCAGGATTCAGCATCACTGTCATCTATGTCCTGCAGGCAGTAGCTGAGCAGCGCTGCGGCATGGCTGCGCTTCAGCATCACAGCGCTCTCTGCCTGTGCTGCATGCGACCTGATGAAGTCTCGCAGGTAGGAGGGGCTCAGCAGAGCAGCCTGTGATTGCTTCCTCTGCAGCAAGATCCTGTGCACAGCTGCAGGTCCGCTTGCCACTGGCATCCCAATGGCGCTGAGCGCCTTGACAAGCGCCTCATCCCTGCGCAAGCATGCGTGCATCTGCGGGAGCATCCAAGTGGCACTTGGGAAGGCGGGCTCATAGTAGGTCAGATTGCCGGTCACATGAGTCTCCGGGCATTGAGAGTAGACACCTGCTTCAAGAGGCCTAGAAAAGCTGTGTTTTGGGCTGTGCAATGCACCTTGCAATTACTCCTGCAACCTTGATGACTGAGAGGCTCCCACAAGCACACCCTTGCCATGGCATGACACGTCACAGCACACCTCTCGCCCCTGGAGCGTGTGAAATCGTAAGAGCGGGAGGGGTGAACTAGTCACCTGAGGGCAGCACCATCCAGGTAGACGGCCTCATCTGGCAGCAGCCACTGGCCGCCATGCGCGTGCGTGTGCACCACCCTGTAGGCGCCCAGGTGCGCGAAGAGGCCCTGCGTGAGGACGGACCAGGGCTGGCGCACAGGCCCCAGCGGCCACAGCTGGAAGAAGGCAGCTGTCGGGCCCAGCACCTGCGCTGCCTCCTGCAGCATGTGGGCGTACGCTCTGGCCGCCACATCCTGCAAAGCACATGTCCACATGAGGTGATGCTTGCATGGGGAGTGCTTCTGAGCTGCTCCCTGCGGCAGACAGACTGGGCTGATTTTGCCAGGCAGAGTGATCCTGCAAATGTGGATGCCCGGTAGAGGCAGCTAAGAGCTGAGGGAAGGGAAAAGGGCGATGGCAGCTGACCTTGAGCAGGGCCATATTGTAGTCGCAGCGCAGCTGGCCCACCCCTGCCATGCCCTCGCCGTGCCAGATGTCTCTCCTGTTGCTTGACAGCTCAAAGAATCCTGCAGAACAATCACTACTCTTACAGGGGTTCCCCGTCATAGAACGACACACTTGGATGCTCATGAATTTTTGAGGGAATTACCTTTCAAGCAGGAAGGGATGTGTCTTCTTGCAGTGATGCGGTATCATCGACTTCGTGATTCAGCATGTGTCAGGGCTGCAGCTTACCGTTGACATGCACAGGCAGTCCTGTAGGGGTCACGGGCAGCGAGCAGAAAGCCTGGCCATGCAGCACTGGCGGCCTGCTCTCATCTGCTCCGTCGCCCTCACTGGAGAGGAGGCCGCCCACTGCGCCGTATGGGATGACATGCACATCAAATGCCCTGCACAGATGCGGTACATGCAAGTTAAAGGCACGTGTGCAGTACATGCGATCATAACCATGAAAACCAAGACTTGAAAAGGTGAAGCCTGTCAAACTTGCCTCCAGGCGCGAGATGAACGACAGATCATTGCGAAGGCAGTGCGCGGCTCAGAACATTGTCAAAATCAGTGACCATGCAAGATTTGGTGAGGTTTACTTGGAGGCAGCCTGGGCCATCTCATTGGAAGCTCCGCCGCCGCAGGCCTGGCTGATGAGGAACTTCTGGCGTTTCTGAGTCTTCCCCTGGCCGTCTTGCAGCGCGACTGTCAGGGTGTAAGCCCTGGGCGCGGCTGTCCTCTCAGGCTGGAACTCTGTGGCCAGCAAGGTGACATACTGCCTGGCAGCTGCGATGCTGCTGGAGGTGTCTGCCAGGGAGCAGGCGTACATGAGGGTGGACTCGCTGTCGCCGGGCGCCCAGCGGTGCACCTCGATGCGCTGCACGTTCTTCAGGAAGAGCAGCACGTTGATGACCTCCTGCTTCAGCGCTTGCAGGAGGCTGTGCACCTTCTCAGCGGTGTACACCTGAACACCAGAATATCCACATATTGAGCATCTGCTTGGGCATGGGCCTGCATCATGCTATGCACATGCCTTGACCATTCGCCATTGATGGCTCTTAGACACACTGCCAAGCTCTGCTGTTGCTCAGGTGACCTTTCCAGGAGTGCAGGGGCTCTGCGGGACGTAGACCAGGCTCTCAATTAGGTACCGTGCTGAGGTGTCCTCACCTGTTTGGAGATTCGGCTGGCCTGCGCATGTGCCGGTGTGCGCAGCGGGAAGCGGAACAGGGTCCCCCGGAAGGGCGTCCTGGCATCGCAGCCAAACGCCTTGTAGGGCGCAAACTGGTCCGGGTGCTCCTGGGCCGCGGGCGTGGAGACAAAGTTGATGCGCTTGCCGGGATTGGACGGCGTGATGTTGGGCACCCAGCGGCAGTGGGGGTCAAAGATGACCAGAGAGTCCCCTACATGGGCAAGGCTTGCCTCTGTTTTCTGTGAGTTTCAGACCCCTGTCAGCCAATGTATATAATTTGCTTGACATGCATCAATGATGTGGATCCTGATTTGCTTGGCATGGACAGGACATCTGCTGTGATGTGATTCAAGATGTCCTTCAACAGGTTGTTGAAAATCATACATGCACATGCAGATACGAGCTCATGCAATGTAGCAGAGCAGGTTCAGCTTGCCTGAGACGAAGGAGGGCAGGTCGGTGAGGTGGTAGGCAGCGTTGAAGCCCACGCCAAAGCGCCCAGTCTTGCCCTTCTGGTCCTTCTTCACACTGTTGCCCAGGCTGGAGATTGAGGCATAGTCCTCCTCTGAGAACACCTTTCCATCGTTGTAGGCGAGCAGGGCAGGCCCTTGGAAAGACGCCAGGCTTGCCGCTGCCAAAGACTCTGCATAGAGAATGCAATGTGACCCAGCATGCACACACAGCTGGCCTTGGTGCAGTACAGAAAGCATCCTCTGCCTAGGGAAATGCCTTGTGATGCCTGTAAGGCAGTGTACAAGGCAGGCGCGTCATAGCTGAGGTCAGCAAAAGTGCATGGGGCTGAGGACATGACAATCAGCTGCTCGAAGGCTCAGGTCACCTGCTCCATGATGCCGCTCGTCAAAGCAGAACTTCACTGTCTGAGCTCCAGCGTCGTCTGCATTCTGCACAGGAGAGAGCACAATGGTTCAGGAGGTGTGGTGACATTGCAAGGCTATGTAAGAGTTGGGATATGTCTCTTGAGGCCTCACCTGGACGATCTCCTTGAGTACGGACGTTCCCTCGGGATAGTCGAACAGGACATCCTTGATCCTGCAAGAGTGCTTGTCGTCATTGACCTTCTACGGTGCAGACTGTCCTTGACAGCGTAATGCTCCAAGGGATTTGAGCTCGAGCGGCCGTACCTGACTGCAAGATCTATTTTCTGCCCAAAGTCTTGCCACACATCCATGTTTCCGGTGCCCTCACAGACAATCGATGGCAGCTGCTGCCAAAATTGTGTCCACTCTATTCATGTCCTTGGAGCAGACGGGTACGACTACTGCCCAGCAGCGTAAAACGAATGAACTTCTTCAAGGCCTTCACACCCTCCAGGGTGCTCCTACCTATATGCCTCTGACATCACCCAGCATAGCCCAATGTGGGTTTCTGCACAGGTCTGGTCTTCGAGGACGCAATTGAATTTCCAGGGGCAAAAGCGCACACTTCAAAGATTTCTCACACACTTTTAGATCTGCTGGCTAGCTTAAAGGGTCGACCAAGGCATCCGACAAGCTTCTATGCCCAGCGCCCATGACACATCCTTGCTCAGCTTCTAACGGTGAATCATGGGCTCGAAGGATGCCTAGACCCGCACAGACTGTCTTGAAGAGGTCAACTACACGCTATGCGAATTAGTGGCGCGTCTACTTTGTCAGATTCGGAGTTTCACCATGCCTCGGACAGAGCCTGTGTGCTTTGCCTGCTGTGCGTAAGCATCACTAATATGTGAGCCGCCGCAGCTGGACATCAACGCTAGGAAGCAGCAGTGTCAGAAAGTAAACGCAGACTTGCGAAACCGTCAGCCCTTTGCGCAAGGTATGTTTCTGGGTACGAGCTATAGTGCTGGGTGCAGCTCACAGTATGGGGAAATGCCTTCGTGCCTTCCTTCCTGCCTATTGCTTTCCCTAATTCAACGCATGTGACGCTTAAAGCACACCTTATACATATGCAGGGCAGCGAAGAGTTTCCACAATGCCGTTCAAGCGCCAGGTGGAGATCGGAAGGTAGGCACATACCTCTTGCATCTACTTCTGCAGCCTGACACTGAGCAGATGGACTTGCCCTATGCTCAAGTTTTTTATAACGATGTGGCATATGTGCTTGTGCAGAGTGGCGCTGATCAACTATGGAGAGGAGTACGGAAAGCTTGTCGTCATCACTGACGTTGTAGACCAGAACAGGGTATGTTCCTTTCAAAGCATGTGATTCCTCCCAGCCTGTGTGTCACCCTGGGGCCTTATCGGACCGTGCTGTCACGCTTCTCTATAGCCCCAGGGTCTTGCCCACTGTTTGTGATGAGCGCGCCAGATGAGCTTTGGCTTGCATCAATGGATGTGCAGCGGTCATGTACTTTATGTCCTCTCCAACACTGTGCAGGCATTGGTGGACAGACCAGACGAGGTCAGGAGAATGGTGAACTTCAAGAGGATGGTGCTGACAGACTTCAAGATCGACATCCCCCGGTTAGCCAAGAAGAAGGTTCTCACAGCAGCCCTGGAAGAGTCTGGTGAGAACTGCTTACCACCTGCAAACAGCAGCAGCTCAACCTCTCCTCATCATGCCCGCCTGTCTGTGCTGGCCTGTGGTTGGCTCACATGGTCGTGCCAAGCAGAGCGCAGCAGCCGGATTCCATGCTGCGGTCATGTGATGCGCATGCTGCTGCTCACATGCACCATAGGCAGCCTGATCGTGAACTTGGCGTGAGAAGGGTGCCGCACATGCATTGCGACCGACTTGATTTCAGCTGGCCGGCTAAGCATTGACTCATGTGCAAGAATGCGTACAGCGGTGGCAAAGGTTGAGAAGCTGCGGGATGCATGCAGATGCGTTCAAGAAGTTTGAGAGCAGCTCGTGGGGCAAGAAGATGGCGAAGCGGGAAGCAAAGTCAAACCAGACAGACTTTGAGCGGTATCAGGCAGCCGTGGCGCGCAAGAAGCGGTCAGAGGCCGTCAACAAGGCTCTCAAGGAGTGAGCAGCATGCAGAGAGGCTTGGGCTGTGCAGCATCCGTAGGAGATCGTGCACCTGCCCTGAGCAGCAGCAATGTGTATCAGCATATCTCCTGGGGCAGGGCAGGCAGCAGCAGAGCCTGAGCTAGAGGGGGCAGGCGGAAAATTGTCTGTGAAGGCTGAATTCAAGGCTGAGTTCACATGCGCAGCGTGCGCTAAGCTTGAGGGGTGCCAGCAAAGCTGTATATCAGGAAAGGATCACCTGTGCCACAAACTCCAGATGGTGTAAAGACTTGCCGTTCTGTGTATGCCATGGGAGGTGTCTGCCTGCTGTCCCTACCGCAAGACTGCCTTGCGGGGAATCCTGTTGCTGGCCTCGAGGAGCTCCTTGCAGACTGCAGCATCACTCCCTGGAGGCTCTACACACTGTGTAGTACACAGTGGCGCACCCGTCACTTATGGATGCTGGCAACGGCTTATGGATGCTGGCATTGGTGCTCGACTTCGCAACCTAGAGCAACTTTCCATCAGCATCACCACACCACGCATGCTGGTTGCACTTCCTTCCCCTGGGAGGTCAATTCTGCCATATTGCAATACAAACCCTCGCAATGCTGGTACATGTCCGTTCTTAGCTCTGTCTACTCCTGCCTAAAGGAATCCAGAGCAGATCGTGGCCCTTCTAGACTATGCACCGCCGCTATTTCCCTCTATCTGCCTTCTGAGAAGGCCCATAGCTTTCCCCTTTGGAGCTTCCAGCTGCCGCCTGCAGGGAAGCTGAAGCTCCCGGAGCATATTCCCTCTGAGGAATATGCCCACCAGCTTCTTCTGGCCAGCTAAGGTGAAGGTCTTGATGGAGGAGTTGCGGTTCCTACGTCTCAAACTGAGCAGCAGCCAAACAAGATAGCAGGAAGGGTGGTGCAAGGAACCGGCTGGGCATTTGCTCGCGCCTTGAAGATGGCAGCGTTGAAGGTTCCCCAGAGAACATCGGACTTTGCCACCAGGCAGCATGCAGAGACTTTAGAGAGTCAGAAGGATTTTAGACAGGTACTGCGAACTTACTGGCTGGCCCCTCGTGAGAGTCATGGTTTCGGAAACCTCGGCAGTGATGCGTCAATCCTTGTTATATGCTCCATGGCTGTAAATTGGTCGCTGAGAAGAGTATATCAAGCAACTGAGAACTTGTACCCTGCAAGGATGCTTGATAGACTGTCTCCTGGCATTATCCTCTGGGAAAGTCCTGAACGGCATCTGTCATGGCTCTTGCAGGGGCTTGCCCTTAATGTCACCCATAAGCCCTTGCAGAGGTTATTTGAAGGTGGTTTGGGCAACTCCATCACTATCGGAGGGCACCGAGGGTGAAGTTTTACTCTTCCAGAGGTGCATCACATATGGTGCATTTCTGTACAACATCTATACGGTCAGCCCAGGGGCCATGCTCCAAGTCTGAAGAAGCTCACATGGTGCAGCATGGGAGAGAACCTCTTAGCATCAGAGGATGGCGGGCGCCCCCTGATGCGATACAGGGAAAACACCATCCATTCCTTCAACACAGCTGCTGAAGCTGGCGCGTCCTTTGTGGAGTTTGATGTCCAGGTACATCATCATAGACCCAACCACAGTCTTAGCGGGCAGGTCTATTAGCGCTCTGCACAACATCTTCTGGCGTGTGATAAGTTCTCTGAGCCTGGTGTGACGTACTGAGGGGCTGCTGCTCGCAAGTGAACGCTGCTAAACCATTCATGGTGTGATGCAGGTGACAGCAGATGGCGTTCCCGTCATATGGCATGATGACCTGGTTGTCAGCCTGCCGGAACAAGCCAGTGACGCAGTCCGAACGCAGCACATCTGCGAGCTCAGCCTGCGCGACTTCAAGAAGCTGTCCCAGTATCGCCCTGTGGGCACCCAGACAGCTAGCAGCAGCAGCAGCAGCACTTTCGAAGCAGCGCCATTCTCACAGTGTAGCAGTCAGTCAGCCGCGCTGACAGATGCTGCTACCCAGCAGGCGCAGCACGAGCAGAGCGCGAACTCAGCGCAGTCAGCGGCCAGCGCACCAAGCGCTAGATTAGCGCGCTTCTTCAGCTCTGACCAAGGCAAGCGCATGCACAGCGCGCAAGCATGGGCTGTCTCAGAAGAGGACTCCCTACCCACCCTTGCAGAGGTGTTCAAGGTATGCTGCAGCAAGCCTGCCTTCTCCCGTTCTCTCTACGCGTGGCACTCCAGCGGCCACACTAAGTGCGATCCAGTAAAGAAGGCCTCTGATGGCATCTGCGCGAATTTGCACATTACGGAGGCATGTCAGTGCTGTGGTCTGTGCATCTGCACGCATGAGCACATGATTGCTTGCGGGTCTGCACGGAGGACTTAAGGCTGTTGTGCACCATAACCTGCAGGGTGTGGATCGGAGCGTGGGCTTTGACATAGAGGTGAAGATGGCCACTCCGCCAGAGCTGGCTGTCACGCCGCCGCAGGAAATTGAGCGGATGGTGGCTCCAATACTGGAGGCGGTCCAATCAGTGGCCACCCACAGCAGCCGGCCCATTGTGTTCTCCTCTTTTGACCCAGAGATCTGCAGGTGCATGCCCCGCTCTGACACACCCTTCTCCAGACTGCTGTTTGCCTGCCTTTGGTCTGTATTGCACATGCGCCTCTCGTTTAAAACAGCAGGCTGATGAGTGGATGATCATGTGAAGAGCGGGGTGACTGTATCTGTAACTGGCAGCTCTTTAAATTTATCCTTGAGGGTATACATGCAATGCAGGGCCTTGCGGCAGAGGCAGCAGCGCTTCCCCGTGCTGCTCCTGTCAACGGGCGGCACCTGCTGGCATGCGGACGAGCGACGCATGAGCATTGCTGCCGCCATCCAGTGGGCCCTGGAGTGCAATCTGCAAGGGCTGGTGCTGGACAGCGGGGCTGTGCAGGAGCAGTCGCAGGCTGTTGCCCTGGCCAGAAGCAAGGGACTCAAGGTGTGTAGACCTTGTGCTGTGCTGTATCTCATGTACCTACCACCCCCAGGCCACCCTGCTATTGCTATGTCACTTGACACACTCCATCAAGTATCGGCAGGGTGCGGGAGTACCTCTTTGTCTAACTGCGGTGGAGCCTCAAGGCGTCATATAGCTGCGGATGCGAGATGAAACAATGTAGTGTGCTGCACGTATGCATGCCTTATACACCAGCTCTGACAGGGGAAAGCCTCTCTGCAGGTGTTGACATATGGGCTTCAGAACAATGACCCTGCCTGGGTGAGGCACCAGTACAGCTTGGGAGTGCAGGGCGCCATCGTGGATGATGTTGAGGGAGTTGTGTCAGCTTTTGGGCATGCTTCTGCGCTCCAGAGCCGCCAATCAGCGGAGCTTGCAGCATAGAGAGGGCCTTTTGCGATTCCAGAGAGCTGTGCGACAATAAGTACATAGCTTGCTCAGCCTCTGCTGCCTTGGCTGTGCTGGCGCAGAGAGAGGCTATTTTTCTATTGACTTTGCATGTCCAGTATTGTGCGATTGCTGGAGGGGTTGCGGTGTTCAGCTCCAGGATTGCTTCAAGTTGGGATTTACAGGTGTCCTCAATTGTCCTCCTTGCAAGTCATATATGGCTAAGTGCGGACCTTATTTTCATTCTCATTCCCAGAATGTGTCATCCTGCATGAGTTCATTTGAAGCTGTACAGACCAGCCTGTTGCATGATCAAACAATAGTACCACAGCAGAAAATTGTAAGATGCGCAACATACAGTAATACTACGGATGCTCGAGTGCTGCTTGCATTGCAACCTTGGCTGCAGCGAGATCAGCGGCTGCTCGCCGAGCCTGCTCATCCAAAGCTGCTAGCGCTGATGTGAGCTGTGACCTCTTAATCGCCCTGATCCTCTCGCCCACAGAGCACTGCCTCTCCATGGCCTTCAGCTGCACCACACATGCTTTGTTGGACCAGTGCTCTGGCACAATTGTGCAAGGCTTTACCCCTGTGATTGATTATGGATATACCTAGTGCACAATTCTAAGCTCTTGTATCTGTCGTACATTCTCCTGGATGTTCTGGTCTACAACAAGCTCCATTCTTATACGTCTGACACTGAGCATGCATGGCCATATGGCTCGCAAGTCTACCTGGAGGCCATACTTGGGACACATCAACGTACCTATAGTAGTCTACTTGAACACACACACAATGCTGAGCTGCTGCAAGTGGGTCTACTCACAATAGGCACAGTCCCTGCTGCGAATAGGGCGGGGCAGGAGCATCATGGACTTGTCAGGCAATGGCCTTGGGCGCACCTGCAGGGTTGCTTTCTCGATGGCGGCTCGCCGGGACAGCTCCAGTGCCGCCTGCCTCACCAGCGGGTGATCCACAGACAAAGGTGCCGCTGCAGCCTGGCTGGCAATGCTCCTGGCGTTCCGGGCAAGGTCCAGCGCGCTCGCGTCATCGTTGTGAAGCTGCAGGGGCACCTCCTGCACCTCTGCCAGAGCTAATTCCTGCTGTAAGTGCGCTGGCTGGAGCAAGCTCGGACTGCTCTTTGATCCCTGCTCTGCTCGTGTGGCAGCTTCGTCCGGGGGAGGAGCTGCAATCTCAGGGCAGCCAGCAAGCGTCTCTGCGGCAGGCGCAGCTGTGAAGACTGACCGGGGAGTCTCTGAGTCATCAGGAACCTGGACAGCTGAACGGTCTGATGCTTCGGATGGATCTAGCAGTGCGCTGACACTGAGGTCCTGAGTACCTCCAGAAGCTGCTCTTATCTCTGCACCTGGAAGTCCTGCTGCTACATAATGTGGTGCAGATGTGTCGCAAAGGCTGGGCGCATCCCCTATGACCTCTGCTGATCCACTGTGTGCAGCATTCTCACTGCTGATCTGATCTTTGGCTACTTGAAGCCTTGCAGGCTGAGCAGCTGAATGGCAGTGGGATGTGGTTCCCTCTACTGCACAGCCTCCGCTCTCTTCCAGAGCTTCAATGCCTTCCAGAATGCCAGAAGCAGCTGCAATGCCCGAGCCTATGGTGTCGGCTGGTGCCAGTCTTGGCGGTAGGTCATCTGCCAAAACAGGCAGGCCTTCCGCTGCTGCTGCAGCTGCTGCGGCTGCATCCAGGCCGGAACCCTCTGCCAGTGCTAGCTCTGCTGAGCTGGCAATTGCCAGGGGCAGGTCCAGGCCCAGCTCTGAGCTGGTACTATCCAGCAGTCTGAGCTCGTTTGGAGGCAGCAGCGGCGCGAGGGGCGACCAGAGCGGTACGCCCGGCGTAGCTGCAGCGTAGCCCCTCGAGCCGGCCATCTCTTTGCGCGTCTGAGGCGTCGAGCATGTGGTCAGTGGTGGCCTGCAGTTGGCCATCACAGCCTTTCAGCACGTATGCAGTTATCATCCTGTCAACCTCCTTATCCTGCCAAACATGCACGCAGCCGGAAAGTCTGTCATGTGGTGGTTGATCGCAGACTGTCTAGTAGCACATCCATCTACAAGGCGCTTTGAAATCCTCATGCTGGATGAGGCATGCGCAATCATGCGTGTGGTGCGCACGAGTCATCAGGCCGGATGACTCACCTCAGCTGCCGGCAGGTCCATGAGGTGTCCTTGGACACCTGCTGCAGCACCTCATAGGTAACAATGCGCCACTTGCAGCACATGCTGCACTGTATCCTGCAGCACAGGGGGAACCCATCAGGGAGTGAGCTCACTACACATTTGCGCTTGCGCCTCTGGCTATTGGGACCAACTTGCATGCGAGGGAACTGATCTGCAAATCAATCAGGATCTGGGACCACAGCCATAGGGCGCACCAGTGGTCGCGCTGATGCTCTTCGATGTGCTGCTTCAGGCGCGAGAGCAGCGCATAGAAGGGGTCGCTCTGCAGGAAGGTCCTGTCGAATGGAATGTTGGGCTCTCCGTGGCTGGCAAACCCGTCATAAAACCTCTCATACAGCTCCCTGCATGGCACCATCACTATAGCACCTTACATTGTTAAAGCAGGCCATGCAAATACATGACACGCCAGCCAGAGAATGCTCATCTTTGGAATACTTTATGTCTCCACCATCCAGACAGATGATACAATGAAGCAGATGATGCGAGGTGAGCTGGGCATACCTGCATGACGCCTTGGCGATGCAGAAGATGGCAACCCCAAAGCCGATAGGCGTCTTGTCCTGCACGAGGCACGAGAAGGATGAACCTGCAGCAATGGCGCAGCGCAGACAAGCCTGGGCAGGCATTCCCGCATGCGTCTGACTTGCGATCATAATGCATTTGGGACCTTGTAAGTCCACCTCTGAGGCTGACGCAATGTCCTGGCCTTGCAAAAATAAACAAACCTATGCAAAGACTGTCCACGCTTTGACCATGATGGAGTGTATGGGGCGTGAGGGACAAGGCTAGATCCCAGGTGCAGGCAAGAGTGGGGAGGGCGCACGTAGTCCTTGAAGCGGGTGTTGTAGCGCAGGAGCATGATGCGGGGGTAGGGCCGCAGCCGCTGGAAGTAGGCGGTGTCGGTGCTGTTCCGGCACACCAGAATCACCGCAGGCACCTGCACCAGCATCGCAACCTCATTATCATCACCCGGAGCATCATCCTCGGCCCAGTCCCATCGTGAGGCTACTGCCAGACACCTCTCATGCATAGGCTGTGATGTTGCCTTCACTTTCTTTGTTATGTGGTGTTGCGGGTGAGCCAATATCAGCAGCAAGGCTGCCTTGTACGATCTACAGTGAGAGCCACGAGGCATTGCGGGAATGCCGTGTGCATCAGCTCGCACCACCGAACAATGGAAGCGGTACAATTGAACTGACATGTGAGGCTTGTTAGCGAAGAAGCTGCAGGGAGCTCACCCGGTCGTTCTCGACCTCGTCAATGGCTCTGTTGACAAAGCGCCACTGGGTGTTGCCGCTGTACTCAGGGTTCAGCAGCACATGATACCCCGCCCACCTGTTGCTTGTCAGCAGCCCGTTTGCCTGTATCACAAGCACAGCACCTCACGCCAGCAATACTTTCCACGTGAGGCATTTGCAGGGTCAGTACCTCGAGTTGGTGGGCGTGCATTGATGGCAGCACAAGGGACGTTGCTGAGTTATCTGCATGGCCGTAGCCTCCAGACGAGGCTGGCACATGTGTCTAAGCCGAGGGCCATCTCGGACTCTGGGACTCCTCCAGTAAGGCCGTAGAGCAGTCTAGGTTCAAGAGTTGGAATGGGTCCCACCTTCTTGTCATAGAGTTTCTCAGCAGGGATGTTGGGGGTGGTCATGGAGTTGGTGCAGGGGTCGAGCAGGCCCTTAATGTAGGGCTGCGCCGGGCTGGGGTGAGGCAGCTGCAGCACCGTGAACACTGCCACCTGCGCACGCGTTGCCTGGTTTGGATGCATTTGAGCACAAGCACCAGAGAGCATGATGCTTGGCAACACCTGCAGTGGCTCGCAGCACCGCTACTATGCATCATACCCGGCTGTGCAGCGCTCGCTAGAGACATGCTGCAGATGCTTGAGCAGGCCACGAGCAGATGCTGGGTGGCTGACAGAGCTGCAAGGCAACAGTACAGAGATGCTGAGTGTAGCAGGCAACAGCTTGAAGAGTACCTGGATGATCCAGTCGGGGGTCAGGCCCATGCGCTCCATCTTGAGCAGCTCCTTTGCTTTTGTATCAGCGTCCTCAACCTCAGCTTCCGCCTGCGCAGCAGCCACCACAACTGTGAATCATCACCTGACACCTCATCGCCGGCAGAGCGCCTCTCGCTCATGCAGCATTGGCTGGCACGCCACCTACTGGGCTTTCCTCTCAAGCAAGCATCCACAGACTATGTTCAAACACCAGTAGAGCTCCTTCCCGAGGGGAAGAAACTGGCATAAGTTGAGACGAGTGAGAGGAGAGACACGCGTGAGAGAATGACACAAGGTGCGCTGGGCAAGTGAGCGGGCACTCACGGGCAGGACATTGGGCTGGCTGCAGCAGGGGCAGACCCAGCACCCCTCTGGCAAGTCCAGGACGGAGAGGCAGGGGTGCTTCAGGCACAGCGTGTGCACTGCCCGCTGGCACTGGCTGCACTGCAGCTGAGGCCCTGCAGGTGAGACACCTATAAGAACTCAGAGTTGTTTGCCACATTCAGGGGCAAGGACTTCGTAAGTGCCATGTCGCAATATGTTGCTTACTGACCAGTCCCGTCCTCACTCACGAAGTCATGCACCTATGCCTCTGCTCAAATGTGGCTCAGAATATATGGTGGTAGTGAGACATTTGCGGCTGTGAGAGTACCTTCTTCTAGGCACTGTGCGCAGATGGAGCTGAGGGGGCTGTAGATGAGCTTCTGCATGTCGAGAAGCCGGCTGACCTCAGCCGCAGGGTCGTCCAAAGCGCACTCCAGCTCGTAGTGTATCGCCTCTATCATCTGAGGCCTGCGCATGGCATGATCACTGAGGCCTGAAGCGAAAGTTGTCATTCAACCCACAGCAGCTATGCACACTGCCTAATTCAATGCGCATGAGACTTGAGCCCTCCCAGGCAATTGCGCCCCCTGCAGCTGTACTGATAATCCTTCATCTGGCTACAACCTGTGAGAAGCCATTCCAGGCGACATAGAGAGTGGGTGCTGACTTTTGGCGGGTGCGGCCCCAGGTTTGCAAGTCAGCGATGTGCCGCTCTGTGAGGCAGCCCTGCTCCAGATCTGATTCTTTGGCCCACATGATGCTGCGCTCCCCATAGAAGCGCACCAGGATATGCCCTGCACATTCTGCCTATTCATGCACTCTCCCTACATGCTGTCTCTCAGGCGCCCTCTGTCTATGGAGTGGCTCATGCCTACGGCGTCACAGCAAGCGGCCTTCATATTGGGAGTGATACCCCATCGCAGCTGGAATGGGACACACCGGTGTGCTCATACTGTGTTGGTGCCACTTCACCACTGGACTGCTTATCTCTAGATGATGCCCAGTAGAAGTGCCGCCACTTGCAGGGGCTGTAGCTCTCTGGTGGTAGGAATGGTGATTGCTCTCCATCAAGGGTCAGAAGCTTTGGTGAGCCGTCATGAGTGGTGTGTGGCTCACCAGGCTTGTGGGACTCCATTATCTGTTCCATGTCCTTGCGCAGGCACAATTTCAGGCTCCACACCGCCACAGGCCACTGGCATTGCCAGCCCCGCACCTTGGCCAGCATCTGCGTCCCCTCTGAATGCCTGCAATGCCGCACAGCAGCTGATTTCGGCTGTCCCACACAGCAGAGCACGCCAATCTGGCCTGGCTAGAATATGATCAAGTAGGACCGCTCCTGACAGCTTCACATGTCCTTCTGCCAAAGGGGGCGGCCTTGAGAACCCACACGTATGTGGATGCAGCACTTAGGCCCCCTTGAAAGCAGGATTGTGGGGCATGTCATGGGCCATATTGTGCCCAAAGGGCTGACAGGGGCAGGGCTGCTTGTGGATAGTCCCGCAAGCTTCATGGGTGAGGGGCATGGGCAGCAGGGGCAGGAACGCACTGGGGGTTGCTGGACTCGGTGACCTCGGCAATGTGCTGCATGAGGGGGGCCCCTGTGCGCGGGATGTTGGGCTTGGGGGGCGCCAGAGTAGGCCCGCCTGGCTTGGGGGGCCTCCCCCTCCTCTTCTTGACAGGCTCCTGGGTCCCCCCAGTGCTCAGAGACGCCGACTGCTGCGTCTGGAACGCCGCGGGAGCCCTCGCTGCTCTCTCCGCTGAGCTGGCGGAGGCATGGCTGGCATGTGAGGCGCCCCCGCTGTCTGCTGCCTGTGGCAGCGCAGTGTCAATACTGGCTGCGGGATCCCGCCAGGCGCCAGCGCTGCGCCCGCCTGATCTGGCCTTCTTCTGGGGGGACCCCCATGGCCCCTCCTGACCGCTCCGGGGTCGCTTTGGAGCCTCTGCAGACATGTGCAACTCTATTCCCAAATGCCCTCCTGACAACACTTTGCTCTTCGCTGCTGCTGTGTATCTCCGCAATACCAGGCACTCCAAGCTGCACTGCTTACAATTCAATGCGCCACATGACATTGCGTGTCCATAAGGTTCCCCAGAAATTGCTACAAGTGTGACTCACTTGGACATTTCCCGATCAGGTACTGCTGGGCTTGGGCCCAAGGTATCTTGATCTTGACGTTCTTGAGATCTGAGATGACAACATGCGCCTCCTCTCCTCTGTGGTCTCTCTTGACGCACGTCACCAAGCCCTGGTCAGATGTGATCAGATCATGTTATGTACATTATGCTCGTCGCACATGACGTCAGATACAGGATGAGGTGTCCCTATAATTTTTAACACAAGGTGAAGTCATCTCGCGCAAGATACCACGCCACCTTGGTCCTCCGTATATCTGCCACATTTTTATGCTTGGTCAGGGGCTCACGTGAAGGCGTCCTTCTGCAGATCTGTGAGGCTCTGGAAGCAGACTCGCCGGAACGAGGACCTCTCGAGTGCTCTTTCCCTTCATAAGGTTGCTACAGTGGAGGCGAAGACTGCGAACGGCCTATATGCTTGTGACGATGCGACATGAGTCCCCCCAGGGATGAGGGCGTCAGGCTATCGACCTCGGCACGATCACAATATCGTCTTCGTCAATCAAGCGTCTCACAGCTAGTGCGTGGAGAAAGGGGGCCGTTAAGTGGGAGACCGGAAGTAAAAAGGCTTCCGGAGGGATGGATGTCCTAAACAAGCCTCAGTGACATTAACGACATTCCGAGACCGAAAGGTTGACTTGCAGATAGGCCACTTCATAGCATTTCAGATCATTCTGCACAGATCAGGAAAGGACACCCAGACAGGCTAAGGGATGCTCACCTTTGGCCAATAACCTTTGGCCTTGAAGGTACCTGCACCGGTGCACCCTAGCAGCAAGGTTGTGTGGGGAACATGGACCTGTATACAGGTCATTGTACAGATGCATCCCAGCACTACTGCAGCAGCTACAGCTATGTGAGCAGTACTGTGACCATCTTTGTGCAGTCCACCAGCTGCAGCATTGCACACCTCGTGCATATCATGATGCAGATCAGCGCAAATTTGAAGCTTGCGTGCAGCACTGTATGAAGCCACTTTTACACAACTGTACAAGCATACAACAATGTATGATTGTCAACAGCCTACAGTCACCCTTTAAGAGCTCAATTGCCGGCAAAAAGTACCCAGCACCTATACCTTGGTCATCATTGGCACGCTACTACCGATACCCAGACACTGCTCAGAGCAACCGGGCAGTGCAAATGAGAACTCCTGATTGAACGCAACTCTTTCAGATCCGACGGCACAAGAGGCACTCCACACAATCAAATATGGCATCTAGAAAGACACCCAGGTGGGGCAAAATAACCCACTGCTCTCACAGAGAGCGCACACACTAGACAATCAACTCTAAGCCACCTAGGCACTCCAACTAGCAAATGTCAGTCAAGTTCGGGTGAGAGATTTGTCCGCGCAAGGCAGCATGTGCTGCCAGGACAATCTGGGATGGGGCATGAGTCCTCAGCGATATGCCAATAGTCATAGGCTGATGTCAGCGTCGTCAGATTCCAAGCCCGGTGGCATTTCGCGCTGCAAGAGGTATCAAATTCACGAAGTTTGGCGAAGAGAGACAATTCGGCGGGGACCACAGACAATAAAGCTCACGTGAGTAGATGACTGCGCATGCTGGACCCCTCTCATTGACATGACCTTTCCTGTACGAGTTTTGCCTAAGCCTATACGAACCCACCGTGCACGCTTGGCACCTGCACTTGCAGCTGCGCCAGAGCAAAACCAAGCTACCCAAGCCACAAGTGGGCTGAAGTGCTTGCACTGTACCTAGGGCGGGGTGGACTCTTTTTTCTGCAGAGACCATGCAGTCAGATCAGCTGAGGCATGATCAGTAAGGGCCATAAAAGGGCAGGGCTGCTCCTTAAACGCGCGCTGCACAAAGTGCTGCAAAGCCCTCAGCCCCGCCCGTGCATTGATGGACCTGACTGTGCCAGCAGCTGCCTGCCAGCTGCTTTCTGCTGTGACAGGCATATGTGCTTGGGCGCTGTACCGTACATCTTCCCTAATGATACAAACAAGGTTGCTTGCAACCAGCAGCTGCACCCGATGCAGTTGCGCCAGGCTTTTGCAACCCCATCCTCCCCTGTAGACCCTAGGGCCTGCTACAGACTGCAGATGCTGTAGTAAGGGCTGCAAGCCCTCTATCAGTGCGACTCCCAAAAAATCCCTTCAGCCAGGACCCAGTCATGCCTTCTGTGCATAATCTGCGTCCTGAGCACAGACCGGTCTCCCGAGACCGGCCTGAAAATTTTGCAGGGTTGCATGGCGCAAGGCGCTATGCTCCCCCGCCTTTTTAGGCTTTGCATGCCTCCCATATAGACCTCATATGTTGAGAGAGCTCCCTGGTAAGTCATGCGGGCATTGCCACACAATCTGCCAGGGCCCCTGCAGTGCCGGCAGTTCTCCTGCACTATGCTTCACAAGCAACGCCCCACGTGATGGAGGGCATCGCCTCAGCAAAGCCTGCTTGTGAGCAGGTATGAGCCACCTGTGCGATCTTCAGCATTTGTTTGCTGCCAGCTCTGGCTTGGCCCCTTGGGGCAGCTTGGGCAGCCCATGGCTGCTGTGTCAGCGCGCCACCTGGAGTGCCTACGCACTCATCATGAGACGGCGCCTGCCTCCGACCGCTGTGACCGCGTAGTTGCTGCTGCTGCTTGTGCTGGCGCCTGACTTGGGCGGTTGGCACTGGAACAGCCCATCGTCTGCACATGCACACCGGAAGCAAATCAGCAGCAGCATATGGTACTCCCCTTGCACATCGTGTCGGCACTTCTGTTCTAAATCAAAAGACCTTCCCACACAGATTTGCGCATGTAATGCCCTACCCACAATATATACTCATCCTATGTACTATGTCCCATGGAGCCGACCTGACGCTAGACAAAGTTACATGTCAGAAGGACAGAGCAGCCGCATACCGTAGCGGTTGCAGCTCCAGCCAGAGCTCTTGCAAACAGCAGTGGGCCAGGGGGCAGAGATGCAAGGTGTTGTGTAGCCGCCACCACAGTCCAGAGCATTGCCTCCGCACTGGCCCTGCGTATGACAGCGAGCGGGCCTCAGCGCAACTTGTCATCCTCGGTGCAGAATCGCTCCAGGCAGAATGCGATAACACTAAGAGCTTGCTGGAGCTAAACGTTGGAAGGCATACAACGTAGGACTTACAAAGGGCAAATGAGGCCCCAGTCTTGCAATTGCTCTCTGTGCAAGTGCACACTGACACAATTTCAAAACCTGAATCAAACCAAATCTGCAAGGAACAGACAGGACAGGATGGAGAAGGCTCACATAGTCTTCGATGTACATCTTCACAGTGCCTGCTGGCGACGGGCTTGAGCCGCTGCTGCTAGCGGGGGGCGTCGCAGCTGCAGGCGAGGGCGAGCTGCTGCTCTTACTGCTGTCAGCTGCCGGAGAGGGGCTTGATGCAGGGGAGCTGCCTGCCGGGGAAGCTGGCGGTGTCGAGGCGGCAGCAGGCGAGCCCGAGGAGCTGCTGTTGCTCTTGCTGCTGTCTGCAGCAGGAGACGGGCTCCCAGCAGGGGAGCTGCCTGCTGGGGAGGATGCGGGCGATGAGGCAGCTGGCGAGCTAGTGCTATTCGAGCTGCTGCTGCTGCTCGTTGTGCTGTTGCCCGAACTGGCGCCACCAGCCTGCAGATCAGAATGAAGGCTGGTAAGAAGTCCAGGTAGCAAAGGAATGACAACTCTGTCAATGCCAGCACAGTGAGCGGGGTCCTCGTCTCTCATATGACGGGAGCGCTGCAGATCGATGCTCTACGCAGCACACTGGTATGGTGCCCTGGCGATAATCTGGACACTCCTGGGAATACACTTCCTCCCGCTTGTGAATGCTGCCCAAGCAGTGAAACTGGGGTGAACCATCGATTGGATTGTGGTCGAAATCCAAGCAACCTGACAGGGGCTGGTTGCAGGCAAGGCTCACCCCGCCAAACTGCTTGCTCCCATCGCCGCCCTTGGCGTTGGGTATTGAGTCCTCGATGGTCTCGCCAGAGGCCGAGGTGATGCGGATGGGCATGGGGAAGCTGCTCTGCCAGGGCCCGTTGGTGTTGTAGTAGGGCCACTGGTTGTTGGAGGAGCGCTTGAGGGGCACCCAGGTGCCTCCTAGCTTCACCTCCACGCCCGCCACAGGCACCCTGCATGGCGGCAGATGTATTTGAGCGAGATTCCCTCAGCTATGTCAAGACCGCTGTGGGTGATCTGAGCATTTTGCGCAGACAGAGGCAGCTCAAACAGACGCTCTGCACGACACGCGCGAGCCCTGAGCAAGCAGACATTGTGCTTCACCGGCTGCGCCTGGCACCAGAATGCTGTCGGGTGCGGCACCAGCTGCCTGGAGGGCATCACAGTTCGGCAGGGCGTGCAGAGCACCTTTGGGCAGGAGCAATGTATTGGCTGTCAGGCTGCAGGGCATAGTGCGCAACAGGGCAAAGGCCAGCCAGCGCGCTGACCTGGTGTTGGAGACGACGAGCGAGAACCAGTACTGCGAGGACACGACGATGTCGTAGCGGATATTGGTGTCGCCCACGGGGCACGGCACCGCATACCACTCGATCTTCCACCGGCCGTCTCCCCGGTGATTCAGGTCCAGGTCTCCGTGCGAGCACTCTGGGCACCTGCAGCACACATTCCTAAGGCGTCAGACTGCTGTCCTTGCAAAGATGTAGGGCCACCTGCAATCCTGAGCAGGGAATGAGCTGCGCAGGCAATCCTGCACATTCCAGGCATGGCATGATGTGCTCGCAGCAGGCAATGCTGCAGGGCAGCTGGCGCTGAGCGCCACCAGTGGAGTCATGGGTCCCTCATGACGTCTGCTGCATGATCGCGTCATGCATGAGGGGCGCTGCGCGCTCGCCAGGCCGACGCAAGCTCTCCACCTGCCTGTGCTGGGCTGAGACCAAAGGCGTCATGGCATGACTGCCACGGTAGTTATCCCTAGTATGTACACAGCTGGTTGCCATTCCCTCCACAAGCGCACCTGTTGTTCACAAAGCCGGTCTTCCACTCCGAGGTGGAGATGGGCGTGGTGCCAATGCCGGCGCCGGTGCCGCGGAAGCGCACGCACAGCCCGCAGCCCGCGCCGCCCGCCCACTGAGCGTCATTCAGCGCCACGGTCATGTCCGTGCCCTTGCTCCAGGGCAGGTTGTTCGAGTTGGCGAAATTAGCGCTGTAGCTGCAGGCCCCCGCAGCATCCTGGTTGTCCTGCTGCCCGTAGAAGGTCCCCTGCATGACAATGGCATGCTCAGCCGGATCTAGACGTACTCTGTATGAGCTGAGAGTGACTTTTGCAGCTTCGGCGGCACAAGGGCTGCAAGTAGGGGCTGTGTGTGAGGTTCAAGAGCCTCACGTCTCCCTTGGAGGGGCTGCTCTGGTCCGCGACTTGCGTCCAGGAGAATTGTCCAAGGGCTGGGACTGCAGAGCAAGCCAGGCACAGAAGAGCTACAAGCGCAGCCATCCTCCTGGCAGGGCGTTCGTCGCAGCTGCGAGACCTGGAAGGAAAGCAAACGATATTAGTAAAAGGGCTTGTGATACAATTCAGCTCCAGATTAGCCCCATGTGTGCCTACTCAAGCTGGGGCCATCGTCTCCTAGCTCAGGCTTGCATCGACGTTTGGCGCTCAATTGCGATGTGGCGCCACACATACTGGCGGTTGTGACAAGCCCAGAAGAGGTGCCGGCCTCTCGAGCCTGCGTCAGGACCACTAATGATCCATGAGTACCTCCTTAGCAGCGCCGCCTGGGAGCACGACTGGACATTTCATTTGACGGTGGACACTGAGCTGGCTCGCAAACATGTTCCCTGTATAGCCTCAAAGCCCCAAGAGGCTCAGCAACCGCGCAGCTCGTACACGGGCCCTGCTGTACGTGACATCCCAGAGCCCGGAAAGTCGCGCCTAAACTTGTCCGACTCTATTGCAGCCCCAACGAAGTACTGCCGGAGGCCCACAGTCTATCACATACCTCACATTAAACGATAAGGGTCTCCAATAGGGCATGCAGCCATTCTAAGACTGCACGAAGAATCCCTACCAGGGAGAGCACGTCACGCGCACTGTGACGCTAGGGCACGATGCGAGTGCTGTTCCAGGCAGCTTACCGGCAAGGTCTGGCTCTCAAACGGTGAGAACTGGCCGAATGGTGAACACCAGCCAGCGAGCAGCTTGCTGCAAGCGCTCCAAGCGTTGCAGGCTGCAGCAGGAGGCGAGCCTCAGGGAGGGGCGGATGGAGATGTGGGGCGGCGGGTGAGCTCCTGCTGATTGAGGTGCGTGCTTATGCACGACAGAGTGCAGTGTTTGATGCAGGGGCGATTGTGCTTTTCCGGCTAGGGGACTCTATGACGGTCATGGCTTTGCAGCTAAGTTGCCAAATTTGATGTCGAGCAACTCGGTCAGCTTAGGTCAGCATCGTTCCGAGACTGCCCAGCGGTGCAGCTTGCCACCTTTCTGGGTGCAGCACTCCCAAAACACCTGCAAGAAACTTCACAGCTGCAACATGCAGAAGACGCACCGCACCATGTGACGCATGGAACAAGCCGTAAGCTGCCATAGTGAGTCCTGAAATTCTAGGGCATGAAACCCTAGCCCCTTGCGAGGGTCGTGCGCGGAGACCTTTTGTGAACTTAAATCCCGTACGTCCCTTTTGGTGCAGGGAGACAGTGCATTGAGCTGGATATCAGATTGTGAAGGTGTCCTCTCCGCGCACCGCCCTTCATGCAGTGGTGTTCCATGTCATACCACGCAGGAGAGGCCTGAAAGGCATCCGTACGATTGGGCTGTACTACCGTCAGTCTGAGGCTGACGGAGCTTGCGCAGAGAATATGCCTGCCTACGGCATGCAGAAAGACCAGATGCTGCCACATGCGATGCATTTGCTGTATGAAAGGCATCTAATATGCAGCATGATCAGAGGCCATACTCGAATGGCTTCGTCAGCCATGACTGCCTGCTGGAGCCCAGATGCGCAGCACATGCATTGTCAAAGGCATCTGAGTGGCTCTGTGACGCATTTGGCGACTTGACACCTGCAAGAATTGAGTGCATGACTAGAGCTGCTCCCTCTTGGCAGATTCAGGGCTTTTTATGGGGAGCATTCCTGCTTCTCTCTCAAAGTAGCTTTCTGATTTGCCAGCAGAGTCCTGCGCCAGACCAGCAGTGCCACTAACAGCTTGAAAACCTAGAGAGGTCTGTCATATTTGTCAGTGGGACATAGGCAAAACGTTCAGTGCATATGCTTCTGCATTCCGCTGTGCATGCAGTAGCTTGCACAACATCTTATGCCCCTGTCAGACACCCATCTGTCTCTGTGTCTCCTGCCTCAAGGCGAAGTCTGAAACACCTTTGCTGCTGCCTCGGCTGTCACCTCTCTCCCCTCTCCTTTGACATCTGGACCTGATGTTCTATTGTAAAGCTAGCGCTCTCATATGTGCTTTCCCAGGTCGACCTTCTTCTTGATGGCCTGGCCACCATGATAGACAAAGGCATCGATGATCCCTGCTACCGTGAAGATGCCTCCGATGATGGCGCACACGCTGGTCAGGAAGTGCAAGAAGCGCATCTTCGTCTCGTGGTACTTGACCTGCAGCACCACATGCCACTCTCATGTGCTCAGCAGCACTGGTGGTGGCGTATGGGTGTGCCTAAGAACAAGCCCACTCTCTGCTGCACACATGTTCCTACTACAAGGTGTTCATGGACTCTACAGACATGGCAACATGCCATCTCTCACAAGCGCTCCTGCATGCTCACTCCTTCGGCGCAACACATCACACCGCCTTGGCGCTGCTTGCATGCAGAGGGGCGCATGAGGCATCTGAGAGCAGTCAAGGCCTGCACACGAGCTCAACCTGCCGGCTGATGCACATGCGCCTTTGATGAAAGGCTCTCAAGTGTGGGGAGCCGAACAAGGCATGCTGGCAGGAAATGCACCTTGATGGGAGACAGGTCATAGAAGATGAAGACTCCAGGCAGCTGGCCCCCGTGATGGGTGTCCACCGTCGGCTTGAAGTGCTCTGTCACAGAGTACTGATTGCTCTGTATCGTCTTGTTATGAGAGTCGATGTATGTTGTTGGCACCACCTGCAAACAGCTCAAGCATAACCAATGCTTACTGCAGCAACACAATGATTGACGTTATCATGGCCTGCTCACCAGAGACAAAGCCTGGAGCCCGGAAAGGGCCACTGCAGATGCTGCTTTGTTCACTGATTCTGCTGCAGCGGCCTTCACCTGGTTGCACAGCTCTGTCTCTGGTGAGGACCAAAGGAGCCTCTGTGCACAATCTGTGCAAACAGGCGGCAGACTGTGCATGCCAACCCAGCTACATGCAGGGATCACTGGTGCGCCCTGAGGAGCCCCGCAGGGCTGCGCATGTTCTGCTTTGACACTTATATAAGGGCTGTTGCAGCAGAACAGGCATATGCAAAGCAGCATCTGTGCATGCTCTGTAGACAGCATTGCTGTCACAGTAGGTGACCACCCACCTTCAAGAAGTACTGGTACGCTCCAGGGAGCCCCGCAGGGTTGCGCACGTTCTCCTTCGTGATGCGGGTCTTGTCCAGCGGGTTGGCCATGCCCGGGTACTCCACCCCGAAGCTCAGCTTGTCGATGATGTGCGAGGTGTCGAACACGACGTCCCGGAAGGGCACCAGGTCGTGCACGTGCACCGCGCCCTGCTGGAAGGACTTCCCGGGCGCAAAGTGGAAGTTGCCCGCCACCTGCACGTCAGCACATGCTTCAGGAAGCGCTCATGCAGCATCAAACGGTTCCTACAGTCCATGCTCTTCATGTATAGAGAAGTCTGGATGCCCAATGCTGCGAGCATGCATGTTTGGCTGTGAGCGGACACAGCTGTCCTCCTCTGGGACTGTGGCAAACCAGGCTTGGTATGGGAAGGAAGTGCTTGGAGGGAGGTCTTCCTATGCTGATGCAGGAGCCCTTTATTTGGCTTTCACACAAGCACCTGCAGGGACTGGGCAGGAGCAGGCAAGAATATCACCTTGTTGACGGCCAGGGTGCCCCACATGTGGCAGCCCTCCCCTTCCTGCGCCTTCAGCTTCTCCACAAAGCCCTCCTTGGCGCACTGCGAGATCTGCTGCGGATCCGTGAACCCCCACCCTCGTCTCCTGTACGCTGACCTCACCTGCGCATTCACCGCGCTCCTGCCGTCAACTGATGTGACACGCCCTACACTCTAAGGCACCATGCCAGATGCATGCAGCCCTCCTTGAAGCACTGCAAGGTCTGCTGCGGCCTCCAGGGAGCCTTATCCTCATCTCCTGTACACTGACCTTATCTGCAGACTGACCCCTCCTCCATATGATCCAGACATCAGGGAAGTTGAAATGCCTACGGGGTGCAGTGCAGCCCAACAGATGCGCACACTCCCGTCAGTGATGCGCTCTCACTACTCTTGAGCAGATGGGACAGCGCATTACAAGATCATCAGCACGGGACTGGGCGTGTGACGCTCTGCAGCATGCAGTGACACAGCTGCAGAAGGAGGTACCTCATCGCAGGTGTTGCAGCACTCGTCCTCCGCCCCGGCCCCGTAGCAGGACCCGCACTCCGTCTCGTTCCCCTTGTGCAGCAGCTTCTCGTCCTGCTCCGGCCCCACCTTGTGCTTCTCCACGCTGTCCGGGATAACCGCGCCCCTCTGGTCCAGCCGCCGCTTGTACACATCATGATCCTGCCCATGGGCACACAGAATTCAGTATGCACCTCTCATCTGTCACAGGAGCGTTAGGGTTCAGGGGTATCTACACTGCTAATACAGCGGTTGAAGACATTAAGTGCAGAATAGGGTAGCTCCTGCTATGACCATAGATCAAGAGGTGCATGTGCTAAGAGCCTTCAAAAGCTACTGGGCACCATTCTGGGCTACATGCAGTCCTTGTCATCCAAGAGATGTCTGATGAAGACATGGGCCTAGATGTGGATCGCTTGGCAATCAGCACGCCAGTAATACAAATGCTTAGACGGCCGCGGTATGTGTAGGGTGTCAAGTGGCTGCTGGAATGACCCTCTCATCCACGCGGACAAGTCCGTCTCTTTTTAGAATTGTGGATGCAATGACAGGGATGAGCTGCACGCAGCTGGGATGTGTCATGCAAACTCACCACATCCAGATGCAGCTCGCCACTGATGTCCATGAGATCCAGGCTAATCCATTCGCAGGGCATAGCAGGGAATGTGATGTCGAACTGCAGCACAACAATAGTCCAGTAAAGTCCAGAATGTAACAACAACAAGAGCAGCAGGGGTCTGAAGGGAGGATCATACGTGTATCTGTAGCTGGTCCCCTCGCGAAGTGTCCACCGAAAGCTCATTCGTGGTGGTCACTTTCATGAAGAGACCTACAACAACATGGCCTCCCTCAAGATTCACGTGCATGCGAAGTGACATTGGAGATGAAGTCTGGCTGGTCTTATGCACGGTCTGGTATCACTTGTGTATCGATCCGAGTACGGTGCACTCACTGAGCTCTGATATGAAGAGGCAGAGCATGAGAATGCTGCTGACGATGGTGATGATCCCTCCAGAAATGCTTCGCTGAAAGAAGTCTTCATTGACTTTATTTGACGGATAGGCGTCCAACTTCTTAAGACTGCCCAGCCACTCCATTGTAGATCTCTCTATACCAGAACCGAATCTATCATGACCCTTTCCTGTGCTATGTATGCCAAGGCTGGCAGACCTTCTTCATCAAAGCCGGTTACCTATGAGGATAGCATGCGCATGTCCGCACTTTAGATGTCGTAAGATTGGTAATGTAGAGGTCGTCTGCCTGTGTAAACCGTAACAGCAGCACGACGCTCCGATGGCGCCAGATGTGAAACCCTGTGATTGACCCTGGCACCGGCTCACAGCAACCTTGGACGGGAGCAAACTTCTACGGTATATATGCTCCATTCCCTTGCATTAGCAAGCTTCCAGTGGTCCTTTTCCTTGTCTGATATGCACACTGAGGAGTGACGAGGTGTAAATCACTTGATTTACACCCAAATTTGGGATTGCATGAGGACCGGTGTCAAAGCCTCTCACTTAGCTTCCTGTGTGCCATACATGGCGCCATTGCAGGTCACAAGCCTGATCCAATGGCAGTTCAACAGCAGTACGACTGCAGAGCCTGGAGCCCAGCATAGTCATGCAGCTCTTAGCCAACCTCAGCATGTGTGAGTAGCCCTTGCAGAATTGCATAATCCACTTAGAAGTGGCGTCTGCTCAAGGTGCATTATAGCTTTGTCAAGTGCACAGAAGCTGCCTATGCTGGCTCCTGCTGCGGTTGCTGCTGCTGTGCTGAGGGGTCAATGGGAGGCATCGGCCATGGGACGCCCTTGCCCTTTGGGTTCATGTTCTCTGGCAAGATGTAGCCCATCTGCGTCCCCTTCCCTATCTTCACGGTCTTGATGTACCGGAAGGACTTCATGTTCTGAAGCATCAGCTTCATGAACCTCTTGCTCTTGACTCCCATGGGCTGCAAGCATGAGATACCATCAGCTTCTGACACGGGAGCGCTCATAGCTAACAGGCAATGAGTTTGAGGTGGATGCATGCAGCTATGGCTAATAGTTGACTCTATGGCCTCCATGAGGTGCACAAGAAGCTCATGCCTGGTGGCAACAGGATGCAGCTGTGTGAGGTTGCTTCAGCCACCAGTTTGCCACCCATGTCAGCGACACAACGCAAAGCCGCACCTCAGCATTTTCCCACATGTCTGCGGCAGACAGGGGTTGAGAGGACTCCTTCAGTATGCTGTAAAGCTTGCTCTTCACTCCCTCTTTGTCCTCCGCTGCATACCTCTTCTGCCTTGGACTTGCTTTCTTGGGGTAAGCCCCTGCACAGCATGGCTTTGCATAACGCCGCCACTGTTTCAGGAGCCAGACCAATGCTCCTTGATATCACCTGTGCTGCTTACCTGTAGCACTGGGCCCAGTTTCTGTTGCAAAGCAGCGGAGAATGCTCGAGTCCACTACTGACTCAGCGTGCGCCCCTCTCAAAGTGGAGCTTGCCCAACTAGCCAAGGCCCTCCTCATATCGGCCTTTCTACCATCGTCTCATCATCACTTCAAACGTTCGTGGTGCAGCTGTATTCCTTGCTCGACAGGGCTAGTGTAAAGCTCTCAGATCGTGTTGGGATCAAAGCCGCATAGGAACCACTCTAGCCCTCGAAAACATACTCGATACGGTGGCAGTTGTCTGGAATCTACAAGAAAGCAGTGATCCAACGGTAAGAGCAGCAGCATCAATAGGGAGGGCAGCACACCCAAAGCAGCTGTGGGAGACCTCACATTTAACCCGTGCTGCCCAAGGGCAGTGCCCTGCTGGAAAGCAAAAGGGATGTGATCCACGAGAGAGGGACGCAGAAAATCGCCCAACACTGTGCAGCTGGCGATGTGCGACTGTAGTGTGCAGCTTATGTGTGAGAGGGCACTGCAGCGTCGCTAGAGTCTTGGTGCATCCGGGGGCTGACACAGGAATGTCGCCCTTCTCTATACTTCACCAGAGTGGTTCTGTCCGGCAGCTCGGTCCCGCAAACGCCCTTCCAGCACAGCCTCGGCAGACATGTGGAGCATACAGGTCGCGAAGGGGCACCTGCAGCATCAGGGCGCAAGCCAAGAATAAAAAGACGAACCCTGATCCCCCAGACACACCCAAAGAGGAGGTCCGTCGTGGAGGCAGAGAATGGTTGCAGAATCTTTTGTCCAAATTCGGTCCCATGACCGAGAAAGCAGAGAACACGCACGTCCTCGACTTCGAGAAGCCCCTTGTCGAGCTTGACAATAGGATAAAAGAGGTGTGCCCCTTGGTGCTGGTCGCTGGCGTACACCTGCGGTTCATAGGGCAACTGAACATCATATAACATCTTGCACGTTTAGGGGACACATTGCACCACTGACCTTGAAGAAATTGCTGAGTCATTGAGGAGCTCCTCCCACCTGTGTCAGCACCATGCTGCTCATTTTGCCTCCCAGAGGCCTCTGGCAAGGTGATACTGGAGGTTTCCTCTTACGATGTCCACGTTGAGGTTCAAGTCAGAGTTATTTGCTCATCAGGGCTGAGTCTCACTGCATGCAGGTGCGGAAAGTCGCTGAGGAGAATGGGGTAGATGTGTCAGGTCAGATCAGAGAGTTGGAAGAGAGAGCAAAGCAGGTAAGCACTTCCTGACTCCTTGAGATGCCTCTGCAGCATCCCACCCAGCGAGATGAAAGTGTGGCTGTTATCGGTGGCAGATGTGGTTTGCATCCATGGCGCTGCTGAGAGGTCATGCTGTGTGTGCAGTTGCGGCGAGACACATACAGCAGGTTGACGCCTGTACAGAGACTGCAAGTTGCCAGGCATCCCAACCGGCCTACCTTCCTGGATATTGCCCTGAACATCAGCGACAAGTAAGCAGTCATTCCAGCTTCTCTGTCTGTCATAAGATCCCCTGCACCTCTTTCAAGGTCTAGCTGACCAGCAACGGCAGCATACCTGGCTTCTGACTAGCTGGCCATCGATGCTGGTTGTTAAGGATGATGGCTGTTCTGCCGTGTTTTCTTTCATTCTGTCATCTAAAAGGTAGCATGCTGCTGCGATGACAGGAGTCGTGCTTACAACTTGCTGATCGGGCTTGTGTTAGAGGCCATGTGCCGGCTGTGAACTGTAAAGCAGCCAGGCTAAGAAGTGAAGAAGAGAGTGGCATCCGCAGGTTTGTAGAGTTGCATGGTGACAGAGCAGGACTGGACGACCCGGCTATGGTGTGCGGACTGGCCTCAATGGATGGCATCTCCTTTATGTTCATTGGCCACCAGAAAGGCCGCAACACCAAGGTGGGCAGCCTTGACCACTCCTTATCTCATGCAGCCCTGTCCTAAGAGCACGTCTTGACATGTAGGTGTTGAAGGGAAGGCATCTTGGCGTTTGTACAGGAATGGCTAGACATGAAGGCACTAGGGCTGTGCTGCGGGTTTCCAATGCTACGTTAGACCTTGTTTGCACTGAAGCTGGAGTTTTGCGTGGTGAAGAGTGTTGAGCCAAGATTCAGTGCAGAATGGTAACAGGTATGCTGACGCGTGCAGGAGAACATCTACAGGAACTTCGGCATGCCGCAGCCGAACGGCTACCGCAAGGCCCTGCGCTTCATGAAGCACGCAGACCACTTTGGCTTCCCCATCATCACCTTTGTGGACACGCCCGGAGCCTACGCCGGCAAGAATGCAGAGGAGCTTGGCCAGGTGGGCTTGCTCTGCTATGCTGGACAGAAACTTAAAGACCAATAATGCCTGGGCGCGAGGCTTGCAGAAACGAAGCTGATCGAGGGCTGTTGAGGATACTGAGTAGTCTGGTTCCTTCCAGCATTGGCGCCTGTACTCACAGGGTGTGGCAGCGGCTGCGTAGCATGCTCAATCTGCATATCTTGACACAAAACTTTATTGCCTGCAGGGTGAGGCCATTGCAGTGAACCTGAGAGAGATGTTTGGCCTGAGAGTGCCCATCATCAGCGTCGTCATTGGAGAGGGCGGCAGCGGCGGAGCTCTGGCCATCGGCTGCTCCAACTGGAACCTCATCATGGAGCACTCTGTCTACTATGTGGCCTCTCCCGAGGCCTGCGCAGCCATCCTGTGGAAGTCCCGGGACAAGGCAGCCACGGTGAGACCCTGCACTGCCTGGAGGAGATGCGCACTCCCTGCAGCACCACTGCAGCCTTGGTAGCCACATGACAGCACCAGGGCTGGCCGTCCAGCAAACAGTGCGCTGTCCTTGTGATCACTGCAGTGACACGCTCTGCGACAGGCTTCAGGAGCAGCAGAGAGGTCTTTGCATGATTGCCGTGGCGGAAGGTGCATGTACCAGGCGCAGGGACTGAACAGAGTGTGCTCCCGTGTGCAGGCAACAGAGGCGCTGCGCATCACGTCCACAGAGCTGCTGCAGTTCAAGGTGATGGACGACGTCATCCCGGAGCCTCTGGGGGGCGCCCACTCCGACCCCATGGGCTGCTTCCCGGCCATCAAGGACGCCATCATGGACATCTACAAGAACAAGTGAGCCCTGCCTCCAACAGCACTGATTTTACGCAATACGCCGTCTGCACGGTCTGCCTAGCAGCACTGACATGACGTGGGCCGCGAGCCATGAGCGCTGTGACATTATAAGTCACGCCGAGGAGGCATCATGTCTTGAGCAGAGCTTTGCAGCCCTTGACACATGATGCCAGCATGCCGTTGCTGCCCTCATACAACATCTGCTCAACACATGCCTTCTTCTTGCACCCGAACATGTGCAAGTACTCCGCGCATACTCCGCGTTGGAGGCCTCTCTGAAGACGTTGCCTGCACATGCAGGCGGTCTGCGCATGCAGCATGGTGCAAGGCATCTCTGATGATATTGCCTGCGCACGCTGGTATGCGAAGCTGCACAAGGAGGGAGAGGTTCTTCCTGCACCTATACATGTGCTAGCAGTCCGTGCATGCAGTGCATTGCAACGCATCTGATGACGTGAGTTGCGCACGCAGGTATGCGAAGCTGAGCGGGGAGGAGATCCGGCTGGACCGGTACGCCAAGTTCCGCAAGCTGGGCCAGTGGGAGGAGTTCCTGGTGCGCGGCGGCCAGTGGCGGGAAGCCCGCGAGGCGCGCGCCAACGTGAGCGGTCCCGCTCAGCCCCTCCTGACTGCCATGTAGCTAGACCAGTGTGTGACACTGGCCTCAAGACCTGCATGCACGCTGCAGCAAAAGAATTCAGAGGTAGCACTGCACTGGCAGCATGCCCCAACGCTGTGTCAAGACCGCTCCTTGCAGATGAGCGATGCTGGCTCTTTAAAGCAGCTTGCAGCACATGTGCGGGCCAGCTACATGAGCTTTATTCATGCAGGGAAGTGAGCTGAGAGTGTGAGCGGCATAGGGAATCTGACAGGGGTGCTCTGGGATACAGGCCGAGGGCGCGTTCACCAAGCTGGGCACGTGGGCGCCGACCGAGACGGACGCGGAGGTGATCGAGATGATGGCGGACAAGGACGAGGAGTGGGAGGAGAGCCTCAAGGGCAAGGGCGAGTGGCTCAACAGGCCTGCGCAGCCGCCAGGCCTCCTGCGCACAGGTGGCAGAACTCTTCCCTGCTAGCGCTTGTTAGTCATGCTGTTGGGGCATATACGCCTGTGTCGGACCGGCATTATCATGAGCAGCAACCTGGAAATGGTAGGTTTGCCAGTGTGGGGAACTTTTAGAAGGCAGGGGCATAGGGACTTGATTGGTAGAGAGATCGCTCTGCAGGAGCCGGTCCTTGACGCATGACTGAGCAGCACCCGACAATTTGGATGCCATACTAGGATGCAGCGGCATGCTTGAGGTTTTTCACTGATGCAGGTATCATGGAGGCATCTGTGGCAGCCATCGAGCTGCGCAGGCAGCAGCAGGAGTCAGCGCAGTCCAATGTGGCAGAGAGGCGCGAGGCGCAGGCTGCCCAGGAGCAGCAGGGACTGCCATCTGTGAGTCCCTGCCAACCACCCTGCGCCTGACGCACCTCCTGCAACTCATCCTCAGGACAGGGCAGCATCAGAGGGCGACCCTACTGTGTGTCCTGCCTGCCAGCAACGTTGCAAGGAAGTATCGCAGGGGCAATACATGACATTGCTTGTGGCGTGCAGGGCAATGGGGCAGCATATGTAGAGCATGCGGAGTCAAAGGACCGCAATGGAGCGTTTGTGGAAGTTGACAGCAAGCAGTGAGCACCGCTCTGCAGTGTAACATCAGCATTGTCCTTACAGAGCAGCCAGGCATTGGCTGGACAGGGCAAAGCCCACTCTGAATGTACTCGTGATCAGATGGCATCATAGAGGATGCCACCTCCCTATATAGTGCAGTCCTATCTGTCTGGAGAGAAGGCAGAGAGTAGGCTGGGTCCTGGGATAACACTGCAGGGCAACAGCAGAGTGAGTGGGTAGAGACTGAGCGGAACCTTGCAGAGCTGTACGTATTGAGGACCCTGCTGGGGCATATTGGCAGGTGCATATAAAGCAGTGGCCCGCAGGTTCTTTGAGCAGGGTAGAGGTCGTGGTTGCTGTTTTGATGGCCCGGGGCTACTGAGATCAGCAGCGGAAGCATCCTCAGGCTTGCGGGAATCTTTGGGGCTACATGAGAGGGCGAAGCATTACCATACAGATTACCTCACAAGCTAGCTGGGTTTCTCTGTAACCTGAGCAGATGTTCGTTGATGGTACCATCCTTTAAAGCCTTACAAATGATTGGGTAATGACTTTAGCTATGATATTCCGAAACGTCCTGACACAGATGTGAACGACTGTGGCCTGTCAAACCTACACATTCACTTCGTGGATCACCGACACAGTTAGGACAGGCGTGCAAGCAAGCAGTCAAGTGCTTATTCTGCCTCCTTATCATCGGCATCGCAGCACTATGGATGCCACAATGGCATCGTCATGTCGATCTAGACTCTTCATATCACCCACTGTAGCATCAACAAGCTACTGCTCTGCTACAGCTCCCGTACAAAGGTGTCATAGCTCGAGAAAATCATGCAGACCATTCGCAGCGTTCGGACAGAGATCGCCGCGCGTACAAGGGCAGAAGCAAGGTAGCGAGCCGAGCCTGGTAACACTAATAAGGAGCATACGGTACTCAGCAGAAGACGATGCTCTGGTCTCCCCTTAAGTAAGCCTTTCCGTTCATGCAGGAGGGAGGCCAAGGGGAAGGCTTGTGACATATGCCGCTACAGAGGTATAGCCGATAAACACAGGCCATGTACTCTAAGTGGCATGTTCTGGCATTGCTGTGATGGCCCTCCCCATGTTGTGGGATGGCCTAAGCCAATTTGGACGCCTCATTGATCTTGTGCACCATGCCATGCGCAGGCAGCAGAGTGCATCGCCAAAGGGCAGGAGAAGTACTATGCAGGAGACCGCATGGGTGCCCTGAAGTTCTTTGAGCAGTCCTTGCAGAAGGTGCTGTTCTCTTCAGCCTGCAGCATGCTACGAGGCTGCCTTGGCTTGCAAATGCTGCTCTCTTGACATGCTTACAGAGACTGAGTCTGACGGTGCTCGTTGCCATGCAGTCTCCCACGCAGCAGGAGAGGCAAGCTGCGCTGTTCAACTCGACTGCTGTGCACGCCTCATTTGGCGATGTAGAGCTCGCACAGATCACATTGAGAGGTCCGGACTTGAACGCTCTCACGTGTATATGAATGAGAAGCTCATTTGTGCAGTGACAGGATCTGTGGTGAGCCTGTTTGAAGCTCACGCATTGGAGATAGTGCTGCTGAGTGTGGGCTGTTCGCGTCTGCAGAGGGCATCAGCTATGGGCTTGACTTTAAGAAGGCGCTGAAAGATTCAGAGGACAGTCAACTCGTCAAATTCCAGGGCTCGCCACAGGTGAGTAGCCTCATCACAATTGGCATTGATGCTGCATTGGAGAACCTGCTGGAGATGATGGAAACCCATTGTGATGGCTTGACACAGGCAAAGTCGGGGGTTCAAACTTCTCATACATACATGATATGCCTCAAGCCCTGTGTCTGCTTCCTGTGCTCCGGCAGGCATGCGCGCAGGTCTTGATTTTGGCAGGGGTGAGTCTGCTGGGCTCTGCAGTGATGCATAGGTCGCTTGCCTGCTCTGCCACTCACAGCCCTGCTCCTGCTGCAGATCGTCATTCAGCTCCAGAAGTTTGCAGAGGCCGTGAAGCGCATCAAGGGCGCCGTGGGCTCAGTGAATGACAAGAAGGCGCCCGCAGCCAAGCCTAGCAACACCAAGAGCGCCTACAGCAGCGACACAATGTTTGGCAGGGACATCTCCAGCATTCTCAGCACAGACCTCACAGACATCGACCCCTCTGTCGGAGGTCAGTCTGGCCACCTTTCTGCATGCACATGCACATGCATGGGATTATGCCTTTGCGGAGGCATCAACGGGCTCTTCTACTCCTTTTAAGGCCTCCTTGCCCTGCTATAGGATTGGTAAGAGCCCTGATTGGCTATTGTCTTCGGGCTATCATTCTGCTCCCCACAGACGAACCTCAGCACACAATGTTAGATGCTAGGGATGATGCTGCATCCGGACCATCTCGATATAATGAAGCTGGTTGTCTCATCCAACGCTGTGCAGCTGCGTGCACTTCTCTCAGGCAGGGCGTTGATGGGCTGTCCTGTCCATTCTGTAAAGGCCGAGCATCTCTGTGCTTTGCAGGCATCGTGAAGAGGGTTGCCGGGCTGCTGGTGGTTGGCTTGGTTCTGGCCGTAGTGCTCTTCTATGTGGGGTTGAGATTTACATTCCCGGAGCAGTTCTGAGAGCGGTGGGGATACAAAGTGGCTGAACACGTGCCTTGCGCAACACGGCAATGTACTCTAGGAATGTCATGCGCTGAGAGTACCACACCATACGTGAAGGGTGAATCCATTTGGTGATGAAGAGATGATGATGATACGCATCAGACATGTGCGCATGTATTCAAGGCTCGAGAGACACATGGCATCCATTCCAGTGAGCTCATGAGGAGCTGTGTGGTGTAAGATACGGCGTCACTTTACCAGCACTAGCCACCAGTCTCTCATGCAGAGATTGGCACCTCTTTTCACAGTCAGGCGCAGCAAGCCTTGAAGGCTGAAACACCGTCACACTGCCACATTTGAATGCTGCTGCCTCTCTGTCACTTTGCTCGGTGCATAGTTTGGGTACTCCTTGTGTGGCGGACGACAACTCTACGTAGCAGTGGCTGTTGATGTTTGAGGGGATGGAATGCACAATATGTAAAGCACATGCATTGCATGCTTAGCGGCAGATTGCCTCACAGGGAGTCAGGGGTTCCCGGATTGAGTTCCGCAACTATTTAATCGTCCAACTCTTCAGGTCCAGTCACACACAAGTGTGAGCTCATTGCAGCCAGGTCATGCCCCACACGGAGATACTCCTGCAGGCACTCTGCCAGAGGATCTTCTAGAATCCAGAATCCGATCCACTTGCCTTGGATCGGAAGCGCTGCACCACAAACTGCAGACGACAGGCTACGTGTTAGAATCATGCTTATGAAGATGCACCCTGCGCGATCATGCCAATGGTTTGACAGCTGAGTCCATGAAGGCTGAATGAGAGCAAGCAGGTTGCTTTGCTCTCTTGTCACAGGAGAGGAGCTGACCTGTGTAGTCTCAATGAACCGCTTTGCACACTCGCTGAGACAGGTCTCTTCCCGGGAGCTCAAGCTTCTTCCTGCATGAACCGCGAGCTTCTATCCGCCACTGCTTCACGTGGCAGAGAAAGCCATAATGGCCGAATCATTCATACAAGATAGCTCATGTCATGAGTACCCACCTGGTGTGCCTATACACTTCTCCCAACAGGTGTCAGTAAGCCTAGCGACTGTCTGCTGCATCTGTGCCTTGGCCTGCTCTGCCATCTGCAAGACAGATCCGAAAAGATTTGACAAGGGGAAGTGTCTTGTTGCTTCTCGTGCCAGGGCCTTTAAGGCTGTGACTGCGCATGAAGCTTGCCATGAGCTGCGCGCCTCACCAGGAACTGCTGTAGCTCTGGGGACATCTTCTCCTCTTCAGATGCACTCATTCTGTCAAGCAAAGGACGGTATCGCTTTGGAGTCAGATGGGATTCGAGCACTAAAACGAGGTGATCTGGAAGCTGGTTTCCAGGCGAGTAGAGGCCTTCAACCGGCAGCAAAGCTCGCTTTCCTTGCACTGCACCAAAATCAGGGAATGTAAACTCTTGCACCACCACAGCTTTTCAGACACACCACGCTACATCGATGTACTAGGGCCCCCCGGTGCCTGGCCAGCTGTGGGGGGACCTTGAGCGCAAACTCCCCAGGGAAATTTAGACCTGCTGATATGGCCGGGCAACGTCGTTGCATCCAAGTCGAGGAGCGCTTCAAGCCTCCTATAGCACTTCGACATGGAGGAGACGGGACCCAGTGATAGCACTGTCGCAAGCCCACCAGCAGGTGAGCTCGATCTAAATTTAGCAGAGCGAGGACATGAGGCCCTTCGTGCATCTCAAAGGCAGAAAGAGCGCTATAACAGATCTTGCGTGGTTTTGAAATGAGATAGCGGTGATTACTGAGTCGTTAGGATCGTGTGCCTGCAGAGGCGGAAGGCGGGGTGGTGACGGAGACAGCTAATGCAGACCAAATGTCCTCAAAAGGTACACAAATTCCATTCATCGACTTTGTTCACATCACTAAATGCCCGTCATCTGCCGCCCGAGACGGTGAGAGTCATTTGTAGGTGTCGGAACCTTGGTGCCATCAACAACTGAAGCACCTTCATAAAATGACCACCTTGAAGGGCCTTCATCAAGCTAGCCTACACCAATGTCCCTTGGTCTGTTGCAGATGATACTGCCGAGCAGCAACACACCCCGGAAGAGCCACTACCTGCTGAAATGGAAGGAGAAGCACCGTCAGACAGAGGAACCACACAGGCAGATCAAGGGCAGGAGGAGCTGCCTCCAGCCACAGCTGAGGCAGCAGAGCTCCCAGCTGAGGGCCAGAATACCAGCACAGAGGCAGCGATGGATGAAACCGCCAGCCCTCCTGTTGGTACCACAGAGGACACTCAACCACAAGCATCAAGCAAGGAAACATCAGAGCAGCCGGTGACTGAGGCTCCCAGTGCTGACACACCTAAGCCTGAGCCTTCAGCAGCAGCAGCACCCGCACCAGTGGAGCTTTTGGACCCAGTGGTTGACCCTGAGCTGAAGCCTGCGTCCCTGTCCTCCCAGAGCGAGGAGAGCATCAGGTGATTGCGAATGATCAGAAGTCTTTGACAGATCAGGAGCTCAGGAAATGTGCAGCTCACTCATGGAGATATCAGTTTTGTGCAAGGCCTGCAGAAAGCCCAAGCTGACAGCTGCGCCTTCTGCACAAGCGCTACATGCTTGTCAGGCACGCAGCACGACTACCACCTCCAAGCAGATGTGGATGCTGGAAGATCTGCAACTTTGAGAGTTCAGCATTTCGCGCCTGCGCGGAACTGAGAAGGGTAATCTGGTTGCTGTGAAGGGCATACCTGGACAACACGGTGGTGCCTGTCCTGAGGGACGGCCTGCGCATGCTGGTCAAGGAGCGCCCGGAAGACCCCTGCAACTACCTGGTCGACTACATCAAGGCGCACCACCCATGAGGATGCAGAAACAGCCAGCGGCGCTCTCACGTGCCATACCTCCCAGCAGCTATGCTTAGGCCTTATTGAGATCAGAAAGTGCTGAAAATGCGTTCGCCTATCAGGCTTGAGACAGGAAGATGGGCCTGGCATATCTCATTGGCCGACGTGGTGCACTCAGAAAGCGAACTTAAAGTAGCAAGCCTCATCATAGAGATTCTCCTGATGCGGAAAATTTCAGGTCTCAAGAATGCTGCAGAGAATGCACGCTCTGGGTTGGTTGATGGTGTCAGCCTTGCAGGAAAACTTATAATCTTTAATACAGACGGGCTCCATCATGAGCTCTCAAACTGAATTACACTCGTACAGTGATCTCTGCCTGGTTGCAAAGCATGCGGCATAGAGCATGCTTTGCAACTATCACCACAACTTGCATCGACACATACAGGTACTTTCCCTGTCCTAACTCAGCTGGAGCATATGACAATGAAATCTATCAAATGGCCTCACCAGACCCCATGGGTCTGCAGCGCTCTTTGTTCTTTCCAAGCCACAGCTGCAGCTGGGCGCAGCATCTTACGCAATGCACCTGAAAGGTTGTGTGGATCTACATCGGAGCTGCGGCTTATGCACTGGGCCTCGTGTTGAGGCCAGCTGGTCAGCATGCCCAATTGTCTAGATAGCAATTCCATCATGTTTGGCCTACTCGTCTGTGGCATTTTCCGTTCTCTGCTCTTGTTTCAATCTATGGACCGCCAGGCTCTGTGCGAATCCCCTGACTCCGCATGGTGCCGCGTTCCAGCATACGTTGTAGCTTCGATACAGCCGTTGGGATGATAGGCGCCTGCCCTATGCATGCTGCCACAGATGATTCTAGAGGTGCTGGGCGCTAGTAGAGAGAGCTCACATTGCATAGTGTGCCAGCCTTCAGTCAAGTCTCAGTCAAATCTCAGCAGGAAGAGCGCCAGAAGGCAGTGCAAGGGGCCAAGACTGGCACTCCCTGACATGCTCTCAAAACAGGTGGAAGTTGGGACATCAGACGATCCTGTCGCCAAACAGATTTCTGGCGCCTGCGGGCAGAATAGCTGTGGTCCGCCCGGAGAGGAAGCCAGCTGCAACCCGATTTGCGCTGACTGGCTGATGCGCTGCTACATCCCTAGAGTACTTGAGCTCGCAGAACCCCTGCATGTCATAGATATGGGTGTGACTTCTGCAGCCTGCAGCACTGTATGGAGCTTTTTCCTCATGACGAGCAATGAGGTGATGCGCACAAGGAGAGTCCCTTCCGCCTGTGGGGGCGCAGCAGCTTCCAAGCTGCAATGATAGACCATGCCAGTGCCAACATAAGCATGCATACCTTTCAGCGTGAGCCCGACAGGTGCAGCTATCAGCAAGGCTCTCATGTCTACTGCAAGTGCTGAATGCAGCTGCCGAGTAAGAGGAGCCTACCCTTTCAACCGTGGCGGTGCCATCCTCCGAGGTGCAGCCAATGGCCGAGGTGCAGAAATTCCAAGCGTTGCAGGTCTGCACCATGGTGGCAGGCCGCCCTGCGCCTGTCCTGTTACTCCCTCCAGCATCCTGGACAGGCCCTGAAGTGCAGAGCTGAGCATTCAGAGCCGGCTGCACAGAAGTGTAGTAGAGCGCACGCAGCGCAGCTCCTCTTAAGGCTTAACTTCTAGGTATGCGGCTTGTAAGAGGGGATACCCACAATAGGTGCAGCAAGAATCACGGCTTGAGAGGATGTGTTCAGGCAAGATGTCATATGCTGCTCCTACTTGGCGCAGATCAGGTATGTGTCTAGCTTGATACTGACATGCAGATCTTCAAACACCTCTGCGCGCTCCTAACTCTGACCCATCAATCACCAAAGGCCTCAAAATGGACGGATGCAAGAATACCACGCTGGCCGCAAACACGCCAGAGAGGGTGGGCCCACTCACCCATCTTAGCATCCGTGAAGTTGTGCGGCTGCCCCCCATACATCCAGCACGCCTGGCAGCAGTCCTCTGCTGTTGCCTGGATGTTGCTTGCCCCTGCCACAAGCACCTGCCCCTGCACGCACACAGGCACATGCATGAGCACACTAAGATATCTTTGTTAGGATCACATACTGCCGGCTCAAGAATACTGGAGCGTCCCTCGCTGCTGGGCGCCTGCCACCATCAGTGTCTGCATTCATATGCAGGAGCTTATTGAGCCCTTCTCAATTGCATGTGCCGCTCAAGCCTCGAGTCAGTCTCACTCCTTCTGAACAGTGTAGTACGCATTAATCACTGAGCCGCAAGATGTATTGAGAGCCTGTCAAGCACTGGCGTGCTCAGGGCCTGTCCTTCCCGATGTGGCTTGACAGAAGCCCGCCATGCTTGCGGGATATGCCCGCTGTCGTGACCAACAGCACCGCATGCATGTCCTCCACATGATGCGCCAATACGTAGGGAGGCTGAGGCGATTGAGCGCTGTGGCGTTCTCTGCCTCAGCTGCACAGACCTGGACACAGCGCTATGCTGTCCAGGGAACGCAGCGCACCTGGTATACAGTGTTACTCTCCGTCAGGCAGGACTGCGCGAAGCCTCGCCGGGCGCCCGCGGCCAGATTTGCAGCCGTGACCAGGTTGAAAGCAAGGGGCACGCCGTTGATGGTGGCAAAGGTGCCGAAGTTCTGCCCGGTTGCCTCCGTGACTTGCACTTGCAGCACGCTCTGGAGGTAGTCCATCACAATGTTCAGCCCAGGGAACCTACAAGACATGCACTGAGTAAGAAGCGCACGTATGGGTCACGACTGTCAAGTTTTCTCTACCATGCATGACAGCAGCAGCCAGCACACTTGCAGGAACTCAGCACCTTATATTGGCAAATACATGCCCACAAGCAGTGTGCCTTGATACACTGACATGAGATGTGGCTGTCTTATACCCAGTAGAAAGGAATGATCCTTACATGGACGCATGAGCCTGCATGTGCTCACACGGGTGCTGCTATATGACGTGGGTCAGGACAGGCTTTCCGAAGGGGCAAAAGTGGCGCTTACCCGGGGGAGCAGTACTTGTTGCCCAGAGCCACTTGCGAGACGTAATAGTAGAGCAGCGTCAGCTCGTTGATGTAGGCGGTGGTGTTCTCCTTCAGGATGTGGAAGCGCAGGCCGTGCTCAGTCGTGGTGTTCGACACCTCGTTGTAGGGGATGTGTACCATGGGAGCAATCAGCGCAGAGCTCTTGTTCATGTCCTGATATCCCACTGGCACCTGCAACACGCTGAAAACCTTGCACGCTCTGTAGCAGTAAGACAGTGGTCCAAGGTCTGTCTTGCTGGCGCTTTTGCTCAGCTCCGACCACGCCATCCGACATAGAGCTTTCGCAGGTGAGTAGCCGGAGCTGAGCAAAAGCTCTCTCAAGCCAGGCACTATCATGCCAAAAGACTGCTGCGAGCAGCTTTGCGCGATGCAGATCTGTCTGGATTCCACTGTTATAAGGGCAATTCAGGAGGTGCTGTTGCCAGAGTGGTGGTGAGGGAGTACCTTCAGAAGGTCGGGCTGGGTGGTGACATATGTGTGACGAGCACGGGTGATGACGCTGTCCTCCAGGTTGAAGAAGGCATCTTCCACAAGCTCGAAGACGCACGTCTTGTTGCTGCTGCAGGTCGCATTGGTCAGCACAGGCACCTGCACAGCGCAGTGCATTGTTTTGGCCAGCATGATAGTGTGAGAGGGGCCGCCACCGTGAAGCAAGACGTCTCTCGCAGGCTCAATGAGACTCTTGTGACACACTCCTGGTGAGGCAGTGCAAGAAGCAAGCTTGTGCCGAGGAAGCACTGCTGCTGACCTCCGCAACCATGAAATACTTTGCCACATCATGCAAGCTCTGAGGAAAGCTTACCTGGCCCCAGACGTGGATGGCGTAGGCAGAGGCGTTGTCCTTGCGCAGGGAGGGGACCGACATGAGGTCCACCCGGAGGTAGACCGAGGGGGTGACCTTCTGGCACAGGCCGAACCGGAAGGTTGCGCCCGGGAAGATCTGCATGGGGTACCCGTAGTCCAGGGGCGACAGCACGCTGGCGGTGGGTGTCGCAGTCCGGTTTGAGACCGTGCCTGCGCAGCATTGCACGGATCATTGAATGCAACACGTGCAAAGCTGATCGGCAATCAGCAAGGGTTCCCTGTTTGAGCTCCCTGTGGTATCCCTTTATCATGCTGCCTAGTCAAAGAGGCTGTGCCCTGCTGCCGTAACTTCCTAGCATCATGCAGAAGCTCCCTGTCCTGTCAGAGGTGCTGACTCAGCACGCAAGCCTCGGGGCGCAATTGGTGACGTCATCACTCGTGTCCTCGCAGGGAGTGAAGAGGAGTCTCACCTGCGCGACGGTCGTAGCGCGAGCTCTGGATGATGGGTGTGATGCCATCAGCGGGAGTGATGGTGTCATCGGAGTGACTGGAGCCCACTCCGCCCTTGATAGAGCTGTCAGCATTGTACCCCTCGCTGTTTGTGGTCACCTGGAGCACGTGCTGACTTTGTCATGCACACAGTGGCCACGACAGTTATTGTATATAATACTATAGGTGTGCTCGCACAGTAGACGTGGGTTGAGGATGCTTTCTCTGCCCTTTGTTGCCCAAAAGGGACCTTCAAGCTGCTGTGAGAACAGCACAGCAGTGCATGCCAGTCAAAGAGGAGATTGGTAAAAATGGAAGACTAAGGAGGTCTTTTGAACTGCTCGGGCCATGCAGGTGCTGTGAGCGTGCCTCTGAAGGCTGCCTCATCCAATCCCCAAGCCTCTTGCGGTGACTAGATCTAATATGGTGCAGGGGAGGGGTCTCACAGTTGGCTGTGCGGAGATGCCTATGCTGGCGCCCTGAAGCGAGTCGAAGCTGTGCTGCTGCCCGGAGGACGCGTAATTCTGCGCCAGCCCAGGCGGCGCCTCCACAGCCACAATGGTGTTGTTCAGGAAGTGCGAGCCGGGGCTGGGGGCGCTCCCGCCAAGCAGATCATCCAGCGGGTTTCCTGGGGCAGCGCCTGGGGCTGCATGGGTAAAACTCTCATTAGGAACCAGTTGCGCACTATCTTGTCATCAGCTATGCGTTGCAAGCTCTTCACAGAAGCCCTTGGCTTGTTCCAGAACCGAGAATCCTGGCTGAGGGCATTCCGCCAAGCAGATCATTCAGCGGGTTTCCTGGGGCAGCACCTGGGGCTGCATGGGTACATGATATCATGACTCTGGGCCTCTCATGCGCACTAAACAGTCCATTCTCTCACATGCGCAACCTGATTTGATTAATAGCCTGCAGGACCGTGTGCATGTGGTAGCTCATACCAAGCTGTTGCCTGTCCTACATGAACCACCCTAACACAGATCTCCGTTGCCATATCATGTCGGCATGTGCATAGGCCCCTCAAGGTATGAGATATGACGTTATTATTCTCTACGTGTCAGAAGACACAGTGAGGTGCAGAGGCAGGGCTCACCTGGGCCCTCAGATGCTATGCTGGGTCTGTCCAGGTCAGGAGACGCTGTTGTGGCACTGCTGCCCTTGGGCCGGATGGGGGTGGGGGTCTGATTAGGCCTCCTTGCGGCGCCTCCTGCAGCACCAATCGAAGCCTTGAAAGTACGTCCTCTGGCAAAGGGGATATCTGATCCTAGCCCCACTTTGCTGAACCTCCATCGATGCAAAGCAGCAAAGGAGCCCGCAATTGTTGGCACCCTCTGATGATATCCTATCACTGCCATGAGACGCTCTATAGGCAATCCCCTACAAAATAAAGGGTTACGTCCTGACAGACTAGCGGATCAAGGCACAATCTGGCTTGTCTGCATCACATCCCCCGAGCAGGATGCCAAATGCATAGCAAGATGAGTCAGCATGCAGGGTCTCGGGAGTGCTTTACCTCCAGTGCTGACTCCAGGGTTTGACAGGGCAGGCGTCGGTGCGGGTGCAGTTGCCGCAGTGCCCATCAGCGGGTCAAAGAAGTAGTTGGGCTGGCTGCTGTCCTGCTGCAGCCGCCTCCTCAGCGGCGGGGCAGCTGACACTGCAGCGCTTGCTAAGGCAACCCTGCTGGGCGGCGCCTCGCTGACGTACACACTGCACAGCAGCCAGCGCCAATGTCACTTCATTGAGGCTCGAAGGACCAGCACAACTTTGCTAGCTGCAACACTCCCTTGCCAAACTTACCACACCCTTGCACAAGTGTGTATGTGTGATATGTGCGCAGAAGCAGGTAGCATCCTATGCGGGGCGCGGAAATGGGATCAACAGACGGAGCTGATGACATGATGGCAAATCCTTGAGGCAGCACCTGGCCCATGGCCCGCACATAAGATGTACCGCACAGGTGAGGCTTGTGCTCGGTAGACGTCGCCAGGAGCTGAGCAGCAGCACAGTCCCGAGGGCAGGCACCAATCAAGCGCCAGTGCAACAGATTGCAGAGAGGAGACGCGGTGCAGACCTGCAGTAGGGGTTGTAGATGGCGTCACTGATGTTGAGGGCGCTCTTCAGGCGGATGCGCCCGGCAGCGCTGCCGGCCGCCCCAGGCGACAGGAAGCAGAACTGGAATCCTTGACACTTTGCATTCGACCCGCAGACATCCGCGGCAGCCTGGGAGCACGCACAGATGAGAGCTTGGAGATGAGATTCTATTCTGATTGTGCTCAGGGACGCAGTGAGTTTTATACTGAGCTAAAAGTGCTGTATCACCTCAAAGCATGCCAATCTCAAGCGCTGACAGAAAAAGGGCCCCATTAGAGCTCCTAGGCTAGACGCAACCCTTAAGTCATGATTCCGAACAGGGACAGCTTGTGAGGGAAACTAGCAAGACTCTGGCCCTGTTGGCGGTATTCACAGGCGAAAAGGACAGTTGAGGAATTCCATGGAAGAGCTCCCCAAGGGCTTGCAACAACTGTCATTTGAGTCTGGGAACACAACCTCCAGGCCGACTCGGCCAGTTACCCTCACACAATGCACAGCGTTTATTCACGAGGTCACAGGGCTCACCGTGAGGTTGCCAGGCAGCTCGCAGATCTGCTTGGAGGTGTAGGACTGCGCGCAGGCAAAGTCGGCCGAGTTCTGGCCGAAGGGCATCTGCGCCGCCTTGTACAGGCTGTAGCCCGGCAGGTCCTGCAGCAGCCTGCTAGCCACAGGGATCCCTGCAACAAGAGGCCAAGATCAGCCATGATACCCCCAATTCTCCTACCAGGATAAAGGTTACGTGCCAGGCACGGTGTAGGTGTGACAGCAGCTGAATTGACATGTCAGTGCGGTCATAATGTTAGTACTTCGTCCCGGTGAGTCTTGGCATGAGCTGCCAGATCAACCCGGGGTGAATGTGCGGGCGGCATGGGGTAACTCGCATCAAACGGACACTCCTATGCTGCTCTGATGACATGCTTGAACAATGCCTTGGAGAATTTCAGATGAGCCTCTGATCCCTGTATTATATTGATGTGCTCTGGGGAGGAGGCTACCTGATGTCCATCCAGCCATGTCGCCTGTCCTGACTGTGTCAGGTGGCATGGGGGTCGTGCCAGACACCGTGACTGGCCGCGCCTTCAGATCGCATACCCGGAAGCCCACCCCGATCCGCCCATCCGCATCCGCCAGCAGGTTAGGGTACAGGCACCCGTGCACATCCCCGCACCTGCACCAAGGTGTTTCATTTCAGGCACGCGTCTGCATCACAATTCCCGCCCAGCCACTGCATAGGCTACACAAGCGCACGGTCTGTGCCGGCTGCTGTTGTATGTGTAGCCTCTGTAAGGGATCCTGCTGAGGGCAATTGGCACACATCTGTCTCCCATGCCATGCCCACAAGTATGCATACAGCTTCAGCCCATGCGAGGCAAGGGTTGCCAAGATTTCCTGGTATGCTTCATCATGTACACGAAGCCAGAGTGCCTGATTGTAGGTGATGCAGCCCCTTACCAATTCCATATGGCGCATTCTGCTGTCGACTGGCACAGCTTGCAGCAGGCCTCTGGGCTGCTAGCGTTGCTGTGCGTGGTCGGGGGGCAGTCACTGCCATAGTACGCTCCCGCCTCGCTCAAGCACTCTGCACACATGCACGTCATGTAATTATATGTCTTGCATTGATTTTGACATCCCAGAAGCAGCTTCTCTGACATCAGGGAAGGCATCTACATATCTGCAGGCTCCCCCAAACCTCTGAAACATGCACCGACTGCTTCATGGGTCCCACAGCATGCTCTCACCCCCGCATCACATCACATAAGGGAGCCATCTCGCTGAATTGGCTGCAATACAGATGAGCTGAGTCTTGCAGAGGTGTGGGGCTGCATCGCTGACATGTGCATGGAAGTGTCATTACGGGCACGAGCGCCATCAGCACATGATTACCTGATCCAGGCCCTGCAGGCAGCTCCACCACTTCAGGCTTCCTGATGCCTGAGGTATTTCCGTTGCTGGCTCCTGACAAGCATCTAACTGTGCTAGAGCCACACAGAAGCACAGTGAGGGCCTGCACAGCAGCCATCTCTCAGACCTGCATTGTCAGTACCTTAAACAGGTAGGGTTTCGTATGAAGGCAGATGATGTCGGCTCTATACGGACCAACATATCTGCAGTGGCATTCTAAGTATGACCGAGGCACGACGAGGGAAAATGAAAGCGTGAATGACTTACCAAGATAAATGTTCCTCGCTTGAAGTCAGGTGGTTGCATGATGTGAACCACCTGCCTGCGCGGAAAAGAACTGTGCTGGTCATATAGTGTCTATAATAGTGGCAGCAGGCCAAGTTTGACCCATGGCTGGACACGACTCGCCTTGCTTCACTTGAGATACTCATGCCCACTGATCCGGCCACATGAAACTGCCTGTGATCCAGCACCCGCTTCCATTGCGGGTTGTCAGGAGTCAATGTATATGTGGGAATGAGCCAGCTGTACCTCCGGCAGAGGTGGACCAAATGAAGTCCTGCCGCTGCCCACGGTGGGCTCTCGCTCTCTAGTAACCCGGGCAACTCCGACGCGTTTGTTTCGAGCCACAGCCTCTTACACGATTATACCAAACAATCTCGTCTCAATCAGCCTCCTTCACGCCTTAATCGCTGACGTATCTCGTGTATTGATCGGTGGCCTGGTGATTCACACTCGCGTTGGGGCTGGTGTCGGGCCCGCAACCTGCCCGACGGCGTTCCTGTCTCTCTGGAAGCCCGGAACCGGCGAGATGCGCCTTGTCTCCTGTTCTTTGCAACACCATTTGCCTGTCACTGATGCATTGCACTGCTTACGATCACGCGCCTGCGAGGCCCTGAGAGCATCTGCAACATGTGTGTTGATACAGAGGTCAGTTCTGGCCCATATCTCCTGCAAGCATATTACTCGGATACCTCACGTGGAGGGGTGTACAAGTCCTGATGCCGACATTCGTTACATTGAGGCCTGGCTTTGAAGGCTGATGAGTGCACCAATCAGACTGCAAGGCTCTGGTGCCCTCAGAATTGACCAGTTGTGCCTCGATTGGGGCTTCAATTGGCAGTTCAGGCTAGATTAGCGCTTCGCATCTGTTCCGGCTGTCCCAAGCATCGAGAGGCTGACTATCAGCTCAGCGGTCAGCTTCATGCAAGGGGGCACATGCACACGAAGGTTTGCTTTGGGCCATGCACCCATAGCAACACCCTACGGCGTCTTGTAGCACCTAGGCCTCCTAGCAGCACCGCATTTTGGATAGCATCTACGCCAGCAAGTGCCTCAAAGCACCTGTCTGTGCAAGAGCAGTCACTGTGAGGCGCAGAGTGTTGAGCCGCTGCCTCTCACCTCCCATCATTCGCCACCAAATTTGCAAGGTTTCCCATGAATGGCAGGGCGGGGCAAAGTGGCCAGATCCCTACATGCAAGGGCATGGCTGCACGCGAGCTGCTACCTCCTCTATGCCTTCCCTCTGCATGTCATGGGGTGTGCAGGCATTGCTGCACAGGCCACACTAGGAATCACTCTGTCGCTGGGGAGGCGCAATGAGTACTACGTTTGCAACCTCACAGATTTCAAAACTCTGCTGAAGAGAGCACAGATAAACTAGCTTGCCATAGAGCTAAGGCTACAGGGGGGGCATTCAATCAGCAGGGCCATGCAGCCAGTCCTGGCAGCGAGCACGGTCTCGCTGCCTCAAACATGGCTGCATCTGCTTGGGCTGGAGCAAAACAATTGTGGCAGAACGCGCATGAAACAGCCAAATGAGGCCTGCAGACGCTAGCTGAGCTGGTATAGCAGGCTTGAGCTGGATTGCATCTAGCTGCCTGTAGATGAGTCTACAGCTGTGGCGTACGCCTCAGCGTCACAGTTCCTATTTGGGCTCTATGAATCCTACAAAGATCCCATGTGTGATGGGGGGGTCCTAGTCCCGCTGCAGTGCGCCTTGCAGTGCCGGGGAATGCAGGCTTCCATGCTGAAGCTTCTTGCATGACAGCAAGTCGTGCATTGGTCTTGGCCGGAGCATGCTCTGCAGCGGATGCAGGCAGTGCCTTGTCGTCGCAGCAAGGCAGAGGGCTGAGCCTGAAATGTGAGTTGCGGCAGCACCGCTGCTTGCCCCTTGCAGTGCCTCCAGAGAAGGCACTCATGCATACGCTGCATCAGCGCATGCGAGCAGATCATTCAGCATCCACTCTGTGTCCAGGCCAACCATCTCCATCACCTGCAGCATTACAGGTCACCCCATGAACTTCCACAACAAGGTGTCAACAGGCTGCACTGTACTGTCAAGGCTGTACTGCTGAGCCACAGGATATCCAGACAGATCGAGCAGACTGGTAAGGCAGCACGCTCGACGCCACTAGCCGGCAATGTATGTCCAGACGGTTTTGCAGCATTGCACTGCATTGAGGCAGCACTCACAATGCAGAGGTCGCAGAGTGCTATGCAAAGAGTCCGTGGTCGCATGATCCTACATCAAGAGCTGAGATGAGAGGGCAGCACACCTGGCTGCTCTCCCTGACCAGCGGCTGCCACTCGCTCTGATCCTCAGCCACGATCCCGAACAGGCGCTTCCCGGGCCGGCACGCCTTGGCCTCGGCAGCGCACGACCCGGCGGAGCGCGAGCGCTGCAGCGTGTGCTTGGCTGGCAGGGCGTCCTGCATGAAAGCATGAACTGTCACTTGCCACGTCTTCACTGTAAGCTTGACTAGGGGTATTCTGCAATCCTCTGCACAGAGGGGCTGATGCATGAATCAAGGACCTCCCCATAACATGAGCGTCTGCTTGACCGGGCCAGGCATCAGCCCTTCCTCGACTCTTAGAGGTGCTGCGAGGGCAAGGCAAGTGCAGGCCATACAATGCAATGAGATGACAGCAGCAGCAGCTTTGGGGAGTGCCGTACCGGCTTCCACAGGATTTGCTCGGTCTTGGATCGGTCTGGGAGCACAGGAGACCTGGGGTGCACGAGCGCCTGCTCCGCAGTGAGCTCCTTTGGGCTGCTCAGACCAGAGGCTGGGACCAGCTGCTCCTCAGCTGGGGACAGCTGCATGTCCCGCGGGCTGGGCGCCTCGAAGGGTGACTCAGCGCATGACTCGGCGAAGGGCGTCTCCAGGGCCCTTCCGGGCCTCTTTGGGGCAAAGCTGGGCAGCTGGGCAGGGCCTGAGCTGTTTGGCTGAGCACTGCTGCGCAGCTCCTCCTCCTCCATGTCGAGATCAAGATCAAGTGCGAGCCTGTTCTGCACTGGGGTGCTGCAGGGCCAGAGGCGCTGCTGCTCTGACGCTAAATCGGCGCTCATGACCTCAGAGCACACTGCGGCATCCTCCTCCAGGGGCAGCTCGGGCAGGCTCTGCAGCGGTGCATTCGCCTCCAGAAACCCTAGCTCCTCCATGCTGCCAATCGCTTGCTCCTCATGCAGAAGACTGCCGTCCGAGGCGTCCAGCTCTGATGCTGCAGAGCTCTCTGCCTGCTCTAGAATGGCGCTGCTGAGCGGCACGTCCCCATCGGTAGTAGTTGTGAGGAGGTCTGAGCCGGTGCTGAGCCACTCCTCTGTGGGCTCGGCGGCTTCCAGGACACCGGAATGCGAGGAGGTAGTGTCCAGGAACGCCTCATCCATGAGCTCACCCCCGGCCATGCTGCCCTGCACATCAATTGCCATCACGTCAGTGGGACTACGATTGCAGGAGTGGCTGCTGATCTGTAAACAAAGGAACTGCCAATCCCTTTTGAAATGTTCAGAAAGGTAAAAAACCTTCAGATGGGACTGAGGAGCTCAATGTCTCTCTCCCAGACTGGCAACAACTCAAACAATGCCTCCTGCTGCTGAGCAGGAGGAGCCACAGCCTGAGGTGAAGCCAGGCTGGAAGGCCTGGACGCATGCAGGCACATGCCAACAGCAAGCAGTCAGGTGCTCACCGGGGAGCAGCAACCGATCTTGTGTCCAGAGCCATTGCTGCCGCTGCCAGGAGACCCTGGCTGAAGCTCGATTACCTCACTTTGGAAATCGGACACATCGCCCTGCATGGTAGCACGATGTGAATACACTCATTGGTGCAAGCCCCCGGTGGCATGCAGAGTCCTTGTCTGGGCGTCGTCGGAGAGAGTGTCATGAGAATAGTAATGGGGTGCGCCTCTGCATACATGAGATGACGCAATACAGCTATCGACGGGCTCAAGTGCTCTGCTCATATCATGCAATGGGTGTAACGCAAACTGGAAGGGGTTGCTCACCTGGTGAATCGACCCAGAGTCCAGCCGCCTGGCTTTGTCACAGGGCGGTACTGCCTCCAGGCTGCTCAGAGCATCTGCGAGGGCAGTGATGCTGCCCTCTAGGGTTCCGCTTGTGCCGGGCTGAGCCCTTCCAGAGCCCTTCTTGGGCCGCCCGTACTCATCTGAGCCATTGCTGATGCTTCTGGACAATGGTACCTGCAACCAGCGCCCTTGCTGTGAGCAGCTGTATACTTCCAGCAGAGGTTGCCAACGCAGGGCCTAACGTGGCTGAAACCCCAGGAGCTGAGCCCAATAGGGGTCGTGCTGCTGCCCAGCGGCCTCAGCATAGGGGAGTGCACATGAATGCAGTACATCAGGTAGGCCCTGACCGGGGCTTGGGGTTCAGATCTGAGGTGAACTGAGAGCACTGAGGAACATGAGGACTATCTTTACCATGTCTGGTGGCTACGTCTGCTCTGGCGTACTGCAGGTTGCCCGAAACAGCAAAGCCATGGCTGTGTAGCAACGGCGCACCTTGACGGGGGAGATGGTCTTATAGGTGGACTTGTAGGGCGCAAAGTTCTTGGGCAGCGAGGCGCTGTTGTGCAGGGCGGCCATGGAGCTCACGCCGACCGCCTGCGGCGCCTTCCAGCGCCCCGGCGACAGCAGCCCGGCCGCCACTCGCACTGCAGCGTCTGCCGCGCGCTGCGCCAGTGGGGACAGCGCGCTGCTGCTGTACTGTGCCTGCGTCCCATGAGCCTGCATGGTTACCAAATGATGAGTATTGAAGCCCTACGGGAATGATGCAACCCTGGACAGTCTACGGGGTGCATGCATCCCATGGAGTTCCCTGGAGTCATGAAGATCTGGCCATACTCTCATCACAGAACGCTGTCAAGCTGTCTCTGGGCTGCTGGAAGATCCCACAAGGCAACATCAGAGTTACCTCAGAGGGTTCCAGCAGCCCAAAGACAGGGCCCCTGCAAGTGCTGGCGACGCAGTCTCTGCAGCTCATGGCAATATGGTTGACAGTGCACCTCCTGAGCCTTCTTAGAGATTCAACAGGGGTGGAAATACTGCCAATACAGACACTGCTGCAAGTGGCAGCCTTCTGCATGCGTTGTCTTCTGACATGAGCAGGCTCTGCTGATAACTGTGGCAGGAATGAGAGGGTGCAAAGGCAGTTGGCGCAAAGCAGCGTACCTCTCTGGAGCGGCTGCAGGCTGAGAGGATGAGCCAAGAAGGCGCTGAAGAGGCGTCCCAGGCGTTTGCTGAGGACCACTCAGCTGCCGTAGCGAGGGAAGCCTCCAGGCCCGGGGGCATCTGCCTGTACAGGCTGCTCGCGCCATCCATGCGGAACAGCTGCTCAGTGCACGCGCCGCTGCTTACGCCCGGCTGAGCGCCTGCTGCAGTTGCTGCGAGCCCTGCTGCAGCCCAGGGCTGAGGCAGCAAGCTGGGCTGCTGAGGGAAGTTGAGGTGCTGCGTGAGGCTTGTAGCACCATTGTAGCCATGTGCAACCATGGTCAGACCTGCACATGCATTCTGAACGGGATCAGAATGCACTGCAACAAAAACTTTGCATTGCCTTGCTCTGCGTGAGGTGGCCTGCAGGGAAGGTGGCTCTGACAAGGCTTGCCATGAGGCATGCCCGACTGCACAGGCCAATGCAAGAAGCAATGCTGGTTGCACTTGTGCATGCCAAAGCCTCTGGTATGAAAGTCCGCTGGCTTTGCTTATTGGAGGCTGAGCTGTGGTCCAACTGTGTCTGTGCTATATCTCAGCCATTTTGGGTGAGGTCCAGCATCAGCACTGCAGCCTGATGGATGCAAGCTTTTGAAAGTAATTGGGGACAGCCAATGGAACTTTGAGAGAGGCACTTCGTAAGATGCCAGGAAGCGCAAGACAGAATGTTGCGTCCTGAAAGTCCACATTGGCAAGCCCAGTGAAGCAAAGGCTGTCAGTACGGCTTTGGGTACAGGCCCCTGATGTTTAAAGCAAGGTAGTCCGCATTCGGCATAGAGGGTAGCCTTACCTTAGTGGCTGGCTTGTATGAAGTCCGTCATAGATTCGGCGCCGTCCTGGCCTGTCCGAGCGCGATCGAACCACAAAGCAGTTTCTTGCCTGACCTCAGATGTACTCCGGGCTGACAGCTTCACAAACAAATCCCGAACGGCAGCCACCCTGCAATGCAGTCAAAGAAGCTGTAAGCATCTAGCAAAGCACTCATAGGCTCTGCCCTTGCCCATGCGCTTCCACACCGAAAAGATGGGTATCATAGTAGCCAACTTTCTCTGCGTTTGAAGACATTCAGGCATGTATATCCACAGGTCAGCAGCAGTCTTCTGCAAGTCAGCTGACAGAGACGATCGGCAGCCGTTCAGCCCATAAATACCGTCTCAGCTCACAGGCTGTATCATGCAGCTGACTGAGCACTGTCCCTTTCTGCGACAGCTGCGAGGTTCCCAGACTCTAACGCATTCGAGACTGCTCGACTCTTGTTGCTGACAAACTCCTATAAGAGACTGGCTGACGCCTGCTCAGCCGGCTTTGCCCTCATTACGACAGAGGGGCACGACCTTGAACGGGGGCCATTAGTCGCCTTAAGACAGCCCATCTTGCGGCCAGAAACGCCATGGGCACATCAATGCGCATACTTATCACTCCCAAGCACTCAAGTGGCTGCGTAGAGGCTTCAGTCAACGTGCAGTTTTGTACCTGTTGGACCTCGTTGCAATCTTGTCGACTACTTGTCCGCAGGGTTCAAAGCCACCTACCGCAGCTGTAGCTCCCACCAGTACTCGCTGCGCCCGTTTGAGATCGTCTTTGACCTATCCTACACATAAGGCAGCCCCAGGAGAAGCGAACACATCTCTCCTCGGTAATTGAATCCTCGTAAACTGGACGAGGAGCAGGAACGCTGTGCAGACAGGTCGTGGTCAAACTCCGTTGACCGGTCATGGCCATGCAATCCTTGGACTCTCGATGCTGTCAAGGCTTTTCGCGTGGCCGTGTGCGTCTCTACTCATTTGCAAGCTCCTTGTAGCGTACAGAGCACGCCACGGAAGAGTGTTCGACGCCACATGGCGGCGGTAAGAGATTGCGTGAGGAATTCCTTTTGTATAGGTCGCCACTGTGAGCACTCAGCTTGTGACTATGTGTTCAAATGACAAAAAGAACCACTCCTCTCTTGAGGAGCACTCACTGCACAGGCCCAGGTTCCCACTGCCACAAGCAAGGCACTGAGCAGTACAACAGCTTCATCGCATCCTCACGAAGGCGATGATGAAGACAAAGGGGAGGCCATAAGGGACACATTCGTTACATTGGCTGGTCAGGTGTGCATTCGATTCCCACCCCCCAATAAGGCTTGCGCGGTACGAGCTGAGTCACTACTGATAGATCGGCTTACTGGACTTATAGAGTCAAAGTGGTCGCAGGACGGAACCCAGGTGTCTATAGATGCGCTGCGCAGCATCCTACAGGTACACTGATAGTCCCCCCAAGTGGCACATGGGCTGTCTGACCTGGCTGCATACTCAGTTCCTCACTACCCTAGCTCTACAGCGCTGTGTAACACAGAGAGTGGGTTGAAGCCGTGCAAGGCGACACTAAGCACTCAAGAGAGGTCATGTCAGGGAGCCGCTCTGCTTGCATGATTGCGGGGTATCCTGCTGAGTCTTTCCGGATGATGCGTGTTCCCCAGAAGATCTAAACAGAGCGCCCCACAAAGTGGTCACCCAGGAGAGGTTGCACACATTTGGATGCAGGAATTTGACCTCAAGATGGATCTGGATGAGGCCCTGCAGCAGCTGCAGGACAGCAAGCCCCGAAGGGGCCACTTGGATGAGCCACTGGAGGCTCTGACCTTGGATGACTTCAGCAGCCTCTTCGACTGAGTGTGTCTCCACAGCATGCAAAAACATTCACGGGCAGTGCTAGCTAGCATCTTTGAGATGAAGCTGTGGACCTTGCATTGATATTATCAACTGATTGTCCCCACAGCTGGATTCCTGGTCCGCAAGTTTAGCCCTCAGGAACGCCCTTGACTTGGCCGGTCTGTTACACAGCAAGCTATGTGATAAACGCAACGATTTTCTGAGCAGCTGCAGCGCTGCTCTGCACCTGCGCATGACTCCTTGTCCACATGTGTACAGGTACCTCAGCGCAAGTGTACACATGTGCAAAGTGCTCGCCACACCATTGAGAGCTCTGCTGTGCACGCATCTTCAGACCTGGCTGTCTTGAGTTGCACAATATCTCCTGCTTTCCAAGGGGACTCCCTTACAGTCAGCACCCCAGTCTTGATCCAAGAGAGACAAACACAAGGCAAGAAAATGCTCCAGGCTCAAGTCCATCCCTTTGTGACAATGCTGCTGAGGCTGCGTTATCCCAATACCTACAGCTCTCCGAGTTCTTGTGTTTGAGTTGGCTGACATCTGTTTGGCGGGCGCATCCCATGTACTACACTCCCAGACGGATCCTGTTCTGCTGCTTTGGACTGCCTGTTGCAGCCCTGCAGACATTCCTTGATGCTCATCAGAGAGTTGAACCTGCAAAGCCCCATGACCTGCAGCCTGCTATGTCTCACAAGCAGCAGATATTGCTCCTGCCTCAACACGCCTATGTGCCCATCATGGTGAAGGCGCAGCTCATGTGAGTCCTATATCGATGCAACGCCAGGTCATCTTGCCAAGTTGCTCACTCCAAAGGTCCACAATACGCGTTCTCATATGCGTGTCTGCCGTCCAGTTGGAGTATGATTGCTGCAAGATTCCCTGTGCTGTGTGATCACGAGCAGGCACCCATGCGCCCGGCTGAATCCTCTTGAGCAGATGCACGGCACACTGCCATGACCCACACCAGTACTGGGAACTGCATCTGCTCAACGCCATGCCTGTGCATGTAGCACAATCTGGAGGGTCCCATCTCCCAATCCCAGATTGCATCTGCATCCCATCTCATAACAGGCAGCTTGCGCTGGCCTCTGCATAACCCTGACAGCTGTGCACGTCTGCATGATGACGCAAGACCTGCTGCCTGCTGACCTGTCACCCCACAGTATGCTGGCTGCTGCCTGGACGGCCAAGAGCGCCCTGTCTTGGCAGGCCAAGCTGGAGATGACTAGTATGCGGGCTCGGCGTAGCGGTCATAGCCGCGGGACTCTGTGCGGCGGTGGGCGGGCATGTTGGGCATGTTGGGCGGGGCTGAGGGCAGCTCTTCCTTGGCAGAGTACCCGCCAATGCCGTTCTCCTTGCCGGGTGGCCGCTTGTTCAGCACCTGCGCACAACCAGCAGACATCATGAGCAATGATGTCATAAGCATTTTTGTAGATCAGGCGCTCGCGCAACGAACAGGGAAGAGACATGGCATGCACCAAGATATCTTGTGCATGCCTCCGAAGGGATCAGACTATGTGCTGATGTCCTCCTCCCAGTGTGAACAGCTTCGCATTGCAATATCGATAGCCGCAAGGCAGCATAACATATCTTATTGCAGCGCAGAGCTCTACCGCCGGGAACAAGAAAGTCATGAGGACAGCCTGTCTCCTTTGGAAGCATGCGCAACACGTGACGTGCATGCCCGGGGTGTTGGCAGGCTGGGCGAATCACCTGCGCGGGGTCAAAGGGGCGGTTCGCAGGGATGGCAGCGGGCTCGGAGGATGCAGGCAGCGCATTGTCTGGGCTCATGGGGGGCAGCGGCAGCTGCGTCTTCACGCCAGCGCTCAGAGCATTGTAGGCCACCTGTCCACCCACACACTCTCGACTCAGCATCACCTGGGCTACAATCCCTGCCTGCAATGTGACATTTCAGCCCGCGTGTGCGGCAATTACAGCATGGGCTTTCAGTGGGTCGCATCGGGGCTGGCAATCCTGTCTTGTGCCAGGAGTGCAGGAAATGCTGCGGGAAATGGGGAATGGATTAGGCACATGTGGGACTACATGCAATGCTGCAGCTCAAGCCATGCATTTGGGGGTCCTATGGGAAGGGAAGGCCCACCAGGTAGGCCTCCTGCTGCAGCCGCATGACAGCGGCCAGGTAGGACTTGAGCCAGACGCCGTCCCGGATCAGCTGCGCCAGCTGCTGGTACACCAGAGCCTCCTGCTCCTTGAAGCTCTGCCTTGACGCTGCATGCAGAGGCCATGTCAGCAAACTTGACAGATGCCATCAAGCCCAGCGTAAAATGACGACAGCAAAGGAGTGCACAGATGAGACACCTCCTGTCCCAACACGCACAGTACAGCCTGCTCAACCGCCTATCGTCAGCCTGCCCTGTGCCACCTTGCATTCACCCAGTGAAGTTCTGTGACAATCTACAGCGGGCACGCACAGCTAATGCTGCCCTGCACGACACCAACCTGCAAGCCTCCTGCCCAGGACCTGACATGAGTCATAGCTTGAGATTTGCAGCATCGACATGCATACAGCGCTGCATTGACGGCTGCGCGCACCAGCGAGCTTGTTCTCCTTGTGCTGCATGCGCCGGATGGTGGCCTCCAGGTTGTCCTCGCCCTTCTGGCGGTCGCCGGCCGCCGTCAGCTTGGTGCGCTGCTTCTCGATCTTCTGCGCCAGCTGGCTCACCGTGTGCCGCCGGCTGTCCACCTCCAGCCGCACCTGCTCCAGCTTCTTCATCCGCGTCTGCATGCCTCACAGGTATCAGCGCTCAGCACGCTGATTTGCTGACGGTACGCTCGGCCTCAATGCGTCCACCTCCAGCCGCACCTGCTCCAGCTTCTTCATCCACGTCTGCAGAGTGCACGGCACAGTGTTCTGCCGTCTATCATGACCTTCTGCGCTTTCCCTGTATGCTCGGCAACCTCTGGCTGATGTAGAATTGATGAAAAGGAGCCAGTTGCCGGCTTTCTCGGCTCGAGTCAAAGACAGGAAGACACTCTGCCCATGCTCAATCAGATATGCCATGCACTCAGCGCGTCTGCATGCATGACAGGTGTAAGCCCTCTACAGGCTGCTCTTCAATGACCCGCTGACAGTACGCTCGGCATCAACAAATACACAAGCGGTGTTGCTGATGCCAGAGCGGCTCCTGGTATGCATGATGCGCAACCGTGAGAGCACTAACAGCTTTGAGCAGGCCGTAAACGAGAGGGTCGCAGGCACTGCTCCAGTGGTCATTGATTGTAAGGCAAAGCATGCAGTGGCCATGCCAGCTGCCAGATACATGAGAGAGTATGAGGTATGTAGCTGACAGAGGGTGCTAGCGCTCACCTCAACTGTGGAGAAGGCTGTTGTCCACCGGTTCATGGGTGCCAAGACCTCTGCTTCCAGCTTCTTGGACTGCAGCACCCAGCCGTGTGTCAAGATGCGAGTGCAACTCAAAGCCAAAATTTCCACCAGTGCTCATCAGACATGTGATCTTAACTGTGACATCGTCAGGTGCAGCGATGCATGAATGCCCAGAGGGTGAGGGGAAATTCAGGCCCCGAGCAGGCGCTCATGCCAGGCATGGCTGTGTCTGTGCTGTGACAGGTGTTGTCAATTACCGTTTCTTTGCTGATGCGGCCGAGGTCCTCCTGCTGGAAGCCGCCTCCTATGGGGCCGGGTGGAGGCGTGCTCACCGGCACTGCCTTGCCGTTTGCTGACTCCTCATAGACGCGCGGCAGGGGCGCTGACAAGACAGTCTTGGTCGTCGTCAGCATGGCTGCGGGGTCAAAGCAAGCCTTAGGAACTGCAAGGGGTGGGCAGTAGCCCCCAAAGCCACACAGAAATGAGGGGGTGCAGAAGGGCAGCACTGCTCATGTGCCCTGGCTATGGATGGTGTACTGCTGAGAGGGGTGCCTGTCTTTCCTAGGGGCATGCAGTCCTCAACAGGCCTTCAATGGCATCACAGAGGGTGCAACGATCAAATCGGGCGTCTGAATTAGCATTCAGGTAGTTTGTCTCACCCTCGGACGCATTCTTCAGGTTGCGTATGTCCTTCTCACAATGCTTCAAGTGGTCTGCAAAAACCGCTGCTTCCCTGAGCATCGACGTGTTCCGTGCATTGCTTGTGGGCAGAAAGGTCTTGTCGTTCAAATGCCAGCTTTGTTTCACCTGCAAATAAAGGTTGAGTAAATGAAAGGACACTCAGGTGCGATGGGCAGCTTCCCTTCAGAGGAAATGAGCACGCCGCTGCATCCTGACATGAACGGTACTGTCTACACATGTAGAAAAATGCCAAAAGGGCAATCGGCAACATGCAGCACAGTCCCACACCATTTGCGTGATTTGTACAAGGAAGAGACTGCTCACCCCTTCTGACACCCGTCTCCAACCAGCCCCCATGTGGGCTGACCCGCTCACAAGCTATCCACCCGGCACTGCGCGCTACAGCGACTCTGGCTGAGTTACAGTTCGAATATAACGGGAGCCTGCTTGGCGACGTCAACGGAAATTGCCCGCCTTTCTGCCCCTGGCTGCAGGGATCACCCCAGACCTCCTCCCGATGAAGAGCAGTAGACACGGAAAGCTCAAAGGAGAGGGGATAGACGCAGCAGGCGAGTACGGCGATGCATTGAGCATTTCTGCGTCACACAGCTGTAATTTTGACTCTGAGGGACCCCCCGCTCGCGCAGCTTCATGCTGGGGGCCCACATGCCCATCAATGCCCACCATCATCGCTGCATGGGCTGCACTTGCAAAAATGCACAGCATATACTAGCCCCGCATAAGTAAACACTAATAACAGCGCTAGGAAGCGCGCTATCTGTTGGTAGTCGAGAAACGCACCCTCACTGCATGGAATGCCCGCTTGACAGTCACAAGCAAATGGTGCCCTGAGGGGGAATGACGGACTACTAAAGTCTCCTTCACCATTCACGGAACGCCTGTGAGGATCCTGCGTACGAGCATCTTGGAAGTGTGATGGCATTGCCCACCAGTGGCGCCCCCAACCAGGTGGACAAGTGGGTCGCAGAGCTCCAGGTGAGCAGGCTCAACACCAGGCTTACATCAATCCTGCGACCCTATCTGCACCATGCCCAACACTGAGTTCCGTTGAAGCAGACATTTACATAACCACCAATGTGCAGGTGGCCATCCTCGAGGGACTTGGCCATGAGGGCGCACCGGGGCCCTGCGTCCTGGACTCTGTGTATAAGACAGACGCCCTCGCAAAATATGTGGTTGTCCAGGAGGTACCTTGCACCCCATTAACCTGCCAGAGACCTGCTGCGATCCATAGTACACACTGCATCATCCAGGCCTACTGTATCAGGCCCAGGCGGCGGGTCATCATAGGGGTGTGCTGCAGGATGGCAGCAAGTCTCTCAAGCTTCACGACTCGGGCCAGGCGAGAGTCGGCAAGGATGTCCTGGAGCATGGAGTGAGGCAAGCTTGCGCAAGCCTGCTCAGGCAGGCGCTCGAGAAGGGCGAGAATCCCATGCTCCACAGGCATGGCCAGGCAGCCGAGCCCAGCCTGCAGCGCCTCATGGACTTCACTGTCTTCGCATCGGCCTCCGTCAGCTTTGAACCCAGTGAGCGCTCTGACTCTGCAGCCTGCGGCCATTACCATTGCACTGTCACAGCCGTGAAGAGCAATCCGAGATGTGACGCAGAATTCGTGGAGGCTCAGTGGGAGGTGTCGAGATCATCACGCAGTGCATGTTGTGACGGACACAGTGATGGAGGAGATTCTCATGTTCTGCATGTTTGACGACGCTGAGCAGCGTCTTCGAATGTGGTGCAGTCGTGCGGAACTCGACGATGCCCTCCATCAATGTATACGTCACACTTGATGACGCGGAGCACGTCCCCTACTGAATGTAGAGGAGACTTGAAGGCGTCTATGTGGTGCAGTCGTGACGTACACGCTGATGGAGGACATCGTTGAGTTCTGCACGATCGACGACGCGGAGCATGTCTTCAGCTACCTGGAGACAGTGGGAGGTTTTAACATGTGCCATGTGGTGCAGTCGTGACGTACACGCTGATGGAAGACATCGTCGACTTCTGCACGATCGATGACGCGGAGCACGTCTTCTTCTACCTGGAGACGCGCATCGAGGCGCTGCGCAGCCTGTACGCCAACTTCGAGAAGTCGCCCGCCAAGATGGCGGTGCTGCGCATCTGCAACCAGCTGTCGCGCCGGTGCGCTCTCGCTCTCATCGCAGCACCCCTCACTTCTGTTGTGCTATCATGCAAGAAGAGGTTGACGAGGCTTCTTTGTAAGGGAAACTTCAGTACAAATCTAAGCGGCATGAGCTAGCTCTGCACGGCGCTCTCCCCAGAAGCGCTAAAGCCCCACACTGCACACCTGCACCCACACTCAGCACAAAGTGCTCCGTCTTCTCTACACTGCATGCTGCTTCGGACCCAGAATGCATGCGTGTTGGTCCAAGGACATACATGAGATGAAGCAGGCTCTCCCTACTGTTGACTGTAGTGCTGTGAGCTGACTGCAAAACCTCAGGCAGTCCCTGCTCCCTGCAGTGAGCACTCGCACGGAACGTTTTGCTCTCTGCATGCATCCTGAATGGATGCTCTTAATGGGCTCTTGTCATGATGCAGGCTGTCCAGGGCGTCCAGCTCCGAGCTCTGCGGCCGCATCACCATGTTTCTGTCGCACTGCATTCCCCTGCTGGACCGCTCCGGGCTCAACATCCAGGGCGCCTTCAACGACAGCCACGCCACTCCCGTCGAGGAGGTTCCTGAGGTATAGCTAGATCCAATGCTTTGCTGGCCTGAAGCTACACAGGATTGGCATCATGAAGACCAGGACAGTCACATGCCTCTGATGGAAATTCCCCCTTAGGGTTGCAACCTGAAGAATAGTGTGCCATCAGCCTTTGGGTTGCAACCTAATGGGTGGGGTGCCATTAGAGGCATGTGGCACCAGCAGATGCCTCCAGATGCCTTAGAGAGCCAATCGCAGCTGCCACGAGGCTTTTCAGCTCCCGCTGAGGCAGAAGTTCATGATGTACAATGCTTGCGATGCAGGGGGCATCAGACAGCAGCGGGCACCCCATTGACCGAGAGTTCTACCGGACCTTCTGGGGCCTGCAGGCGGTCTTCCAGCAGCCCTACAGCATCATCGAGCCCTCCGCCTGGGCGGCGGCCACCGGCAGCATCCACCGAGTCCTCGCAGAGTTCCGGAAGCAGGTGCAGTACTACCTCTCTCGCTCTTTGCCGTTCTTGGCCATCTCTCGCTTGGGGAGACGCATCTCTGTATCAAGGCAGCAAAACAATTTTGCTTGCTCCAGGATGAGCCAGGTACTATGCGCGTGTTGTGCCGTTGCATCTGGAAGAGCTCATTATGGCTGTGCTGGCTTCCAGCTTTGATTGTTCGTCAGTCTTAGGCAGGCTCCCCTGCCCTGTGCCGAGTTTGAGCTCAGGAGTAATGCTGCAGCGCCAGTCTGAGGCAGGCTCGCCTTGCTTGTGATAGCTTCAGGCTGAAGTGCTCCTTTGGTGTTAGTCTGAAGCAGCCTCTCTTTCGGTGCAGCCGGTGAACCTGTCCAGCAGCAGCGGCAGCAGCGACGAGGCCGGGAGCATGGCGGAGGAGGTGCAGCTGACGGTGAAGTACCTGAGCAGCCCCAAGCTGCTGCGCCTGCAGCTGCAGGACGCCGCCCTGCGCCGCCACTTCCTGGTGCAGGTGCTGCCCAACACAGCTCTCTGTCACTTCTCGTGAGTTAGACATCACACAACCTGACTGCTACCATTGCTTCTTGAGCTGATGGTTTCATGCAGCTCCATCTGGGAAGAGTTGCCGCGTCCCACTCGCAGCGCGCAGATGCAGGCATTACGTAACACACTATGCTTATGTGTCTGATTCCGAACTGCAGGCTGCAATGTGCTCATCCTGGCAGTGTCATTGTTTTGCATCGAGCTGATTATCTATGCGTGTGCAGGCTCTCATCACCCTGCATGCCTGCCAGCATCCTGTCATCAAGGCTGGCGTCGCTGCAAAGAGGGACGCCCTTAGGAGTAAGCAGGTCTGTCACTCAACTCTTCCAAGGTGCCCAGCAGGTGCATTCTGGGAGTTTGCTGGGCTTCCATAGCTCTAGAGTGCAGCACTGACAGTATGCAGGGAGGTTGCCTGAGTAGATCTCACCACGTGGTTGCTTCACAAAGGTGTGAGTGATCTGATGTCAGGAAGCTGTGGGGCAGGTGGTGGAAGCCGAGGAGCTGGAGAAGCAGCTGTACGCTGAGCTGGAGGGCCTGCCCAAGACTGGCAAGCAGTTTGTCACAGCCATCCGCACCCTCCTGAAGCGAGAAACCAGGTCAGTGCCCGTCGAGGAGTTCCCATCACTAGTCCTGCCAGCAGGTGCGGGGCTTGGATTAGGGATTAGCCAGAAGTTGTCCCTTGCCATTCAGGTAGTTTGCTCAAGAGATAGTGCGGTATCCTGGTCAGCTGAGCCTTGTCAACTGCATTAGCTGGCAAAGTGTGACAAGCCTCATCTGCAAACAGGGCTGCTCTATCTCTGGGCCTCTCTGAGGACGCGACTGTGGCTGAGAAGCCCGAAGCTTGATGAGGGCATGCTGAAATATATGAAATGCATGCTGCGCCACGCAGGTGGGCTGCCTGGAAGGCGGAGGGGTGCGGAAGCTATGAGAAGAGGGCGCCTGTGGAGCTGCAGCCGCTGCCGGCCCGGAAGCTGGCGCCCCGGAAGGCCCGGCCGCCCGGCAGGGTGGATGCTGGGGTACCCGCCATCAATAGGTGCCTGCCCACGGGTTTTTCACCTGCGTCTTCTGCACAAGCCCTCTGATGCTCATGCAGCGGCCTGCCTATGGGGTGTCGGTAGCCTGTGCCCTATGGCAACTCGTAGCCACTGCACGCTTGCCCTTAGGAGCTGAGCGCAACGCCCAGACATGCTGGGCGAATCTGCCTCACAGGCGATGTGAGGGCTTTTCAATCATGACGGCAAGCTGTAGAGTGAAGTGGCTATGCTTGGCATGCACACAAGCAGCAGCAAGGGTTGTCAGGTTTAGTTCTGACTGTGTCCGGGTATGCAGGCTGCGGAACGCCTGCAAGGACAACCTGTCCTGCCTGGCGGGCAAGGCCAACAAGCGGCACACGCCCGCCTTCCGAGAGTTCATGCAGCCGGTCATCACAGAGATGGACCCCGAGGAGTGCGTGGAGGATCAGTACAAGGTGCCTTGTTTTTCTCTGTACCGCGTTGCTGCTCCTGTCACCTGACGTCTGTGCCGTGGGCATGAGATAGCTGGCTTACATGGCTGGCCTTCAGGCCTTGTCACATGCTCAGGAATAATTTAAATGACAGGCAGGGCCTTCTGTCTTTTGCAAATGCCGTTTGTGTCACACAGCAGCTGCTTTGCGCCATTGGCTACTGTCGCAGTTCATATAATCCCTTGAGGCGTTGTTCGACTACTTCAAGACATCACACACCGTGAAAGTCTCACGGTTTTGAGCCTGAACCCTTCATGTGCTTCTACGAGGATAGCTGCAACTGTGAACACTTGCAATACCAAACCCCCTTACGGAAACATGCAGACACTTCACTTGCCTGAAAGACGACAAGGCAGGGGGTCATCCTCATGCTGACTTTGTCTGAGGGATCCGCTTGCTGCTGCATAAACCAAGAACAAAAATAAAAGAACATTCCTGCAGACCCTGGAGTTGCTGCCGGCTGAGCAGACACCTCTCAGTGATGTCAGCAAATAGGTGCCCTCATGCTGCATTGTGTGAAAGACTTGCTCGCTGCTGCGCAGACCAAGAAGGACCCTGTGTATGCCTGGAAAGCGCTGCGGCTGGCGACCCGGGAGTGTCTGCTGGCTGAGAGGCACCTCATCTTGATGAAACAGGGAAGGGCAACCTCATCCTGCAGCACTTACAGATGTGCGTGCTGCTGCGCAGACCAAGAAGGATCCTGTGTACGCCTGAAAGGCGCTGCGGCTGGCGACGCGGGGCTGTTCGTTGGGCATAGCGCAGGTCATCTCAATGATTAGCACACGGATGTGCAATGCATGAGAGGTGTGCTGTGCTGCGCAGACCAAGAAGGACCCGGTGTACGCCTGGAAAGCGCTGCGGCTGGCAACCCGGGAGTCTCTGCAGGGCGTGGTGCAGGTCTTCGAGCCCTTGGTCAGGACCAGGAAGCGCAAGACCGTGGACTTGGAGGACATTGTGCATGCGCTCCTCCCGGTGCGCCACTGCGTTGTGCATAAGTTGCTATTGATTGAGCATTGTTGCATTTATCTGGCCTGTTCCCAAGACTGGGAATGCCCATATTGAGGATGCAGCAACGCACTGGGCTATCCCTGGGGCACAGCAGGCAGGATACTGGGCATTGCCGGTACTGGTGGTAGTCCTCATTCTTGCACCTGCTAGCCATGATGTGGATTCTGTGCATTTCTGGCTCTGTTGAGTGACTTTTTGTGTCAGGCATGCACCTATCGTTCTTGCACTCATGCGCCTGACAGGTCCGCAACCCCAAGTATTGATGCGCTCACGTCTGCGCACAGGAGGATGTCCCAGAAGCTCTGAGGAAGAAGGCTGAGCCTGCGTCCACTCAAGGCTCAGCGCTCCCCTCTCGGGCGGTCTCGCAGGATGCGTCTCTGGCCACGGGGCCAGCTACTGCCACGGCGGCAGCCACCGAGGCGCAGGCTGAGGTGGCAAGCCCTCCCTCCGCTGCAGCGCCCGACCCGAGCGCAGCAGCTGCCACAGAGGGAGTTGCAGCAGCTCCAGCCGTGATGGCAGCTTTGCCAGCGCCACAGCTGGCCTCAGAGGCCGGCCAAGCAGCTGAGCCCATGCAGATAGACGGACCGGCACTTGCAGAGGCTGCAGAGCAAGGCTCTGCTGCTGCTGCTCCTGCTGCTGAGGAGACAGCAACACAGGCTACTGCAGATAAGCCTCTGGCAGTTGACCCTGCTGCAGAGAAGACGCTAGATGCAGAGGCCTCACTGGCTGCTGACATGACTGCCCCATCAAAGGGCGGTCTCAGTCTAGACAAGCAGCTTCTGGGCACAAGAAGCAGGTCGGACCCCTTGGATAGCAGCAAAGGCGCTCCCCCAGTCAGCAAGGAGGCACCGTCTGTCTCAGCACCCAACGGGGACGGCACCAGCCTGCATGAAGGGGGCGCGTCATTGCAGGAAGCAGAGCAGCCAAACGGAAAGGCCTTGCCTAAGCCAGAGGTGGCAGAGGCAGTGCAGCCAGACACGAAGCCCAGCAAGGCGGCTACGGCTGAGGCTGCCCCCTTGGTGAACGGCATGCCAGAACAGGGAGAAGTTGCAGCGCCCGCCAAACAGTCCAGGCCAGCTGCGAAAAGGACGAGGAGAAGTTGACAGCACTCTTAAGTATCAAGTTGAGGGGTCGACTTTAAGTGTGAAAGGCCAGCAAGCCTGTGACAATGACTTTGTGAGGCATCTCCCTGCTACTTCTCACTTCAACACACATGCATGACAGGACATTGGTGTTGAAGCGAAGTTCTTAAGAAAATGCTAGCTTTGGGGTGCATCTGGTATCTGCATGGAGATCTCCAGAGGCTGGATGGGATTTAGACAGACACAATGCTGGGGTCATAAGGTACAAATAACCTGGATCATGGCAGGACAGCAGGCTATGGATCCGGAGAAAGTATGTCCGCGCGTTGTGACAGTCACGGAAGAGAGCCTGTGCATTGATACTTGCGGAAGGTGTGGGCAGTTCTTACATTTCACTTATTGTCTGGGCTCACAGTATTGCTCTGCACAGCAGAGTTGTGGCATGCTGTGTGTAAGTGACCAGGCAACCTCCGTTTCAACGCTCACTCAGCATGATACAGCAAAATTGTCTCCCCATCAGAGTCGCTGCTAGTCCTACTGCAAGCAAGAGCTTGCGTATTACCAGCGGGCAACAGGCAGCACCGCCCGCCTACAATGGCTGCCCTCTCAGCCAGCTAAGATATGGCACTGCAGTGCCAGCTGCGCTGTGATAGGCTGTTTTGTCAGCATCTTCAAGAGCCTGCTCCTCAGACAGCGGCGATGGCGGTGTCAAGGGCGCTCTGGGCAGCAGCGAGAGCCTCGCTGGCCTTCTCAGGGCTCTTGATGCGGATGGCGTAGTCCAGGTCATCGACCTGTGCATGCAGAGACCTTTTGAGCATGAATGCACCTCCTCTCACAGTCCTCTTAAGTCTTCCTTATACCAGCCTGTTGCTCAGGGCTCTTCCTGGCAATGCTGAGGCGCAGGTCAAGCACAATGTCTGGTCCTGCCAAGCAAGCATGCTGCTTGCCACTACTTACTGGGGCAAGAAGATTGTTGGCAGAGGGACTTTGGCACACCATTCTGCAGCACCAGATCCTCCTGCCCACCGGGCAATTACCCTGCCCAGACGCCAAGAACGCATCAACAGATTACTCTCGAGTTGGGGAGCAGCTCACCTTCTGGAAGAAGTCCTTTTGGAGGCGGGCAGCCTCCTTCCTCTTGGGCTTGTCCAGGCCGGCGGCCAGGGAGCTCAGGTCAAAGCGCAGAGTTCCCACCTGCCTGCGCAGCTCCTCGCGAGCCTCTGTCCTGCAATGTATCAAAGGGCAGCCGTGAGAAACCTCATCCCACCTGTGGCTCCAACAGCGTAGCGACGTGATGCCTGATCCAGGTGTTAACACCCTCGAAAGCTCGCTCCCCCTAATACCAGAATATCATCGAAGAGCAGGGTCCTGCTGAGAAGCTGCCGGCAGCTTGTGCCCTGACCCCAGGAAGTGAACAGGACCCATGAAGGGAGTGAAACAGCAGCGATGCACCTACGAGTAATGTTGTCACAGTAATGTTGTCACAGTAAGAGGGACGCACCAGTACTTCTTCTTCACAAACTCGGGGAGCTTCACATCGACGCGCTCCTCGCTCTCCTTGACGCGCTTCTTGGCTGCGGACAGGTCTGAGCGAGCCTGCAGCAGCACGCACGTGCCACAGTCAGATCATCGACTTGTCTCAGAATACCTAGATGAAAGTGCACCTGGCCTTCCTAAATATGCACAGAGCATCTAATGTGCAGCCTGTCCCATGATGAGTCCTCCATCCCCCCCTCCCTCAGAATTGAACCTGGCGCCACGCATTGAGGATGCTGTGCATTGCTGGGAAATCACTGTTTGTGCCAGCCCCTATGGCAAGCCTGACACCCTCCCGCATGTCTGCCTGTGGCCTGAAAATCCAGGCTGCAACCCTGTAGTAGGCGGTGCACACATCTAGAACACATCCATGTGGGCGCTGGAAGACTTCTGACTCAGACGGCTGCCCAAAGCAGAGCGCTCTCACTTGTGATGGGATCTCGTGTCAGCTGCCACAGCTGTCTGGGAGCATGTTGTGAGCTTGGTGTCATACTACGTCGGGAGTGAACTGCTACGGGTCTCGTAGCGCCGGTCATGTGCGCAAGCCGATTTAGATTCAGGCCCCACCTGTGTGAGCCCGTCACGGGTTGCCTGGGGCAGCTCCAGCTCGCGCGCCTCGTAGATGAGGTCGAAACCCTTCTCCCTGACCTTGCGGGCATCCTTGATGTCCACAGCGTTGGCTGTCTTTGCGACGGCCAGACCAGCAAGGGCAGCAAATCCTGCCAGCACCTGCATTGATAGCATCATCAGAGTACTGCCCAGGCTTTCCCAAGCCTCCAAAGATGGCCACATACACCACAAGGGTGACAGGCAGGCAGGAAGTCCTTCGAGGCCCCCTTTCGCTCTGCATGCTGCTCTACAGACTGAGAACAACTCTGAACCACGTCATAAGCGGGAATGGGCGAAGACGAGACTCACGTTGCGGCGAGACTCCTCAGCAGATGCATGGACAGCAACGGACCTCCTTGGCACAGCAGCACGCACTGCACAACACGGACAGCAACTCATGGACTGAGATGCCTCTTTACTTTTCGACATCCATACTTATGTCAACGCATCAAAGCAGCGCATTGAGATGGTGCATCCCATACCTGCAGCTGACTTCAGGGGAGAGCCAGCCAGAGTGATCCTGCGCAGCATCAGAGACACCCCTCAGTGTACAGAAGAAGATGTTTTTCTTCACTGCAGATATTGGACACTGGCAACCGCCCATAATGCCTCTACTCTCATATTGTATGGGAAGGCTAGCCAGATCATCCCCAGCGTGGCGGAGCCCACCTCTGGGATGAGACGCTCTGCATTGCGACGGCGTTCATGATTGCCTCAGTGTGCAGCTCGCTGGTCGCTGCTCCACGCTGTGCACTGGCCCGGACTGCTACGAGCTCACAGAGATCCGAGCGCAGATAAGGTGACGCTGAATCTGCCCCTGTCTGACGGCGTCCTCCCAAACACATGACCGTTGCAAATCACAGAAGTGCAATCCCGACACGGATGATGCACGTAGCACTACCGGCTGTGCAATTCGACTCTTCAGGCAGAAGCTCACGTTGTCTGAGGGTGCACAGCAGTGCAGTGTGACCGAGACATGCATGTAGACATGCATGCAGGGTATCGTTGATCTGAAACCGGTCTTGCCGGCTGTACGCTCATAGACTCAGCGTTTGTAGCAGGGCATCGTCGCGCACCAATGCACTCACCACCCGCGTGATTAATAGAGACGTGCCATCAGACTGCAGCATCTCATATTCAGACTCAAGGCTCCTGATGCCTTCTTGTAAAGCAGCTTACATCACACAATCAATCACCATACATACCACACTGCGAATGTTATGGCCTGATTTCCCAAGGGATAATGCCCTAGACTCATCACGTTGTACCTTGAGATTTCAGGTGGCTCTGATGGGCAACCAGCCCTCCCTCAGATGTCATTCCTACAGTCCTCCCATTCTCTCAGATAAGCTAGCAGAGGGCCCCAGGACAGCGCTGTCCTGGGGTCCTCTGCTGGAGGACGTCTACAAGTCTGCAAAGGCGTCCGCTGATACACTCTGCACACACAGGAAAATGCTCGGACGTGCAAGAAAGTTATCAAGCAGCTAGCATGGCAAGTATTGCCTGATATGCGTGCTGATACTGACTGTCTCACGATGAAATGCTAGGGCGCGCAGGTGTGCCACTTGCATGCATGCAGACGTCTAGCAACGACCTGAACGGCAGCCTCCGGAGACAGGGTGGCCACTGAAGGGGCAGATGCAAGCATTTCCCCCAGTGATGCCGAGGAGCAGATGCATCATATGGGGCGGCAAATACCTTTCGAAGGATCTGGGCGCCTTCCGGCGTGTGCACCACTGCTGTGACATCGTCTTTGAGCACCAAGCCGTGAGCGACCACGCCATTGATCTCCTCTATGGCCTCTGCGATGTCCTCGTAGCTGCACGACTCCTTGCCGTCCAGCCTCAAAGAGGACTCAAACTTGATGTCCAGGATGTGCTCGTTGTTGCTGGACAGATAGGGATCGCTGCCGCCTCTAGGGTTTGCTGCGCCGCTGGCAGACCTGCGCCTGCGCATCACCAGAGAGTTGCATGGAGGCAATGGAAAATGCTCAAAGCCCGGTCAAAAGGTCTCCAGTCTTCAAACTGTGATGTGCCTGCACTCCTAGGTCTGCTTCGCATGGAAGGCGCCAGCAGTGCTTCATTCTCGCGCTGCCTCAGAGGGCAAAGGGGCGCTTATCTCTTGACATGTATCAGCATGAATACAAGAACTTTTCAGAAGGGGGAGCAGCAGGCATAAAGTGCTGAGGAGGGAAGCTCACCAGATCTGAGCATCGCCCAGAAACCTGTCGTCAACCTCCTCTGCAGGCGCCTCCCAGTCATCTGGGCCCTCCCCGGCTGAGATGAACACAGGTATATCCCCAGACAGTCTCTGCACCACCTGCATGCAGCTTGCATGAGTTTCTCAGCCCATGCCTGACATCCTGCAGAGCATCATGACTGGAAGGCAACACTACCCTGAAAGTTGCAAGAGCTGGTGGCAATGGTATGATTGACATATCACAGAAGCAACACTGTGGTGCTGAGGTGCCAGACAGTACCAGGTGTGGATGTCTGCCTCAGGTAGTTTTGGGTGTCCGCCTAGCTTGTCATTGAATTTTGCTGCACTGGTGTACATGTACAGCGCAGCTGGGTGGCAGTAGGTAGAGACTCAATTTACCTTGCTAGGGTCACTGACCAGGGCTACTAGCTGATGGGACTGAGCTAACAGCTGCCGCAGGCGTGGGACAGGCGGCTGAACAGGCAACTCCCCTTCGGGGTTCTGGCCAATTATGCACGCGAGCGAGTTGGCGTCCAGCTGATCTACTTCCAATATTGTCAGGTCAACCTGTGTGCCAGACAAGCTCGCTTCACTCTTGGGGCATGAGCTTGGGTTAATCCGCACGCTTAACCTCTTCAACCAACAGACTGGGCAACAGTATCTACAAATGTGAGTATGGCATGCACGGAGCTGCATGCAATGAGGGTCAGCCACATGGGCTTAGGGCTTTGCGCAACTGAAGCTTGCCTGACTGTCAGGTGTCAAGTCGGCCACTGGGAGGCCGTGAACTGCGGCCTCAACTGCTGCTGTGTCCGTGGCAGGCACAAACTGGAAGCCCTGCAGGGGCTTTAGCTGGAGCTTCCTCTTCTCTGCTATACACTCTATGACTTGTGCGGCAAAGGGGCCATTGCCAAGCCCAACGAGCCCCTTGTCTTTCAGGAAGATGTCTACCACGATCTCTGCTGTTCTCCTGCAAGAGGTGTCATCTCATACGATACTCCGCATGCTGGACATCACAGAGGGAGCGGCTTGCTCGCAACAATCGAGGGGGACACACCTATAGTTCTGCTTTGGCCCTTCTTCAGATGTGCACTTTGGCCTGGGGAGGTGACTGTGGTGGTGATGGCGACTCAGCTTGGGACTGCTTGTGAAAGGCCGGACTTGATGATGGCCCTTGTGCATGTGTGTGTACATCTCAATGCCGGCACGCCTCAGATCGTTCCCCACAGCAGTAGCTAGAATATAGCGAAGGTGCATGGGCCGGTGAAACCAGGTTTTGAGAGTGCTCTGTGCAACTATCGAGCTGGTCGACCAGCTTCTTCTTTCTGAGAGGCAGCTTCCAATGTTCCCAAGGTTCAACCCAGGGCCCAGCAGGATGACCTTCTACGTAGCTGGAGGGGTTAAAACACTGCACACACGAGAAGGAAGACAAAGTGAGGCTAGCCTAGCTAGGCTATAGCCAGAGGGCTGCTTGCGTCCTTTGCACAGTGCTTTCAGCTGAGGGGGGACATCATGATCATTTAAACACAGCTTACTACATTCACCACATCCACACATGAGGGGTATGCAGAGCACCTCAGAAACCAGAGCTTACACATCACCTGTTGATCATCTAAATGCCACACTCTCAAACTCAGAATACTCTCACAAGCTTGTGAGTTCAAGATGAGGATCATGCACGAACGATTTGCACGTGACGCAGGTCAGCTGCAAAGCGTACTTCTCAGTCCTGTCCAGCAACTGCTTCATAGCTCCAGGCCCACAGAGGCAAGGAAGCTTTCTGGCTACAGCTTTATCTGTGGTAGCAGTGCACCTGATCATGTACGTACGCTTGCTGCTGTCTGCAAACATCTGGAGGATTTGCGCCAAACAAGCGCCATGGCAGAGTCTGCAAGACCTCCAGATGCACAAGACTGCTGGAGAGTCCAGACTGGGCATCTCAGAGACGTTGCGCATCCTTGCTGCATTGCGGAAAAGAGATATGGAGCCACCAGAGCACTGCACTGCATAGAGAAGTACGCGAGCTTCGGAGCTGTCCTCTAACGATCTGCTGCGCTAGCGCTAGCGCTGTAACAGCGCTAGCTATAGCGCACACACCCCTCCGCCAAATGTATCCAAGAGGACCACAGTCCAGCCTAACAGCAACCTCCTCATGGGGCTGCTCACATGAAGCGCAGATGAAACTGTTTCCCAAGAATACTGGCCTTCCATGCTAGGCCGATCATGTCTACTTAGGTAAAGAGCCAAAGCTGTGACACACGGGCTGGTGCTGCGAATGACATCATTGTGCAACCCAACCAGCCCGTGAGTCAGCAGCTGTTAGACTCTACCTGTGGGATGGGGACACACAGATGAGGTGCATGCTGTCTTGCGTGAAGCTGCAAGTCAGGAGCTGCCATAAGCCTCAGCTAAACAGGGCTTCCTCATCACAAGCCTGGCCCAAATTGCCTCTGAGCGGCACATGGGCTTTATGCAACATCTGCACACTTGACCGGTTGAGGCAGAGCAGATGTATGCTGGTAGGTCTGTGGGGTATCTGACAGGAGATTGCGAAACCACCAAACTGGCTTGGCTTGACATGCAGCAGAGCGCGGCTAGCACCCGAATGCGGGGCAGCTTTGCTCTCGCTCAGTCCCTGCCTTGAGAATGTATCAGCACACTCGCAAACTGTTGGCAGCCCAGAAAGGGCCCATCCTCAGGGCACTGCAAGCACCTCCCTCAGTGGATGGGGCTTTTCTAGGGTCTTGGTGACATTCGGAGCTCGTCTACCTAGGCTGATAGCCCCATAAAGGCGCTAACGCCACCTGCCGAGGCGCTAATCCCCTCTCTTCATTTGCTTGCATGAATCATGCAGCTGCACAGCCCTCCTCCTGCGCAACAGGACTGCTGAGAGTCCCACTGCCATGCAGCCCATTCTTTGAATTCTGCAGACAACTGCTGCCCTGAAAGGCATCGTCAACCCATGTCCAAATTCAAGACTTCCACGCGCTGGGGTGACTTCAGCACTGCAGCTGCAACCAGCAGTGGCTTGAGACCGCCATCAGACCCAGTCTCCCTCTGTGCAGAGACTGCTTTCTCTGCTAGGCAGCATTGGGTCAAAGCGCTTCCTCTGGGTGGAGTGGTACACCTCTTGAACCATCCAACCGCCGCCAAAGGAGCAGGACGATGGTGCATGCAGCACCCCTAGTCATCCGAGGGACCCAGAGAGTGTTTCTACCCTTATGACACCAAATGCAGGCACATCCAATTGCTCACAGTGCTCGTCCTTGGCGGCCCAAATGGACCATCCCTGGCAGCTTCGCTGCACTCACCCTATCTGGACCGAACAGTCATACGTGCCAGTTCTTGGCCGCGTGCGCGCCGGACACACTCAGTGCGCTCTCCTGTGACTCGCCTCTGTGCGATGCACGGCTGCCGAGGCAGCTTTCCTTTTTATGCCCTTGAGGGTCATCATGAGAGCGCCACGTCACAGCATGTGTCCCCTTGCAGGCCCATGAAATCCAAAGGGCTGCCTGTAAAGTGCGTGATGGAAGCCGTCCCAAGCCGAAGGCCACACATCTCAAGAGAGCCGTGCTTGTACTGCTTGTCCGCATCACCACGTGTAAAGCGCTGAAACGCGCAGCCCCTGTTCCGACACTGCTAACATGTAAAGTCCGAGCTTTGACACCCACTGCATGTGTCAGGCCACAATTCCACCTCAGGCAAGTCCATGTAGGGACCAAAGGTCCACAGAACTGCCTTCCTTTCTCCCCCACAGCCGGGCAGGAGATCCCTGAACGCCTGCCAAGTACTGAAAGTGCTGATTGAAATTTTGTCTTGAGAATACCCTTGCATGTCCCAGCATAGGAGCAAGCAAGCAGGGCAAAGAGTGTTGCGCAGGCTGTCCTGAGCCCTTGCGGGGCAGGACACACCCGCGATGAGGTTTCCTTGCATGCCAACTCGTTCTTCTACTTAGACTCTCCCATGCCCTGGTCTGGCCAGGCAAGTGCCACGTCATGATGCTGCATCAGGTACGTTGTCAGTCCAGCTGGCCCCAAGCCCGTCGAGAAGGGAAAATGCCTTTCAAGGACGCTGGGCACCCAGGCAAGCCTGGGTGGTGTCAGGTCCTTGCACGAGCCTGGGCGGGTTGACAGGGTCCTGTCGAGCAGCGGTGCGTAGTGTGGGGGTCAGAGGGGACTCGCCGGTGCCGGCAGGGCGACCCGGGATTCACCCTTCATCTCCTTCTCTTCCAGCGCGGTGGACAGTGCACAGAGGTCATACCTGCAGCAGCAACCAATCAGCATCAACAGGCTCATCTTATGTTCTGAATGACTTGTGCTGCAGCAGCACCTCACAGAAGGGTCCCAGAGGGTCCTATCGTCACACATCTGTACTATCGTGAAGAATGATGGGCCTGGCCTCATGACCTCAATAGCCTTCCCTGGACGTAAGCAGAGCAACAGTGACGATGATGATATGTGTAAGTCAGTTGTGATTTCGGGAAGCAAGGAGACGCACCACTGAGGGTGTGTCTCCACGAGCAGTGTGGCCATCTGCCAGGGTGTGAGGAGTTGGTGGCAGGTGCTGGCCCAGCTCAGGCTCTCCCAGTGCTCCTGGCGCAGGCTGGACTTCAGGGTGTTCATGGCGTCATGTGCCTGCAGCCCGCATCACACACCATTCAAGGCCCGGCACCTCACACCAGAGCACATCTAACATCTGTAAACACAGGCACTGGGAAATTAGTTGAATGTGCCTGGTACTGAATGACCGTACCATCACACTGCAGCCCCACACATGCAGTCTGCTGTATGGAAGGCCCAGCATTATCGTGATGGATCATGCTTGCCGGCACGGCTTCCGGCAGACTATGATATCCTATGATGAGGACTGCATACATTGCAGGGGTGCCTCTTGCATCATATGGCCAATGCTGAAGTCACAGCGCGGAGAGGGACAGGCACCTTGAGAAACTCGACGATGATGTCCTCGGCATTGTTGTAGCGGGTCTTCGGGCGCTGCAGGAGGCCGTAGATGCTCTGGCGCTGGTCCAGCAGCACCTTGCGCCGGGCCTGGAAGGTCTTGTTCACTGCCACAAAGTTCAGGCGCTGCTCCGTGGACATCTCCAGCATGTCCTGCGCCAAAGGCACATCTCCGTCAGACAACAGCTTACCAGGCCCAAGATCTTGAGCAGCTTAGCCGTGTTCCAGAAAGCACGAGCACATGAAGCTGGCTGACACATGTGTCAGCCATGCACTCCAGTAGGTCATTAGGACTCGTCGCTTCCACCTCCTCTGCAGCTGCTATTATTGGGACAAAGGCCTAGCTGAAGGCCATCTCAGCATGCTTGTCAAGCTCCCAAGTGTCAATGCACATCGAGCGGTCACAGCTGCAATTGAGGTCACAGCTGGCATGGAGCGTTGAGGTATACACTGATACATCACAGCTTTAAAGGAGCCAATGAGCATGCAAGCCTTGATTGGTTCCAGCGAGGGCATTACCGCAACGCGTGCGTAGACGGCCTGTGTAACGTGGTCGGTGCCATTCAACTGCTGGAAGAGCTGGCGCATCAGCACTGGGTTGAGCGCCCAGCTCCTCAGTAATAAAGTGCTCTGCACAGCATGCTCATCTGTCAGAGAGCTCCTGGGTTTCCTAGAAAGTCTACATGGGTCTCAGTCTGCGTCACCTCTCACAACACACTGCCTTCTCAGAGGCTACACTGGGCAACCTGCTGCACAGCGTTGCTCAAGAGCAGCATGACTGCAATCAAAAGGATGCAGGCACGAGTGAAGAGGCGAGAGGCTCACAATCTCATTTGCAAGCTTCACAACTCCCATAGAGGCGCTTGCATGCGGCTGCTCTGACGCCTCCAATAAAAGGCATCTCCGCAGCTGCTCCACATACCTCTGCAGGACACTTCTCATATTCAGGAGACAGCTACAGCTGTGACTTGAGTGCTTGTTGTATACTGGCCATGCATGTGGTGATGCGGTTTGAGCAGTCTGCTCTGAACAAAGTGCCACAGCACTGGCTGTGCATGGGGTCTTCAATGGCGCGGCGCTCAAAAGTTTGAGGAGCAACAGAGCAGAAGGACTGCATGCCAACAATGGGAAGAGCGGAGATAGTAGATGGGCTTGCCTCGTATAGGAGGATGAGCTCTCGGGGCGTCAGAGCTTTGATGGCGTCAATGGACATGAAATGCTCCCCCTTGAACGGAATGCTGAGGCACAAGTCGTCATGGAAGAAGCGAATGCTCCCCTCGGCTATGTCCTCCGGGTTGAGGCCAGCCGGCAGAGCCAGCGAGCCCATTGATGCTGACGTGGGCAGCTGAGTGCCCAGCAGGGCAGCTCCTTGCAATTCTGGTACATCCTGCATGGACACAGCACGGAATGAGACCATCTCACAGGCACGATGCATGAGCTGGTTGGCCATGCAGGGCAGACCTGGCCGACAGAGGGTAGCGTTGCGCTGGACATGTGATTGGGAAGCACTGTCGTTGGCATGCAAGGAGCCTGCATGCAAGGGCGCAAAACTGCCTGTCATGAGCATGTGATCAGGAAGCTCTGGCATTGGCGTGCAAGAGGCCTGCATGCAAGGGCTGGAAAGCTTGCCTGGCCATGAGCATGTATTCAGAAAGCTCTGTCGGTGGCATGCAAGATGCAAGGGCTGGGGAACTTGCCTGTGAGCCCGAGCAGGGCATGGCGCTCAGGTTGCCTTCGCTGCCACTGCTCCTGCACTCCAGGGCCTTCTCCAGGAAGCTGGTGCGGTCCTCGAGCCGCGTCTTCTCCGAAAGCAGCTCCCCAATGACCCCTTCCAGCTCCTCAACTCTGGTGTTCAGTTCTATGAACTTGGTCTTCTGCCGCTCCCTGAAGCGCCGCTGAGCCTGCAGCAACGAGCAGCACCTGGTAAGTACAATTTCCAGCATAGAACGATGCACCAGGCCACGTCCCCACATGCATTCCGGGAACTGGGTAATGACGCGAGCATGCATCAGGACTTACCCTGCGATTCTTCTCTTGCATTTTGGATCTCGGCTTATCCTCGCCCTCCTGCTGACCGGAAGACTCCTCCGGGCCATCCAGGGGCGACCCCAGCAGCTCCAACTGGCTGGAAAAGAGGTCAGCCAGCTGCTGCTCCGTCGAAAGGTGATTGTAGCCTGGGAGATACGGCGGCCCCATAGGTGGCATAGCGAGCTCCCTGATGCCAATGCCATAGTCGTTGCCCGGCTGCAAGTGCCTGGCTATCATAGGGAAGGACTGGCCGGGCAGGAGTCCGTACTGCCCAGCGAGCTGCCCCCTGCTCATCCCCTCTTCCCCCACCATCCTGGGGTCATACTGGGGCAGCCCTGGCTGTCGGGGATCCATGATTCCCGGCGCCAGATGTTTGGAGGCCAAATCTTTTGGCGAAAAGACGCTGCCCAGCGCAAGCCGCACACACGCCCATCGCGAGATCTGTATGACGTAAGTCAGGTGCCCCACATGGAGCACACCTGAAAAGCGGGAAAAAGCCAGCAAAAAGCTCGCACGGCTTATTCACGGCGCCTGCCATCTGTCCACCCCCTTATGTGCACACGATGCACTGCCTCAAGGCCATGTGTCGAGAGGCAGCTGCGCGCAGGCGCGCATCACTAGCGCAGGCAAGCATGTACTGCCGGATCGGCCAGACGAGACGTCACCGGACTGATCCTCTCGGATGACGTCTGCCCAGAATCAGGAAGTTCATCAATTTACAAATACGATCTGTATATCTCAATCGCAGATATGCCAGTTCTTCGTTCACTCATGCTCTGTTAATTGCCAAGGGAGCAGTACCAACACCAAGCACGCTTCACGACCTATCCCGTACTGCAGCCAGGAGGCTATTGTATCCCTGGTCTAGCACAGGAATCACAGCCTGCTTCCCCTGATCACATAGCACTCTGTGGGCACAGCCAAATCCAGAGAAGACCACCGCATTCACGCCCTGCCCCGGGAAAGTGCTGTCTCCTACGCAATACAAGCCCTGCACAGCACAGCATTCGCTCCCTGAGACACATTTGGATAAACGAATGCAAGCACGTCTGCCATATCTTGCGATCAATCATTGACACATGCAAATCGAGCTCCGCTGTGCCTATGAGGGTGTCGAGATGGCTCAGTTCTGCCCATTGCACCAGGCACTATGTCTCAGCAGAACCCCATGTGGGGAGAGATTGCTTTACCGCTAGCATACAGCCAGTGCTAGCAGTATGCGCAACTCAGCCAAAGCAAGGAACGCAGGGGCTTGCCAAGAGGCTGCACCTGCACAGAGGTCCTGTTGAAGGGCATTCCCAGCATCCCCAGGGGCCGTCTGGATGGTATAGGACCATACGACCCATCATCCCTGCACCCAGCATTCCGGCGTCAGCATGCCTGCTAATCTACATATACCTGCAATCACCTCAAACTTCCTGAGCCTCACAGAAGGGTTGCGGCATGCGAAAAGTCTGCACAATGTGCTCTTAAAAATCTGATGTTGTTGGTAGCATGGCATGGTGCCACTGGCCTCTTGCAACCCAAAGTCAAAGGCCTGCAGTGTGCTGCACCTGCTCAGGAATCTGCGGTGGGTGCGCGGAGTGCCGACTTCTCTGAACACGGTAGCCTCTGTCAGGCCTGGCAGGAAGGCCTCCACCCTCTTCACAAGGGCGTCTGCCACTTCCTCTTTCTTCCGCTCATACTCTGGAGGGCTCAAGGTCTGCAGGAAAGCAGATTAAAAGGTCAGATAGGAGCTGCAAGGCAGGTAGACCAAGTACTCCATATGTGAGCCCACTCAGAGGCCATGCATCAGGAAGCAATAGCGAAGAGGAGAGTACTACTTTGGGCAGAGGGCTAAAAGCAGCACGGCTGGTGACAGGTGAACCTCTAGCGCCAGAGCAATGCAAGGCATGGCAAGGCTGCAACTTGCCTTCCAGTTGTCAATCCAGTCCGGGGAGAAGATGTGAACGATGTGGGTGCCGTCGGGGGATAGGCTAGGGTCCAGCAGGGTGGGTATGGAGACGAACAGGGTTCCCAGGGGGCTCTCCATGGTCTCCCAATCCTCCACAATGATGTGATGGCACTGCGTCCCTGGGGGCAGCACATCTGCACGTACGCCTGTGTGGATGGACAGAAAGGACGGTGACTTCTTGTAGCGCTTCCTGCAGCAACAGGGAGACTTCAAGGACTTCCTTGAGACAACTCTGGTCTGCATCACCAGCATGCTTCTGTGTCAGCTCTTCCAGCTCACTTGCAGCTGACAGGACATGAGCGGACATGCGGACATGCTGCGCATGTTTGAGGCCGGACCTTTGCACAAGCTGTATGGCCATGACCACTGATGGTGACATATGGTGGGTGCCAAGCGAGAGACTCGGAAATTGTAAGCCATGCAAGGGGGAAGACAAGATTAGCTCACCTGAACAGGCTCTCAGATTTGGGCATCTGCTCATGTGCCATTAGCTTCTCAAAGGTGTCCCACCGTGTGGCGTTGGAAATAATTGCCTTCCCCCGAAACACCCGCCCGTCCGCCAGCAGCACTCCCACAGCCTGCTGCTGATCCCCCTTGCCCTTCACAATGATGTCCTTCACCTGCAGCACGCACGTCCAAAAGCTATTGAGAAGCATTGAGACAATCACACTTTGCAATCACAGCAACAGCGTCTCATTGCAGGCTCTCGCACCAAAGCCGAGTACACTGCAGCATGTTTGTACGGCCAGCTGGACCGCAGCATCTCGCCAGTATCAGCTGGCATTGTGTGTATTGTCAGTTAGACGCAAAGGCACTCTGTGCTACATGTGAGGAAGTATCCTAGTCAGGACATGTGAAGAGCACTCACATTGGCCTTGTACTCAATATAGCTGCCGCGCTCCTGCAGACCCTCAACGAGGAGCTCTGCAATGCGCCCAACTCCCCCTCGCGGGTAGTTGATGCCGCCATAGTGCCGGTCACAGAACACCTGCACAACCATGCGTATCTTGCATTGGCTCACCGGTGGAGGACCTGATACGGCTGAAAGGCACCCTGAACACAGCTCAAACTGCTACTCTGCTCTGCAGTGTGCAGCGGGCTCGCTGGGTCTCACTCTGCCAACTGACCCTGATTGAAGCTGCAGAGCTGTGGAGGATAGTCACCGCGCGGGAGCTTTGGTGACTTCAAGTCACTATCCCTCCTGCGGGTGGGTTTTCTCCATAGCTATGCACCTTCATGAGTCTGTAGCTGGCATCTGAAGCAGTGCAATCACAGGGAAGACGCACCATGCCAGCATTGATCATGGGCGTGTGCTCGGCCAGCACGGTGCTCCAGCAGTAGCACTCGATGTCGATGAAGCTGAGCAGCTCCGGGTCCTTGATGTACTTGCGCGCCACATCCCCCGTGTTGGAGGGCAGGTAGGAGGCCAGGGTCAGGCACGCGATCGGGTGCTTGGCAAACTCTGCATCACAGACACCTAGACTGAAAGGATGTAGCTCTCTCATCACATGCCCCCGCTGACAGACTGTGTCTGAGCTATCCAGGACAAAGTGCTACTCTGAGCAGGCCTAGATTGGCATCTCTTCGACCAAGCACCAAGTGGAAAGGGGTGCAGCAGTCATGGACTGCTGCAGGCGCGTGTGCATGACTAGGCGTAGATTCGGGCCAGGTTGTCGAGGAAGGCATGCCCACCTCCCAGCAGGTATCTGGGCTCCTCCAAGCTCTTAAGCTCCAGCGAGTTCAGGGAGTTGAACACGGCCCAGCACTCCCCGTAGAACTTCTTGATGCCTTCCCGCTCGTGTGGAAAGCGCTCAGAGAGCTCCTCCACAAAGTCCTCATACTTCCTCCAGACCTTGACATCCAGCCCCTGCACTTTGACTTACCAGTGATACAAGCTCTTCTCAGTGCACAAGGGTGTTCTGCTGTCATGAGTGTCACGCACCACACGTTGGCAGACGTGATACTTTATCTGTTGCCCATATGCTCGAGGCAGGACATATGTGCACTGCGCGTGCATCTCTTGATGGCCACGCACACAAGTGTCCAGAAATTGTCCAGCACAAAAGAGAGCGCTGCTCTGGGGCTGTTGAAGGACCTTGGGAAGAGGCTTCAGGCGCTACCTCTGGATGGGCCTCAGAGGGCGGCAGGTGGTAGTGTATCTGAGTAGGGTCTGGGACAGTATCCAGGCTTTTGCCCACAGCGGACAGCGCTCTGGTGATGAGGTTAGTGGTGCCCTCATGGCCCATGCCAAACATCATGGAGGACCCCACATCAAAGGTGTAGCCCTCCCGGTGATAGTGCCCTGCGCTCCCTCCCGGTATGATGTACCTGTTGCAACAGACAAGTTTTCAGGGATGGCAAGTCTGCCTGGCACATGCAGAAGTTGGCCTGCATTCCCTGCCAGCATGACACGCTGTCGGTACATGCAGCTCGTGCATGGCAGGGGCTCATATGGGGCGCTCAGGAATCCTTGACTTTGGCCCATGCCAGCAAGCCACCCGCTGTGATCTCACTTAGCACACGCAGGCAATGCTGCACAAGCATGTATGCGCAAGCGCAACCCATACATCCGCGCGCGGATGGGAAGCTCATGCGTCGGTGGATGTGTATATGCCATCGGGGGAGCGCACTTCTCCAGGACAACAATTTTTGCGCCTTTGGCGGCCATCTGAGTGGCCGTGGTGAGGCCGCCAATTCCAGATCCTATGATGACTGCGTCATACTCAAAGTCTGTGGGTGCTCCGCTGCTGGGCTGCACAGCTGAGGGGTCCGCTGGCAGTGCCTCTCTTAGAACAGCAGCTTCAGGCTGTGCGATCGCCTGGAGGACTATGCACGTCCTTGGCCTGGACTTGCCCACTGATGTACCCTGTAGCAGAGACACACACATCACCGTCTTCATGTACAGTGTTGCTGTGCAAAGGCAACTTCTCAGTGAGCTCCAAGAGCTGCAACGACGTACCCAACGATTGTCTGGCACAGATTGAGCGCCTTGACACCGGTTGGATGTGCTCGCAAGCCTGTGAGTCAGCTGCCTCGACTGGTATTGAGCCCTGCATTGTATACAACTTCAAGCTCAAGCCCTGCCCTGTCACTCTCCTTTTCATCAACAACAAACGAAGAGATCAAATTCAGCTGATTTAGTATCTTACCTCCCAGCGCAGGCCGGGCATTGCGTGGCAACTGACTGCACCATTCTTCCGGCCTAGTACACAGGCTATCTAGCCGCGCTGGCACTACATACTATACAGGCAGGTAATGGGAGCTCAAGAAAGAAGTTCTCCAAAACGTGTGAGAGGAATACAGCGGGGCAAGTGCTGCTTAGCAGAGCGATCAGCGCAATCCTGATGACGCGCAGCATATCGCAGCAGCTGCAACGGAACGCCGCAGACCTCTCGCGTATCGTCCTCACGCATCAGGACTCCTTGATGTGCATTTGTGCTGTCCCAAGGCGTGCACAGAGCTTCGTGAGACTGATAGAGATCTTTTGGGGGAGAAGTATTGTTGAGAGGGAGGCCTGGTGCTGTGAGATGGCTTGGCAGGCATTGCCCCAGCAATTGGCACAGCTGCCCTGCAGATTGCAACACAGAGGCCCGCAGCCCCGCCTGCCGAGAAGATGCTTGCAGCAGACGAGAGCAGCAGTCTTGTCAACGCCTGTGGAAGAGCAGGCCCAGCGCAAGTCGACTCTGGAAGCCTTGCAGTCAGCAGTGACAATAACTGCAGCAAAGACGCCCTATTTGGAAAACGGAAAGATTGACTTGCGCGAGTACGACAGATTGGTAGAACGGCAGATAGAGGGTGGCGTCGAGGGCGTCATCGTAGGGGGCACCACGGGTGAAGGCCAGGTGTGACAACCTTCCCTGCTGTCTGTTGTGTATTTCACAATCGCCCGGCTCTGCGAATAAGGCGAGCTACGCTATTGGGTGCACTCTTGATGCGGAAACTGATGGGAGTGACCTTGCTTGTGCAGCTCATGGACTGGGACGAGCACGTCATGCTCATCAGCCACACTGTAAATCTGTTCAGTGACCACATTCTCGTCATTGGCAACACTGGAAGCAACTCCACCAAGGAGGCCCTCCACGCCACTGAGCAGGGCTTTGCAGTGGGGATGCATGCCTCTCTGCAGATCAATCCTTACTATGGCAAAACGTCCATGCCTGGTACGATCCTGATTCTCATCTGCATCCTGCAAACAAGACACAATGTGCTACCTCCCCCTTAGCAGTCATTATCCGCTAAGCTGAGTGCTTGACCGGAGGCTTCCTGTTTGCGTATTGATAGGCAAGCATGCATTCCTTCAGTCAAGTATCGCGTTCATAGGCTCTTGAGCAGCGAGATGAGGGAGCTTCCCGGGAAGGCTTGTCTTAATGCGTACTTGAGTGTGCTATTCCTGTACATGATTGCTGCTCACAACAGACCTGAGACATGGCTTATCCTCTTGCAGGGCTTGTCAGGCACTTTGCTTCAGCATTGGATGAGGGCCCTGCTATCATTTACAATGTCCCTGGCAGGTGAGCTGTCCCAGCAATGTCGGCCCGGCTCAGGCTGATACTTATCTTTGATGGCCTGCTGCGAGTGCACTGCAGCCCAACTGTAGAGACAAGAGCATTTGGCTTTGCGGTAGAGTCCTGGAGACCTGTTTGGTGACAGTGTCATGACGCGGCTGTGCATACGTATGCGCAGGACTGGACAGGACATCCCAAACGATGTGGTGTATCAGATTTCCAGCCATCCCAACTTTCTCGGCGTGAAGGAGTGCACAGGCAACCAGAGAATACAGGTGTGAGCATATTCCCATTCTGCCAGCTCTGTCAGGAGACCTGCTGATGAGTTGCCGTACTAGACGCACCTATGCCACAGGCCTGCGCTTGGATGTGTAAGGTCTTGAATGGGATTATGACAGGGCTCGCATATAATTGTCAAAACAGGAGCTTGCGTGCTAGTGGGGAAGTCATGCTTTGGGCTCCTTACACGGGGTTATTGAGACACATCCTCACACAATAGACCTGCCTGAGATATACATATAGTAGTCATTCAAATGCCAGACCAAGGCTCAGGGCTACACAGAAGCTCAATGTTGTCTTTAACAGGGTGCTTTCTGCGGCAGGGCTACGCCAATGAGGGCGTCAGGTGCTGGAGCGGCAACGACGACGAGGCGCACGAGGGGCGGCACAGCTTCGGCAGCCAGGGCGTCATCTCCGTGACCTCCAACCTCCTGCCGGGCCTCTTCTCGCGGCTCATGCGAACGCCCAACCAGGAGCTCATGGACAGCTTGCAGGACCTTGTGGCCTGGCTGTTCTGCGAGCCCAACCCCATTGGCGTCAACACCGCCATGGTGAGACCCTCTCAGCTCACTTCAGGTACCTCTGGGATCAGTGCAGTTGCTCCCATGAACGGCGGTTTCTAGTCAACCATGCGGAATGTTGCTGTAATACCAGATACTGTGCAAGTCCTTGGGGCTCCCAAGAACTTTTGGAACGGGGCTGCACTGTCTCACCTCAAGGCGCCGGTCCACTCAAGCAAGTCATGCACACTTGGCTTTGATGGTGGCTGTGTGCCTTGCAGGCCATGTGCGGGCTCGCAAAGCCGGTCTTCAGATTGCCATACGTGCCTCTGAGCTATGAGCAGCGGGTGGAGGGCGCCAAGCTCCTGGAGGCAGTGGCTGAGCACATCCCGGGGTGCAAGTCTGTACGTGTGCTTGATGACAGTGAATTTGTACTCATTGGGAGGCACTGACAAGGGAAGCTCGGCTGAGAGCATGTGACACCTGGGAAGGCCTTTTCCAGGCATGATCAGGTGCTTGGCTGTCCTCAGAAGTTGCTGAGCAGGCCTCAAGCCAAGGTGACCAAGTCAGCTTATCTGTACTGGACATTGAGCGGGCAGATTAGCATACCCAACGGGATGTGTGTTGAGGACCCTCCGGAATGTGAAGTTGGCGCATTGATATTTTCCACAGTGAGCACGTGCCCTTTACATAGCTGCAAATGACGCTCCCCATGCTGAGTGAAGATGTTGCAGACAAGTCTCGACGCCGGTTGTGGTTGCTTGCGGGACACAGTTACAGAAGGAATGCCATCATAGCAAGACTCATGTCCCAGCTGTGACCAAGACCAATTTTGCATGTCTCAATTGAGGGCGCAGCCCCTCCCACATCCCAGCTCTGCCATGACAGTCATGACCATGCCAGATCAACAAACACTCAAATGTACTTCAAGCTGCTGACATTTCCAAGTATGGTGTGCCCCTACTAATAGTCATGACGCACAGGCAGCCTCTGACTGAACTAATGAACTAACAAGGTCTAGACTCAACATGGGTACACTACCATTCTTCTCAATGCAGGTCATGCCAATATACTTCATCTGACCTCAAGAACACATGTGCCACGATGTTGCATTGCAATTGCTGGTTCGTTAGTCCAGAACCGGTAAGAGCCTCCTAAACTAGTGGAACCAGGCTTGAAATGCAAGAAATCAGTGCTGACATCGGAGCAGTACTATGAAGCTGCAGGCTGCAAACATATAGCCTAATTGAGGCACCCTTGTGGTGATCAAGATAAAGAGAGAGCCAGAATGTCATCAGACTCCACGTGGCGCACCTATAATGGTATGGGTTGTGATGTGCGCAGAGTCCCTCCCAGACCCGTCCTCTGCCATATGTGCTTCTCAGAGAGCACGTTTTAGCTGCCTTGGCATTCAACTGACTTTTGCATCCACATGTACATGCTGCCCGCTTGTTGCTGACTACAGATCCTCTGCTGACTATCTAACAGGCAATCCTGCTGTCATTGATGCGGCTATGAAAGACGGCCTTCTGGCATGTGTGACAAGCTCGGGGATGTCTAGTCGCTCTCCCAATTGCAGATGCAGCTTCTTTGGGAGGCTGATGCTGCTTTCATGTTCTCTGCACACTGCTTGATGCATTTGCAGCATGCTGCACCCCAGACCCCCTCCAGATCCTACAGGGGATGCAGCCCGACAAAGGACCCTAGAAAATGCTCGGCTGGTCTGCAGGTTGGCCAGCGATGCACCCAATGCGGGGTTGATGCTGGTGCGACAATCAAATGACAATGCTAGAGATGTGAGCGCATCAGCCGCGCCAGGCACGCTAACCCCGGAGAGCAAAGCTCGGAGTGAGGGTGAACTGGACGGATGCCAGGCCAAGCCCGGTCCTGCAAAATGAACGAGGCGCCCCATCTGCAATGGAGAGGCAACCCCCGGTGCCCCAACTGCACCTGTACGATCCTCCCCCTTCACAGACCACCTCAGGGAGCCTCCAGCCCATTTCGGCTACTGCCCAGCCCCTGAGGGTGCTCTGAACCGTCCTTTCCTGCCATGCTACCAGAATGCAATGATGACAAACCACCTTACCCTGGTGGTGCCCGATCTCTCCCTCTTACCAAGGTCCTGCAAGCCAATATCCCAATCCCCGTATCACTCTGGTAGCACACCTATGTGAGCCACTTCGTTGCTGGCCGGATGAAACCCTTCAAGGGTCCAGAATATGTAGAAACGATATACTATACGTTGACAAAATGACGGTGTTTGCATGAACTGCTGCTCTATGAGGAGGCATTACGTTCCGGATCCTTCGACGTGTGACAGCATCACGACATGGACACACTGCGCCTGGCTTGAATGCGAGGACGCACATCTACTGCTGGTGTAGCTACCAGTCTCTCTCTGACTAAGGCAGGCTGGTGCCTGCCGGGAAAAGCCTGTAGCTTCTTGGCTGAAATGCGCTTGTGAGAAAGATACTCAGAATTGGCAGGCTCGAGAAGAGCAGCAGAGCTTTCGGAGGAGTAGTCCTCATTGGCGCCATCTGTTGAGCCTGCATTTTCTTGCATGTCTATACGCCTGATTGCGGTGTGTCTGCCCGGTGCCCATGAGCGGAGAGATGACGGCAATGCAATGTGCGGCCTTGCACGAGCCTGATCAGGCTGTGCAGGGCATGTAGAACGGGATGGCGCAGCGATTTTTGATGTGCGTCCGACGGGGCCATGACGAGCAACGTCCTGCGCTCACATGATGGCGCATGCGCATTTGCATGTCGAGCGCGCTGAGTTGGCGCCACGCCCCGATGTGGCAGGTGCAGCAGTCGCGGTGTAGAAGGGCGTGAAGTAGACTGCCCCTGACTCCAGCTGGTCGCCTTCCGCCTCGCCTCCGCTGCTGGAGTCTGGTGAGTCCTGGCACGGGCACTGTACTGGCCTGCACAGCAAATGATCACCCTCAAAAGGGGTTACTTCATTGGGCTCAGCCTTGCTGGGTGCACAGGCATGAAAGATAGCCTTGCATCCTTTTCAAGAGCCCATGAAGTTTTGGGTTCTCCAGCAGACCACCACGGTTCGCAATGCTGCGCATCTGTTGCTACCCTATGCTAGTGAGCACATCCTACTGGCACTGGCCAGACAACTGATAGGTGGCAACGGCTCATCCCACCTTCAAGCCTTGAAAGCTCCATGGGCACCAGGTAGGGCATGCATGCAGCAACGAAAGCAGCGCACCTGAAGTGCAGGGTCATGGCCTCCCCGTCCTCGCCTCCTCCAACAGGGCGGCGCTTTACGCGCGCGCTGAAGGCGTCCCCCCTGGCGATGAACCCGCCGCATCCGCCCCCACCTGTCTCGCCCCCCTCTGTCGCGACAGGTGACTCATCCTGCATGCCTCCACGTAATTAGCTATTTAGCCTGTGCAAGGGCGCTTCCTGTGAGGCTTGCCATGCGAATGCTGCTTGGGTGGAACTGCTTTCTCATGACGCCAGCCATTATAGTTTCTGGACTGCTGCAGCTGCGACGATTGCAGGCATCGCACATGCAATGAGACTGTTATCGCTTAGATCAAAGAGGCTGTGAGGAACGGGTAGCCACAACAGTCTCACCATAGCCTGGGCGGAGAGGAACTCAAATGACTCCCAAAGGCCTGTGGAGACGCCCTTCTGCAGCTCAGCTCCCGTGAGCTGGCGCCATGCCTCATTGGCGTGCAGCATGTGCCAGTCCTGCGCAGCCACATCAACCCGTCAGCACCTCGCCTCCTAATGCTCCGAGCAGGTTAGCTTGAAACGCGTGCAGGAGAGACATGTGTCCTCCTTACTGGGCCAGGAAAATGTTCTGTGGTGGGTCAGGCATGCTTACCACAGTTGCAGTGTTGACCAGCACCGTAGCCAGTTGCTCATTCTCACATTGCTCGATCATCACACTCTTCTCACTCTGCGCACGCACAGCCACATGTTGTGCCACCTGCCAACCTGAGAGCCATACAATGACACACAGCAGAGGCAGGCGCCCTCCACAAATGCATGTCAATGGCATGTGCACACGCACGCAGCTGGGATGCTGAGAGTCCCGCAGCAACCAAACCACAACAAAGAGTCCCAAGATATTGGTCAGATGATGCAACCCCACAAGGAGCAGCTGCAAATGAGGCTGGGCAGGAAGGGCCTTACCGCATCCAGCTGCACAAACTTCAGGGCCTGCAGGCGCCGGACTACTGCTTTTGCAAAATTTGTCATCAGCTTGGCATGCTCAGGTGGCAGCGCGCCAGGCTCGGGTGACCCCACACACCTGCATGCAGCCACTTCAGCTGAGACCTTGCACACGCACACGCTGTGCTACGGCTGGACAACATGGCGCACTGGCAGAGCCAGATCTCGCTAGTGTTGCCCAACGCTTGCCAGCACAGATCCTGTCCTGTTGTAGAGGGACGGCTCAGCAACTCTGCAGAGTGCATTGATGAACAGGACTGGCCAGAAGGAGGGGAAGCTCACAGTGCGCCTAGGCGGTGACCTGTGGCTGAGACGAGAGGCGCTGCAGCAAACATGCGCACCGAGGGCGTTCCCACCACAGCCGGATGATCCTGGAATCTGCGCACAAGCAGGAGACACGCATCATACGTGCGCCTGGTGGGATCCCCAGATGTGGGGCAAGCTCTGGCGTGGCAGCTAGACAGTTGTCAATCACCTAGTATAAGCAGCTTCCAGGCAGTCATCAACAGGAGTCAGCCTCTTGTGTCAGCATGCCAACCAGCACCCTGTCAGGGACACTGGCATGGCATGAGAATAATCAAGACCCAGGATCGCCAAGCAAAAGCAGCTGCGACCTGGTGGTCATGTAGGAAGATGGCATTATGAGATGTCAACCGAATGTTGACGTGCGCATGAGCACATCGGCTCGGCTCTGATCTGAGATGGTCAGGGGGTGCCACGCACTTGGGGTCGGCCTGGCAGTCAGGAACGCTGTGCAGACCAGGCATGCAGGGCTCCAGGAGGGCGCTGCAGAAGGGCCCCGTGCCAAACATCCGCGCCTCCTGTGGCATGCTGCTGAGCGCCACAGTCAGAATGCGCCGGTTGCCCAGGGCAGTGACGCCTGCGCAACACACCCTCTTCACGAGGCGGATCACTACCCAGTCTTAATGTCATGTACGCCCAGTGCCACTCTGAGTGTTGCCATCAATTTTTGAGGGCAATGGAAAAAAATAAATCATAAGTGCTCTAGAAAGAGAGTCTGCGAGGAGAGAGGGGAGTGTCAAGTCTGGGAAGCAGTGCTTACTGATGTATGGCATGTTGAGGGCGGACTGCACGGACTCGCAGACAGTCTTCAGCACCGGATCGTTGCTGACATCTCGCTGCCTGAGCAGACGGGATGGCATGGCAGGTGTCCCTGAAGACTGTGCCAGCAGATTGCTAAATGCCCTGCACAAGACACATCACACAGCGTCAGCCCTGCTTCGCTATATCAGGAATAAGCGAGCTGCAATGGACTTAGCTAGGAGCATCATCAGTCTCCAGAATGCTCTATACAGGCCTAGTTCATGAACACATGGCCAAAACCTTGGCCCGGCTCATACGTCAAGCATACAAGGGCCCCGAATCAGCTGGAGCAGACTTTAGAGATTGGCAACATTGCTGCAGTACACACAGAGCCCTAAAGGCACTGCATTTCATCGTCGCAGTATGTCCATGATGCCACTCAACACCTCTTGACAGACGAGACGTGTTCCCAGTCAACAGAGGATAGTACAGCTGTCATTCAGGAATCTGGCCAGCGTGACCTGAAATGAACTGAAAGAAGCTCACGTGGAGGCTCCTGATAGGGGAGCTGATGCGCTGCTGGGGCAAGGCTCCTGGACACTGAAAGTGGGAGGTAATCCAGGCCGGGGGGTCAGGGTCCCCCCGAGCCTGAACCCCTCGGTGACCCTGTCCGTGCGGAGCTGCAGGGTAGCTGGGGCGCTGCTGGAGCCTATGCTGGCGGGCGTTTCGCTCATCCCCCTGCCCGTGCTGGCCATTGGGCTGCTCAGGAAGCCCACGCCAGGCTCGTCAGTGCCCAGCTCAGACTGCTGCAGCTCAATCGCCCTCGGCGTTTCCTGCCATGCCAGGTGGAGCGGTGTCAGAAAAGCCGCACTCATCCTCCTTAGGAAGGGTGCAGCATAGAGAGCACCACCACAATGATGTGTACAAGAGCAGGTCAGTCACTAAAAGGGCGTAATCAGACTCTATCACTGCCGCTTTTTTCACTGGATGCACAGGAGTCATCATGATCATGAGCTTCCAGCCTGCTTATTTACTTTAAGAGGCTGTGCATGCCTGCCCTAGATGTGCAGAGTGGTGAAGAGAGGTGAGGCTCCGAAGGCTCACCGCTGCTTCGGAGGGCTGCGCGCTGTAGATGACGGACAGGGGCCGGTTAAATCCGGAGATTATGCTGCGGGGCTGCCCGGGATGCACATCTTGGGCAGAGTCCATGCGCCGGTCGATGGCCTGCTGCGACATGCTCCGCCGCGGGCCCTGCACGGCGCCCCATACTTATGCGCTAAATGCCGGCGTTGTTTGCATGCCGTGCTGCGTCAACGGCCCTGATTTCCGGCCAGCATGGGCTCATGTGCTCAAGGTGACCCAACATTGCACTGTAGAGGTCACCTGAAGCCCATGGGCCATGGCTTGCACAGAGAGCAAGGAGTTGACCGCATGCACCGCAAGTGATATAGAAGACCGAAGCCAACCTCCTGCAAGCTTCCGGGTCCCTCCCAGCCAGCGTCCTGTAGCAGGCTGGCGCGCGTGGCGCTGCCTGCCATCTGCAAAGCGGCAGATGCATGCTCAGAACGCTGCCGCCCTTCAGGCACATGCAGCAGGAGCATGCACCGGAGGCCTTCAGGCGCATGCGCTTGCTGCTGTGCAAGAAGTACTGGCTCCGGGCTGCCACATCACATGCGCCCTGGCACGAGCATGCACGGCATACAGGATTGCCACACTTCTGTTACTACCTGGCAACAGGGATCCTGTGCAGGTGCATGCAGGCTGTAGCCTCTGCCGAAATCAAGCATCTTCACCAGGGGCGCAGTATATGTGCAATCAGGTCAGTCTAGGGCTCCCTGTGAAGTGGTATTGCGCACTTGCAGCGACCCGAAGGGCGAGGCGGGCGCTGACTCAGTGGCCAGGTAGATGGAGGACAGGCTCTGCTGCTCTGCAGGCTCCTCTGTCAGCGCGTCCACAGGCGACTTCTCCTCCGTGGGAAGGCTCTGGCTGCGCGCCTCCGGAAGCTTGTACGTCTGCGCGGAGTCCACGCGCTCCCACTTCCTTCGGGACTGCAGCCTGCGTCGCCTGCGTATCCAGGCAGCTTCAGGAATTTTTTGCACCACCCCACTCACAGCCTTTCAACACTAGAAGGCTCCATTTGCAAGCCTCTTCCTGCTGGGTCGAGCTCAGAGATGCATCCAGAAAGGGTGCCAGGGCGTCCTGCTACTGCAATGCCCCCTAAAAGACCTACGCTTCTGACAGCACCATGCATGTGCTTGGTATAATGGCATTGCAAGAGCCATCACAATCTTCAATGTACCTCATATACGTGTCGTGCTCGACTGCCCTTATGCTGCACCCAGCATGGCCTGAAGGGCAGGCCATTGCAAAGGCCTCAATGCTGTGATCATGTACCTGATCCGCATGTCCTGCTCCGCTGCGCCCAGGTCCTCGTAGCCTAGAGACGCTTCCACAGCGCTGCGCATGTCGAGCTCATCGTCGGTGCCCCGCAGCGAGAACTCGCTGCCCTTGTCGATCATCTCGTCCACCAGCGCCATGTAGGGGTCGCTTGTGGTCGTGCTGGCGCCCTGTACAGCACAAGTAAGAACTAAGAACTCTGCACCGCTGTCGTGGTCCACCTTTGCCCAAGCAGGCTTGCGAATGTCCGGCTTGTCATTGTGCCTCGTGCGGGAGCGTTGCTGCCCCAGTCTGCATTTCATGCACCGGTGCAGTGTAGGGTCGCTTATACTGGTGCTGCTGCCCTGCTCCGCACCAGTCACAGCACCGCTACAGCTGTAGGCGCCTGGCAGAGTAGCTGTATTTGTGTTCAGTGGTATTGCTGGCAGGCTGCTCTGCATCTAGAGATGCTATGTCCTGCCAAGCCCTTTCACACATAGAGAAAGGGCAAGAAATGCAGCTGGAGCACACTTTCTCTGCAAGTGCAGCTGCAGCAATCTTTAGGGCAAGGCAAGCCTTGTACACACCTCAGCTGAGGTGTTGTCGCTGGACGTTGTGCGGGCTGCATGCACCCCTCTGTGGGCGCCCAGAGTGGGCTCCCCGCTTTCGCTGACGGGAGACGTCCTGCGGGGCAGGCCAGATCCCGAGGTATCCCCACCCTCTGCCTTGCTGGCTGATGCATCAGCGGCCTGCATGTAGGGAGACTGTCATCACAATGTGCATGGGACGCAGACTGAGAAGCCCAGGCTCAAATAGGGAGTCCCTCTGAACATGCAGTCCAGCAAACTTCTGCCTCTACAGTGGCTGACATGCACGTCATGGTGGCTGGAACATGACCGTACTGGAAGGTCTTGGAAGCTGCAGGAGAGCTGGAGGCAAACCTCACCTGCTGCCGTGAACCTGGAAAGCGCAGAGATGCCCGCCTGCGTCTCTGCAACCCTTCCTGGGCCTGCATCTATATGCCAGGCCCCTTCCCCCTGCGCCACTGCACGGCGCCCTTGCCTGCAGGAGGCACGCAGGTGTTCAAGCGTGACTCTGGCCTGTCCCATGATGCCTCTAAGCTGATGCCCTGAGATACTCTCAATATGCTGCCAGCAGTCTGAGGCTCCTCGAGGTCCAGAGGCGCTTGAGCTCGTTCCGTCCTCGTTCTTTGGTCGCAGTCAGTGAGTGCGATCCTGCTGCACGAGGTGGAAAGCCGGGCTTTGTCATTGTTACTTCCTCGATGGTGTGTCACTGTGGAGGCGAGGACCAAGCAGCCATTGGCACAGCAGCTGATATATCGCCTGTCGTGATTTGCGTAAGACATAATGCATGACGCATCGCGGATGCCCATGTCCTCGGCGTGCTTTGCTTGTTCTCCCACGCAGAGCAGTATGGAGCTCACCTAGCAGGCACAATTTGCCCCCTTCCGTACTGTCAATTCCAAATCTCCATCATATCTTCAATCCTTCTGGAGTATCAGCTCACTGCCTGCTTACATGCCGCCAGTCAATAATTCTTGCGTCAGTGGCGACTGCTCCTACAAAGGTTCTATCACGTGGACGGACAAGGACCCCACAATTGTCAACTGACAACTTGTAGGGCTTCATGGGAAGGTGCCTGGTGCCTTCCACCTCAAAGCGCGGATAGTCGCGCTGTGAAAGTCTCTGTCAATTATGACACTGAATGATGTGTGGTTTCGCGACCCTTGGCCTCAAAATGTGCCTCTTCAGCAAGCGCGATGGCTGCATGCTCATATAGCCAGGGAGTACCAGTGAAGCGCTCCGAGTGCATGCCTGTCCGCTGTGCTGCGAGGCTGGGGCACGCGTGGTGCGGTGCTGGAGAGGTGAGGCAGATGTAGCAAAGAGCAGTAACAGGTGGACCTCAGGAGCAGCTTTAAACGAGTCTCAACTTGCTCAGATAGATAAAAAGAGGACCCAGGGACAGCTGAAGGATAAATCCCTCACAAGGTGTCAAATGAGAATACAGAAGGGGAACAGGCAAGGGGTGAATGCTGGGCAAGACACCCCTGGTGAAGGCTTTTACATCTGCTTCCAGGCCCTCTGATTGACTCTCTTTCCACCTGTGGAAAGGCACCTTACACTCAGCTAGGACCAAGACCCGCCTTGGTCTCCTTGCAATTTGTGTAGACATGGCCACTCGGACCCACTCCTGTGACAACAGGTGTCCATGATGTGGCAGTGCGCGTGCACACTCTGCACCACGACGGTCTGAATCAATAGGGACATCTACACACAACGCCATCTCAGTGGAGGCCTCGGCCCGGATTCGTCTTATATCTGGAGTAATGCTCACAAGCTTGATGTCCCTGTCGATCAGTGTTCCAAGACAAAAGGCCAGCGATAAAGCAAGCCACAATGGCAGACAAGTGTCTCATCCGACTCAGGATCTTGGCTGCAAATGCTTCAACCATGGGCTGCTTGGTAAGGCCCCCAAAGGTTGCTGAGCAGGCCTGTGATCGTGCTGCTGCATCGTTAAGATTCAAGAGCTTTCAAAAGAGCAAGGAAACGTCTGACAAGCTCGCCTGCAGGTCAGCAACTTTGGGAGCCATGGGCGCAGAGCCATACATGGGACGGACAATACCATAAGGTGCGGTGGCTGGGGAGGAAAACGTGACTAGAAAGATGAGGTTCGCGTCCTGAGAAGGTTCCGGGGCTACCATACTACTTCAGAAGCATCCGGGAAAGGCGCTGCTGCTTTCCATCCGCCCGGGAGATGGGAGCGGTGCGGGCGATGGCGCAGCTCTGCGTTCGGTGCCCGCCAGCTGTCGATCGAGGGTGCATGCCAAACCACCCGGGCAGCTGCCCGCTGCCCGCCATAAGTGGGCACCCCCTACATGGGGGTGCCAGCAGGCAGCGGCCAGAACTGCCCCAAGGCAACTCGAGATAAAGGGCTGCCGGCCTCTGAGCTGCCCATCCTGCCCCAGCACGAGGCATGGGCGAGGAGAGCTGCCTTCCCATAGAATCTGACTGGGTTGCCCTCATGCAACAGAGGGGAACTATCGTGCATTTTGCCTACAGCAGGGCACGCATCGAGGGGAGCTGTGCCGGTGCTATGGAGGACTCTCTCTTTGCTTCAGTACTGCACCCACTGGTGCTGCAAGGCCAGCGCTACCATGATGATGCCGCGCCGATGCCCTCTCGAGAACGTCTGTCTGGCGAGGTGTGCTGCTCTGAGTCGTGCTGCGAGTCACCCGCCGTACTGCGCCAGCATGTGCTGCTGCTGCGCTAAGAGCTGGTCGTTCATCTGGGCCACTCCCTCAGGCAGGTCCCGGGTGAACCAGGGGTGCCGCTGGATGTTGGCCATGGTAATGCGTTTCTCCGGGTCGGCCACCAGAATGCACTCCAGCAGGTCCTTGCACTCTGGGGACACCTGCTTGTTGTAGGGCAGCTGGTAGTCCACACTCAGGATACGCTGCGCACACGCACAAAATCCCTTCAGCACTCAGCACACCATAGAAACCAACTTGGGCTGCATGCCCCAAGCATGAGCTGAATGTAGAGGCCTGATCCTTGTCCGAGGTAGAAGCTGGCATGCGTCTCTGCCGCCAAGGCTGCTTGATTGGCTGGCCGGCTGTACTCATACAAGATGAGTCCTCTGTTTCCCTGAGTACATGCATCTGGATCCATGGACGAGTATATTCAATGCACCTATCTGGCAAGGCTTGCGTAAGGCGGCCCCAGGGAAACGCCGCAGCAGATGAATGCTGTTCGACATTGGCATCAGCAACAGTCTGCATGTGCGAAGCAGGATGCAATGACTGGATTCATGTAGCAGCTGACCTGGAGCATGACATGCATTTGGCGGGCGGTCTTCAGGTGTGTGTCCTCTGGCCGGCCAAAGGGATACTGCGCCGACAGCATCACGTACAGCATCACCCCGCAAGACCAGACATCCGCAGCCTGCGCAGCCAGACAAAGCGTGTCAAAGCCTGCAGCAGGCGCACAGCGTGCAAGTTGGCTGTGCTGCCAGTCAAGTCCCTTTCCCATGCATATCAACTAGGTGCAGGCTGCATGCATGCTTTTCCGCATTGCCGAATCTTCGAGCCCGGCTCTCAAGGTGCAAGGAGCTGAATGTCAACAAACAGCAGCCGCGTACATGCCCAGTATGGAGTGCATGTCGACAGGCCATGACAACGTACCTTTCCATTGTACGTCCTCCCTCGCGTTGTGGAGATGACCTCTGGAGCCAGGTACGCTGGTGTGCCCACCTTCGATCCAGGAGCTGACTGGAACTTCTCATCCTGCACCCCCCAGAAGCCCAGTGAGATGCAGCTGACATGTCTTCACAATAGAGCAATGCAGAAGGCGGGGCTCTTCTGGGGCAGGCTAGCTAAATGGTACACTGCAAGGACAAGGCCATGTACGCAGTTGCTGACAGCTTTGCACACAGGAGAATATGAGCTATGGTAAGAATATGAGCTAGCTAAGGAGGCAGATATGCACCTTTGAGTAGCCAAAATCGCACAGCTTGATCAAAGGCCGCGCGCTGCTGACTAGAAGGGTGTTCTCCAGCTTGACATCCCTGTTCGCAACACCCTGCGCCGACATGGGAAGCTTACACCTAGGCGTACATCTGCCCACATCATAATCTGCTCTCAACCACTGACCCTGCGTCTACGAGTTCTGCACCACAGTTAAGTGAGCATGTGAGACAGGCTTCTGAAGCACAGCATTGATAAACTTGGACAGAGAAGTGCCCAGAGACATTTGAGGCATTGCAGGTTGTTGGTCATGCTGTAAGCCGTAATGGCTGCTGAAGGATCTGTCCTTCAAGAATAGTTGATGGAGACTAGTGTAAATAGTCAGCTAGCTCCAGGCTCTGGGTGGGCGGGCGCACCATTTTATGGCAGTAATCTATGGCAAAAATGAGCTGCTGGAAGTACCACCGCGCATCAGGCTCGGGAAGCCCCCCCGACCTGGCAACTAGCTGATACAGGTTGCCCCCTGCTGCGTACTCCATGGCAATGGCCAGGTGGTTGTTGGTCAAGAACACCTGCACCAGCCATGCACACAGTGACCAGACTGCCTTGAGAGACTGCCCAGCAATCCCCAGACAAATGACCGCTTGTGCTCAGCCCCTTGTGCATGCCACTCACAGACCTGCATCAGCCATGATCTTGCTGCCCCAAAAGGCTGCCCAGCAGTGCACAGGACTCTGCTGCGCTGCCATGCACAAGGGGCCAAGCACAAGCAGAACGTTGCTCATGCACACATGGCATGTGTAGGTGGTGTGCACCTCTTTGAGCTGTACAATGTGCGGGTGTATGAGCCTCTTATGATTGAGGATTTCTCGCTCCACATATTTCGAAACCTGTGTGAACATGATCAGTCAAGACTAGAACAAATTGGTGCCTCCAGGGTGGTCCATGAGGCCCCCCTGAGTTTTGGCTCACACACAGCAGGATGCTGATAATGATATTGCTCCTGCAACAGGGCACCGTACAGCACTATTTCGGCTACGAAAGATGTTAATTCGCGATCTCGTGCAAGATGAGCGGCCTCACCTCCTGACTTCTTTCAATAAATTTAATGGCCACCTGCTCGCCAGTGGTAAGGTCGACCGCTAATTGCACAAAACCAAAGGTCCCTTTGTCGAGATCCCTGATCTGCACATCGAAGAGCCCCAAGTGAAAGCTGCACCACTTTTGCGCGCAACCCTGACACATTTCTGCGAAGCTCCCTCCTGGCAGTTGGTCTGGGTGAGGGAGGTGCTGGGCCACATTGCCGTCAGGGATACTACATCTTTTCCTTTGGCGTTTTACTGCATAATTGGTGGTCAGGCAGACCCCACACCAGCGTTGGCTGGCAGTGTACGACAGTGGCCAAGCAAGGCAGGATCAGCACACCTTTTGATACTTTGGGTGGTCCTCAAGAGGCTCCAGCACAGATGGCGGCTCATGGTCAGTATTCATACGCTGCATGTGCGGCAGGGTGCCGGCCATAGCCATGTGCTTCTAAGGAAAGCCAGCTTGGCGTTGTTCAGTCCCCACCTTCACGCTGAGGCCTGCACCGCTCGTCACCTCATCCCTGCGGACTGTGCTCTACCAACCGGGCATCATAAGTTTTCAGGCATGTCACACACCGGCGCAAGGAGGGTCAGCAGCAAGACGTAAGTGCTGGATGATCCCCTGCAGTTTGCAGGAGCCAAATTTGGCAACGAGCTGGGCTCTCGACTAGGGCGCTTCGAGCAGAGTTTACTGCTGCTGTGCGCGGCTCATAATCTTCCCGGTGCCTTCTTGCGGCTTGTTATTACAGCATCCATGCTCTGTGCGACTAAAGGGGCGTTGGGCTGAGGGCGCGCGCGTGGCTGTGCAACAGGATGGGGATTTTCTCAAGACACAAGGACAAGAAGGCCAGGCAATACAGGAGTGAAAATGCCCAGGATGACCCGGATCCAGAGTACAACAAGAGGAAGGACCCATACCTGGTCATCGGAGATGCTCCTCCCAGGCCTATGTTTGCTGGGAAGGGGCTCGAGTCCAACACAGAATACCAATTCACGCGAGAGTCACAAGACAAGGCCTCAGGTCAGCCGTAACCCCATCACGCACCATTCCGAAAGCAAAGGAGGAAACCCGCTTGCACGGAAGCTACATCCGGTACATTCATGCTCAGCCTAATATGCAGCATAGTACACCTCAAATGAGGGTGTAATGGCGCCCGATGGCTTTCTTGTTCCCTTGTATGGCTTTCTAAGGCCCTCTATGGTAGTCCCGGAACCTAAAGCGTGAGCCAGCCCGGGTCTCGCACCCATACAAGTCAGCATGCTGATCAAAGTCTTGGAGCCAGCAGTATTGTGCTGGGCATGCAGACGCTGCGCCCAAGGAAAATGGGAAAAAGCCGTTCACAGAGCAGAAGGACCCTGTCACGCCATCGCAAGACGGTGGAAAAGCTGCTCAGCAGAATGGGCAGGTAGCAGATGAGAAGCCCAAAGATGCTACTGCAAAACCGGCAGTGGCAGCCTCCAAAAAGGGTATGGCTCAACCCCCTCAACTTTGTACCTCCCTTATACCTCTTTGCACATCTGCTGCCTGGCGCTATCTGTGAAAGTACTTGCAAGGAAGCTGCTCTGCAGGTCCAAGCTCAATGCAACCACTTGCCTCAGATTGCCTGCGCCCCAGACCCTACCCCTCAAGGAAAATTTCAGGCAGTGTGAGGGGTATGCTTGCTCTTTCTGGGCTGCTATGACTGTACTCACAGGGCAGCTGCTGTGCAGGTCCCGGCCCAGTGCAGCCCATCATTCCAGACCGCCTCGGGACAGTGATCCACGTGGCAAAGATCTTCCAGGCGCTGCTGCTGGTGTATGTGCTGTTCCTGGCGCTGTTTGTGAAGTGGCTCAAGCCCACCTTCTCAAACCTGTCCACCTCCATTCTGCTGGGAGCTGTCATTGGCGTCCTCTACAGCCTGGTGCATGCCTATAACAGGAGCCAGAGAAAGTCACTTAGAAACCTGGTGAGCTCTCCTGCCTGCACCCTTGCCCTTAATCCATCTCTGTGTTGAAGAGCTGCAAAAGAGTCCTTTGATCTGCCTTCACATGTGGGAGCACAGACGCCTTGCCAGTCTTTCCTTCTACACCACAGCTCATCACCATTCTGTGACCACAATATGGTGCAACAATGGTAACATGAGACCCAGCAGCACATAAATGAGCTGGTTTGACCACCTCATTTGCAGGCTGGGTTGGATTTACCATCCAGCTCATTGAGCCTGGAGCTAGGCTGAGCTTGTAGTACTCGCTTGCTGCTTAGATAAAACAAGCTCCTCTGTAGCCTTGAAGGACAGAGTGTCCGCAAGATGTTTTCATCTGCGTGCAGCTGAGGCTGGTGCCTGGGCGGAAGGGGCTGCGCATGGCGCTGGGGGACGTTCCCTCCTGGGTCGCCTTCCAGGACAAGGAGAAGGTGGAGGTGAGGCAGTCACTCACTGTATCCTGTCACATACAATGACTGACTTGGCTGTCTGACAGTGTCGCTGTGTGGTTGGAAGCTACAGCATGTGCAGTAAAAGCAAAGGTGAGGCATTGGCTCATAAAGACCCCCTGTTTGGAGCTTCTGAAGTGCTTGGAGCTGCTGCCTCACCGTTGCTGACCCCACACATGCTGCAGCTCCACATGAGTGCCAAGGTGCTTGCTGTGCGGGGCACATGGGGTTGCAATCTCTCAATGCATGCCTGATTGCTGCCGCAGTGGCTGAACCGGATGCTGCAAGGGATGTGGCCCTACTACGACAAGGCCATAGGCGCGGCCATCAAGGAGGCTGTGGAGCCCATGATGGAGCAGTACAAGCCCCCGGGGCTGATCAAGAAGATCTACTTCAGCAAGCTCACCTTCGGAGACGCGCCGATCCGCATCGACAACGTCTGGGTGGAGGATGAGGGAGAGAATCATGTGCTCATGGAGGTAAGATTCCTGCCTTTTATCGGCATCTCGACAGGGGCTGCGCTGTGGCAGACCCAGGGCAGCTGATGCATCACCTTGAAGCTAGCTGCTCACTGTCAGGGTGCTGGATTGCAATGTGCGCGATGTGTAATGTATCCAATTTTGTATGCTATCTAGCTCTGCTGAATGTGTGCCAGATGCAAAATATGTGTACGAGACCATACTGGAGGCACCTAAGGCAGGCTGAGCATCTCTCGCAGACACTTGTCTGCATGTCTTCAGCAGTGTCAGGGTGTGCCGAGTACAAATGGCTTCATCCCAGCCAAGCAGTGGCTCAGGCTCACTTTGTGCTTCGCAGGTGGCGTTTCGGTGGGCAGGAGATGCCAACATCGCCATTGCCATCGAGCTGCCCGCGGGCGGCGAGCACACGCGCATGGTGCCCAAGGTCACGGACCTGCAGGTCGCGGGCGTGGCCCGAGTCATCCTCGACCCGCTCGTGCCGGTCATCCCCGGATTTGGCGCTGCTATCATTGCGCTCAGGTAGCGCCCCGCTCCTTGACTCACACTGCGCAGCATCCCCTGCTTTGGCACCCTCCGCTGCCACCAACCAAGAATTCACCAGCTACGCGCTGATGCTGCCCCACCCTGTCATTGCCCATTGTTGTACGCTGCAGCTGGTGCAGGCCGTGTTGCTGACTGCAGCAGCACAGCTGTCCTGTGTCTCAGCTGCCAGGGTTCGACTACGGCATATGACAGAGTGCTGCAGTTCTGTTAGGAGCACTGGATCACATATTGACATGCTGCTGCCGGTATGCTGACTTCTGGATGCTGAAAAGGTGCATGCAATGCAGGAAGCCGCCGCTGATGCACTTCCGCCTGGACTTTGGGAAGGCCTTCGGCGGCAGCTTCACAGCGAAGGGAGTGCGCCTGTGGCTGGACCCCTTCATCAGGGAGACCCTCACTGAGATGGTGGTGTGGCCCAACCGCATTGTCGTGCCCATCCTGCCCGAGGAGCAGGCCGGGCCTCTGGACCACCTGTACCTCAGGTCCGCCCTTCTACTATACCCTGGCTAACCCGCAATGTTGGCTCAATTTTGATGTGTTGCATGCCCCACAGTGACTCGGTCTTCCTGCATCCACTGATTTGGAGAACCTGCCTCTGCTGGCTGACAGGCTAGCACCATGTCACAAGGGTGTCACCATTTCTTCAAAGGACGTATTTAAGTGCATGAGACACCTGCCGGGCGCATCATGAGAACCTCTATTCTCTTGGTGCAGCTATGTTGCTGCAGAAGCGCTTACCTTGCACGGACACCTCACTCTGTGAAGCTTGCCCCATCCGCTGTACTCTTGCTGTGCAGGCATGTGGGGTTGCTTATTGTGCACGTTATGGAGGGGAGAGACCTGAAGAAGATGGACATGATTGGCAAGGCGGATCCCTTCCTAGAGATGTACACTCAGCCCACGGCCGTGGAGAAGACGGTGCGTTGCATTTTGACAGTTTTCAAGCCAATGGACTGATGTTTGAAGTGTCCCCTTCAGCAAGCACTCACCCTTTGCAGAGCATGTGCACCTGCATGTGGTGTCTGTGGCCAGCTACAGAGAATTGTGCATGGGGCATGGTGGGAGCCTGAGCCCTTCTGTGCACTGCGCGGGATGCACCCACTCTGATGTGTCTTCAGCAATCAGACTGCACAGGCGCCGTTGTCGGGCAATGCCTCCCCCAGTGGGTGCGTCACTGAGTGAGTGACATAAGATGTGTGACGCTCCCTGCAGGAGCGCTGTAAGAAGACGCTGACTCCAAATTGGGACGAGGACAAGTGGCTGCTGGTCCAAGAGCCCAAGACGCAGGCCATGCGCCTGCAGTGCTTCGACCACGACGCCCTGAACGTCAAGGTGTGCAACACCCCCAGTCCCTAGAATTACCACACCACCACACAGCTTTTATGTTTGGCCAGCCCGGAAGAAACAGCTGTCCTGCCACTTGACCTGTGGCACCTCAGAATACTTTTCTGTGATATCCTGTCAGATAGAGCCTTGATGGCCATCCTCCTGGTCATATTCCTGCACTGAGGAGCTCTAAGGGTCCTGACAATGTCATGTAGCGGCCAAATATAACTTACCATGGCTGTGCCTTCTGCTGCAGGAGGTGGTGTCCCACCTCAACCCGCTCAAGGGCATCAAGGACACCTTCGGCGCAAAGACCTTCATGGGCCGAGCGATGGTTCCCATCCGGCCCTTTGCGGACCGCCCCGGCGAGCCCGTCACGGAGTGGTATGACCTGGGCAAGGGAGAGTGGTCCAACGATGATGGCACGGTATGCTTACTGCCACCTCAATCCTCAAAGGCATGTGTTGCTGAGCTTTGAGGATGGCACACTGAACATGCTTAGGCAAGCAGAAACATCTCAGGCTCTGTGCTGCCTTGCCATTATGATTTGATGCGACAAGACCCCCTACTGCTTCCGAGAGTGCTGCTATACCACACCACGTGGCGCAAACCCAGTCTCCATTTGCACGACAACCTGTGGAACTGTGTGCTGCAGCCCACACTTTTGCAGGACACTCAACATGGTATGAAGCACCCATTACCTTTTCCATGGCTGCAGGGCAAGGGAGAGGGGCAGGTGCAGCTGCGCATCACATACTTCCCCTTTGAGCTGCTGTATTCCAAGCCGCGGGACGCCTCCCTGGTGGGTTGCCCTTAAGGCTATGCAAGCTGAGATGAACTGCATGCAGCCATGCCCCTTTCTTATGAACCATTTGAGAATACCCGGTCAAGGAAGCGTTAGACCCGCCTGCAGCTGATCTTATCGGGCTGAGCAACCCCACTGAAAAATGTCAAAATTGCTCATTTCTGAGCAGCTGAGAGGTGGATCATATATCATGCAATCTCATATCATAGGGGATGTTCTCTTTGCCCACCTCAACAGAATCTCTTGGTGCAGGGAGCAGTGCTGGTGACAGTCAAGAAGGCGACAGACCTGCCCGCAGCTGACGGCAATGGGCTCTCAGACCCCTATGTTCGCATGATGCTGGACGAGAAGAAGAAGAAGACCCACACCCAGAAGCGCACCCTAAGCCCCACCTGGAACGAGAAGCACGAGTGGCTGCATGTACGTCCTGACCACCCTGCAACCGCCTCCATCTGTGACCCCTCAGCACATATCTCTCACCTCAACATAGAATGTCAGGTCCTTGCCGTGGCAGGGGTTGACCATGGCAGACCCTGACGGAGCAGGGCCCCAGCATGCACATGCCGTCACATGCATGTGTGTGCATCAACATGTGTTGGCCTCCCATCTGTGTGTCTCGGGTCAGCAGAGAAGCACTGCACCTGCTTGCATGCTATACCACAGGCCGATGCGTATGATGGATCTGCAGAAGGAGATGCAACTGGATGTGGGTGGACTTTTGAATGAAAACTGCCTGTCTGAACAGCCGAGAGGTGATATCTAATATTGCAGTAAAAGTGACTGACTGTGCAGGTGCCGGTGGTTGAGCTGCTGGAGGTGACGGTGTGGGATGCGGATGAGTTCACCAACGACAAGTGCCTGGGCGTGGTAGAGATCGACATCGCAGAGGATGTGGCCAAGGTGCCCGGTGGCCGCATCTACAAGACCTGGTACCTGCAGGTACAGAACTCATTAGCAACCTGCCTGCATGTACATTGGCACAACACTCTGACCCGTCATCTTTACATGGTGTTTATCAGCACCCTGAGGGGCTTCCTGGCAGGCATCTGGAATACCCAGCCATGCATGCGCAAGTCGCCGGAGAATTTCAAAGTGCCATCTTATGTGTGCCCTATGTGACTGCAGGATGTGCCCAAGGACCAGAAGACAAAGCATGTGCCAAACGCCAACATCACTCTCCAGATCCAGTGGGTGCCATTTGACTTCACCTTCTGAAGTGCCAAGTATAGCACCACAGATCGTCACACACTCCCTACCATTCAGAGACGCAATTGAGCTGCAGCAGACAATAGAATGCCACACAGCCAGAGGCATATGCACGCTATCACGCTCTAGCAAGTCAGCAGTCTCCTCTCAAGAGATCTCATTTTATTGTGATCTCATTTAGTAGCCTTGACACATTGACAGCTGACACTTTGCCCTGTCAGCTGCCGCCTCTCCGCGCATATTAGCACTGACATGAGTTTTGACGAGATGCAAGGCACATGGGTGCTGAGAGCAGTTGCACTGCTCTTGCTGGGCAGAGGTGTGCGTGCACAGGTGCACTCAAGAGAATAATGTTTTGGTCAGCAACTGTCATGCCCACAGCCATCTGCAGTGATGTGAAGCTGAGGGCCTTCAGATGCTTGGAATGATCCGAGCTTTAGAGCTACACAGCGAGCGTGACAAAGCAGGCAAAAGGCCTGGGGTCATCACATTGACACAAAGGGGAGGGCACGCAAGCAGACTAGTGTGATGAGCGAGAATGACCACCATGCAGTTGACTGCAGCGGGGAAGGCTCACATGTGTCCTGCATTCCTTAGACCAAGATGGAGTATCATGCACTTCAGGTGAATGGGTGTCTTGATCCCCGTGAGTGTCGCTCAGGATGCATATGCCAAAATTTGTGCTGCCCTCATTTCTGTCGGGATTGTATTGTTGTCAGTAGGTTTCTAGCCAGTTGTCTTCCTGTAAATTACAACCAAGACCTGCCAGCATACTCACCTGCTTCGGATCTAGATAGAGCAGCCAAAATTTTAGCCATGGCGGTGCTGCGCCGTGTGTACACTCTCACCAATCTTAGCGCAGTCTTCTTCAACCACAAGCGTACACTGGTGCCAGCAATTGCTACAGCTCAATCGTCCAGGAGGTACTGCTCGTTGAAGCAGGGCATCATGCATTCAATCTCAGAACCTGCAGCTGCCCTTGCGCACTCGTTAGGCAGCCCTTTGTTGGGCCAAGATGTCATAGATAGCAGCCCGATACATAACCCACATGCTTGCCCATGTGCCTTCACCATCTTGCAACCCCTTCCCAGGCTGCAAGAGAGGCATAGCCAGCTGTGAGCTCACTCATACTGGATGGGTCCATTCAGCGATCCAGAGGCAAATTGCCGAACAATGGGCACATCGCATGTGTCAAATTCCTCGACGCTGCCCTCCCAGACCACCGCACCCTGTGCAAGCAAGAGCATGCTATTCTCACTAAATCATACACAGCTGCACGGGGGGTGACAGTATCAAATTGACCACTCTCTCCTGCAGCGCCCAGTGGGCAGTGTCAGGCATTCTAGGGTATACACTCATGTCACCAATTGCTGTTGCATAAGTTGGCTCTCCACATGGGCTCAGAAAGGATGTTGCAAATGCAGGCGGAGGTAGGAGGTGTGCTGAATACCGGGTTCTTGGCTCACCTCGTGCAAGAATATGAGCCGGTCTACTGCTCGCCGGATGGTGGAGTGCTGATGCGTCACGACAATGTAGGATGTGATGCCGCTGCGCCGGCTGCTGCCGTTCATGCTCGGGTCGGGGCTGTCATGCATGGATCGCATGAGGTCCTCGACCACTGTAGATGCCACTGGATCCAGACCGGCAGTTGGCTCATCGTACATGATGACCTGGGCAGGCATGCAGTTGTCAGACGCATTGGAGAGACATATTCCGGAGTATCATGCATCAGTGTCGTGAAGACCTCAACCACTTTGAAGACCACGGGGTACAGGCCGGCTGCCAGCTTGTCATACATGATGTCTCAGGCTCGCGCTGCAGCTGTCAAATGCAGGAAGCCCACAGCCTTTTGAGGGGTATGAACTAACATGCTTTGCATGTGCTGCCAAGGCGGTTGAGCAGGAGTATGAGTGTTGCGGTTGTGCAGGGCAATGTGGCCCTTACATGATGTCCCAGACTTGAACGATCTCTGTCAGGGAGGTAAGCAAGTGATATAAGATGCTCACCTGCTCGTCATTCTCGTGCAGGTCATCTCTGACAATGGCCCGCGCAAGCGCAACTCTTTTCCGCATGCCCCCGCTGAGCTCTGAGGGCAACAGCTTTTCCACCCCGCTCAAGCCCACGGCTGCCAACGCCTCTGCTACTTTGACCTGCATGCAGCGATGCCTGATCTCAGCATACATGGTCATGTGTCTAAAGACAACCAGGAACAGCAATGCATCAGCAACCGGCATGCTGTCTGATCCACCCAGGCCATTCAGCCAGGAGGGACTCTGCCAAGGACAGTCAGTAGCAAAGCCTCAAGCACACTGTGTTGCTGGAGAGGCCCTGCAAGCGGGGGTATCCCGTACATGTAGAGCCATGAGTAGCCATGAATGAACACAGCCACGCTGTGCATGCACGTGGCTTCTGTGTGACGCTGACAGTGCATTGCAGGGAAGGTTCTGCTCACCGCAATGCGGGGCCCAGACATCTTTGTGTGCTCGTACAACTGGAACCCAACGTTCTCGCCAACGCTGAGGGAATCAAACAATGCGCCGTTCTGGAAGACCATCCCCAGCTTCAGCTGAGATGCAAGCTCCGGGTCATCTGCTAGGAGGCCATGTCTCGTCTGCCCCAAAATCTGTATCTCCCCCTGCAGAAGCAGCACTGCGTGCTTTAGCGTTGCATGCAGAGCTGCACCAGTCGCCTGCTACGATCAAATTCAATTGTCAGGACAGGCAGATAAACAGGTTTGCATGCTCTGGGTACTTTAATGCTTGCCGAGACCAAGTCGTTCACGTGAAGCCCCTGACAGGGCATGCGTCACATGTATGACAGGAGGTCCACAAGCTAGAAGTAGCCAAGCCACATTGCAGTCAGCACATGCTCTGCTAGAGGAAGAGAAGGGTGTTGCTACCTTGTCAGGCGCTAAGAGTCCTGCCATGAGCCTCAAGGTGGTGCTCTTCCCAGTACCAGACCCTCCAATGATGCCCACAGCTTCGCCTCGTCTGATGGTGATGTTAACGCCGTTCAGAATCTTCTTGCTGCCAAAGGCCTTGTGCACATCCTTGAGCTCTATCAGGATCTCGTCCTGCTGCCGCTGATGCACAGGCAGTGGAGCAGCAGAACTGCCAAACTTTGGTCTGGGAATCGTGCTCACATCACCTGAGGCCGTGATAGCCTGCAGCCAAGACGACTCAGTCATCCTTTTTGAGCAGGGGTTGCTGAATGTGAGAGAGTATTCTGAGGACACTGCTTGTGAGGCTTTCCCACCACTGCTGTCTCGGGGGCTCACCTTCTTGGCCTCAAGGCGCGTGGACAGCCGAAGATGCCGCCGCTTGACAAACTGTGCTGTTGTGGAGGCATGCTGTAGCGGTCTTCCTGAGCAATAGATGCTGCTTTGCCGACTTGTCAAGGACTGGCTGGTGGAGCACGTCTCCTGGCAGCTGAGGTCAGAGTTGCTCAGTGACGTGCATCCTGGCCGCATAACGGCACAGAACGCTTTAAAATCAGCTGTGATGCAGCGGCTGCCTCAGGAGTCTGAGATGAGAGGCTTTCGTGCAAACAGCACCTCGCTCAATGAAGGGTCAAGGCAGCAATGCCAGCAGTCACTGTATGACTCTGCTTCGATATCTTTGTGACAGTGAGACGTACAACTGATGCAGCACAGTCCTACAGCATTCGCTGAGGGCTTGAAAGCTTAGCTGGAGCCAGCTTCCGATTTGTGGGGGGAAGCTTCCCTCCTCCTGACTCGGCGAATTGTGCCTGTCTTGAGATCCATTCCGGGACATATATCTGTTCCTGACACTACAAGTTCTTTGGCAGAATATGAACGTGTTGGGGTATCCGGGCCTCACCCCTAGGCCCTGTATGCAGAAACCATAGGGAGGTATAACACCCTGTAGGTTGGCCAGCTGATGTCATGTGTGTTTTTAGTTATTGACGCGCAACAGCCCTGAAGATGGAGCATCTACAAGGAAGTATGATTTGGGCGTAAGACACGCGCAGGTGAATGGTGAGAGGAATGACCACAGTGCGTCATGATAGCCTGTCAAGAGCTATCTGATGTCCGTCACGAGGCGGCTCAGGCAGTCGCAGACCGGCCCTGGCGTTCATGGAAGCAGCATCAGTGGCTTCAAGACCTCGTCTTGGGCCAGCTCCCGCCGCACTGCCAGCAACAGCAGGGGCTGCTTCAGAGCCCCCTCGGGCCTCACAGACTCAGAAGACTCCGACAACGGTGGCCATGAGAGCCCCAGATATTCTTTCATGGCCCCCAGCGGCTACACAGGTCAGGGACCGTGCTTCTGCCATAAGCAGGCCCTCGAATATAATCGTCATCTTACTTTGCAGTTTGATGTACCTACTGGTGTTATGCAGACTCCAGCAGCGATGAAGAAGAGGTCACGAGCAGGCCTCTGGCGGCCATCAAGCCGCTGCGAGCCCTGACGCCGCCGCAGAGGGCAGCTGCTGACAGGAGTGCGCTTGCCCGCCAGCAATTGCTGGTACAGCACTCTCCGGCATATTGCCCGTCACTTCTGAGTGTGCTGTGGCTGCACGGCGCTAATGACCATATCTCTTTACATGGTTCCCAGAGTACAACGATGCTGGGCCTCACAAAAATTGCTGCAATACATGCACACTCCTTACACAAAGGAGCAACAGTAAGGGCAAGGCCAATAGTAGGGGTGCCTCACTGCGGGCGCCTCCCACTTTGTAGGCTTTGGTGCTGTGAAGCCCGCTGTATAACCAAGATAAGAAAGTACGCAGGGGGATGAAGACTTGGGAAGCTGCGATTGCTCGACACTCATGCAGAGTGATGAGTTTGACATGACAATGCCTGCAGGAGGCAACCCAGCGCACCATCGGCCAGTTCGATGCAGCAGTGCTGGAGATTGACGCAGAGGAGGCGCAGGAGCTGGCGCGCGTCTGCAGTGCCATGCAGCGCCTACGGGTAAGAACCCCTTACAGATGCTGTAACATGCCCTACTTTCTCAGGCTACGTTGCCTTCAAGTGAGCCACTCCCTGGGCTGCATGTGATGTAAGGCCTTATCAGGTATCTCCTCAAAGCTGGAGCAAGACAGCATGGCTGCAAATTTCTTTCAAGGTGCATACCACATCTGTGTTCTGACAGATGTGCAAAGGAGTGTGACAGCCAGAAATTGCGCTAGAATTCTGAGAAGCAGCCCAAGCTGGCAGTGCACACACAAAAGGACTGTCTTGATTGTCCTCTTCCTGCATGGCTCTCAGTCCCTTCGCATCCTTTCAGGGTCCTGTTTCAAGATGTCTGGGTAGTACTCTAGCCCACACTACGCAGACTTCACCAAAAAGGTTTCTCGAAGGTGCAGGGGAGGGTGACCATGCAGGCTGAGGCAGATAAATGCTGAGAGGGCGTAAGCAAAGCAGGGACAGCATTACATTGTACGTCCAGGACCTTGGACAGTGTGAGCAGCGAAAGGCTGTCTTGCAGGCCGAGGACGCGGACAGGGCGGCCGAGAGGGCGCAGGCGGCGCAGGGGCAGCGCGCGGAGGCGCTGAGCCGGCTGCAGGATGTGCACCGGCAGAAGGCGCGCCACCTCAAGGACAGCGTGGAGGCCGTGCAGCAGGTAGGCAGCTGCCCATCATCTGCCCAGCCCTTGCCCAATGCTGATTTTCACAGTGCAATGTGCAGTGCTCACTTGCAACTGCAGGGAGCCCAGCTCAGTCACGCATGCTGCCACACTGCTTTGCTGAGCAAGGCAAATGCACCTGTGAGCTGTCAAGTCTGGACATCAGACCACACGCTGCGCATGTCTGTCTGGCTGCGCCTGCCCAACATTAGATACCTCATGCGACAGCCTCCTGACCTGGCGGTTAGCATGGCTGGGAAGCTGTGGAGCCGCATGATCTGCCTTCACCAAATGTCTTGCCTTGCAGGTGGCGGCTGAGAAGGCGGCCAAGCAGGCAGCAGCTGAGCAGGCTGCTCAGGAGGCTGCAGAGAAGCAGAAACGAGATGCTGAGCAGGCACGTCAGCGGGTGAGCCTGCCAGCATCTGATCCTGCAATCAAATCCCTGTCACTGAGGCTGACCTGCACCTTATGCTTGTTGTTTTCCTTGTAAAAAATTCTTCTTCTTTATGAGAAATGGCAGCGTACACTAGGGCTTTTTAAGCCCTGCATGTCTGAACATGAGCTACGCCTCTGGACAGATCAAGCTTGTCTTGCTCCTTTGTATGACTGAGCTGGTCCTCTTTTTACTCTCAGGAAGAGGAGCAGAGAGAAAAAGATGAGGCAAGGAAGCGAGAGGAGGCTGCGGCAGCTGAGCGGGCCGCCGCAGAGCGTGCACAGCAGGAGGAGCAGCAGCGGCAGGCCACCTCTCAGGCATGCCCCTCCCGTCGCTAATTGGAGACCCTGCACATTAAGGCCTGCCTGTGGCTGTGCCCTGGCCTGGCATAGCTGTCATCACAGGCCCAAGTTGCCGGTGCTTTATGGCCCATGCAATCAGCTCCGGCACTGAGGTATTGCGTGTAGCAGATCGTCTTGTAATCGTTCTGTGACTGAAATGGGGGGACTGCCAGGTGGCTTTGTTGGGACTGCAGTCATACGTGGTGGTCATCAGTTGATGCTTCCCACGTACTTTCTGGTATGAATTAAAAGATGGATGTCTGATACACAGGCGCCAAAGGAGGCAAAGGGCGGCAGATCTGCTCTCCGGATAGCCCCTGGCGCTGCAGAAGACGAGAAGACAGCTCACGAAGCTGTTCAGGCGGCAGAGGTAGGCCTTTCAGTAGGACCGCTCCTTAAACATCTCCCCATGCTGACACAGACCTCATCTAATACCCTCAAGGGGCCCTCCTCTGATTATGATGGGTCGTGCGCATCCAGTGGCCCGCGAGCCTCCCTTTGGCAAAACGCAGACATGCGGGCTGGAGCCAATAAGTTGCATCATGCAGTAAGATCAGTTGGCATGAGAAAGAGGTGTGTGCAGGCTGAAGCAAAGGGGCTGAAGGAGGATGAGAGCCAGCGCAAGGAGCGCCGCAGAGTAGACAAGTTTATCACCCTGCAAGTGCAGCAGATCTCTGCCACCCAGCAGCAGGCGCGCCACCTCTTGTAGCTTTTCAAGCTGCCTTCTTTGTGTGGGTCTAAAGCTGCTCTACATTTTCAGCAGCACACAAAAGCTTGCCTATCTTACATTGTCATGACATCGGCGGCTGCAGAGCAAGATCACGTAGCCCCTCTCAATGCTGCACCGAGCTTGCTGCATGTTCTGCTGTGGAGATCAATTCCTCAGAGGATTGTCATTGCTCCGCAAAGGCAGCTGAACCTGTGCGCTGCATGCAGGTGCGGGCCAAGGCGCAGGCGCTGAACCAGTTTCTGCGCAGCATGCAAGGGCCCGGGCGCGCCTACACGCTGCTGCAGCTGGCGCGGCGCATGCTCAGTTACTGCGAGGCCCAGGTGGCGCTGAGTCACCCCTCCGCCTTCCCCCTGGCTGAGGTGGCGGCGTCTGTGCTGGCCAGCCACCCGGACTATGCGCCCATCCTCCTGGGCAAGCTGTACGAGGTGAGCAGCTTTGGACCAGATGGGTGCACGCTTACTGCAGGTTGTTGGAGAGGCCTTGCGGGAACATCCCTAGCTATCACGGCCAGGATGTTGCTGTTACATGACATCTAGGCTTCAAGACTCTGCAGGTCTGCTGGAGAATGTGTGTACGGTCGGGCACTGTGTAATGGGGCTGGTGCTACAGAGCTGTCAATCTCCAATGAATCTGCTATCTGCCATGCAAAGGCCACAATTTGTATGCACACGAACACGGCATAGTGCTCTTGAGGGACAGCCTCTCTGGCATGGCACACATGGTATAGTTGCTATAGTGTGACTGCAGGTCTGTGTGCTAGCTGTGCCCAAGGTACACATCCTGTACAAGGGCAGGGATCAGGACGAGCATCTGCGGCTGATGGGCTATCAGCAGGTGGAGCAGCCAGGCGATGCCAATACAGGCGCGGCAGAGCTGGGCTGGGAGACCACGGACGCCTACATGAGCCGCATGCAGGGCTACATGATGTTTTATGGCGCCCTGAGCCAGAGCGAGCAGCCGGGGAATCCTGTGAACCTCACGCATGCCTGGCAGTTTGCTGCAAGGTGAGCACAGAGACGCTCCCAGCCAATTTAACCGTCACAGAGTGCTGCACACCCAGTATGGAGGGGTATTCAGAGAGTCTGACAGAGGGACGGCACACCCCGGCATGTGTGCTCTGTGAAATGCTGGACTTCCCAGGTCTGTTTGTGCTACGAGAGATGCAGCTTAACGCTCATGCATCCACGCACCTGGCAACAACACACCTTGTCTCCACTGATCGGTGGAATCTTTCGTGAGGGCACTGGAAGAGGGCGCTGAAGCAGTTGCGTTGCGCAGGCTGCTAAACCACCTCCCTGCAACACGGACGACAGGCACAGCGCTGGAGGCCTTCCTGAAGGCAGCCGGCTTCCAGATGAGCCGCGTGTACAGGCGCCAGTTCAGGAAGCTGCTAGCGCACATTGACACGGTGTTTCTGCCGGAGCTGGAGAAGCAGGGCGACCCGGAGGCCCGCCCGGTGTATTCCCGACTCAGAACATACATAAATGACGGCGAGTTTCAAAAGGAGCCTGAGCTTAGGCGCATGCCCGTCAGTGATGAGTCTACCGCAGACCTTGCTTATCAGGAACATGACCGTTGGTGATTGCTGTAGAGCATATCAGAGGTAGAGCAGACCATATCACATCTCTACCAGCCACATCAGGCTGATCAGACAGTAGTCCTCAATAGACATGGGCTTTTTGGCAAGTCTACAAGGAAAACATATTGCCGCATGGGCTACAGGCCGACTAACGGTCTTTGAGCATCAAGCAGGACACATTGTCGCATGCATTGTGACTCACAGAGATCAGATTTACATTGAAAGACGGTGACACCGTGAGGTCTATCAAGCAAACACACTTATGTTGGCTGATGTACACGCCTCAGTTCACAAACCACCATGGCCATAGCTAGCACTGCTCTGCAGCTAGCAGTGCTCCGCAATGCCGTCTCATTTGTGATTGTACCCATAATCTGCCCTTGACTTCTCACGTGATAGTTTACCAAGGGAAGGTAGACAGCTGCACCTTCTTATTCCCGACTCTATGCACATGATTGCTCTTCTTCCATCTTTTCAAGACCCCAGTATGAGAGAGGGAGGCTCCCACCGAAGCAAACATGTCATAATTTGTTCTTTCTGAGTCTGACAAGCACACAAGCACAATAGCAGAAAGGCAGCTGACTTCCTATATGCCTTGATTAGGGCATAGCGTCACAAAAGCTTGTTTGCTCCCTAGCATGCCACAAGTCATTGCACCAAAGGTCTGGTGCTCCACATAGAGTCCTTTCCAAGATTTGCCTTCCTTGTACTCAATGACGCCGCCAATCTCATGAGGTGCGACAAACTCAACACCTTTCGGAGGCATAGCGATATCCAGAAATTGAAAAGCCTCAGACTCATCAATAGAGAGGTGTACTTCTGCACCCCTCAGCTTGCATGACTTGCTTTGCACGGTACACTTTAGCAAAACTGCTATTCCTTGGGAGAATGCTGCTTCTTTGGAGCCATCATCCCGTAGAAAGGGAATGAGATCTTGCTGCACCAGCTCAAAGTGACAGTCATGGGATGGCCACAGCCAACTGCCGCCAGGCCGTGTCATGTCAAAGGAGGCTAGGTCTATGCGAATGTCGTCTTCCTCACACCGGCCCTCATCATCCATATCCAAACCACAGCAGTCCCTCATGTCCAGATCCATGTATGGATTAAGGCGCAATCCCTGCAAGCATGTCATCCAAACCTGGACTCTCTTTTGGCGCGGTCTGCATGATAAATCAGCATATGGCAAGGGATGGGCGCACCTCTGTTCCATTGTTGAGCTCTACCATCCTCTCGTAAGACTCCTGAAAGCGTCGCAATCCTTCCTGGTAAGCCTGCAGCAGAGGGTGCAAGGTAACACATTGGGCACACCAATCAAGGAGAGCTGCATCATCCGTCAAATTGGCTTAGTGGACAAAAGCAAGCACCTCGGAACCATAGTGCCCAGCATGGGAGCGAGACCACCCCATTTTGGGCAGATCTTCCTCAAGGTAGTGATCATAAGCGTTCTTCATTTTCTCGGAATATCCCGACGCATTCACTTTCAAGGTTATGGAGACGGTCTCCTGCAAGCATTTGGATGAGCTTACAGGGATGTTATAGCTGGTCATGACTTATCAAGGCCTTCCGTCTCATCCACAGTTGCCGACCATCATCAGTTAGCTGCTTGCATTGCACTTCCAGCAATATCCCCTTATTTTTTCCGTTGTTGGAGGGCACAAGCCTGCTGTGCCAGTGCTGTGCATCAACTCAAGCATAGCCTGCTGAGCCTCCTACCTCTCCTCCATGCTCGCGGGATTCCACATGATGTGACTCTGTCTGTGAAGCTTCCATGATGGGATGTCTCCTGTACAAGTCGTGCACCCGAGTGAGTGATAGAGAACGGCACCATCAAGTGATGAAGCAGTGTACATGGGAACTTTGAAACGTGGTGGCTTGATCAAAGGCAAGTTGTTGCAAAGCTGGCAGCTCATGTGGGTGGACATGCGCCAAAGCCTGCAACTACAGGTCAAATCGCATACTGCAGAGGCAGCAGATCGACTAAAACCACAACTGTAGTGGTATACTTGGATGGCACATGTCATCTGACACGAAACTTGCCTTGAAATTTACAGCCAGAAGGATGCACGCCCCGGGAGGTCTCCACCGGCGGTTAGCAAGTCGGATTCACTTGTGCACTCCAGAGAACCCAATGGGTCAACTACAAGTTGCCAGATTCTTGCCAGATTGGATCTGGGCCTGAGGGCAACGCCACATCGGGCAGGTCGGCCGCCCTTTTCGCGTTGCTTGGGTGTGAGACGTCCCCTGTATGCCAGAGGGGCTCTCAGTGCATCTCTTCAGTCGGCGAAATCCAGGCCCTGGTGTGCGCATCGGATTGCTAAGGTGGATGTCATGTGGAAATCAGTAGCTGTCGACTTGATGATTGAATTCCGAGGATAGCGAAGATTCTGGGCAGATTTCGGGTTGCCAGTGCCTCTCTGGGCATCCTTGGGTCAGGTCTCCTCGGGTTTACATCTATGACTGCCCTTGATGAAAAGGTGATGCTCATTAGACAATCATGTGATATGCAAGCAATGCAGTCACTATGACTTGTGACTACAACCATGCACTTATCCTCATAGATGTGCCTCCAGCAGCTGAGCGTGCTTAGTCAACAACCCCCACGACAAGTCGCCTAGTGCGAGAACAGCTGTATGTGCCTTATAGTTTGCTCTGTCATTGACGGAGCTCAGGTGAATATGAGAGGTGTTTCGGAAGCCCTCAGGACTTTTAAGGGGATGTGCATAGCAGCTCTACCATGCACGACCGTCAGGCTTGGCAATCTAGAAAAACGTCTTCCAAGCGGGCAGATTAATGGCCGTGAAATTGTCATTACGTGGCTATGGGAGGAATTTCGGAAGACGTGCTTCAATGATTGCCCACATAGATCGCAGGGATGCATCAACATACATATTGAGGTTGCCTGTAAGATATTTGTCACTTAGGGATCGTGGCGGCCATTATGCAGCCCTCACTGTGTGACTCAAGTTAGGTCAAATCAGTGCAGGAATAGCATATATAGTATACTTCCGGCAGTGTGTAAGTGGATGGCTACCACGATGAAGATAGCCATATGACAATAAATTTTATCTACGTGCTCGCGAGCAATCCCATCGCCTATGAGTCTTGAGCCTGGCCCGTCCTTGACGCCGCAGTCGCATATTGGTGTCGCCAGGACATTGCTCATATACCTAGCGTATTGATCCTAGCTCTGCTGCTTCCCTATCGTCTATGGCATAGAGTCTTGCGGTTTGGATGAGCTAGATGCCATGAGCTCATCCTGAGGCAATATGCTGGAAGATCCCGAGAAACCTTGCAGCCCGCCTGCATTTGGGTGCTGCTCTGGAGCAGCCCCCGATGGAAAGTTACCACCTGCTTGTGCGGGCCCGTCCGACGAGTCGTCGCCATTTTGATGGGGCGGTGGGGAAGGAGTGGTTCGCTTAGAGTCTAGACGCCGAGACGAATTGCTCACCATTCGCTGTGCTAAAGTTTGCAGCCGGGCCTCCAATGTGGCAAGATCGGTGTACTCGGCCTGCACGCCATTTCGCACACGGGAATGATTCCCATTCAAACTGCGGGCGAGGCGACTGCAGCAGGCAAATGAAATCTATCCTCCTTCAAGGAAGTCCGTGAGCATACCTTTGTGTGGGATGTGCGGTATAGGGCCTCCTCCAGCCTCCGAACAAAGTCAGGGAGCTTAGCCCTGAATTGAGTATTGTCGCTATTGCGTGCCACGAGTGGTTTGTTAACCAAGAGCTTTGAAACTGCATATCCACAATCCATTGCTCAGCCCAGTCACAGAAAGAGAAAAGTAGGAGCACACAAGCAGGTCTCATCGCATTTGTGTACCACATTCAAGTAATGGCCTTTTATTCAAATAAACTCAGCTTGTGTCTGGCACGCTGTGTGCAACGCTGGCAAGGCAGGAAAGACTCACTACTTTGTATGATGTTTCTCCTGTCCAGCTTATCCTCTTCCGGATTCTGCCATCGCGGCCACGGTGTGTGATGAGATTGTTCCGCCTGTTGGGGGCTTATCTGCGGGCCAGCATTTTCGTGAGGGAGAGTCTGGGCGTTCTGAGCTGAGGTCTCCATCTGCTGTAATCTTGCCTTGAAGAGGAATGTAGGGCTTGCATCCGGCACGCTTGGACCACCTCATGTGCAGACTTGACAGCGTTCGGAGGACCTGCGGTCTCGGGTTTGCCAGATACGGACTGTCAGCAGCAGCATTGCCACGTGCCTAGCAAGGATTCTGGGCAGCCTGGGTCAGCCCGGAACATCTCAAAGCAGAGAGGTGCATCAGCGAGTAAGGAGAAGGCGAGGTGCGAACAGTTATCTGCAAAATCGCTGTATCTGTGCATCAGTGGTGACAATCCAGCTGGCCCAGTGGGATGATCGGGAAACGGCAGCGCTCTGCTAGTAGCTCAGACCTGGTGAGGACATCGCGTGAGAGCTTTATGGTGACTCGTAATCGCTCAATAGTACGTAATGGGGCTGCCTTCTTGAAAGACCTGTCCTTAAATTTTCTACATGCCATCGACAAGACCTTACCATTCAGGTATAGTGTATTAGTAGGTCCCATCGTAGTCCGGTGAAAGTGAGGTGTACATTTTCGATTTGACACTCTGCTTGAGCGCACTATGTTGTAGCAGCGAGCTATGGCAGCAGATTATAGAGTCTTGAGACCGGACTTGATGTTGCCAGAGTGGCAAACACATTGGGTTTGCAAAAGGCCACATTCAATCAAGTTGAACAACTGCAGAGATTTACACTGCCACAAAAATGCCCTTCAGGCCGGAAGTGTAGTGAGATGGACCTCTCTGCCAGAGATGTAGAGTTCCCCGTCAATCCAAGAATATGCCCGGCTAATCATGGCATTGATGCTCTGATGGTTGCAACAGGTTGCAGAAATGGCTGCACCATCACAGCACCCAAGACTGTCGGAGCAACAGTCCAAAGGATGGCTGGATGATATTTGGGACGCTGCAGTGGGCCTGGAGGAAGCTTTTGTCTGTGGCGGATCTGAAACATGCGCACAGCCCGTGCGGATTGTCTACACTGGCCGCGGTGCTCAGAACATGGTGAAGAGTCTGTCACACTAGCCTGAGATCATGATGAGTGCACTCCATGCCATAAGAGTTTGTTCTGATCTAAGCTGTGCCTAAAGTCTTTGGCAATGTGGCATGCTGATAACTTCAAGGATAACAAGTACTTTCCGCTCAGAGCAAGGTCCTGGAGCTTCCAAAACAAGGCGCGGATGAGGCTGCTTTGAATGACCTCATGGCGGCTTGTGTTATTGCCGACTATGCAGCGACCCCAAGTGGAAATCCTGCAGGTGTTGTGCAACCCTCTTCTTACTCTTATATGCCTCTCTGAGCACTTGAACCTTCATACCAGTGCACTTGTCAGCTCAATTCTATCTCTGCGGATGCCCCAGACCTAGCCATCAATGGTGTTAGCGACTTTGCCAGCAAATAGTGCAGACTTGAGCAATGTGTCCACAAAACATGCAAGTTTCTTTGTTGCTCTGCACAGATAGGCTGGTTGACCCCGACTATAGGAAAGCTTTCAGGCTGGACCCCGATGACTTTGGTCTCACCCTCAACCTTGCGGAGATGGAAATCTTGGGACGGATCAAGACCCACTTGGCCCCTAACGCCGAGCTGCGCGCTATGCACTACAAGCTCAATGTGTACGTGTCTCTTGCCCTGTTGGTGTATCCCAAATGCCTCACGCTCTGGCTCAGCCTGTGTACATGTCATGCACATAGTCAGTGCCATTGGGTTGCCAATCGATGATACCACCATCACAACATCCTTGACGACTTTGCAAGCACAAGCTTGCTCAACATAGATGGTAACATCTTACTTCTACGTGTGCAGATACAGACCTGGGAACTTTTCAAAACGCATGTTGATACTTTGCACAGCAAGTATATGGTGAGAGTTTATCTCACAGCAATATGCTCATGATCTCAGAAGCTTACATCAATGTCATGAGGAGTCACTCCATTGTCAATGCGCGCAAGAGTGTGTCTGATCTCTATGCATGCTGGGTGTATGGAGTCAAAGCTTTTGGCAGTTGTCACTGAGTCAACATACGCAGGTTGGTTCGCTTCTCATTGTCCTACCAAGCATCCATGAAGGAGGCCAATTGACGGTGAGGCATCGCGCAAGGGAACAGCCATTTAACTGGTCTATCCAAAACTTGCCAAATGAGCCCGTGGTGCAATGGGCTGCTTTCTACTCTGATTGCAAACATGAAGTACACGTAGTCAAGAGCGGTGTGCGCATCACCGCTGTCTACAGTCTCATAGCTATTCCAACATCTCCACCACACCTCAAGGTGAGAAGGACCGTTCCTCAACTCGTTCCGCCCGAAGCTACATCATCTCCGCATACATAAGGAAGAGCACCTTTGCGCTAAGATACAAGGCATTGTGTGCTGCTAAGGTTGTGTCAAAGTTGGAAGCCCGTTGACTTTCCTATCATTGTACGACACAAGTCTCCGCTTGCAGCTCACAAGGAGCCAGGGGTTTAGGATGTCAGGTAGGCATACCATCAGCACCAAACCGTTGCAATCTCACGACAAGGTGATAAGGCAGTCCCATCATTGACCATGCAGGCCATGTCTCAAAGCTCTTTGGCGTTATACAATCTCATGAAGCAAGCCTTGGGCGATCCTACATTCTTCAGCGGCGGAGGGAGTATGTGGTTTAAATGCCAGCACCTATACCCTCACGAGAAATCCTCGACTTTCTCGACCGATAACTGGTTGCAACTCAAGGGCGCTGACGCATGCCTTGTTGCCATAGCACACAGCCTTGGCCTCAAAGTGGAAGTCAAGCTGCGATCTGAGGTTGATGAACATTGGAAAGACGATTTGTATCACATAGAAGACATATCACAGGCCTCCACGACAAATGGTGAGCCTCAGCTTCCACATGCCCTTCTCTTGAAGTCTTCTTGCATCTTCTAACAATAGCCTATAGCCTAGGTCTGAGACCCATTGTGGTGGTTGCAGTAGAACGCATCACAATTCTGAAAGCATGTATTGGGCTTTGCGGTCAATCTTGAAACGACAAGAGTAGCTTACACCGTGTCCTCTGTAATCTTTGCTCAATGCCCAGTATTCAAGAGTGGTACCAAGGCATGTGCTCTCGAGTTGCAAGCAGATTGGTTGACATCACAAATTGCCTTGCATATTTCGCAGGGAAGGAGTCACTCGGTGTACCAAAAATGCCTATGTTTGCCTATGTACACTTAGCAATCCTTGTCACTGTGCCTCCACCGGAGCTGGCACCTTGGCAAGACGGCAACCTTCAATATGGTTATGCGTAGAGTGTTACAACGCGCACTAGGACATATACAGCATTCTGATTGATCTAGAAGAATGATCTAGAAGGGCGATATATGAAAAGGGGTACATCCAAAGTCAAGTGGGCATGCGCTCAATATGACCTACATGGTATATAATAGGTGACGCTGCTTTGCTTATACTACGTTGTGAAAATCAGATATGGGCTATGTAAAGGGTTTGCTCTCTCATACACCTTGATCATAGACGAATCACGTGTGCTAGATCTGATTTATTGCTCGTATGTACATGTTGTTCACAAGCTTTGCCAATAGATCTTGTAGGTATATGTGACGTGATGGTGGTGCCTCTGTGAGATTGTGTCCTACCCTGCTACTGTAGAATGTTCTGGAGTATTCTCACGTGTCTTGTATTGGCAACATGAGCATTACATCAGGCAGTAGGCCTTCCAAGAAGCTACTGCAGCCGGTTCTAAGCAGCTGGTATGCATTACTTAATGATTGAGTATAAAAGCAGAGCATTTGCCTGCTCAATGTAATGGATAAATGGCCTAAAGTGAAGCGAAGCCCTGGCTCTCCCATGAGTCCAGAGGCTGTCACTAGACCTGCTGTTCCCCACTGCTGCTGGGTAATGCATGCACTGCTATAGCACTCGCCACCTTCCCCTGCTACGCCACCGACCAGACTGACCAAAGAGCCAACCAGACCACCAGACAACCCCAACGCTGTCCCTGGGCCCACGCAGCGTAACACTCTCCTCTACACCCCTGCCTTGAGCACTCTGAAGCACCTGAGGTCAAAGAGAAGCCGAAAAACATTCGGTGGGATCTGCGATCGCGGGTGTCCCTCGCTCTCACACCACATATATATATATATCTCTTAGCATATGAAAGAGCTTTGGCTAGCTTGACATAGCTACAAGTACCTATTGCAGACACTATAAAGCCTCATGTTGCAAAGTTCTGATACCAGATGGAGCTGATTTTCACAATGACCCGGGCTGAATAGCAAGGATAGCTGTCGTCAATTGTAATCAGATCAGATCACATCTCTTCCAGCCACACCAGGCTGATCAGATGCTTGACCCTCAAAGGACGGGTTCATCTTATGCAAGCAGGCATTGATAAACTTGGCAATCCCAATCAAGTCCTCTTGCCACATGAATGCATAATCAGTGACTTTGAAGCTACCGTTGCACATGGGCTGTCAAAAACTCTAAAACGGTTTTGGCTTGCCTGCCTGCGGAGGCAAGTTCATGGCGATAGTGGCAGTGCAGCCCGACACGTGGTCTGACAGTTTGATGGCGGAATGTTGGGCAATAGGGCCAGACTTCGGGCAGCAATGTCACATGTCACATGTCACACAGTGTGGCACATGAATTTAAGTATCTTGGGCTCATGTTCCATGCCCAAGAAGGTGTGCAAGCAACCTTCCCGATCTTGAAGCAGAAGATGGTGGCTGCTTGGGCGCTGCTGAGGCGGCAGTATGGCAGGTTATCATGTGCTTCATCAGTTGGCCTACTGCTTAGGTTGTATGATGTCTGCGTGCCACCAACTGCATCTTATGGCTGTGAAGTCTGGGGTTGCTACACCTTTCCTGCAGCGTCTAGTGCCTTGCGTGCTTCTTTGGCTCAGCAGCACCTCCAAACTTTGAAGCACATCTTGGGTGTACGTTCAACGGTCAATACACACGTCTTATGGCAGGAAGTGCCAGTCAAACGCCTTGAAGTGGTGTGGTTGCAAAGAACGGTCAAGTTCTACAACAAGCTTGCTGCAGCCCCCAGTGGGAACTTATATCGACGCATCGCGGTTGCCTCCAGCCGGTCTGCAGTGTCACAGAATGTGCGCAATTGGGCCTGGTCATTCTGTAGGAGTTTACAGGCCGTTGGCTATACATTTCAGGTTCGGGCTGATGATTTGGACCCCATTGCTGAGTGCACATTCGACATCAAACTACAGGCCAAGTACGATGCAGTCTGGCAAGATCTCCCATTCAGCCCTAGGACATGCCCCTCTCAGGGTGCCAGCCTCTGTACATATGATGCATGGTTTGCACGGCCATCACACATCCATCCCAAAACAATATTCAGGCTACCACTGTCTGCTGGGTGTGTGCAAAGCTTGCTCAGGTTCAGGTTGGGCTGCCACAATCTTCCATGGGATCTTGGCCGTAGGCAAGGTGTCCCTAGGTTGCATAGAATATGCACTTTGTGTGCGGGTGAACACCTGGGTGATGAGCAACATGTTGTATTTGAATGCCCAGGGCTTCAAGCTATTCGTGACAGGCATGTAGGGCTGTTTGGAGAGCATGCAGCTACCATGATTCAGTTTATGTGGCAAGATGATATTCGTGGTGTTGCAATGTTTATCAACGATTGCTTGGGAGTATATTATGGCACTGTCCCTGACGGGGGTCAGGCATCTGATCAGCCCTAGGTGGCTGGAAAAGATGTAAAGTTTCTCTCTCTCTCTGTGCTACTAGCACAGCTAAAAATGTTCTGGCATTCCGTGGCCATAGCTTCCGCGAACTTCTTTCCAATATGAAACGACGGCGCTCTGCTTCTCCACAGGTGAAGCCATCGTGATACAGATAGGCTATAAGTGCTGCCTACCAGATGTCTGCACATCGCATGCTCGACTTTTGTTGTAGATTTGGTGTGCTTGTCCAAGCATGCGACTGTCAAAAGTACAACTGAATTGATGTGGCTTGGAAGCTCGTGATGATGGCACAGGCTGGCAAGATGATTGCACCTCCAAAGCCAACAGAACCTTCGGCGGCATCTTCTGCTGATGTCTGGCTGGACCAAATCAAGGAGGCTGCAAAGGGTTCGGGAGCAACCTTTGCCTGTGGCGGTAGCAAGAACCTCATACTGCCCGTGCGATTATACTTTCAGGGGCTTGGTACAGAGATATCACAGCCGGTCACCGGGTGAAGCCCATTGGGATCACCAAACTTGCACTCATTCTATAGCATGTCCAGCAACTAGACAACACTGCAGACCTAACCAGACAAAGTTGGCTAACGTGGCAGGGCATTTCAAGCCTGGTGTTCAACACAGTTTGTGTGAACGGTTCACACAAACTGTCAACCGTTCAAAGCAAGTTGCTGCTATGAAATGTGAGAGAGCATCTGCCTGCAGCGCGAGGTCCTGGAGCTACCATCTCAAGGAGCGAATCATGCTGCGTTGGAGAACCTCATAATAGCCTGCTTTTTAGCCACCTCTGCGGTCAATCCAAGTGACAACTCTGCAGGTGGGACGAATTCTTGCTGGTTACCTTCCAATAAAAAGAGCTGCCGATTGTGACCTTGATAAGCTCATGACACGCTTGCAAGCTTAAAATGCACACTTGTCTGGCATCATCTAATTCCTATCAAAAGCGTACAACTGCTCTCGCTTGCCCCCTTGTCATGCCATCCACAAAGTGTGCCAACTGCTGAACTCTTCAGACCTTGCTTGTGTTGCCTGCAGATGCAAGGAACAGTGCTACTTATGGACCAGCCAGTGAGCTGGACCCAAATCAATTCGATGTCACCCTCAACCTTGCAGAGATGGGTATTTTGGCGCAAATCAAGACCCTCATGGCCCCAAAGGCCGCTGATTTGCGCGCAGAGCTGTTCAAGCTCAGCATGTAAGCTTTCCTAGTGCATTATTTCGAGTTGCTCCATGTGGAGGGCAATAGATGGAGATGTGTTTGTAACACACTCGTTGTGATCGGAAGGCATGTAGCCGCCATCACAATGACAGTGGAATCTGTGTGCAGCCACAAGCAAGGGGACTCATCCGAGGCTCAGGTTGGTACACCACACATCGACAACATGGTGAGCCAAGAAGAGCTTCTACTCCTTGAAGACCTTGTGCAATTTGAGTGCCCACATTCATCTAGTCAGAGACATCATCTTGCCCAATCGCTGAGCCAAGCACACCGTCAATATTGACTTCAAAGTAATCATGATGACAGAATGCTACTTCACTTTGTGTATGCGTCTGCAGGTGGGTTTGCTCGTCATTGCTCTGCCAAGCCTCCACAAAGGAGGCCAGCTGAGGGTGGTGCATGGAGCAAGGCACCAGGTGTTTGATTAGTCTTTAGAGAGCTTGCCGGATAAGCCCATGATGCAGTGGGCTGCCTTCTCATCCGACTGCAAGCATGAAATACACAGAGTGGACAGCGGTGCGCGTATCACCGTCACCTACAACCTCTTAGCCGTCCCGCCTGTGCCAATTGGAATTCCAGAATGTTCTCCCAAGGTGAGAAGCCTTGACCTCAAGCAAGGCACCCTAAGCATATGCAATCATGGCGTACACAAGTGAGATGCAAGACTGAGATTTACACACATAAATCGAGAAGGTGATATCGCTAACGTCAGGTAATTGGTGGGCGCGCAACATTCCATCAATTAGTCAAGACGTCATAATGTATTTCCCTTCACAAACGGCGACATTTTAAAGTCGCACTGGTGCTACAGGACATCAATCCAGGCAGTCTACGGCTACACAACATCATGCAGAAGGCCTTGGCAGACCCAGCCTTCATGAAGCAAGGAGGCACTCTGGCCTTTGCATGCCAGCACCCCTTACCTCATGAGAGCTACGCCTTCCTGGATACACATGTGTATTCGCAATTCAAGGGCGCTGATGCTTGTATTGTAGCCGCCGCACTCAACCTGGGCTTGAGAGTTTCGTTTGGGACACATTATAAGGGCGTTCAGCCGCCTTCGGTTTATGAGTCAGACGGTGCAATTGATGAGGAAGACTATGAGGATGATGCAGGGCCCAAGCCGGTGGCCAATCAGGCTGAGAAAACCTGGCACTTTGGAGCCCCTTACAGTATGAACTGGAAAGAGCCACTCCAGGTTGAGGGTTTTGATCAATGGGTTTCTGATTGGAAGGCAATCGAAGACAAGGTATCGGCATACCGAAACGTCATCTGGTGCAATTCCATAGACAAATCTAACTATGGAGAACTTGGACAAGTCTACAGTATGTACGACACAGGTGATCCTCAACTCAGAGAATACTCGCTGAATCTCCCTCACTCACATGAGCACCACATACGCAAGTCAGCAATGATTGTGTCACAGTGTTGCGAGTCAAACATTTCAAGTTTGTGCAGACCCAAGCTTATGTGAGGTGGGTGTGCGCTCTCACCTGCCCGTCAACCATGTATGCGCTTGCATAGAAATGGCTTCTGCAAAACACCATGTTGACTCCAGCAAAATAAATTGCAGGTTATTGGGGGCCTGGCTCGTACTTTGTTAATCCTCTATATAGCCATGGAGTGATCCTCGTGCATGTGCCTCCAACAGCAAGGCGTTGTTGAGTGTATATTGAGGTTGTCAAGACAAGAGTCACCAGAGGGTAGGCAGAGGCCATGGACCATACCACACCGAGTTGCCCATGCATCTGAGTACATCCACAGAAGATCAGCTGTTGGTCTCGTGTGACACGAAAGTATACAAGTGCTTCAGTTGAATGATTGTTAGCTGCCAAAGACCTCCAATACGCAAGCAACCGTATACCACAGAGGGCTTGCCTTCCAATACGAGAATGTGAAGCACACTGTCCTCCCTACATGAGATCGCAAAGTTGCATGCAAGAGGCTCTCTGAAAGCAGACCTTCGTGGAAGTTTCCGGAGATGCGTTTTGCAAGTGACATGTGAGAGGCCAAGAAGACACGGCTTGAATACAAGGCCTCAAGTGCTGAGTACAAATCAATTCAGAAATCACAGACCACAGTTTGTCTGCTCACACATCCTGGCGGGGACCAGTCTGCTATAGAGTGTTGTGCAATCCATGCCAATGCCACAATAGTGATGTCCAACATGCCGCAGCGCACCGCGCAGTGAGTGCATTTTGGTGGGTGCTGAGCAGCCTGAAAATTTCTGCATGCAAGCAGTAAGAGGTGTCTGGCGATCTCAGGCAGAGCAACGCAGTCCGACATATTTGGGCCTTGACAACGCGACTTGCAGCAAGAGTTCCTGAGGGGAGCGACAGGAGCTCCCTAATGTACACATGAGGCCCTCATACGCTGCAGGAGCTCATAAGTATCATAGCGATGTCACCTTTACAGTCCCGGCAAACGCCTGCCCTTGCAAAGATTCTGGGCAATCTGGTCAGATCTCGGGACGCCAGATACAGAGTTCTACAGCTGGAGCCAAACAGATGCTACAGACGTTCGGAGCATAGAAGTGCACACATCCATCTGCTAAGCTCCCATTGGATCTGTCTTCCCGTGGCCACCGTTCAGCTGGGATGAGTCGGGAGCCGCAGCCCTCTGCTTCTAGAAAGGTGAGGACTTGGTCTGAGGACATTCATGGTGGCTATAGACAGCTTCTTCTCTCGAAATGGTTTCTCTCCGCCTCCAACAAGGCCGATCCCTGTGCTAGTGGAAGCTTGCATGCCATCGACGATATCCTAGAGACAGGTATTTCCGTAGTATGGTGGATATGAGGGTGTACTCCGTTGAGCCTTTGCCATAGCACACAGCGCTGTTGCGGCACAGCTTTGGCATGCAGAGAAATATCGTGTGATGCTAGTAGCAGACACGACGTCAGCTTGTCGGGAAGGCTCATGCACCGGCTTTGAAGAAGGAGCCCATGCAACATGCATCTCTCATCTCTGCCCCATCTTTGCCAAGAATGGCTTTTAGGCTTGAAGTGCAGTAAGGCGGTCTCTCACAGATGTGGTCTCAGGGTGTTGATCACGTTGCTGAAGCTCTGTTGGCTGCAGGAGGCTGCAAAAATGGCCGCGCAATCAGAAGACCATGTGCCATCAGAGCAGCATGATGCAGAGCTTTTGGCGACACGGCTGTCAATGGAACTTATCGATGAGGCTGCACAGAGCATGGAGGACAGTTTTGCCACTGGCATTGGCGGACGCGAGGCGTGTTTGCAGCCCGTGCTGCTTGTCTGCAATACTCAAGATGCCGAAAAGACGGTAAAGTCTGCTGAGCCTAAGCGGAGATCGTGGTTCCTGCCGTGATTGCCCGAGAGGCCTTCTATCCCAAGCTGTGCTTCAGCATCCTGGCAGAGTGGCATACAAGAGTCTTAAGGATTAACAAGAACATCCCGTGCAGAGCAATGTGGAGCTGCCAGCACAAGGTGCAGATGAAGGTGCCTTGCAAGATCTCATGGCGGCCTGCTCTGTTGCCGACCATGGGCTGAGCCCGAGTAAAGTACCCGCAGGTGTCTTGCAACCCTCCTTTTTGCTCCTTCTATATGTTGTAGGGCTGTACTTGAAATCTGTCTTGATAACATGCAGCGTTCATTGATACAGCTTCCATCTCACCTCCCTCTCAGTTTGATGTAGTTTCATAGCGGAGTTGATCATGCTGACGGTAAGTAGCTATGTAAGCATTAGTTGCCATACTCCAGGATCGGCGACATGTCCCTGAAACATGCAAGACTTCTCCGTTGCTTTGCGCAGATAAGGTCCTTGACCCCAGCTTCGGGAAAGCTCTCAGGCTGGATCCCCACAATTTTGACCTGACCCTCAACCTTGAGGAGACAAGCATTTTGACACAGATAAAGAATATCCTGGCCCCCGATGCCGTCGACCTGCGCGCTGAGCTCCACCAGCTCAACATGTATGCTTTACTTGCCCCACTGTCCTCCCGTGGTTGTCTCACGCTCTGGCTTAGCCTCTGTAAACGTCATGAAAGATGTTTGTGCAGCTGCGCATGCCATCTGTGGATGGCACCTTATTTCTTTGTTAAATTCTCTGTAAACCCTGTAACTACTTGCTTGGCAAACACTTATGGTATACCATACTTCCTTGTGTGCAGCTACAAACCTGGAGACTCTGTGAAAGCGCATGTTGATAATTTGCCCAACGGATACGGTGAGCGCTGCTCTCACAGCAAAGTGCTCTACTCTCGTCATATGTTGCGTCGCTGTGAGGAGCAAATGTGCGATGCACTCCATTGCTAGAGCAATGTCTCACCTCAATGCAATCAGTGTTTCAGAGGCCGCATCTTCGTTACACTGAACTGGGATGTGCAGATGTGCACGCTTGTCGTTGCCCTGCCAAGCATCCATGAAGGAGGCAAAGTTACGGTGAGGCATGGCAGAAGGAAGCGGGTCCACGACTGGTCTCTTACGGCCTTGCCTAATAAGCCTATGGTACAATGGGCTGCCTTCTATTCTGACTGCGTGTACAAGTGCAAAGTTGATAGCGGTGTGAGCATCACCGTTGTCTACAATGTCATGGCTGGTCCAACAACAACGCCATATCTCAAGGTGAGAAGGCTGATCCTCAAGACATTTCGTCCAAGACATTTCGTCCAAGCTATTTGACTTACCATTCATACGGGATAAGCACTTTCTTGAGCCACTTGACATTCTTCAACACAGCTGCCCCGCTCACACTGAACCTTCGTCCAAACTGTAAGACAGGTTTGACCATTTTGTCACTAAATGTGATGAATCGAAGTAATGATGTCAAACCTGTCTTACAATTTGGACAGCGGTTAACTCTCTGAAGTCCCATCAACAACCATGCAGGCCCTGAATTTCAGCTGTGCGCCATTGATGGCACGCATGAAGCACGCCTTGGCCCAGCCGTCATTCTTTAGAGACGGAGGGACCATAAGATTTGCATGCCATCACATGTACCCTTATGTCAGCTTTGTGACGAGGGACACCCAGCCGCATCTTAAGGGCGCTGATGCTTGCTTTGTCGCAATGGCACGCAGCCTTGGCCTGGGGGTAGGCGTCAGGCTATGTGGAAATCTTGATCCACGCGGCAACGTCATGTATATACGCGCAAAGGAAGCGACTCTGCGTCGGGTCCGCATGAAAAACGGTGAGCGTGAGCTGATCATACCCTTTTGTTGGAATCATTCTTGTATTATGCGAGCATCAATTGCAAAGTCACTGTTGTGGAAGGTCCGCAAAGCTGCACCATGTTGCTACTGCTGAGCACGCCTGATGCACAAATTGCCATAGATGGTGCATCAGGCGTGCTTGCCCCAACTCGACACATCTACCCTACATCCTATTCTTTCTCGTAACGCGTGAGTAGATCCATTGTACTGACATTACTCAACATGAGTTTTAGAAGGATAGTGTGATGATGGACCGCTGGGCTCATGCGCCTTTGCAAGAGCGCTAGGAGTTGATTGAGTGGTGCCGATTAAGGGTTGGGAATATCGCATGCGCATCAACATCACAAGTAAGCTTGCATGGTTTGCAGGTAACAAGCATTTGCCGGAACTTGTCTATGACCACGCGGTGATTGAGGTACATGTGCCTCGATGGTCCGCAAGGAAGGAAATTTTGACCACGGCGTGTTCTGATGTATCAAGGGAAAACACCAATGTCAAGAGAACAGGCTACAACTCCTGAAAGGGCAATGACAGACTAGAACCATACCACACTAGTGAGAAGGCATATGCATGTGCATTACCAGGTATCCTAGATAATTACTAGGTAAAAATATGAGCTAGAACAGCCTCATGCAGGCGAGGGGGTCCACCTGAAACGAAAGTTTTCTTGGTGCTGTTTGTGGTGTGAAAGTCTTAATTGCCACAATACCATACAGAAACACAAGGGGCATGTAGGTAGCCCTAGCTCGTGACAGAGGTTGTAAAGTGAGTCAAATGTACATCACACTTGGGATTAGACGCGCACTTCAGACTGCTTCAGAGATACATGCTGATGTCACAGCTCTGATATACAATAAGTACTGGGTATCAACCATAGCGTCATCCCTTTAGGAAGTTGTAGCTCCAGATGGCCGCCAGGCTTCACAAGCGCACTGCATTCCCTTGATACCTAAGCCGCCTGCGAATCTCTTCCTGCAACCATACAGAGCGCATTCAGCGGTGTTTGAATAGGCGGTCTAAAGTACAGTCCAGGAAACATGGCCAGAATGCAGCTCACGGGCGTTCCAAGAAGAGACCGGCTACACCCGCTCGTGCTACTCCCATCTGTGAGCCGTGCATTTGATGTAGAGCTGCGGTGCAAGATGCTTGGACGAGATAGCCACCGCACCTGATGGGCTGGCGACAGGCAATCGATGCCAGCTATGCTGGTCATCCTGCCAGCCATTGCGGGCCACAGCTGGTAGCAGTCCAGGTGCCAGGCGGCAGGGTTGAGCGTGCCGCTGACAAGGCGAGGCGCCCCCATTTGCCACCCTCGCCTGCATGCCTGCATAGCGCAAAACCCTGGTCAGCACTGCCTGCACTCTACGCGCAATAGCGCTGTTCAGGCATACACAATTCATGTTACTGCACGTTACTTGCATGCACCCTGCAAGGACAGCGGATCCAGATTGCAAGTGGGAAATGAGTGCCGTCATTGTCCTTGCATCATTGGCACGAGTTTCATTTCCGTGGAAAGCGCCTGATGCAAATGAGAGCCCCACAAAGCATGACACAGGATCTGTTCCCACCAGGCAGTGATTGGGTTGCGCCGATGGCGAAGGGTACTCCACATGCAGCATGCCAGAGCCGTCCAGCGGCAGCTGCGCAGCAGCTGCGGAACGGTGCACAGCCACCGCATCCAGCACGTCTCCGGGCTGCAGCACGGACGACTCTCTGGAAGCCCGCCCCCTGACCGTCCGGGGCGCGGCAGGGTACTGGGCAGGGGCAGGGTACTGGGCAGGGTATGGAGCAAGGACAGGGTATGGCGGCGGAGGGGGGACCATGGCATGCTCACGTGGCCGCCTAGCTGCTGCCTGGCTTCTCTGAGAGGGGCCCTGCAGGGAACGGTCAGCTGGTCAGGTGAAACTAATGCGTAGGCCAACAGAAGCTTTGCCGAGTCTGGTGATTGCACACAGGCAACTCGGGATCTAACCTCCTCCTGAACAAGTATAGCTCATCTTCGCACAGGGTTGGTGGGAATGAGCACATTCTATATACAGGTGACGATACGGCAAAGGTCCAAGACATGGCAGGGAGAGCAGAGTGCTCACGGTGATGAAGTCCCTGTTGAATTGGGCCTGTCTGGCTCTGTGCAGTCTGCTTGCACTCCTTGTCGGGGGCGCAACACCACGGACATCTGCACATGCCAGGGCAGCTTGTGTAAACTGCCATGTAGAAGAGACGATACAGCCACAGCACATGCTCAGAACCCTCCGCAGAGTAGGCAGATGTTTCCTACAATGAGATTTTTCATACAGGCTCTCAGTGCCAAAATGGAGGCATATGGGGAATTGGTCACCTTCAAAGAATGTAAAGGCTTCTGGCGTATGCCCACCATGTATGCTTGCCTGCAATGCAGCCGCAACCATCAAAGTTCTGGCACCCACTCCAGTTCTGATGCTGTGAGGCGTGTGCACTGCATCCTTTAACAGGCAAGTGCAGCATCTACATCTGGCCATCCACCTGTCATTCGCTGATTGCTAGAGCACAGTCGAGCGCCTCACCCTGAAAGTTTCATAAATGGATGGTGGGTATAAATGCCGCTCTGGAAGTGGAGCACGCTCAGCGCGCTGCCTCTTGGGCTTTGAGAACATGGCCTTCCAGCCGCTCACAGCAGTCTCCGAGAGGGCCTGCCAGGACTGCCGGCGCTGCTCGCGATCCCGGACCTCCTCAGGCTTCATGCCGCTCTCAGACTTGGCCGCGATGTTGTCGATGACCATGCTCCTGACTGGAGGCGCCTCTGTGGGCTGCCTGCACAACCGCACATTGCCTTCCAGGCACCTACCTTGGACATGGCGGGACATGGCAACAAAGGCAAAAATGCATTTTTGGCACTACTGGAAGCCTTGCAGCTCAACAGTACAATCAGAATTTCATGTGTCAGTAAGGCCAGTGCGATCCAGAACACAATTCCCAAGGATATCCTAGGGGAACCTGGTGACATCTTGGAGACTGCTAGCATCCCAGGATTCATCAGTGTTAGTCTGAGGCCTGCAAGGATGGCCAGGGCAGACCTGCAGGTGGGGCAGATCTGCTTGCGGCTGAGCCACTGGAAGAGGCAGGTGCCGCAGAAGCAGTGGCCACAGGGCACGAGGCTGTGCGCAGCCACGATGGTGTCCTGGCAGACTGCGCAGCTCATCTCATCCTCCAGTTCCTTCGCCCAGTCCCCCTGCAATTCCATGTGTGGTTTAACCGTCTGTCATCAAACAGAGGAGTAGTTTATCTGAAAGCATACTCAGAGGAACAGGCACAGCGAACAGACGCAACAGACGCAGTCTGCATTGTTCAAGGGCATGTCAGAAATGGCCGCAGACAGTGATGTGGCATCATGAAATGAGGGATTGGGCACAAGGCCCTTCAGCGCTGTGAGAGCAGGCACTTGGCAGGAGCAAGCTGCGCTAGACCTGCTTGACGGGGGACGCTGGCGCATCTGAGGCGCTGTGCGGCAAGATCTGCGGCGCTGGTCCGTCCCCTGCAGCTGGGCTGTCGAGCAGGATCTCGATTTCTTCCTCGTCATCAAGTGTCATAGGCTCCTGCGTCCACATCAGGAGCAGCTGAGCCCTCCAAGTCACAGAGGGGGTTTTGACCTTGGCAATGTTGCTTGGACTTCATCCCATGTCTGTTTTGTATCTGGGACTGTCCTTTTGTGCTTCAACGGGATATGACATCTCCAGGGGAGACTGTGTGCAGCCAGCTGGACTACTCGGCATAGCGGGTCCCTCGTGCCTCCCCTCGCCTAGTGAAGAACACAAAAGAGATTGAGAGATGCTGGAATGTACGGCACCTCAGTGGTCTGAACTGGCCGATGTCGTTTCCGGCGCTGCCTCTGAGCCCATTGCTGCATCACCGACCCCGAGGGTCCTGCCTCAGGCGGCAGTGGAGGATGAATGTGCTCCTCGTCATCCAGCTGCATGCACACACCTGTCAGCCTGACCTGACAACATCAACCACCCCTGAAGAGCCTGGGAAAGATTGCCTCTAAAAGCTGGGAAACCAGGAAGACCCATGCTTGGCTGGTGCTGCACGCTCAAAGACAGTGTGAGACACATGAAGCTCTTGCATGCTGCAAGGCTATGCACCGAAACCGCCCAAATGCACAGTCAATGCTCCTCGTTTCAGGAGGCATTCATGTATGGCACAGATGACTCTCAGAGCTGCAATCTTACCTCTGTCAAGTCAATGATGCTTGGGTCCAGAAGCGCGGCAGGCCTCTCGACCCTGCCTGTGTCAGACTGGGGCACGCTGAGCCGCACAAGAATTCTCTGTCTCTCTAGTGCGGCCTCAGCTGAAGCTGGCAGGCTGGCAGGTAGGCCAGCTGCAGCGCTACCGTGCGAGGATGCTGTCTGTGCTGCAGTGCCTGGCTGCTGCCCGTGCTCCTCGAGAGATATGCTCTCCAGCTGCAGAGCAGGTGCTTGGGCGGCTTCGGGATCTTCCGGGGGTGGTGGCGGAGGTACATCAGCTGCTTCCCCAGCTGCCAGTGCTGCTGCAGGCTGCTGCTGCTGCTGCTGCTGCTGGTGCTCAGCTGCTGATGGCTGAGAGGGCGTCTCTGCCTGTGGATCTGTCAGGCGCTGGGTGCTGCCAGCTCTGGACAGAGGCTGCGAGGCAGAAAGCAGCTCCTCTAGCCCATCAATTACGAAGGTGTGCGGATTGTTGCACTGCTGGGCTTGGCCATCTGTGCATTGCACGACTTTGGAGCCGCCAAAGGCAATGACATCTCCCTCAGAGACGGGCACTGCTTCACCTCCCTCAAGCTTCCTCCCTGAGACATACCTGCATTGTTGGAGCACATATGTTCAGTACCCACACTATTTAATCAAGCTGTGTCGTCTTCTGGATCCTACAGAGCATTGTGCTGGCACTACAGATACACAACCTTCTATATTAGAATGGAGTGCTATGCCATGCTGTCAGATGAGGGGTTGTGGAGGAGGCTTACGTGCCATTGAGAGGATAGAGGTTGCGCAGGATGCACCGACCATTTTCGATCACAAGCCTGCAGGTATTACGAAGCCGCTCAGAGGCCACAGGTGCTCAGTACGCTGGCGTCATGCAGGATGGCAATGGACAACCTGACTGCAAACGATGGTCATATGACTTACTCGGCATGATTTCGAGACACCAGGAGCGGGAACGTTTGATGCTCCAATCGCAGGTCACACCCTTCATTCCTTCCTACCCTGAAGACAGTCCCAGGGACTCGAAGCGATGCGAGCGAATGCTCGCTCTCCCTGCTCGTCAACATGAGCGATCTGTTGACTATAGATGGGCAGCTCCATATGCATCTACAATGCTGAAACGGGTCCGACTGTCCAGGTACCCAGCATGCGTGCTCCGCTAACGCTGAGCTGGCACTCCGTCACGGCAGGACACAATAGCTGACAACGCTCCGAAACTCCGACACCTTCCGTTCGGTCTCTGATGCACCCTAGCCCATAATACGCACCGTTTCAACCTTAAAAGTGGTGCACCTGTGGATCTGGCGGTGCGGACCGGCGACATCAGACGACAACGTAGCAGGTGATGTCCACCATCCAAGTGACAGGCAAAGGCAATACTGTTAAAGGGTGAATGATTCCTGCAAGCTGGGAGCGGTCTGGCCTATAATTTAGGAATATGACCACCATGACAGTGTTATCTGCCTGTACAGGGCCTGATGACAAGGATGCAAGCTGTTCGTACCAGCCTGGTGCTCTTAATGCTGGCAGCCTTCATATGCTGCCCTCGCGCAGAGCGTCGAAGCTTGCTGCAAGACACTATTTTAGGACAGCCAGCCACCGTCCCCATCTCATCAGGCGCCGTGCGCGAATCCAACATGGATACGGGCGTTCCAGCAGGCCGGAATTGTGTTGCGTCAGGGATGTCCTGCAGCAGCAATTCCCAATGCTGCAGCAAAGCTTGTGACAAGGCCTTCTTTCGATGCCAGTAGCCATACGCCGACTGATCGCCCGAAGCTTTTCTCACACCAGGTACAAGGCTCAAAGCTTAGATAGCCTTACATCCAGCAGTGCAGCATCAACTGGCAGGGATGTAGTGCTTCTTGCACGAGGCCCCACTTTGACCAGAGGCCCAGCCAAGCACCTCTCATCGTAAGCGGCTGGCTGACTCTAGAGGTGTCAGCTGACTTAGTGAGGCATCTTCGCCAGCCAGGAATGCTGTCGTCTATTTCATTAAGTTTTGCATCATTTGCCACAGCGTTGCGCACAGCTCGGGCCTGCAGAGCAGCTTTCGGAGCCCTCCTGCACATTCAGCATGGGGATGTTCCTGCAAGCACCTATCGCGCATGCTGCTTTGGCCTTGGAGTTGTTGATTGGGACAAAGTCCTGTCCGTGGCCTGGTGACTGAGCTCACCAGGCGTTCTTTTGAATGGGATTTGCGTTCACCCATCGTGACTCAGCTGTGTTTAATTTACCCCGACATTTCATGAGCGATGTGACAGCTCACCAAGAGGAAGTGATATACACAGCGCGCCCATTGGCAGCTATTGCACATCCTTTCAAGCCCAATGAGTATCTCGCCCCGGCAATACAGACATTCGAAGGGGGTGACAGCAATAGACAGACAAGAAATGGCACAGAAGACAAAGCGGCAAGTGCTCGCTCTTTACAGAAATGGAATGAGATGCACGCCACCACAGCGCAGCTGCAGTACTTGCATGAGTATGTGCTGCACCGAGAACAGGCCTTGAGTACCTTATCGTTGAATCTGGCGGCGGCTGTGTGATGCGCTCAAGAGTACCTGCCGAGATAGGCCATAACAAGAGACGACCAGACTATCAAGGCCCGTATCTTCTGGGATGTTAGCGACAGTGCAAGCAGGGTGGTGAGAGTTTTGAAGACACTAAGTTATTTCTTAAGGTCGTTGGGATGTTTGCAGCGCTCATGGGTACTCGTGTACGAGCATGGCTACACTGTCACTGTAATGTTGGACATTATAGCCCTCTGTCTACATCCGATGGGTAGTGTTTTGATGGCAGAGTGGATAACGCTCTAGAGAGATCTCTCTAAGATCCATATATCACCAGGGCCCTCTAGATATCTCTTGAAGCCTATGTTGCAGGTACAGGATAGCATGAAGTCCTAAGCAATACTGCACAAGCGCCATGCGTGATGCTGTCTGTTTCTCGGGTTCTGGCTGGATCCGCTGCTCATATCACCGCATCGAATCACTCCTGGACCCAAGGCAAGTTTATTCCAGATCAAATCAGCACTCTAAGGCAACTCCCATCCCAAATCATATCAGCACACCAAGGCACGTTATCTTCGTGTCTTGTATAAAGCAGACAGTATCAAAAGGCATCTATGTACCGAAAGATTGTTTATACTTCGCTGGCCTTTAGGCGCAGCCGCCTGAGCTGCGGCCATGGCCTTCAGAGGGAATGGCCAATGCATCAATTATGCTTGCAAAAACAATCAGGCACGGTTGGACATAAATCCTATACATATCCAGTCAGTTACCACGTAAATCTGCATGGTGGACTTGTCCAGATGATGCTGGGAGGGCTGCTAAGGCAGTCTTGAAAAACGCGTGATACAAAAGCAGCACAAGCATCACCTCAAGCGCTCTCTGCCCAGGGCATTGCGCAGCTCATTATGTGCTTGAGGATGCTACAGTCTACTTCAAATTGGCCTTCAGTGCGAAGTGCCTGCTGCAAATTCACTGAAGCAGACCGCTCAGGGTACTGCACCTAAGGTGCTCTTGCTCACGTTGCAGTGCCTGCTACATCAGACACGCCAGCATACAGCACAGGCCGGAAGGCGCATGCCAGGGAATTGCTGCACAGCTCAGAATGCTGGCTGCTGAATTTATGCCACAAGCCTGGAATATGCGCTGCCTGTGAGCACATAAGATACCGATTGCGCAGTGTTGCCAAGCTGTATGAAGGCCTGTCAGCGTCTAATGCGCTGCTAAGAAGGAGCTGCTGTCATGACATCTATCATGGCGCATGTGCTTGGCTAGCCTCTGAATGAAAAACTATAATGCTCTGTCTGCCATAGCAGACAGACCGCAGCACAAAATGCACAGGCTTGCCATGCTCTCGGATAATTGCTCAGAGGCCTTAGCTGCTGAACGCTCAAAGGCTCTCTGTGTAACGTTCCACCTGAAAATTAGCCTACTAAATGCCATCCGGGCAGCACTGCAATCAGCAGGCGGGCATGTGAAGGGAATGCAGGCACACAATGGCCTGATCAGTAGAGGGCTGTGTGGGATACTATCGCACTGGCTCAGACGAGCTCTGCAAAATGCATGGAGACCCAAATGACAGCCCTGCCTCAGGGTGGTGAATCTGACGTCGCGCTACAGGGCAGACTACATGGTGGACACTACAGAGGGGCACGGAAAGTGCCATAGCTCTGCTGCATGGGCAGGGCACGTGACCGTGGTCACCACATCGGGGATGGCACATACATGGGGGGGATCCATCTCGACAGTCCCGATGGCACGAGAGGATAGAAGACAGCCGGCCGCCAGGGCGGAGGGAAAGACAGTAGTCCGCCTGGGGGGAGGGGGGCGAAGCCGCTCGGGTAGATGGGCATGGGTGGACCGCTGGGCTGCTGCAGCCGGTGCCGCGCGCCAGCATGTGCAGGGAACGGCATGTGAGGCTGAGGTGGCATCGCAGCGGGCATGTGGTACACCGGCCCCTGCATACACGGAGCCATCATCACCTCCGTTCATACCTCACATGAATACAGTTGGCTCCCTGATTTAGAGGTGAGATGTGAAGAGGCGGGCCCTGGACAAAAGCCCTCTAACTTGAGAGGAGACAGGGAAACTGTCACAGGCGGGCATGCGTACTTACTGATAGCCAGACTGTGGAGAATGCAGCAAGCGGTGGGCGCTGAGCTGGCGCACGCCTGGCCACTGCCAGCTGCCGCGCAGGCGCTGGCGTGCCACAGATAGAACGCGCTGGCGTGTCTGTAGAGCGCGCTGGCTGAGCTGGGTCCTGCTGCTGAGGTGACTCGCCTGCATGTCCGGTCATGACGATTCAGAAGGCGCCATGACGGCAAGCACGTGATGCTCATCGCTAGCAGCACTGCGACACACAAGCTGCAGACGGCGGCAAACCCTCAACAGCGCAAGGCCCTCCTGACACATGCATGCAGGGCTGGGACATGCCGCAAGGTGATGGAAGCCGGAGGCTTACACATGCGCTGGCTCGAGCGTTGCGGCGGCTGCTGCAGAGGCTCGTCTGCATCCTCGAGCTGGGTGATGGGGGCTTCGCAGGAGGCCTCAGCGTCGGCCTGCTCCCTCTTGAAGACAGTCTTGCGCTCCAAACACCCCTGGCGCTCAGCACATGACATGCGGCTCTGCTTCTCAGCGGGAGCTTCATTGAGGCCAGAAGCTCCCTCTCGGGGCCCAACAGGTTCGCAGCTGCATGAGCACGTAGGATACCTTTCAGCTGCTGATCAGGCTGAAGCTTGCGGAGCATGCAGATGTAGCAGCCAAGTCAGGCCTATGACACAACTGCGAACTGCTCCAGATAAAGTTTGCACGTACCGATGCCTCATCGATATGTTTGTGTGCAAGGAATGGACAGGACCAGGAGCTTTGTAGGCAGCAAGATCCTGCAGGTACCCACTGATACCAGGCCATGCATGAAACCTCACAGCAGCCAATCAGCACGGCACAGGCGCTTTCCGATAGAATGACACAGCGTAGTACACCGGTCACATGCAGGCTGTACAGGGGTGCATGCAGGGGTCGCCTGGGGTGGACGGCAAGTTCACCTGCAGACCGGGCAGGTGACGCCGCAAGCAGGGTGGACTGCCACGCAGATGTCACAGAAGGCATCGCCGCAAGGAAGCAGGCTGACAGGGAATTCCAACGAGGCGCTGCAAATCCCGCAGTACAGACTGGGTCCTGCCTGAGCACCATCCCGCCTGTACTGGCAACCTGGAGCAACCTGCACAGCATGCACAAGGACTCGGTCACGGCTATTTCCTCTCAGTTGAGGAGGGCGGATTTATCAGTAAGACTGTACCTCAAGATGCCAGGTCAGCATGCAGCACGACGTGCACCATCGAATTGCAGGTCATGCTCATTTCTATTGAGTTGTGATGCTATAGTGCAGCCTATACGCGCACGTTGCAGGCAGATGTACATTTTCAGCTGCGTGCGGGGACGCGCCTGCATCTGCAGTGTCGAAACACCTCCAGATCCCTGGACTGTCCGCAGTGTCGAAGCACCTCCTGCTCCCTGGACTGGGCCGGCGTTGTCCTGACCCGCAAGCCTCTGTACCGTCTGAAGCGCAACCCTCTGTAGGGTGCCAAGCTCCGGGGCATGCGCTGGTGGCGCGCCCGGCTGCAGTTGCAAAACAGTGCCCTGCTGCAGAAGTGTGTCCATGCACAGGCCCCCCTCTGCGCCCGGGGGAGCCGACGCTGCCGGTGCATTGTGCCACCTCTGCGGGCATGCGTCTGGCCGCAGGCCTGCATCTGCAGCCAGCAGAGCTATGGCTGGTGCTGGGCCCAGCTGCCTGTGTGGGCCCATGCTCTGCTGCAGAAGTACGCCCGGGCACGGGTCCGCTTCTGCATGTGGCGAAGCTGCTGCCAGTGCTGCACGGGGCTGCTCTCTGGGGGCTCTGCTGAACTGTGGGGCTCCTGGTGACTGCAAGCTTGCTGCACGCCTCTGCATAACACCCATGCTCATTATAATGCGCATGCTGTGGATGTTGGAGGTCCCATGCCAGAACCCACACTGCCAGGGGTGCCGCAAGATGGGCAGGAAACGGATCTGCAAGGATCTCAAAGGTGCGTTTGCATGTCACAACGCACAAGGCTGAACCAGTATACTAAAGCCATAAGACTGTCTTTCATCAGTACTCTTAGCTGTCCTGAGCAGCCCGGCGTTTGGAGTGATACATGCACATTCGACAGCCGGTACAGGCAGTACACACACCTCTTGGCTCATGCCCTCTGGAGGTGGTCCTGGAGCACTGCGCTTCTGAAGCAGACCAGTCTTCTTCAGCACGACGCTGGCAATGCTGCTGTGGCTCACAGCTGAGTGCTGCAAGAATTCCTGGCGCCATCTTGCATAGTCCTGCTGCTGCTGGGCTTCCTGGGGAGCCTGGGCAGCTGCACCCCAAGCCCTCTGCTGACTGGGCGCATGAGCGAGGGTCCTGCCTGCTGGCCGACTGCTGGTCTGAGAGGCGTTCCATGCCGCCCATTTCCAAACTTGGCGCTTCTGCTGACAGGTCTCACTGGGACGCTGGAGGCTGCGTGCGCTGGCGAAGCTGTGGCAGGGAACGCCGCTGCCCTGAAGGCTGGCCGCCATGTCTGTGCTTGGTGCCAGGCTGCTGCGGTATGATGTCAGCTCTGTGCTGGTGTACCGCTTCTTGCAAGCAATGACAACACTGACTGTGACGGCTGCATCAGTGGCACAGGCTGGGTGTGCAGCAGCACTGTCTGGACTGAGTGGCTGGCTGGCAACTGAGGGAGCCAATGTTAGCTGTTTTGGGGATGCTGGCAGCTCTTCGGGAGCCTCCTCCGCTGCACAGTCCCGCTCTGGGGACTCCTTGCTGTCAACAGTCTCGCTGCGCATGCTCTCAGCATCAAACATGGTTCCTGTTTCTCCGCTGCTACATAATGCGCTGCTGTTGTTGGCGCTGCCATCTGCAAGCAGTGAGCATTGCATCAGTGGCAGAGACTGAGGCATGCATGTGAATGACAGCATGCTGCACATCTACAAATTTCCGCTGCTGGGCAATAACAGTATGCGTATGCGTAACTTTCACAATGCTCTGTGCAGGCTGGGAAGCTCGCTATAATCTGGCAGCAGTCCGAGAAAGAAGCAAGATATTGCACATGCAAGGGACATTGTAGGAGCAGCAGGGAACCAAAGTGCTCAATAGGTACAAGAGGTGGCGTACCTTTGGCAGAACTGTAGTCCTCGCTTTCCTGCTCTGACCCATGCCCCGCCACGCCACCTGTGGTTGCAGTGACAGGCACACTCATGACTGCATTAAATGGTAGCGATGAGCAGACAAGGCCTTCACAGCATGGCCTGCTCTGCATCTAATGGCAAGAGGTGTCCTCTACAGCTGGTTTAAGAGGGGCTGGATTGCTGGCCTGACCGCTTATGCCATAAGCCACCTAATGCGGCTGGCTTGTATTTGCAGACATCAATTGTACACAAGCATGGCCCTGTGCTCCCTCCATGGGAAAGGACATAAGTCAAGAGCAGTGGGGAGCTGCCTATATATACCTCAACACTCACATGCATGGTCAATAGGACATGCACGAGCACAGTGGTGTACCTTCTGGCCCTAGCGGATGTCCTCCTGACAGCTGCAGGGACAGAGGCGATGCCACAGGTCCATGCTGCTGCAGTGTGGTCTCTAGCGCACTGTCTGGTCCTTCATTGTCCTGAGAAGGGGCAGCCTCCACAGCCGCTGCTGCTGGGCTGCCTGGAATTGCTGCCTGGACAGGGCCAAGCTGGGCCGCAGCTATCTCCTGAAGAGCACATGAGCTGATTGGGCCGTGAGCTGGCACAGGACATCTTTTGAAGAGCTTTCCGGGCAAGCAGACTGTTATAGGTGGCCTAGACAAACAGGACTGGTGCAGTGTGAAGTGCGCTGGTCTGTCTTGCACCATCGCCTGGGTGCCTGCTTGTGCCGCCTTCTGACAGGTAAAGCTGCATACTAATCAGAAGAGGTGCCGTGACTTAAGTGCATACAACGCACCCTCGCTGTCTAGGGTGCCTCTGCCAAGAGATACCTACAGGAAATGCTGCCATAGGCAAGGGACAACGGTAGACAGCTCAACGGAGCTTCTTCTTATTCAAATATCTCGACTATCCTAGCTAGATCTATATCGTCCGCGTGCCTTACAAAGACGTTGACTTAAATTTGTCAGTGATCTTCGATGTGGGATGTGCTACACCCCTTACTACTGTAGAGATCGAGTCAGGCCTGATTGCAATGCTGGAAAACTTTGGGTATGGTTAGAGAAGGGCTCACCCGCTGGTTATGGCGCCCAGACCTGTTCTTCTTACGGGTCATGCCTCGGACGTGTTCCTACCCTTCACAGTTACGCAGCGCCTCGAAGCCTGATGCCCAAGTCGGTTGTCCACCTCCTCCTACCTCCCAGCATGTGCTGTACACCCCAGGGCATGGGCGGGGCTTCCCTGCCTGGGGCACTCCTGTCCAAAGCTACATTCGCAAGTTTGTATGGCATGCCATGCCACATCAGCATGGCCTCTGAGGCCCTCAGAGATCCCCCTCGAAGTTCCACCGGCGGATCGCGACATGGCACCATGAGTTTTGTTTATTTTGGTGGATGTCGTTGGGTACGTGCCCTTCAGCTACTCCACACTTTTCAGTTGTATGGGATGGACGCATCAGGCGTTCACTTTTTCGTGATGCGGACTCCTGCAAACTCCACTGAGGAGCAGACTGAGCGTATGTGTAGGATAGCTTGTGGCACGCCTGTCAGCCTCAAGATAGGTACCTGGGAGCTTAAATATACAAGTTACCCATAGCCACGGCAGCGCAGGTGTAGGTCATTCGGGGGCCTTCTCTCTGACGATTACATCTTAGACACTGCAAAGTGCTTTGCTCATTCATTCTTCAGCTTGTTTCAGCAGGCAGGTTTGCGCGAGGACGTTGCTTGTCACCCAGACGACTGTCACCATGCTGACACAACTCTTAAGATTCCACTCCGCTAAGCCTCCCCTGACCTACTTTAGGACCTTAAAAGCCAGAGACTCCCAGTACCTGCAGAGTCCCCGAAACTATACATGTACCAAGGCTCAGGTTGCACATCACAGGCTCCTCCAATGCAAATATTACACCTCTGTCCTCCTTGTGTGAGGCAGGCTGGTGAAAAACCCTCTGCTGCTTAGTTTCCATAAAGTCTGGCACTGCCTTGTGCTATGGATACTCTCTGTCCAGCTGCAGGCTGAGATTCACAGGCGGCTCAGCTTTCAAGGGAATGCCGAGCGCTCGTGAAGCCCTGCGGCCATCTGGAGCTTACAACATTCCTATACATCAAAGCTGTGGTATCAACATCTATTCTGCAATATTCTGAAGTGCTTGCCTCATCCTATGTGGGATGCATATACCAATACATCATGACTCACTTTACAGTCTCTAACACGATCTTGACAAGCTGAGATTTCTTACACGCCCCTTGCGCTTCTGTACATGGATGATATCGTGACGGTAGTGCCTTTCACTACAGTGTGCACGGATAGCATGCTGCGCACCACCGAAGATGATGTCTCAGGTGGAGCCTCTCGCCTGCATAAGGCTGTCCTAGCTCATATAGATAGGTTCTCCAGGATCCTGTTAGTCCCAACATTCTCCATAGCCGTCATGCACGTGACCGTTTGTGGTCAAAGTCACATGCATAGACCTCCAGGCAGCTCGGTGTGGTATGGTTCTAGTCTACTAGTATCCTCCAGGTATCGGGACCGGTTCTTTTGGCATTTCTCCTCCTCGCTGGCCACGGAGGCACGTGTATGTCGATCACCGCATGGCTATAGACAAGCACCGGCGAATGACTGTCACCTGCAAGCAATGGAAGCTTGCTTCTGATATTGAACACTTGGCACTCTACAGCACAACCCTTGATCGGCACCACAAAAAAGGTCATCTTTAGGCACCCTTGCAAAGGCGCACAAGCCAGCAGTCCATCAGTACACCCTCCGTCTATTTCATAAAGGGCAACGTCAGTATGATGTTTTCACTCGAGCAATATGATGAAGAATGTGATGACGTCAAGTTGGGGGTAAGCATGCCCGATACACCATCTCTGGCATCCTGCAATATGCTCAGCAGTAGCAACATGAAGCAGCTTTGCACCTACAATGTTCACTATCTTGCAAGGATGGATCCACCAAATGGGGCTTCAGTAGCTCACGCTCACCGTGTTCTATGCAGACCTGAGTCGCATCCTTTTCGCAATCTGACGCGACATTGCGATGTGGATCAACAGGTGGCCACAGCCTGACGCCTACTCCCAGGCGAAGCCTGTGTGCCGTTGCAAAAAGGCAAGCATCAGCGCCCTTCAGCTGCGGCTGGTTGTCCAACGGCACAAAGGCCATATTCTTGACATAAGGGTACATGTGCTGGCATGCAAATCTCATGGTCCCTCCGCGTCCGAAGAATGACGGCAGAGCTAAGGCGGATCATAAACGGCCCAGCGTTGAAATTCATGGCCTGCATGGATGATGATGAGACTTCACAAAGTCACTTTGTCATTGAAATGCGATAAGTTGAAGCTGGTGTCAATTCCAGCTAACATTCTGGACAGAGGTTCAATGTGAGCGGGGCAGCTGTGTTGAACAATGTCGGGGGGCTCAAGAAGCTCATCTGGTACAATGGCAGGTCATATAGCTTGGACGAAATGTCTTTAGGATCAGCTTTCTCACCTTGACATATGGCGCCGGTGTTGGACCAGCTATGAGGTTGTAGACGGCGGTGATGCTCACGCCGCTAACAACTTTGTGCACCTCATGCAGGCAGTCAGCATAGAAGGCAGCCCATTGTACCATAGGCTCATCTGGCAAGGCCGTAAGAGACCAGTCATAGACCTTCTCCCTTCTGCCATGCCTCACCGTCATTTTGCCTCCTTCATGGATGCTTGGCAGGGCAATGACAAGTGTGCACACCTGCACATCACAGTTCAGTGTAACCCGAAGGTGCGGCCTCTGAAACATTGTTTGTAGTGAGGTGAGACATTGCTCTAGTAATGGAGTGGATTGAACATTCACTCCTCACAACGACGCAACATGTGATTGGGAGTAGAGCATTTTGCTGTGAGAGCAGCGCTCACCGTATCCTTGTTGTGCAACGTATCGACATGCGCTTTCACGGAGTCTCCGGGTTTGTAGCTGCACACAAGGAAGCATGATATACCACAAGTACTGGCCAAGCAAGTAGTCGTAGGTTCACTTAGGGTTGTGGTGCCAGTCACAAATGGCATGCGCAGCTGCACAGACGTTTTGCATGACATGTTACATAGGCCAGAGCGTGAGACAGTCTCGAGAGGACAGTGGGGCAAGCAACGCATACATGTTGAGCTGGTGGAGCTCAGCGCGCAGGTCGGGGGCGTCGGGGGCCAGGACGTTCTTTACGTGTGTCAGGATGCTTGTCTCCTCAAGGTTGAGGTTCAGGTCAAAATTGCCGGGATTTAGCTTGAGAGCTTTTCCAAAGGTGGGGTCTAGGACTCTATCTGTGCAAAGCAATGGAGAAGTCTTGCATGTTTCAGGGATGTATTGCCCATCCAGGAGTGCAAGTATTGCTTGCATAGCCAGCTACCATGTACAACGTGACCAACCATGGTCTGAGGTTAGTGTATGATAGTGAGATACATGGAAGCATTGTCAGTGAATGAGGTTTCGACAAGACTGTGAGTCATAGCCCTTCAACACAAATAAAGAGCAAACAGAGGGGTTGCGTGACACCTGCAGGTATTTGAGTTGGGCTCAATCCATCGGCAACACAGCAGGCCGCCATGAGGTCTTCCAACGCACCCTCATCTGCACCTTGCGCTGGCAGCTGCAGAATGTTGCTCTGCATGGGAAGTTGTTGTTACTCTCGGAGAGTCTGGTATGCCACTCCGCCTGGATGATGAGGCACAGCTTGGGATAGACTACTAGTAGTACCTTCTTGGCAATCACTACAGGCAACATGATCTCAGGCGACTTTCAGCAGTCATTACCATCTTTCTTGCGTCTTGACAGTTGTGGACAAGCAGCACGGGCTGCGCTAACGCCTCGCATCCGCCAATGGCAAAGCTGTCTTCCATGTTTTGTGCAGCCTGCTCGATAAGCGTCATTGACACTCGGAAGCGTTCTGCTGCCAAAAGCTCTGCATGATGCTGCTCTGATGGCACATGTTGTGTTGATGACGCAGCCATTCCTGCGGCCTCCTGCCAACAAGGCTTCAGTGACTTGATCAACACCCTGAGGGCACATCTGTGAGAGACCGCCTCACTGCACTTCAAGCCTGGAAGACATTGTTGGCAGAGATGGGGCAGGGATGAGAGATGCATGTTGCATGGGTCTCCTTCTTCAAACCTGGTGCATGAGCCTTTCTCGACAACCTGAAGTCCTGTCTAATTCTCAGTCAAAACTCACTCAATATCCTTCTCATTTCTAAAGCTCTGCCGCGACAGCGCTGTATGCTGTGGCAAATGCTCAAACGAGTGCACTCTGTTTCTGGACTGGTGACAACTTGTCGATTGCATGCAAGCTTCCACAAGCACAGGGATCGGCCTTGAAGGAGGCGTAGAGAGTCCGTTGTGAGACAATCTGCCGATGGCCATCATGAATCCTCAGTCCAAGTCCTCACCTTTCTAGAAGCAGAGGACTGCCCCTTCATACCCATCCCAGCTGACCGGTGACCACGGCCAGACAAATCAAGGATCTGGCAGACGAATGTGTGGGCTTCTTCGCTCCGAAAAGGTGTATCCCATTGTTTGCCTCAGCTACCGGGAGTAGAAATAGAAGGTGCCTATAGCTGGCGACCCGAGATCTGACCAGGTTGCCCAGAATCTTGAGCTGGCAGCCCAATGTGATGCCCTCAAAGATCCCCCTCCAGCTTCCACCGACGGATCGCCGATTAGGCCCATCACGTCTCTTTAGTTTGACGGATATCGTTGGGACCGTGCCCTTCGGCTACGCCGACTTATAAGTTGTACGGGATGGACGCCTCAGGCGTGCACTTATTTGTGTTGCGGACTCCTGCAAGCTCCACTTAGGAGCAGACTGAGCGCAAGTGTGTGATAGCTTGCAGCATACCTGTCAGCCTCAATATAGGGGTATCGGAGCTTAAAATTGCAAGTTACCCAAAGCCACGGCAGCGCACGTGTTGGTCATTCGGGGGCCTTCTCTCTAACATTTACATCTCAGACACTGCAAAATGCTTTGCTCCTTCATTCTCCAGCTTGTTTAACCAGGCAAGTCTGCGCAAGGACGCTGCTTGTCATCCAGACGACTGTCATCATGCTAACACAGTCTCAAGATTTCGCTCCGCTGAGCCTCCCTAACCTACTTTAAGAACTCAAAGGCCAGACAAAATCCTGATGGAGACTTCCAGCACCTGCAGAGCCCCGCAAGGCATACATGTACTGAGGCCTGGGTTGCACATCACAGGCTCATATCCCACCTCTGTCCTCCTTCTGTGAGGCAGGCTGGTATATAAACCTCTGCAGCTTAGTCTCGATAAAATCTGGCACTGGCTAGACATTGCCACGTATACACTTCGTCCAGTTGCAGGCTCAGCTATCAGAGGAATGCCGTGCGCTTGTGAAGCCCTGCGGCCATATGGCGCTTGCAACATTCTTAGAGGAGGATTCTCTGCTTGGAAGCAGCACTTGCTACACATCAGAGCTGTGGTATCACCATCTGTCTCTGCAACAGTCGGATCCGAAAGTGCCCGTTTAGTCCCAGTTGCGATGTATCATTGACTCACTAGAGCTACTCATACGTCCATTGCGCTTCTGTACATGAATGATATTGTGGCGGTAGTGACTTTTATTACAGCATGTCTCAGGTGGAGCCTCTCGCCTGCATGAGGCTGTTGTAGCTCATGAGATAGGTTCTCCAGCTGGACATTAATGCTAGTCCCAACATTCCTCAACATCCCGATCGGTTCTGCAAGTGACCTTGTGTGCTCGAAGTCTCATGCATAGACCTTCAGGCAGCTCAGTGTTGTATGGTTCTACTCTGCGATTGCCTTTTCAGGTATTGTGGTCTGTAAGAGACTGTCTGTTCTCCTGACATGGTGATCACCCTTCACAATCCGAAACGGGCCGTAGCCAACGTCTCTCCTTTGCCGCCATGCTGGCACATGTACGTCGATCACCGCATGGCTGTAGACAAGCACCGGCGGGTGATCGCCACCTGCAAAACATGCAAGCTTGCTCTGTTGTTGACGCGCTTGCGGCATCCAGCTTTTAAACAGCACATTCCTTGATCAGCACCGGTACCATGCAACCTGAACTCTGGCGCCCTTGCAACTTGCAACTCCAATTCTGAAAGGCGCATGAGCCAGCCCGATCAACACACTCTCCTTCTATTCCATGCAGGGCGATGTCAGTATGATGTACTTGCTCAAGCAAAATAATAAGAAATGTGATGTAGGGTGATGACGTCAAGTTGGGGAAAGCATGCCCGATACACCATCTGTGCCACCCTGCAATGTGCTCAGCAGCAACACCATGATGCAGCTTTGCAAATGATGCAAGGATGGATTCAATAAGGGGGTCTTCAGAAGCTCACGCTCACCGTATTCCATGCAGACCTGAGTCGCGTCCTTTTCGCAAACTGAAGTGGCATTGCAATGTGGATCAAAGTTTGGACACAGCCTTATGCGCACTGCGAGGCGAAGGCTCTGTGCCATGGCAACAAGGCAGGCATCAGCGCCCTTAAGCTGCGGCTGGTTGTCCAACGGCACAAAGGCCCTGTACTTGACATAGGGGTACATGTGCTGGCATGCAAATCTTAAGGTCCCTCCGCGTCCAAAGAATGACGGTTGAGCCAAGGCATACTCCATTTGGATCTCCAATGGCGCAGAGCTGATATTCATGGCCTGCACAGGCGATGACAGGATTACATGAAGTCATTTCTGTCATTGAAGCCAAAGTAAAGCTGATGTCACATGTCATTTGACACCTTACACAAGGACTCAACGTGAGCGGGGCAGCTCTCTTGTGCAATGCCCAAGAAGCAGGATAGAGTGCTTCCAACTATGAGACATGCTTAGATTTACGCAGCGCCTTGTACCTCATCAAGCTCATCCCGTATGAGTGGCATGTGATAGAGCTTGGACAGAATGTCTTGAGGATCAGCCTTCTCACCTTGAGATATGGTGCTGGTGTTGGACCAGCCATGAGGTTGTAGACGGCGGTGATGTGCACGCCGCTAACAACTTTGTGCACCTCATGCAGGCAGTCAGCATAGAAGGCAGCCCACTGTACCATAGGCTCATCTGGCAAGTCCGTAAGAGGACCAGTCATAGACCTGCTTCCTTTTGCCATGCCTCACCGTCAACTGGCCTCCTTCATGGATGCTTGGCAGGGCAATGACAAGTGTGCCCACCTGCACATGCTGGTTCAGTGAAACCTGAAGGTGTGGGTTCTGACACACTATCTTGAGGTGATGGAATGGATCAGACATTAACTCCTCACGACGACGCAGCATGTGACTGACAGTGGATATCTTTGCTGCGAGAGCAGTGCTCACTGTATACTTGCTGTGCAAAGTATCAACATGCGCTTTTGAGAAGCTTCCGGGTTTGTAGCTGCATGCATTGAGATATGGTATACCATAAGTACTCCCTCAGCAGATGGATGTAGGGTATGGAAAGCTATGTGGTACCGTTCACGTATGGCACACGCAGCTGCACAAAGGACTTGCATGACATTTACACAGGCTGAGCCAGAGCGTGAGCCAGTCTCGGGAGGACAATGGGGCAAGTGACGCGTACATGTTGAGCTGGCAGAGCTCACAGCGCAAGTCGGGGGCGTCGGGGGCCAGGATGTTTATTATATGTGTCAGGATGCTTGTCTCCCCAAGATCGAAATGTAGATCAAAGTTGTCAGGATCCAGCTTGAGAGCGTCCCCAAAGCTGGAGCCTAGGACCCTCTCTGCGCAAAGCGAGAAGTCTTACGAGGTTTCAGGGACATATTGCCCATCCTAAAATATGGCATGCATTGCTAACATGTGTGGCAACCATGTACGGCATGACCAACTGCACTATGAAGCTATGATATGGATGAGACTTAGACCCCATGGAAGCTTGATCCATGAAAGCCGCGTCTCTAAAGTTACCTTGACACAGCGCCCTGTAACATGTGAAAGGAGCAAGAGGAGGGCTGCATGACACCTGCAGGTACTTCAGTTGGGCTCGACTCATGGTCGGCAACAGAGCAGGCCGCCATGAGGTTTTCCAACGCACCCTCATCTGCGCCTTGTGATGGCAGCTCCAGAAGATCGCTCTGCAGGGAAGGGTTTTCTTATTCCTGAGAATCCTAGTATGCCACTCCGCCTGGATGAACAGCTTGGGATAGAAGGCCTTCTGGCAAACACTGCAGGCACCATGATCACAGGCCACTTCAGGCAGAACTCACCGTCTTTTCAGCATCTTGACTGTCGTAGACAAGCAGCACGGGCTGCGCATATGCCTCACATCCGCCAATGGCAAAGCTGTCTTCCATGTTCTGTGCAGCCTCGCCGATAAGCTCCATCGACAGTTGGAAGTCTTCTGCCGCCAGAAGCTCTGCATCCTGCTGCTCTGATGGCACATGAGGCTCTGATAGCGAAGATGTTTCTGCAGCCTCCTGCAGCCAACAGAGCTTCAGCGACGTCATCATCACCTTGAGGGCACATCATGCGAAACCGCCTCACTGCACTTCAAGCCTGAAAGGCATTGTTGGCAAAGGTGGGCCCAGTGTCGAGTTTTGCAGGCGGCTTGTGTGTCCTTCTTCGAACCCGGTGCACAAGTCTTGCTTACATCTTGAAGTCTTGTCTGCCACTCACTCAGGCGTTGCAAAAGCTCTGCCGCAACAGCGCTGTATGCTGTGGCAAATGCTCGCACGAGCACACCCTCATACGCCCATACTTCAATGATACCTGTTTCTGGACTGAGAGAAACTTGTCGAGGGCATGCAAGCTTCCACAAGCACAGGGATCGGCCTGGAAGGAGGCGTAGAAACTTTGTGTTGAGAGAATGTGTCGATAGCCATCATGAATCTCCCCAGGCGAAGTCCTCACCTTTCTCGAAGCAGAGGACTGCCGCTTCCCACCCATCTCAGCTGGACGGGAACCACGGACAGATCAAGGATCTGGCTCACGAATGTGCGGGCTTCTTCGCTTCCAAACGTTGTATGCAATTGTTTGCTTCAAACTGTACTACAGCTAGGAGTAAAGGTGGCCTGTAGCTGGCGACCCGAGATCTGACCGGGTTGCCCAGATTCTCGCATTGCCAGGCTGTGTTGGCAGCAGCCAAGCGGAATGCCCACGTGCACCGATAGTATCTGTTGATGCCATTGGTTGCCTTACATGTACTCTCTAGTGTCTGGCAGTGCTGCAGCCACAGGCAGAAAGACCTAACAGTGCTACCTCTATATCCACGTCAGAGTCCTCTCTTGCAAGCCTATGTTGCATCTACAGGACGGGAAGCTCCATCCGGTACAGCCACCAGCACTCATGTCTGTTCCTCTACTTCTGGCTGGATTCGCTGCTCATACACCACATCAGATCACTCCAGGGCAAGTTCCATTCCAGATCACATCAGCACTCCAAGGCAAATCCCATTCCAAATGAGCACACCGAGGCAAGTTATCCCGTGTCTCATATGTAACAGAGAGTATCAAAAGGCATCTATGTACAGGAGGATTATTCGTACTTCGCTGTACTTCAGGCGCAGCAGCCTGAGCTGTGGCCATCACCTTCATAGGGCACTTGCAAATTCATTCAGGCAGACTGGACATGAACCCTATACATCTCCGGTCAAACACCACGACAATCTGCATGGCGGATCCAGATCATGTCAGAAGGGCTGCTAAGGCAGTCTTGAAAAACTGTGATGTAGAAGCAGCACAAGCATGTCTCAAGCCCTCTCTGCAGAGGGCATTGCGCAGCTCACTATGTACTTGAGGGATGCTACCGACAGTTCATACTAGCCTTCAGTGTGAAGTGCTTGCTGCAAAATCAGTAAGGCAGACCGGTCAGGGTACCGCACCTAAGGTGCTCTTGCTCACACTGCAGTATCTGCTACATCAGACTTTCCAGCATACAGCAGAGGCCGGAAGGCGCTTGCCAGGTAATCGCTGCACAGCTCAGAATGCTGGCTGCTGAATTGATGCCCCAGTCCTGCTATATGCGCTGCCTATGAGCATAAGATACAGATTGCGCAGTGTTGCCAAGCTGTATGAAGGCCCGTCAGCATATAGTGCGCTGCTAGCAAGGAAATGCTGTCATGACATCCTATCATGGCGCATGTGCTTGGCTAGCCTATGTACGAGAAACTCTAATGCTCTGTCCGCCATAGCAGACACGCCGCAGCACAGAATGCACATGCTTGCAATGCTCACAAATAAGCGCTCAGAGGCCGGAGCTGCTGCACGCTCAGAGGCTCTATGAAATGGTCCACCTGAAAACTAGCCTACTTCATGCCATCCGGGCGGCTCTGCAATAAGCAGGCGGGCATGTGAAGGGAACCCAGGCACAATGGCCTGATCAGTAGAGGGCTGGGGTCCTCTGGTGTGGGATACTATTGCACTGGCTCAGACGAGCTCTGCTAAATGCATGGAGACCCAAATGACAGCCCTGCCCCAGGGTGGTGAATCTGACATCGTGCTACAGGGCGGACTGCGTGGTGCCACTACAGAGGCACACGGGAAGTGCCATGACTCTGCTGTAGGGGCAGGGTAAGTGGCAGTGGTAACCACATCAGGGATGGCACATACATGGGGGGTCCATCTCGGCAGGCCCGGAGGCTACTGAAGACGGGGCAGACCACTGGGGTACTGCGACGACCACTGAGGCCCGGCGTGAGGGGCGAAGGCTGTGCTGCAGGCCCATTTCCTTCCCCCACCTGCATTCAGGAAGCTGCAAATCATGCCTTTGTTCATAGCTTCACGGTCCAGAGATTGTGGTGAGGGCAGGTCAGCTTTGCACGCAGAATCACAGCAGCCAACATGGAGCAGCAACATCCCAGTTCATCTCAGACGGAGATGTCCGCTTACCGGTAGGTGGCCTGCCTGGGTTCCCCTGCGCCTGGCAGAAGAGTATATGCTCTGCTGCCGGGGCAGCCGGGACGGCGCCAGGCCGCCAGTGGAGATGGAAGGTGACCTGCCCTGCTGGGGCAGGGGTGGACCGCTAGGCTGCTGCACCCACTGCTGAGGATCAGCGTGTGGTGGGGGCCCCTGCATGAAGGGCGGAGGCGGCGCTGCAGGTCCAGGGTACCCCATCGCCTGCATTCATGAAGCCGTAGGTCATGCATGTTGCATATAGCCCACTGTAGAGAGGTGGAGGCAAGGGCAGGTCAGCTAGGCGCGCAGGACATGTACAGCTAAGGTGGAGCAGGACATTCTTGGTGCATCACAAGCGGGCGTCGGCTCACCAATGCTGAGCCTATCTCTGGCACAACAAGCAGTGTGCCACGTCCAGCTCCTGCTCGCTCCTGGGCAGGCGCTGCCCAACCTTGGGCAGCGCTGCTGGGCCGGCCGACGTTGTACTGATGCTGCCGAGCTGCGCATCCGCTCATAACAAGTCAGGAGGCACTGTGGCAGCAAGATGATGCTCAATGATCCTAGCACTGCACATCACAGCTGCTAGACCCCAGCAAACCCTAGACATAGTACGGCCTTCCTGACGGCTTCTTGTAGGGCTAGAGCCTGTGCATGCTGCAACACAAGCAGAGCTTACCACTGAACCGCTGGGAGAAGCGGGAGAAGAGCGCCTCAGCCTCGCCCTTCTCCTCCTTGAAGGCACTCTTCCGCGCCCAGAACTCCTGCTGCTCCGCATGTGACAGCTGGCTCAGCTGCTCATCAATGGCGGTCCTGGGCCCAGGCACCTGCTCAGGGGCTGCGTCTATGGGGTCCCTGCGGGAAAGTCCAGGCATGTCATGCTGCTAACCTTGCTGACTGTTGCATGCCCTTGCAAGTGCAGCATTGACTAAAGGCTGGTGAGTGGATATACACTTTTGGATGCCATTCAGTCCTCCTGTAGATCGCGCTGTATACTTGTATATACAAACACTTCAGGCCGCACAGTCTGGGCTGCAAATTGACCAGTTCCAGAAGCCTGGTGGAGGTCGGCAAATCTGTCTGCAGGCCAGCCACCACACCTCTAGGGCCATGGGAAGCTGACAAGGCTGCGCACCATTCAAGGTCCGCAACACTAGACTCAGAGCAGCCAGTACCTCAGAGCCTGTACTTGTACCCTACTCGAGAAGGTCATGCAAGGCTTGCATGCAGGGGGCTCTAGCACTTCTGCCACGTGGGGAGAGGGCCATTTACCCGCAGCTCGGGCAGGTGACATAGCGAGCAACGTGCCACGCCAGGCAGGCGCCACAGAAGGTATGGCCGCAGGAAGAAAGCCCGAAGGCGTCGGACAAGAGGCTCCTGCAGATTCCACATTGCAGGTGGCTGGGGATGCCAAGCCGTTGAGGAGGCGTCTGTCTCTGCTCCTGCAGTATAGTAAACCTTTGAAGGCCTTCAGTGCTGCGATACCAGGTCAGCATGCAGCACCGTTCCACAGCTAGCAGGTTCCGTGCAATTCCAAATCAGACAAAGTAACAGAGCTACCCACTCATTTTGGAAATAAAGAGGTTTGGGGTGGGCATGACTTGCCTGAGTCTGAGCCCCTGCCGACCTGGTGTAGCTCTCTGAAGGGCTGCTCAGCACGCGAGGCTGTGATGCCCCGCCAGTAGCCGAGCTGCGCCCTGCCAGCTGATGCATGTCAAGGTTAGCACAAATCCAGTTCGCAGCGTAGGGGCTCGCTGCACCATGGGGCGGACTCTCCACACCCTCCTGCATGATACCCACGCTCACTGCCTTGCGCATGCCATGCGCATGAGGGAACCATGTAAAAGGTTTTGCTCATGATGAAGAGAAACAAATGTACAGTGACTGCATTGCAGCTGAAGCCCTTCCCGGCGCCCAAGGTAAAAGCTCTTGAAACAGTAGTATGCTGCTGACCCTGCTTGATGTCTATGGCTGGCCAACGTGCAGCACTCATGCATGCACTTGCTGTGACCCTTCATGCTGTAGGAGGACCTCTCGTTGCTATCCACAAGGCATTCTTGGGGCTCGCTGTTGCGCTTGCCGGCGTTGCCCTACCGATCAGCCTCTGTTGGATATACGATGCACTGCTCGGGATGATTGTCTTGGGCCAAAGGGATGTGGGAGTGCAGCTCACCTCTGGCTCCGCAGCACCATAGTGCGCAAAGGCCCTGCTCATCTCTTGGCTTGCAGCGCTACTGGACACAGAGCGACCGTCCAGCGACAGGTCCAGATCCTTCAGCGTCGCCTTCCACAAGCGTGCGGGCTGACGCGCCCACGGCTGCACTGCCTGGGCAAGTGCACTGGGGATGCCCTGCCGGTGCTGACGGCGTCTGTAGTAGTGAGAAGCCAGTGCCCGCCTCTGCTCGGCTGCCTGGGCAGCGGCACCCTGGGCCTCATGCTGCAGGTGTCCATGGTTGCGCTGAGCGCGAGCCTGCTGCTGATTGCCTGCCCGCTGCTGACTGGGCGCCGGGGCAGCTGCGCTCTGGGCCCGCTGCTGACTGGGCGCTGGGGCAGAGGCGGTCTGGGCCCGCTGCTCTTTGGGCGCCGGGGCAGAGGCGGTCTGGGCCGGCTGCTCTTTGGGCGCCGGGGCAGAGGCGGTCTGGGCCAGCTGCTCTTTGGGCGCCGGGGCAGAGGCGGTCTGGGCCCGCTGCTCTTTGGGCGCCGGGGCAGAGGCGGTCTGGGCCGGCTGCTCTTCGGGCGCTGGGGCAGAGGCGGTCTGGGCCCGCTGCTCTTTGGCCGCCTGGGCACGTGCGCTCTTAAGCCGCTGCTGACTGGGTGCATGAGCAGTGGTCCCGCAAGCTGGCTTCTGACTGCTCTCGGACGCGCGTTTGGCCCTGGATACTTGCATGTGTATGGCCTGCGGCGTCTGCTGAGCAGGCCGAGTCCCACTTGTCTTTGCCTGCAATTGCTCAGCTGTTGAGGCAGGTCTGTGCTCGCTTGACGGCTCCCCATTGACCTGAGGTGCGCGCTTTGGCTTGCCCTTGTGCCTCAAAGGCGCCTGCTCGGCACAATGAGTCTGCTGGGCAAGCTGGGTCTTCTGTCGGGCTGCTGTTCCCCTAGCTGGCTGAGTGTCTGAGACACCGTTGCGAAGCTGCTCGCCACCTGCCCTGGCAGAGATCTGGACTGGTATAGCTCATGCAATCTTGCTGCCCTTACCAGTGACAGACGAGACTGTCATGGCTACGTCACAGGCGGGCGGGGCAGTGTCCGGACCAGCACTGTCGAGAGCTGTTGACTGGCTGACGGCTGACTGAGCCGTGTCAACCTCTTCTGTGGATAGCGACAGCTCTCTGGGAGTGTCCTGTGCTGCACGTGTCTGCTCTCGAGGCTCCTCAATGTCATCAACCCAGCTGCACTGGCTTGCTGCATCAAACACCGTCCCCACACTGCTGCTTTCTGCAACCAGGAAGCATCATATTAGCAGGATCAGGAATGATGTCCATGCCAGCATGCATGTTGTGCCAAATATACGGGGGCTTGCAGGAGGGGCTACAGCGCTCTGTACATACATGAGGGCCACACCAAGCCAAGACAAAGCACAGCAGCAGCTGCAGGACTATTGATTCTGTATGATGGGAAACAGTGCTTGCATGCTTGTACCTGCGGCAGAGCAGTAGTCTTCGCTGTCCTGTTCAGAGTCCCGCCCCGACATGCCACCTGTGTTACAATAACAGGAGAGCTGATGACCATAGTGTGCGGTAGCGAGGGAAAGACAGCACCTTTGCAGCAGTAGCCTGCTCTGCATGCACTGGCAGGAGATAATCCCTATAGCCAGTTCATGAGGAGCTGCATTGCGGCCTGGATTGCTTGCTGTCATCAGCCCCAACATCAGGCTGGCTTGATCTTGCTTGGTGTCAGCTGTGAGTGAGCAGGGCCCTGTGCTCCTTCCATGATCAAGGATGTGAACTAGGAGCAGTAGGGAGGTGCCTTTTTCATACCTCAGCAATCTACATATATGGTCAGTAGGATACAGTTGAGCACAGTTGTATACCTTCTGACTCTGGCTGATTGTCTCTGGCCAGGAGGACGGTGGCAGGGGCAGCCTCCACAATCGCTGAGGACCCTGCTGAGGAGCCTGACGAGGCTGCATGGACCGGGCCATGCTGGATCGCCGCTATCGCCTGCAGAGCACATGCGGAAATCCATCTCATGCAACACAGCACGCGCAGGTGGAGTCTCCATGCCCACAAGCTCTTGTAGGTGGCCCAAGCAGGCAGGACTGGTCCTGCTCTTCTCTGTCCGTCAGGCCGCAGGGGTACCTGCTGATGCTGCTTGGAAGCTTCTCATTGGCGGCCTCAGCTGTACACGTCATAAAAATCGGATACCTTCGGGCGAACTTCCCCACTGTTGGGTGTGCCATCGTCTACTGAAGAATCCGTGACAGGGCAGGGATAGCGCTAAAGACTGTCGCTTTACTTCCTTTTTCATCGTTAATGTTCCATGCTTCCCCTCACTTCTAGCAGACTGCCTGCTTTGCAGAGATGCTCAGTTGAATATTGTGTCAGTGACGTTTGATGTGAGACCGTTTCAGACCGTTGTCCTTTTTGGTACGAGGCCGTCCCCGTCAGGTTGACACTTTAGTTATGGACAGCGGAGGGTCTCACCCGCTGATCGTGCCGGCCATTCTTGCCCTTCTTCCGGGTCATGCCTCTGAAGTACTTGCACCCTGCGAAGGTGACCCAGCGCCTGGTAGCCTAGCGCCGAAGCCGGATGGTGTCCTCCTCCTGCGTCCCAGGAGGTGATGTGCACCAGAGTGCAATGGGCGGTTCATCTACCTGGGGCACTCCTGTCTGAAGCTACATTCGCAAGTTTGTATGGCATGGCACATGCCCTGCCACCTCAGCATGGCCCCAACTTGAGGCCCTCAAAGATCCCCCTGCACATACTACCAGCGGATCGCGGCATGGCAACATTACTTCTGGTTATCTTGGTGGAAGTGTTTGGGTACGTGCCGTTCAGCTATGCCGACTTCTAGGTTGTACGGGATGGGGGCATCAGGCGTTCACTTCTCAGTGGTGCGGACTTTTGTGAGCTCTACTGAGCAGCAGATTGAGCGTGAGGGTAGAGCAGCTTACAGCATACCTGTCAGCCTTAGGGTAAAGACCTGGAATCTTGAAACGGCAAGTCACCTAGAACCATGCCATGTGATGGTCACTCGGAATCCGTTTTTATGACTTTTACATCTCAGACACTGCCCAATAGTGTCCGTACCCCTCATTTTAAATCTCTGTGTCAAGAGATTGACAGACATTGCGTGTCACGCAGACGAATAATGTCATGCTGATACAACCTCGTGAGACTTCACTCCGTTAAGCCACTCTGACCTTCCTGAGGATCTCGAAAGCCAGACACTCATAGCAGACAATTCTATTGCGGACTCCCAGCAGCTGCAGAGCCCCGCAAGCCGTACATGTCCTGAGCCTGCTGCTAAGTTGCACACCTCACAGGCTCCTGCGAGACTCGCCTCTGCCCTCCTTCTGTCAGGCAGGCTGGTATGCAAACAGACTAATCAGCTGAGGAACTTCTTGGAGCACGCACGAAGGGCACAACCATTACCTCAGGTCAAGCATTTTACAGGTTGTATCACACCATTGGCAAGATATCTCCGAGTGTGCTGATCATGGCACTCTAGACAGTCAAACGCACAGTTTCCAATGAGGATGTCCCTCGGTGAACCACTGTATCACATCTGTGCGGGATTGGGCTGCGCTATACTATGCTATGACCAAACGAGACTGGCAATCTGCTTCCCCGCCCTATCTACATGTACAGACCTCTGACGCGGCTCTACACAGACATGTTGTAGGACTGCAACACACCTGAACTCCCAGGAAGAGCTGCCGTTTTGAGACATGCTACTGTACAGGCAACCCTGTCCTTCTGCTGCCAAAGAAGGCGCTCACAGGGCATGTGGTGCAGACACCGGTGATCCGCCTAACGCAAATCCACTGCGAGAGCGTAACAGCACTGCCGTACCAAAGGAAGCACACATCCTTAAAAATCCATCCCAGGCATTCGGCAACGCTGCCAGCAAAGTCAGAAAGACGATGCTCTAGTGGTGCAGCGCTACCAGCCCTTCTGGTCCACTGCGAAAGAAAGTGGCGCATTGCCAGCAATGAAATTCTGGGTTCATCGCCTAGAAGCTTGTTCTGCCGCTGCATCGCAGCTGGGGCATGTTCTGCTGTGACCGCCCCAAGAAAGAAAAGGCCCTGTGCATCAGCACAGGAAGCCTGCTGGAAACAAGATTTCCGCCTAATATACCTGGAACCGCTCACTGAGTCACAAGCGCCCCACACCCCAGCACTAGAAGCTTGCAGCAGAGACAAGATTCCCAAGGCTCTTCTCGATCTCTGTCCAGCTAGGGTTGCGCCCCTGGCACACTCACAAGCCCTGCACGCCAGTGCTGGAAGCCTGCTGGAAAGAATCATCTCGAGCCTGTCTTGGCAATCAGTCCAGCTAGGACCTCATACCCCTTGCGCCCCTATGATATCAAGAGCACCCCACGTCAGCACTGAAAGCATGCTGGGAACAGGGTGTAGGTGCGGACGTCGGCGATGATCTGTTTGATGGAGAACACAATTCCGAAGCCCGTCCCGTTCACCAACATGAGCCCCACGATGAATGCATTGAGGCAGAAGATGAACGTCCAATCCTCTCCTCCCAGCCACTTCGCCCTCATCCACCTGCACAGAATTCTAAGTCTTGAGACACCTACACAGTGGTGGGATGCACGAGAGCTCCAATGGACACATGCATTCCAGGAGCAAGATGTCTAGCAGAAGGTTACATGAGGAGAGGTACAAGTGTGTTGTCACGTCCTTGTAGGAAGCACACCAGACGAACATGGGGCATTTCCCAGACTACAAGACCCAGGGAATTGCAAGGTGACATCGCATTCTGGTGACTTGATTGAGACCTTACCCGGGAGGCTTGTGGTCACATCGCCTCCTGCGGTCTTCCTTCCGGAAGTACCAGGTGAAGGCGAGCGCTGGGAAGATGAAGGCAATGCAAGGGCTGGTCAAGGCGCCGATCAGCGCATTCAGCGTCCCATAGTAGGGCGCCAGCAGCGCGAAGAACCAGATCAGCAAAGCTGCAAGCACGTGCAGATTTTAGGAAGCCGACACAGCACCTGAAGGCACTGACGGAGCAGCTGGCTCTTGCTCAGATGTACAGTCAGCACTCAGTGCTCTCCCTGCATTGTGTGACAGCGCCTGCTGCATCCTAGGCACTGCGGCTGATCAAGTCCTCCCTCTTCTGCTCGAGGTATTTAAACTCTCTGATGTGCATGGACAGGTGCAGTGCGGGTGGGAGCTAATTTCCTGCGCATAGCCGTACTGTGGCAAGAAGTGTGGTAGACAACGGGGAAGATCAGCGCAGTGGTAGCGCTCACCTACGGGATATCTGCAGGGCACTCTGATGTAGAAGGGCTTATGATGTACGCCAAAGGCCTTCTCGGTGATGTAGTACAGAGGAGCAGAGTAGTACGCAAATGCGCAGATCTGCAGACACCCACAGGATGTGTATCAGTGTTACAACCCGACAGAAGAGACACGTGCAAGCTGGATGATGCCAATGTGAGCTCTCAGGGCATGACAACGTAATCGCCCGGCCGCGCAGCCTGCAAGTTGCAGGATCAGGCATAGGAGGGTACGGTGCTGACCTGATGTATCAGCATGAGACAGATTGAAAAGCTCCTCCAGAAGGAGTGAGGCATAGCGCCATATACATTTCCATTCTGGTAGACCTGCAAAATCACAAGGAGGTTGAGGAGGAATGACACTGCGGTCCTCTCTTAGTCCTTGGCTAGACTGAAATGAGTTGTGACAATGTGAGAAATATCTATCATTGCGCTGAGACTCTGATATTGTAAAATGGTACGCCAATCCACTGCCAGCTGGCCTTGTGGCAGGCCACAAACAACCGCGATCATCAGCTCTACAGGAGCTGTCATCATATGGCCTAACTTCACAGCACCACCCTGCTGGATAACAAGCTCTCTCAGACACATGCCATACGGGGGCCAGGCACTGGGCTTACCTTATGGGGAAAGGCCAGGTTTGCAGCAATAGAGTGGGGAAGGGTGAGCGAGAAAATGTAAAAGAAGGCGCCTAGGTAAACTCCGCCATACTGCTCCGGCTTGAACATACTGTCCATAATTTCAAGCGCCACCGCATGCCCTCCAAATGCTGCGTTGCACAGCATGAACGTCGTGAGCGTCTAACCTTGATGCAGGCTGGTAACTTATGATAGCTCCCGTCTGTGAGAAATGACACAACATGCCATTGACTGCTCTGGAAATTACCACACAAGCAGCCACACGTCTCCCCAGCACATAGATCCTCACGGGAAGGAAGGCACAGAACAGAGGCGCAGTGCGGAACAGAGCGGCCTTTGACAGGTGTTGGGCCTTCAGGGGAATGACATCATCTATCAGGGTCAGGGTGCTGCCCTAGTGTGCTCTGGGCGTTGATTGTGCTCACCTGAGATTAGCACAGAGATGCCCACGTAGAACTCCTGGAGGGATTGCGGGTGCCTGCAGCAGCCATAGGGTCTGACTACTGCGTCTGTGAGCGTGATAGCAACCATGTGGTCAAGCACAAGACTAATACCTTTGGCATTGTTGCCGTGAGCCTTCTGCAGCAGATCCGGCACGGTATCTGACATATATGATCTGCCCATGCAGTAGTCAGGTGCAGAGGACAACGCTATGAGAGGGTGACGGCAAGTCTTACAAATTGGTCTGGCTCCAATTGATGCCATGTACGCCTGACTGGATGACGATGTACCATGTTGTGAAGGTACTTGTGAAGAATCCTATGAAGTTGATGATCCTGCAGATGTACATATGTCATCAGCAGAGGATACCCGCAAATGCCTCAGAACAGTCATGCCCTGACCATGTGCTACTGCACCCAGTATGTGGCTGGGAAGCATGCAAGTGGTACCACAATCTTTCAATATGCCTTGTCTGCACACGTGCAACACAAGTCGGCGTTGGGGGCGCACCTAAAGTGCCTAAAGGTGGGGAGCAGGGGGGTCAGCATCATGATGGCCCCAAATATGAGCACATACGTCCTGCACACAGCACAACAGATCTTGCCTTTGCATCTCCAGACGCATGCACAGCGACAAGATCTTATCCAAACAGCGTGCATGTGTAGAACAGCGATCTGGCAGACAGGGGTAAACCTGAACAGCTAAGTGCATGCGAGGAATGGCCAGAAAAGGCCAACACGTCCAGTGGCTGGCTGTACCTCTTGTCTGGACCTGCGTGCTCATGGATGTAGTATGCATCTGCAGCCGAGGCCACGATCTGTGACAAGCACGTCCCAAAGAGCGAGATCACAATGACAATCTGCAGAGGGCACACACTCTAATGTCTGCTGCCATGTGCTCTGATCCTGTGCTGAACTGTATTGGCCTGCCCAGACAAGAGGCCTCTCGCTCCTCGAGAGCAGAGCATGAACACTGTGCAGCTGTCAGATACAGGTAACAAGAATTTTGCAGCAGCAGACTCCCACCATGACAATTGCCTTGGCCCATTTGCCCAAGATCTGGCCCATGACGTCATGATACTGCGTCACAGAGCGAGCGCCATCTTTGCCAATCCACTGATTCTGCTCAATCTGCAAGTGCACTGCCTCCTTGTCAGGAGCAGCACTCCCCTTGCCTTATGCCGCCGCAGGGATTAGCGTCAGAAGCAGTAGCATGAGGTGCGACGAGTAGGACGTCACAGAGGACCTAGGGTACCCAAGATCTTCCGGCTCTGAGCAAGATTCCACAGCAGGAGCAACAGGTCTGCCAGGCAATGCGGGCAGGATATCTCCGAGCATCTGAGGGGGAGTATCAGTACTCATGGAGCGCAATGCCAGTTCCTGAAGTTGCTAGAATCTCCCAAGCACCTGAGGAGAGGATCAGTACTCACCAGAATGGATCTGCGCGCTACATAGAGGCAGATAAGCATTTTCATAGACCAGAGTGACATGCAGGCAATCACCACAGCCAGTGGGATCGCTGCTATCAAGCCCATCTTTGCCATTGCGTTGGGCATCGTTAGCATGATCTGCCCGATCTGCATCCATCACTCTCCCGTCAGTCGCAGCTCCCAGCAACAGCGATGCGCATGCGGGGACCTTGGACAAGTATGGAAGCGCTAGCTCTCATCTCTCACAAAGTGCAGCTGGCGAGCCAGGTGCTGCAAGCACTCAAGGGAAGCTGACGAGGAGCTTCAGGAGGAACCGGAGTCCAGCTTCTGATCGTAGGGGCTCTGGAGCAGCTGACCTGTGAAGAGACTGTGAGCAGCCATCCATCAAAGCGCGAACCCGCATCACCCCCTAACAATCTCGTAAGGATTGGGTTGACCTTGTAAGCACCTGCGCAATGCGAACAGCATGTCTCAGACAGGAATGGTGCATGTGGGAGTGGTTCTGCTGCAAATTTGGCTGGTAACAATGCAACTTGATCCCTGCATGCCATCTGTGACCACCCGTCAGCATAAATTGCATGCTTGAGTGGCTCATGTGATACTATATAGGAGGAACTGGGGGAATGCTCTCTCTTGCCTTCTTCCTCCTGCTTCCATGGGTTGCTTGGGAAAAAGGCGTTGGCCGGAAGCTCCTGCACATCTGGTTCCTCAGCTATAGCTGGTGCTGGGGCTGATTTAGTATTCAGGGGCCGGTGGTAATTGGCCTTGTGTTGTGGGGGTGCAGATGCTGTCGTAAGCCCGCGCCCTGCTCCATTCCGGAGCGGTACTCTGCTTCCTTCCGACCCATCTACGCTCCCGTTCAAGTCGCCATTGTGTCGGGAGGTCATTACACCTGTATGATCAGAATCGATCTTACAAACTCATTCATGTCATCAGGGGTTGATTAGAGCCTTCTGCCCGGGCAAAACATGCCTATGACTCCCACAATTGCTCTCAGTAATCCTGTACCTGCACAACAGCCAAGCTGACAGGAAAGTTGTACTGAAACCCTACCAGTGGGGGGGAGAGCACAGGAATGTGTAAGCCAATGTTTCGATGCGCTGGCCCACTCAAAACACTTGCTGTATCTCTCCTAACAGCTTCTCAATCGAGTGTGTGGACTAGCCCTCATGACGGCGATGCAAATATAGACCCCCTGCTGACGACTTTGCTTGGACTTCGGTTACAACACCTGCACCGCCTTCCGAAAGCCACTGATCAGCCCAATATCTCTTAATATCCTGTGTACTTCACGTTGAGAGGCTCAGGGCGTCCTTACTTAGAAATGTGGGCCAAACAGCATCTGATGACAACTCCCCAGAGGAGGGGCGCCTGACTGGGAAGATTCCCACCCACCCGTACATTTACTCATCTCCAATCCATGGACCGCTTTCTCTAGCTTTTCCCGTACCGTTATGCCATTGGAAATACTGAGGCTGTGTCCTGAGGGTCACAGGGACCTGACCAGCCTTTCATAGCTGATGAGACCATAGCTGATGTGAACATCGAGCAGTACCAGAAAACACAAAATGACGTCCATTCGTACTTATCGACAGCCCAGTTGAACCCCATGTGAGCCCTTCGTGGTATTGCAATGGTTTAGACTACATCTGAGCACAGGAAGATGCCCACAAATGGAAGCCAGACAGCGGATTCACAGCAAACAGGAAGTGGCTTCACAGAGCTAAAAGCTGCTAACATTGTGCAGCATATTACACATCCATTCCACCACCCATTCTAAGAGTGCACCTCCACAACAAGGCGTGCCCTTCATTGCTGGCCAGGTCCAGAGTTCTGGTGGTACAAGGAGTCTGTACGTCAGGCAGCGTGCTCAAGGTCAGTCAGCTGCTGACTGCCAGGCACAAGACCTGGGTGCTCATGCTAGACTTCAGACCAGCCGGCTAAGCATACATGAGTAAAAGTACATCAGGGCTCAGTCCCTGCCCTCCGCGCGCTTCCGGAACATCAGATGGCGGGTCTTGCCGCTCTTGGTGGTCAGCCTAGGCTTCTTTCGCTGTACGCCATACTGCACACAGGCAATTTCCTCCTTAGCAAATGACAGCAGGCAGGCCAGCTAGCCAGCCTCAAAGCATGCAAGTGCACTTGCAATATGACACGGATTGCCAGGCAGGGCCCTCCGCAAAGAGAGGCATGCGATAGCTGTCCAGCAGCAGCACTGGATGGTCTTTGTGTATTGGGGATATCAAGAATTTGAAGGCAATGCACAACCTGGCCGAAAGCCACAATATGCATTGCTTGCCCAACAAGCGACCACCCTTGTTCCCAGCGCATTGGGGACTTTTGCCACTGCAGTTGACAAGCAGTTGGCAAGCCCTTAAATACAAGTGGCTGGTAGACACAGCACGCAACTTCTCTGTGAGGTGAAAGTCTCGGATTGTACCTCCATGTATGTCAGGCCATGGGCACCACTCAGGGCTGCCAGGTTGCCTGTTGTGCGCTGCGCCAGCGCGGCCTTGGTACGCATGACGTCATCGCCAACTGGCGCAACCTCAATTCCTGCCTCGTCCTCTCCTGCGCTCAGCACCTTGGCGAGCACATCCAGCTGCTCGTCGCGGGTGCTCAGCTGCAGATTCGCGCCACCTGCAGTGCATTGAGCACGGATTTCAGGATCTCTGCACCGCTCTTTTAAGAAATGATGGCCTCAGACTGCCCTGTGGAGGATGCCCATGTCTCAGGCACAGGACGAGCCGACAGGCCACCCTCAATGTGGGGCGGAAATGAGAGAAGATAAAGCACTACTAAGGTGCATGGTGCCGCCTCAAGGATGCATGCGCTGAGCACTTTGCATTTGCTGCTGGACAAGCGATCAGGTACTGTGCTGCAGAGCCAGTTGCAACACAGCTGCAAAGCAATCATATTCTGATCTGCTGCACCCATGCTGTATCTCCTCAGCAGGGCTACAATGCAGCCAACCCGCAGCGTTTGCCACACCTGTCAACAACATACCTCAACCGGCAGGTTGCATCACTGTGCATCTGCCAATGGAAGAGAGATCAGGCACAGGTGCAGAGCCAGCACAGAGACCCCAAATGATGGAGCAGCAGCCAACCTGCGGCATCGAGCAGGTTGGTGATAATCTTGAAGGAGTAGCCCTGGTCGATGAGGAACTGCTGCCGCTTGGTGGAGTAGTACATCTCCTGAGTGTCCTTGGACACCAGCGTGTAGAAGAAGGCGTTGTACTCATCCGCTGCCTGCGCCCCAGGCTTGCCCTGCACACAAGCATGCATCTGTTAAGCTACTGTGCTCACTGCTGTACTGCTTCTAGGGCGCACTGGTGACCCTCTCAGACAGAGACAACTATCAGCCAACACAGCTTTGACCAAAATGCCAACCAGCCGCATAACACCACCATGCTGCACTTTGGATGTCCAGAGCCGAGCTACCCTCAACCACCTCTGCAAAGAGGTAGAAAGACAGACACACAACTTCCACGAGCTTCCTGGCTTGCAGCAGCAATTGCAGGCGGCAGACCTCAGGGATGACCATGGCAAGTAGGACCAAAAGGGACAACCAGTTGACATTTCTTAGCAAAAGTGGATATCGCCTCTCCACTGACGTGCTCCATACCACTCCGTACAGCAACAGGAAAAGGCAGGACATTACCAAAAACAGTTCAGGGAGTGCCGCTTTCAAGTCATTGTATTTACAGACCAGAGCGGAAGGGCTCGCCTTCTTAGCGCGGAGGATGCGGCCGAGGCGCTGCGCCTCCTGGCGCCGGGAGCCGGCGTGGGAGCTGATCTGGATGAGCACATTGGCCTCCGGGATGTCGATGGAGTTGTCGCCCACCTTGGACAGAAACACCGTGCTCACCTGCAGCATGTACCACGCTTCAGCATGCATTGTAATGTCTGCACTCTGCCGTCCATCGAGAATCACTCACAGGTGACCAATCAGTCAGTCACTGCTAGTAATCGGAAGACCAGGGGTCTCCCTGTGCCGGAAGGGCATTTCCACAAGGAGTGGTAGATCAGTACATCAGGAGTGGTAGATCCTGAGTGCACTGGTTTATTAAGATCGCGGCGGTGCAGAAGGCGGAACATGCCTCAGGGTTGCGCTTGAAGGCAGCCAGCACACGAGTGCGCTCTGCATGCGAGGTGCCTCCGAAGATGAAGGGCCGCCTGAGGCGCTGCGCATACTCCCGCAGCGCGAAGATGTTGTCTGAGAAGACGATGATCTTGTCCCCACGGACCTGCGTTTGCCAAGCATCAAGATCAAGTCTCCATGCCTCACATCGCATCGATGTCCCTCGTTGAGAGACAAAATTCAATTCTAAGAATTTTGAAGTACCGTAGCAGCCAAGGCAGCTGGAAGAATGGACTGAAATGACAGCGACAGATGTGCTCTTCCCAGCAACTCCACTCCCTGCCATGGCGAAAGAATACTTGATCGCGTGATGCTCAATATAGAATATGCTGCTTGCCTGTTCATGGTACTGGATCAGGAACTGGCAGGCCTGGAATTTGTTGGGGTTCATGACGTACAGCAGCTGCCTCCTAGCGGCATTATCCTTCTTCAGGTATTCCCTGTAGAACTCCTGCACAGGTGCCTCAGCTGTCAGTGTGCTAGAATGCATCCTGGCCAGCACTACAACACGCTTCAATACAATGATAATGACCCAGCTTTCCCCTCAGACCTCAGGGGAGATGCCCAAAACTAACTTTTGGGATTCTTCCAGCGGCCTTAGAGCAAGTGAAAGGCAATGTACACTCAACGGGTTTAGCAGAGGATCCCTACGCATGTCTACCCATTCCTTGATGACTTATGTCTTACCTTGGTCATGGGGCACCAGACTTCTGCGCACTGCACATTTGCAATGTGCCCAGCGCGTGTGAGGTCCAGCCAGTTGGCCTCATACAGCTTGGGCCCGATCAGGAAGTTCAGGTCCGAGATGCGCTCGTCCTCTCGGACCAGGGTGGCTGTCAGGCCCAGCTTGCAGTGCGCCTTCACAATGCCGATCACCTACAACAAACCGCCTCTCAGTCATATGCTGAGCAGTGGTCCTCACAAGCTCCTCACATACCCCCTCAGATGCCATATGCACAGTGCAGCATCATGAGGCAAGTCTGCATGGCATCATAACATGGTCAAGCAGCGGAGATGTTATGGCTGCCTGCTCATTGCAGTGGACAAGTGGGCAGGCTTGTCAGATGACAGACCTTTCTGAACATCTGCGCGGGGACCACGTGCACCTCATCCAGCAGCAGCAGGCCCCACTCCCGGCTGGAGATCTCATCCATCACCTGCAAGCAACTCAAAGTGCTCCTGCTCTCTGGCAGCCACTGTGCCAAGTCACAGGCTCACAACTGCTCTCTGGCATACACACTCTGGGTGAGCAGAGCACACCACCACTGCAAGAGATGTGACTGCGGCCCATCTCTTGGGGGACATACAAATTGCCAGAAGCTCATACCATGTGTAAGGCGCAAAAGAGCTTCCTGATTGCCATGTCAGGATGCATCAGGGTTGTAAGAAGCCTTCAATATCACAAGCCACCTTTTGGCTCTCCTCACTCCTGCGGCCGCTGAAGGACACCATGGTGTAGGTGGTGATGGTCACGCCACTCACACCCGCAAACTGCTCCTTCTGATCCGATGTGAACCTGTGCAGCAGGATGCAGTCGCTGTCAGAAGGTGGGCCCTCCACCGACATCCCCCCTGTGATGCTGGCTTCACAGCAGCAATGGCAGATAGAGGGGTAAATTGTGGGCAGCCTGCTGTATGCGGCCGAAAGGAACCACATGCAATCCCAACTGCTCCCAAGCTTCTCAAACCTCATCAGCAGCATGTACGCCCAAGGCAGGAGCGGGCATGCCTCCCTTTCACCACCTATGCTCAGTCAGGAGCTGGTCGGGATTTAAAATTATATCACTCTTGTATGGGCTATGGGGAGAGGGGGCTGGCCTGGAGATCTGGTGGTCCTGTAGGTTGGTCCAAAGCTGGAACTGGTGCTTCCACTGGTCCACGGAGACGCTGTTGGTGACCAGGCACAGCACGCTCTTCTTGATGCGCGAGGCCGCCGTGATGCCCACCAGCGACTTGCCCGCCCCACAGGGCAGCACGATGATGCCTGCGCAGCATGACATGCCCTCATGATCAGGCATGTGAGGGTCATAAGAGGCGAAGGCCCACCACAGGGCACAGCACGCTCTTCTTGATGCGCGAGGCCGCCGTGATGCCCACCAGCGACTTGCCCGCTCCACAGGGCAGCGCGATGATGCCTGCGCAGCATAGCGTGCCCTCACGAACAGACATGTGAGGATCCCTGTAAGGAAGAATCTTAGCAGGCACAATGTGCTATGCTTCAGGCAAGAGGCTGCGGTCATGACCGCAAGCGCCTTGCCTGCTTCACAGCGCAGCGCAGTGCTGCCTGCATGGCATTCCGTGCCCCCTGATCAAGCATGAATGCTTGTGATGTATCATGATGGCCTCTGGAATGCTTAAAATATGTTGCCTGAGGCCAATACCAGAATGCTTCATTGGCCAGGAATTGAACACTTCGTCGACAAAGAGCACTTCAAGTCTACACACAGAGAGACATATCACAAGAAAAGCAACCTTGAGCAGAGAGCAGCCTGACGGGCTCACGTACGATGACTGGCTAACAGCATACATGCCCAGTGACATCAAGCGTCACATTTCATCACCACGTGATCCCATCATGCAGCTCTCTCTTCAAGGTGCAATGCAAGAGGACGAAATACTTGCTCACGTGACAATTAAAAGAAGTTATGCTGACCTGAGCGTGCGCGGCCATTGCCAAACATCTTGGACATGGACTTCTCCTGGTACGGCCTGGGCTGCACGTGCGGCTTCAGGTCGATGTTGAGGTCCGGATTCACAGTGTCGTTCCGGAAGTCGTACTCCTCCAGCATGGGGTAGTTTAGCCCGCCAGGCAGGCACCTGGCCTTCACATGCTCCACCTGCGCAGCACAGGTTTCTTGTCACAATCTGACATGGAGGTGATCGAGCTCGCCTGGCAGACACCTGGCCTTCCAATGCCTGACCTGAGCGGCACAGATCTCTCCACAATCTGACATGCAGTGTTGTGCCAAGAAGCCTGTGCTGCTCAGATAGAGCATATCGAGGCCGTGTGTCTGCCGAACAGGCTAAATCGCCTCATACGATGTGACACGCAAGCCAGAGATTCTGAACAAGCTCTCCCCACACAACCCCTTCACCCCGGAGGCGCTATGATTAAGTCAAGCTCTCCTATACCATGTCATCTGGCTGGGCATGGCTGAGCAGTGAGTGCAGGGACACTCGGAAAGGCTTCAGCTGGGGATGCATGCTCCTCACTTGTGTGCTTCTACTGATAAATGACTGCAGGCATTGCGATGTACAGAGAGTTAGAGCTGCAGTCCAACATAGGTCGGCAAATGCTCCCTGTTCCCCCCAGACCTTTGCACAGCTTTTCTGACTTGTGTGAAGGTCAGAGCAGGAGACATGAGCATTTGCAGGCCTATCTTTACAACGTCACAGACAGTGCCACTTGAGGCAGACTGTGTGCAGGGTGGCACCTGCGCAGGGTCGATCTCAAAGGAGTGCAGCTCGCGCTCGGGCTGCTCGGCCACAGCGACTGCCTCTGCAGCCGCCTGCACCTTGTCGCCCACGCCAGGATCCGGCTCAGCTATCCCGCCATCCTCTATCTCCTCTACATCCACCTGAACAGGCACCAACAATATGCTGAAAATGCGCTGGACCATGCCTGAGGCTGACACCCTTCCATGGCCTTTCACCCAGTTGCCACAGATGACAGGAGCTGTGAGTTTCTGTCACATGCACGGTGACATACATTCACAGCACTTATCATGTGTGGCATGTGCGAGCACAGAGGGCGGACCGCACCTTTGAGAGGTCCACAGCTGCCTGGTCTGCAAGAGCGGCCGTCACTGTGAAGCCCTGGTCCTCAGCAACGCGCGCCTTCTGGATAATCTCATCCTGCAGATGCAGCAGACAGGTGTGAATGGTCTAAACTGACAAGCATCATACCCTTAGCTCAGATCGTCTCCATGTGCTCAAGAGGCCTGATTGCTGGGGACATGGTGGCAAAAGTTGACCTTAGCCCTGCTGTGAAGCAACATTGTAGCAACAGTATAGCAACAGTGAGGCAATGTGCACAGTGGTATAGGTTGTCCATCTCAGTAAAGTGTTGGCGACAGGGACCGTTCTGCATGATAATTATCCATAAGAGGGCGCACCTTCAGGATGGTGCGCAGGACGTCCGGGAACGGGCTCTCGACAAAGAACTTGTTGCGGTGCAGCACAAGCTTCACTTTGCCGTAGTTCCCAGTGGACTCCCTGATGAAGACCTTGATCTCATCTGGCAGCTCCACCTGGCATGGCACAGCATCAGCATCAGCACACTGCACAAGTCCTGCCAGAAGCACACAGAGGAACATCTAAGTGGCCACAGTGGCTGCAAGGACACTCGAGACAGTATCATGCAGGAGCTGCACGTATAGCATGGCACTTGCCGGGAATTGCTTAATAGGCAGCAATGGAACCTGAGAGCTGGTAGACAGCTCAGATCCTGGCATGAAATACTCTGGCATCCCCAGACAACAGCTCCAAGGATGTGAGCAAGAGGCAGACCGCCACCTCCTACAAGACTCCAGAGAAGAGAGGTGAACTCCTACAAGCGCTCACCTTGGAGAGCCTGTTCAGGACGGTGATGATGGTCTGGGTGGTGAGGCCGATGCTGACAGCGGCGTAGAGGGAGTGCGGGGTGAGCACGTACTCGTGCACGCACTCCGGGCGGCACACCGGCTCCGCTATGGCGATCAGGAAGTCGTACGCCTGGCGGTAGACCGGCGAGAAGGTCTCCAGGAAGATTCTTCCGTCCGGGCACACCCACAGAGGCCTGCATGAAACCCCACATCCTGTCACTGGCGGATGCAGAATCCATGGGAGAGCTCCATCCTCTGTTCTTTAAGCTTGGCAGCCTATCCTCTCAATGGATGGCAGATCTATGCAGCTCGACGCGATTGGATACACGTTCTGCATCTGTAACACAGATACTGTATATGACAACCTGCTCAACAGCAGACCCAGACAACTTATGCAGCTGACGCAGAGATATACACTGATTGTTGGTGTCGGTAAACATGCTTGCAGCAACTGTCAGAAGGAGCGCTGGGGCCTGCTATGTAGCAGAGTGTGAGTTTGCACAAGGTCACGCTTCAGCAGGCAAGTGCCGCCTCACCTGTTTGCATGGTCCAGCTTCAGGCCAAGTGTCTTGTAGTCCTTGAACTCCTCGCCCTCAGCGCCCAGCTTGTAGTACTCATTCGCGTCCTCTGACAGCTCCTCTAAATCATCAGCTCCAATGCCCTCGATCTCAGCCCCCACCGGTATGGACTGCACAGCACCCAAATCAAGGTCAGTACCCGTATGAACCACCAGTTCTATGATCGCCACTTGATAGTACGATGCATTAAAATTTGCGCAGCGCAATGTCATCTTTCACAGACCGCACTGGTAGGCGCTGCACAGCATCCGCACGTGATGCATCACTAAGGATGCTGCTATTGAACCCAAGATTAGAGGACATTGCTGCCTTGCACCAGTGCCTAGGGACATGTACTGCCAGGTGCTTCTGAGTTCATTATCTAGACCTATCTTAAATGCAAAAATGCATCTGTAGATGCCGCTGCAGACAAGCAAGAACATGCACTGACAGAGGCTGGGATGTTTGAAGTGCTAATGACTGACATTGGCTGTATCTGAAGGTTGGAAGGACCCTGCGCACCTCATCTGGTGTGCGAGCGCGCTTGGCCTTCTTGGGCTGCTGCTTCTTTGGCTTTCTGGCTGGCTGCTTCTTGGGCTTGATCTCTTCTTCAGCATCACTGATGTCGCTCTCTGCCAGGTCGATGGCTTCTGGCTCTGAGTAGGCTGGGTCTGATGAAGCTGCTGGCAGCTTCACTCTGAGCTTTGCGCTGCCATCTGCTGGCTGCTTCTGCGCTGCAGCTTTGCCGCTGAGCTTGACTTTCAGCGAAGGCTTTCCTTTCCTGTCGCCCTCAGGCTCTGTCTTGACCATCTCAACAGCGCATACTAGAACGTAGCACGCTGATTTTGCCCTTGCTGAGTGACACAAATTGCTCTGCTTCTTGTGTCGTGCCTCCTTATGATTCTAGGCCAACACTGTCCTGTCAGAGGCGGGGTAATGTGGGAGGACGTAGTGTCAGGTAAGCTCGATTGTTATGTCCTCAGATGTATTTTGCTGCTGCACGGCTCCCAACGTCCCACAACCTGCTTCTTCAATTACCTTAGAAACAGCACTTCCAAAATTATTGACTTTCATCGCCTACGCAGCGGTCTGGCCATTAGCTACAGCTGTTACACTCGCAGTGGTTACGATGCCACGCCACTGTCAGTGCTGCTTTGTGTGTGCCTTCGTAGATCTCTTTGCAGATCTGAGCATGACGTTATACTCTACGATTCACTACAAGCAAACGAAAAACATGACAGCCCGAGTGATGACGTGAGATCCAGTCTACCTGGCAGTGAATAACTTAACTTGGCTGAACACCCCCATGTGGCAGAGAGGCTCTGATGATGAGGATCTGATTGCAAAGCTGATCTCTAAAGCCAACACCTTGGCACTGCGGATGACATGCCTGATGTCCAATCGTGCATGCACGCGTAGTGCCTCACCGCAGCAAATGCTGCCTATATTCATCACTTCTGGGCCCCAGGGGTGCTGTTGATAGATGGTGTCATGAGTGGCTGACTGCTGAACCTACGTGTGGCCCTGGGCTTCAGCAATGCACCAGCTGGAGCGTCATGGACGTTTGCAACAATGGTCATCTATTACAGAGATAGCAGGTTGTCACAGCACAATAATACCCCTGCCCTGGATCCGGCACACCTATGCGTCGCAGCATAGCACAAATAAGATTGCCAGGACAAATAGGGCTACCCTAGGTGGCATCATGTTTGCACCCAGAGGACAAATCAGGTAAACAATTGAGCAGTATACCCTGAAAGCTTGCACATGCGCCCCGATATACAAGGTGTCTGGACTCCCCCCGGCAGTATAGTACACACTGCAATGCAATGCCAACCAGCACATGTCTCTGTTGTACAATACCGCAAGATCTGTGTCATCTGATGATCTGGCAGTCCTTGTCAGGAAGCTGGACTAACCCAGGCTGTCCCAGGCTAGAATAGAGGCTGCAGCACTGCTGCTCCAAACACCAGCAGGCTCTCATCCTTGCACTGGGCAGACAATAGATGGGCCTTGTGCAAGGCTGAGGCACTGCTAACAAAGTCAAGGGAGTCTGCACGCCTCTCCAGCAAGCCGGCCCTACAAGTCTGCCTCTCCAGTGGTGGGCGGCTCATCCTCATCGCTGGATGACAGGAAGCCCTCTGAGCCAGCGCTCATGCTGTCATTGCCGTCTCTGCCATTCTCTGCTTGTATGACATCCTCTCTCCGGGCATATCTGCCTGTGTAGTCTGCACGCACAGCAACCTCCACATCAAGATTTGCAGCTCGCATCTGCCTGAGACGCAGATGTCCGGCACATAGGAGATCCTTACTCTCACTCAGGCTCAACGACTTGAGCTGCACTTGCAGCAGCTCCTGACAGTACCATGTACAGTGAGACAGGTTGACTGGCATGCGAGAGGTCTGAGCTACTTCCTGTGCTATGCAGGTGCTAACATACCACACGATACAGAGTACAGCACTTATGCAGGCACCAATACAGGCATCTTCATTGGCTTATGAAAGTTACCTTTGACCTTGGCATTGTATGCCTCTGGTTCCCGCATCAGCAGCGCCGCTGCTTCACCGTTGAGCGGGTCTGTGGGGTTGGGGTACAAGAGCAGCTGCGGGAGGAACGTCTCGAAGACGTTGAGCAGATCTGCAGGGAGCAGAGCTTACTCATCAGACATACTCCTCTTGGGAGTTCAAGGGTAAAGGTGTCCCTGTAATCACTCAGGACAATGATTCTGCACTGCTCACAGTGCTGTACCACAGGGACTGGGAGGTGCTTACCGAACATTGGGCTCCACGTCTGGTTGATCACATCCAGGCACACTGAACCAGCCCTGCAGGGGCCCACCAAACAAGTCGACCAGCTTCTCACAGCCAGCTTTTGAACGAAGCAGACGGCAGCAGCGTATGAAGATCCATACAGACGATAGCTGCTTGACGTGGAGGGTGCAGAGGGCGCAAAGGACGGATAGGGACAAAGCTTACATCTCATCCACGTTGGGGTGGTATATCCTGTTCACGAAGCCGATTGATGGGGACTTGTATGGGTAAGCGTCTGGGAGTTCCACGTGCACTCTCCAGAAGCCTCCCTCGTACGGACCTGTCAGAGCGAAGACACGTCAAGGAAGATTTACCCTGGCATGCCAAAGCCAAGATACCGTGTTCAACTTTAGGAGTGTCGAACTCGCTAGGCGACATCATTGACTTCAATTTCGACATTATCCATCACAAGCTATGATGGCAGGCAAGCATAAGTGGCGTAGCTTACTCTCTTTGGGGCCCTTAAACTCTACGTATAGCTCGTTTATGTTGTCATTGACCAGCTCAACCTTCCAGTCGCTCATCATCCTGCACAAGCACCTCTGGTCATACCCTGACAACGTACAAGCAGACTGTGGGCGGTCAAGGCCGAATCGGGTGGCTTGGAAGTTGAAGGTCTGTCGGACGCACAATTTCATCACGTCCATCTCACGCCGCTTTGACGGCGATCCGCTCGACATCGTTCCACCTATTCTAAAGCCACTCCCTCCTAGTGCTGCCTGAGGAGATCAACCCGGGTGATAATCCAGGGTGCCAGTCGGTAGCCCTAGGTGAAGGTGCCTGCAAGTCCTCTACCGACCAGGAAAGCGCACGAAGACTGCTGTCCGTGTGCTAGGATAATGTTCTAGAGCAGATAGGGTGTCCAGGACGGGATAGGGGAGGTGTGGCTGGGTGCATGCAAGGATCTGGCGAGGCTTCGCTGAAGATCATGACTGGACCTGACTGATGACAAAGTGCCCAGCTCAGCGCTGCCCATACTGCCCAGTGCCCAGCTCCTTTACCGCACTGGCGATCGATCATTGCTTACACCTTGAATCTTCTCCCACATACTGCATCCCCGATGGAAACGGAGCGGACGCTAGTGCCGTGCGCCACAGCCAGATGTAGATGTAACTCGCACCGGAAGACCCCCACTCTAGCGGGCGAGATCATGATGTCTTCCCAGCAGAGCCGAAATCAAAGCAGCGTACCCCCGAATAGCTTTTGAGGCTTCTTTAACGCTCCTAACATTCTACCATCTGACACCTGAAATGTCTCATTACCCCAATACCAATACTCTGACCAGGAAATCTGATAAGACATGTGAATGCCCATGGACGCCCGCCAATGTAGATCCATCAGAATTTCTTCTGTGCTAGCGGGCTGGCGAGCGGGCTCCTGTTCTCCTGCATTGGAGTGATATCCTCCTCCTGCAGCTGCAGCTGCCTGGACACCTTGGTGGTACTCCCCTGCAAGGCAATGTAATTGTTGACTACCTTTGCCTTGAGACAGTGGCTAGCTTTAGTAGGGAGGGCGCTTACAGAAGCAGAACAGGTGGCATTTATGCATGTCCAACAGTCAGGTGGAAGCCCTATCAAGGTCTCCCCAATTAGCTCATGCCGCTCCAGCAGCGAATGCCCTTGCATCTGCCCATTTCTCAGAGCATTCCTGCGCTCCTCTTCAGTGTTTGCAGCCAGTTTCCCCAGGCATTTGGCTGAAGAGAGGCAGCAGGTCACCTGGACGGCTGCTTCCAGGACAGCGATCTGCCTCTGCTGCGCCAGGATGACGGCTGCCTTCTGTGCAAGGTCCTCCTGTACAGCTTCCTCCTGCTGCGCCATATCCTCCAAGACGCCCCTCAGTCCCTCCTTCATCTCCCTGTGCGACCTACATCACAGCCCTAATCAGTGTGCTGGGAAGGACCTCGTAATGTGTCTGCGTAGGCAGGCCGAGGGCGAGGCAAGGGAGCATGATGCACACAGACTGCCCATGCTGTGCTCCTGAGACGCATCTCATCTCAGACAGCTCACAAAGGCATGGTCATCTGCAATGCATGCTGAGGTCACTTGACAAAGACGACACACCAGTGGCGGGCCGTATCGGTCCATGCAACTCGATAGCAGCACAGGGGAAAGGGCGGACCTCAGGGTGTCCTCCCGGGCTGCTAGCTCAGCACCGAGGCGCTCCTCCAGCTCGGCCGCCTGCTGCTCGGCAGCTGCCTGCCGCTGCTGGGCCTGCGCCAGCTCGGCGCCGGCTGACTCAGCGGCGCGCTGCGCATCCAGCGCCATCCGCGTCTGCTCCTCCAGCTCCTCATTTAGAGTGGCTAGCTCCTCAGTGCGCCTGCACATGTCCATATAAGCAATGAGGACTAGCAGCATTATTTGCTCCTCCGGTTCCTCATTCAGCGTGGCTAGCTCCTCGCTGCGCCTGCACATTTCCATATCAGCAATCTAGACTAGCAGCATTGTCTGCTCCTCCAGCTCCTCATTCAGAGTGGCAAGCTCCTCAGTGCGCCTGCACATGCCCACGTCAGTAATGCAGCCTTGTCTGCTCTTCCTGATCCTCATTCAGAGTGGCTAGCTCCTCGCTGCGCCTGCACATGCCCACGTCAGTGTTGCAGCCTTGTCTGCTCTTCCTGCTCCTCATTCAGAGTGGCTAGCTCCTCGCTGCGCCTGCACATGCCCACGTCAGTAATGCAGCCTTGTCTGCTCTTCCTGATCCTCATTCAGAGTGGCTAGCTCCTCAGTGCGCCTGCACATGTCCATATAAGCAATGAGGACCAGCAGCATTGTCTGCTCCCCCAGTTCACCGTTCAATGTGGCTAGCTCCTCAGTGCGCCTGCACACTTTTACCACAGAGACACTTCTGGAGAGCAGCCAGGCGCGTGCGCCTGAACTATGTGCATATAGCACTGACAGGCAAACTCACGTAATCTGTTTCTACTCGTGAACGCAAGGCCCATGCAGCCTCAGTTCTACGACAGCCCAACTGCTGACAAGAGAGTTGTCAGATCTGGCACTCCAGCTACTGCCTCACTCTTGAGAACCACAACCCCTCTCCAGGCTTTAAGGCATTCAATGTCTTGATGGTATCAACTAGACCGGCAGGTGGGCAAAGGAGAGTCAGGCTAGCTGGCTCGTGAAGCTGAGCAGCGCACCTTCTCTGTGCAAGCTCAAGCGCCTCGCTGCTGGCGCATGCCATGGAGCTCCGCAGCGCTTCAATTGTGGCTTGGCTCTCCGCGGTGCTGGCCGCCAGGGCCTGCTCCAGCTGCGCATGAGAGGCCCTGACCTCTGTGAGCTGATCCCGCAGCTGGCCCAGGGCAGCCTCCTGCTCTGCCATGGTCTGCTCGCTCTGCACGGCCAAAAGAGCGCACTGAAGGCACGGCATGCAGCAGGTACCCGCAAACTCTGCCATGCGCCATTCTGTCTGGCTCGCAGGCCGGGTGTCTGATACGCTGCACTGGTACTCCTCCCTCACAACAAGAGCATTTGGCGACTGGACATGATTGAGCTAGTCCAGGCGCAAATGGTGGCACAGCAATGATTGGACCTGTGCAGTTGCATGAAGCTCCTTTGCAAGCAATGGCAGGCAGGAGGGATCATGGTTTAGTCTCACCCGAGCCAGAAGCAATTGCTCGGCCTCTGCATTTGCATCACGCTCCTCCAGCGCTTGCTCGACCGCGTCGGCGCGCTCCTGCAGCTGCAGCGCGCGCTCCTGGGCGCCCGCCAGGTCCGCGGTCAGCTGCGCGTTGCGCTCCGCCACGCCCATCAGGCTCTGCGCCTCTGCCCGCTTCTCGCTGGCTTCCCTGCACGTGAGTAGAAGGAGCTCAGCACATGGTTTGGGGCACAACAGCAGCTGACTAGCATCTTAACGCAGCTGCAGCGCGCGCTCCTGGGCACTCGCCAGATCCGCGGTCAGCTGCGCATTGCGCTCCGCCATGCCCATCAGGCTCTGCGCCTCTGCCCGCTTCTCGCTGGCTTCCCTGCACGTGAGTAGAAGGAGCTCAGCACATGGTGTGGGGCACAACGGCAGCTGATCAGCGTCTTGACGCTGCTGCAGCTGCATACATCAACGGCGGCTGAGCCCTAGGGTGCTTGAAGGCATGGAGAGCATTGATTAGCATCTCCACGCAGGTGCAGCGCCCGTCTGTGTAAAATCATTGAAACCACAGCCGGCTTTGCTTTGCGCTCTGCCGTGATACTCTAGTCCCCAACACTTCTGTGCTTGCTTCCATTCTTTTGGGCGGTTCAGGGGTGTCTCAGGAAAGCATGGGATGTCAAGAGACTCACATCCTGGCCGCATCAACTTCCTGTTCCAGGCGTGCAATGATCTCCTCCAGGTGGCGCACATGCTCCTGCGCTGCGCTCATCTTCTGGCGCGCGTCGACCTTGCTCTCCTCCGCCTCCGCCAGCCTGTCGCGCAGACTCACAATCTCCATCGCCTGCAGATCGGGCAAGGACATTATCAAAAAGGCAGCAGCCAAATCACGGATGAATCGCTATGCCAAACTCATGACTGATTTCATACTGGTACTGTGTTGGCTGGATGCATCGTGAGGCGTACAGCAAGGCCTTCCCATGAGAGTCAAAATGTGGAAGCTGACAGCAGCGCTGCCGGTGACAGGCCTAGCTGAGATTATAAGCATCTGCTCATGCATTTGCAACAGGGCATGAGCACAGATTGAGGCTGCACCTGGCTCTGGGTGTCCTGCTCGGCCCTGCGGCGAGTTTCCTCGGCCTGCGCCATGGCCTCCTCTATGATGGCCGCGCTCTGTGCAGCCGCCCTCTCTGCTGCAATTTCCACCTCCTTCACCTGCACATGGTCCCCACATGGTCCCTTTGTGCTTGCATCAATGGCACCCCTGCCAGTTGGTGGCAGTTTATCATCCCGAGCCTTGGCTTCCTCAATTGTAAAAATGGCAGAAGCTCAAGAAGTTTGCCTCCATGTGACAGCCATGCACAGGTCAGTCTTCTCTGCCATGGCCGAGTCCAAGACCAGCACCCGGGCACATGAGAAAGCCGCTGTTGTGGCGCGGGCAATATGGGCTGTCTGGGCGCTCACCCTGGGCGCACTCTGCAGGCGCTTGACCTCGTCCGAGAGGCGGATGACCTCGGTGCGCAGCAGCGCCACGTCATCGCGCAGCGCCTCCGCCTCGTCAGCAGCCGCCTCCTCTCGCAGCAGGCTCACCTCCTCGCTCAGGTGCATGTTCTCCGCTGCGCATTGCCAACAGAAACATGGGCGGCAGATGGAGCAGAATCTTGGCATTTCAGGAGCAGTCTATACAGAGAGCGGCTTGTCATGTATGCATGCAAGCTCACTGTAGGGCAGTCCCTTGTTCTCACCTGTCAATGGGTCAGAACATGATTTTTAAGACAGCGATACCCATGATGGTGACACAGAAGGGGCATCATGTGGGCTCTTGAAGGAGGAATGCCTACCGGCGTATTTGCGCACGTCGGGATGGTTGTTGAGCTTGTCGATAAGCAGCGCCCTCTCCTGCCTCAGGGAGTCCAGCTCAGCTTGCGTGTCTGCATCACTGCCTTGCACCGCCCCGCCAGAGCCCTGCAAACAATATGCGTCTCAAGATGTTTTTTCCAAGCATGCACCAGCATATGTCTCTGATGCACAAATAGCCCAACGTGTCCCTGGTTCATATCGAGCTTACTGGTCAGGCAGAATGTCAGTAAAGCAGGCCCTGACAGACGGTGTCATGATGTGCAGCAACAAGGCAAGGTTGCCATTGGATATCATTCATTCTTGCTCTGCATAGTGCGGACGGCTCTCTACACTTGCAGGGGCAAACAGAAGCCGTGCCTGCAGGCGCGCAATCTTGTCCTCCTTGAGGCGAATGATCATCTTGGTCCGCTGCGCATCCATGTCGCGCTGCCGCAGCACATCCCGGACCCCTTCCAGCTCCCCCTCCAGCCGCTTGATGCTCCGGGAGGCGGCCTCCTCCCTCCTCAGAGCCCCCACCAGCGCTGCATGGCCTCCCTGCACAATGAACACTTGCGATGGTCAACCAGCTGTTCTCGCACCAATCTCAGGCCGAAAGATGAGCACAGATGACTCAGTCGTCCTGAGCTGCTGTGAGCGAGACCTTCCAGGATGTCAGACATGTCCCATGTAACAGGAGAGGGAGAAGACAGCTGGGCTTGCACTGAAGCTTGCTATGAAGGTCTTGATAGTTTATATAGCACAGGTCTTGTAAAGGTGGCATGGAGTGCGTTGACATGCACTCATCCTCACCGTGGTTGTGTAGCGGCTGCCGGTGTGTGGGCTCGGGAAGGCGGGGTCCGCAAGGAGGTCCCTCAGCGGCGTTGACGCCATCTGAGCCGCTGTCAGCTGCCTGCTCTGCCTGGAATCCTGTGTGCCAAAGCATGCTTCCTCAGGTGTACAGCCCTGTGACAGAGGTACACGGGCAATGTGTACACACGCGGGATAATGTGCCACGTCAACCTCACTATGGGATGCAGCGGCAGACCTGGGGTTGCTGGAGATTGCGCGCCGAAGTGAGCTCCTCCTTGAGACGGGCAATCTCTGCCTGCAGGCTTGACAGGTCGCCCAGGGTGTCTTCGTTGACCTTGGCCCTGTTCTTGATGCTTTTGGCGCGCTGCGCAAAGCGCAGCGTGCTCAGCGTCTCCGCCAGGTTGGCGCTGGAGGGGCTGATGTTGGCCATCATGATGGTCTTGGAGTTCCCGCCCAGCGACTCCTGCATACCATCACGCCTTGCCAATCATGGGTAGCAAGAAGCCAAGAGCAGCCTGCGTCTGCAGTCTCATTGCTCAGACTCATGCAGACCCGTGAGATGAAGAGTACAGCATCAATCTTGCTCTCCGAGGTGCCACTCATTTCGACAAAGAAGGGCATCCAGTGACCTGCTACAGATACTTTTCTGGCACAAGGTCAGAGTAGCGCTGCAGGGTTACATGGAAGTGTATCCGGCAAGTGAAACGGGTAAAAGGTAGGTTGGGGCTAGACCCTGTGCACCACTGAGTGACAGGCTGGAGCACCTGCAGGAGGAAGGTGAGGCGGGAGTCTCTGTAGGGGACGTGGCGGTGGGCGCCGCGCTGCATGTCGACGAGGGACATGATGACGTGGCCCAGCGTGCTCAGCGACTTGTTGATGCTGGAGGCCTCCCGCAGCCGCTCCCCCGCCGCCCCCGACGCCTTCTGCCGCTCCGAGCCTGCGCAGCACGCACTCTTTCCTGCTATCAGCCACTGCCACCGTTCTCCTGGCTGCCACTGGGCGAAACGCTTACAGGCCAGTCACCTATGGCGGCCCTACTTGGCATACTGTACGGGAAGCAGGGTGCCTCGGCTGATGATACCTACCACAAAAGGAGCATGTATGAATGCCAAGTCACTGCCAGACCAAACATCAGTCAAATTCCTTCCAAAGGATCTGCTTCATGGCGAGAAGGGCCTATGAACTCAAGACGCAAGGCCATAGTACTCACCAGCCAGGTCGACCAGGTTGAGGCGCGAGTGCAGGATCTGCGTGACGCCGCTGGCGTCGGTGCTGCTGCACTCCAGCGTGCAGGTGAACACCGAGTGCGAGCGGCTCGACTCCCTGTTCATGGCCGTCTCTCCCACCTTCCTGGCTGCCTGGCCCCTCACCAGCAGGCTCGACACGTCCTCCACTGCACAGCAAAATGTTTTTGGGAGCTTGAAAGACCATACATCCTTGACCGATATCAGCATGCAGAGTTGTGCCGCCTTCCTGGCTGCCTGGCCCCTCACCAGCAGGCTTGACACGTCCTCCACTGCAGGATGATATGCTGCTGACAATTTATCAGGCCCATACATGCGTCCCTATTAGCCAGAGAGCTACGGAACAAGCTGCAACACTAGTCCTGAATCAGCTGCTCAAGCGAGCCTGCAGCCAGGACCTTGCAGTCAAGCGGCCATGAGTGAACGCAGACACCTCAACACAACTGGCAAAACAGAATAAGTCTGTGATGCATTGCCCTCCCTCAAGCGCAGCTTAGCATATGGGAGGGAAAGTTTGGGCAGTAAGGCTCACTGCAGCCCACAGCCTCCTCACAGAGGTTCTCCACATAGATGCCATGGTTGGCGTCCTCTCTGATCTGCAGATGGTGGCCCTCCGAGGGGCTCAGCAGGTCTGTGAGCGTCTCGTTGTAGATCTCCAGGAAGCTGCACTTGCACCTCACCGTGCGCTTGATGTCGCCCTGCACAGTGACAGCCTCTCATACATGCGATGACATCTTCTGATCGGAGAAACTGAGGCTCCCTCACTTTCGGCTCGGTCACCACAGCCCATGCGCTATCATGCCAGTCATGACAGCTGAGGCATGCCAATCTGGGTACCTGCTGAGGGACGGATGCCTGACTGAGCCCACTTGCACGGGATAGACGCAGAAGAATGCAAATATGAGGAGAATGTGCTTACGGCTTCTTCATCTAGCGCTGCTATCCTCTGGAAGAGGTGTTCAAACACCCGCGGTGTGAGCCCGCGCATCTGCATGCAGCATGACACCCATTTTTATCCTGCCGACACAGCATGCTGCTATCGCTCATTGTCTTGAGAAGGACCACCACCGTGCATCAGCTCTCATGCGCCTTGAGACTCTGCAATGGACCGTAGCCTTTGACGTCATCCTTTGGCAGACACATGCTAGGCTCAAGAAGGCCAAAATGCCTTGTGACCTGTTGAGAGTTCAAGGGTGACCTAGGCACTGCCTGTGAGCAAAGGGTCTGACCTGGCTTTGGTGTCCTCCCTCAGTCTGAGGCCCAAGCATGGTATAGGTCTTCCCGCTGCCAGTATGGCCGTATGCAAAGATGCACGAGTTGTAGCCTGCCAGGCAGTTCTCCACAATGGGCTGTCCCGCCACTGCAGAGAGCATCAGCAAGTTGACAAATCACCCCAGCACACTCGCTTGCACAGGTGATGATAAACTTCTGAGCCTATTAGCAGCACCACATAGTGTACTCAAATCCACCACCTGGATAATTATGGAGCTGAAACTGAAGCTCCTGCCTGGTGTACTCCACTCCTCTGCGATTTCACAAAGTTGACACAAACCTCAGCTAGTTCTGGGTGAGGCATAGGAAGGGATCACAGCACAGACGCTCTGCAAAAATGCCTTACCTTGGAATATGCTTGTCTGGTCGGCGTCCTCGCCAGCCACCGCGTCAAAGGTGTAGTGCTGTGGCTCGCTCGTCAGCACCGCCAGGCTCCGCTCATTGCTCTGCTGGATGCACTTGTGCCCACCTGAAAGCGACCAAGATTCTCATGCCATGGAAAAGGACCAGACCTTCTCTGTCAACACTGAGATTGCACACTCAGGCCTCGCTGCAGGCACTGTGCATCATAGTCATTTACAGTGGTTGCAATTTGCATTGGCCTGGGATCACACCTGCCTCCCTCTCCCTGGAGTTCAGAGGCCGTATGCGCACAATGACCTGCGTGAGGAGAACACCTTCTGAGCCTGAACACAACATTCAGAATATCATGTGGGTGCTCAGGCAGATGTCCATGGTCAGTACAGCTCAAGCATTGACAGGAAGCTTGGGATTTGGTACCTTCAGGTTGTCGTCGCCGCTGCTGAGGCTGACGGGCGCGCAGAAGGAGCTGGCGCGGCTGGGGGTGAGCGAGGCGGGCGCGGAGGCGCCCGGCAGCTGCCCGCGCGCCCGGAGCCGACCCGGCGCATCCGCCGGGCTGCGCCCCAGCTCCGCCCGGTGCAGGCTGCGCTGCAAGCGCTCCAAGTTCCTCTTCTCCGAGGGCAGCAGCGGAGGGGTCCCCCTGCACAGAGAAACATGATGCAGTTGTGTGCATGCATTGCCCAGAGGGACTATAGGAGCCATGTTTTAGGAGTCGATCTTTTCCCAGTTGACGAGGCTGCAGACTGTGCATATTTGATCGGCCCAATCCTCTGGTTGTAGACAGGTCTGTAAATGCCTTATGGCCTCTGGCTGCAGGTTGCTACCACACACACGTATATATATGTGTGTCTGGTACAGGAGCTGGACTCCTCACATTGAAGGCAGCAGCAGAGGTGTGCCCCTGCAACATGGCTCATGATGCCGATGCAAGAGCGATTGTGCAGGTCTAGCTGTAATGACAGAAACCGCGCCAGGATTAACTCAAGCCTGTCAGGAGGCAAATGCAATCAGCTGTCTACATCAACATCTGTATGGCAGCTGGCAGGCTGCGTTGTCTCAGAAATCATCCTGTTGCCATGCCACTCGGCGTACAGCATCAACGGCTGAAGGTATCCAAGTGAGCGCGTCAATGTGGGCACCTGACTGGGGACGGCTGCGCAGTCCACTGCACGCTGCGCGCGGCGGGGGGCCCTATCATGAGAGGGCTGTAGGCCTCGTACGAGGGCTGCGCCTGGTGGTGGGGGGCCCCCGGCGTCCTGGGCGCCTGCTGGGGGGACGCTGCAGCGCTGGGCGCCGCGCTTGCTGCTGCGCTGCCCGGGCGCGAGAGCGTGCTGCCATCCGAGCGGGTCTCGAATCTGGACCTGGCTTTCCTGAAGGCCCCTGCCACAGCCTTCGATGGGCTGGGAGAGGCACTGTGCTTCTTCCTCAGTGATGCTTCCTGTGACATCATAAGGCGACGGTCACAACTTGAGCACGTTTTTTCCCCCTGCTGAACTATATACTCACCCACCACTGCAGTACCTGTTGGGGTGGAGGGATATATACAGAGGGTCCGAGCTTGGGCACTGGGAGAGTAGACAGCATTCGATGCGATGCGTAACACAAGGCTTACCTCTCTAGCAAACAACCCTTCCGAGCGTGGCTTGGCTGGCGTCAGGCTGAGCTTCAAAGGTCTCAGCGGTGTGGGGTCTGCAATGCCCTCTGATGATCCTGAGCCGATGTCTGACTGCCGGTGTACGGGTGAGCTGTCTGTACCTCTACTGCTGGACCTCCTGAAGGCGCTGAGCAGCCCCATCCTTCACAGTCAGTGCATGTCTGTCAATAGCCGTATTTCTCATTCAGCACAAGGCGAGTGCAGTATGGTGCGTACATGTTCCGATTGACGAGCTCACTGTGTGACACAGTCCTGAACATGCATACTGAGCTGGAATGGCTCGTGTGTGTATGGACCATAAACTGTCTTGAACACTTTTGAAGGCCAAAACCAGGTTGCCAATATAAGCACGGTATGGAGCGTTGCTCCGACATCTCTTGCGCTTCTTCGAAGCTCAAAGCACCGACAGAGCAAAGCACACAACATGCCAACAGCCATTCGCAACCCGTCACAAGTCTTCGATCAGCAATTTGCGGCCTGGTTGGCATTAGTACCTAACATCTGCTTCAGGGCTTTTCATCATATTATGCATCTACATGGGAAAGCAAGTCTCAGCTTGAAGCTTGCTGCAAGAACTAGCAGCATTGAAAGCAGCATGAAGTTCCATGCGTTGCATACTCATCCTACCTTGGGTCCCAATATATAGAACTCCATGCAGTGCTTACTGCCACAGAAAGAACACCCAGGGCAGGAGGAGCTGGTGCCGAAGCTTCGCCTCAAGGATCAGCTCACGCATGCAGCTAGCATCGCGCCCTGCAATGGACATGGGAAAAGTGATAATGAGGAGGTGTCGCACATTCAGCCTGAGGTGCCACCTACAGAGAGTGTCAGCAAGCTTGCGGACCTGGACAGCGAGCTAGGTACGGCAGCAGAAGCTCCTGAGTCAGCAGCTACTGAAGAGCAGGGCGCAACTGGTGGGAAAAGTGCACAGGACGGGGCTGATGAGCCCTCCACAGGCTGTGACACAGCTGTTGAGGTCCCGCCACAGCGTGAAGATGGTCCAGCTGATCCCAGCAGCGCAGCAACGCCTGCAGCAGCACCAGAACTGGTACCTGCTCAGCCGCTTGAGCTGCTTAAGGCAGCTAGCAGCAGAGCCACATCGCAGAGCCTCAGCCAGATAGCTGGAGATATAGAGGAGCCTGGCGAAACAGGGGGTGGCTCAGCTGCAGACGAAGGCAATGACAATGCCTCTGTCTCCAGCGACGGCACCTTGGACTGCACAAGCACTCCTGTGGCCATAGGGCACGACCCCTTTGCAGGATTCAGGCACCTCGGTGCACAGCATGCGGAAGGCCCCAGGTTCCAGTACAGCAGCTTGGCCAACTCCCTCCTCACTGAGGACAGCAGGTCAGCTACAGCGTCGCATCTCGCAGTGGATGAATTGGCTTGCAGCTTGCTCATTCTGCATCGTGCAGTCAGGGAAGGAATGCCATGGTGACATAGCAACGGCATTTCCTCCATGGCACGTTTTGCAGTGAGACTCTCGCCTGTGTCTCCTTGGAGTTCTACAGAAGCGTTTTATAGGGATGGGCAGATTAAGTCCTGAGAGCTGCAACCTTGCACACGCAGGCCACGCACTCCAGAGGAGCAGAAGCAGGATGTCCTGATCATTGAGGACGCTGTGTCTCTCATCAGCAGCCCGAGCCTGCCGCGCACGCACTCGCGGTCATACACTCCCCTCAAGTACTCCCCACGGGAGCAGCAGCCTGCAGACAGCCAGCCCAGCGCGCGAGCCCAGCGCGCCCAGCCCAGCTTGATCACGAACGCCCTGTGGCAGGGCAGCGCTCAGGCGCACGACGGGGAAAAAGAGCGCCCTGATCGACTCAGCATATCCTCCGACAGCAGCGATGGTGAAAGGGAGCAGCCTGCAGCCCTGGAGGAGCCCTCTCATAGGGGCAGGCGCCATGGCCATGAGCCGCGTACAGACAGCAAGGCGCGCAGGCCAAGGCATCACAGGCGGAAGCAGCAGAGTGCAGAGCTCTCCCCCACGAGCATGAAGCATGCTGCATTGAAGCCCCAGGTCTCTGATGGGCGCACAGCACAGGCCCCTTTGGGACCTGCACCAGGCGTCACGCAGCATCCTTTGCCCCTCGCACAGCTCGCAGGCACGCCAGGCAGCGCGCAGAGCATCGACAGGGTCCAAGAGCACAGCAATGCCATGCATGGAGGGGATCAGCCCCAGTACAGCGCGCACAGCGTGGCGCAGCTCCAGTCTGACCTCCAGCACGCCCAGGCAGCAGAGCTACACTACCTGGTAGGGTCCGCAACAAAGCATGCCAGCATGGCTGTGCGAGGACATTCACATTGTGTCCTAAGAGTTGCCACAGTAGTCCCACTCTGGCAGCTTGTTCCTTATTATAGGGGTGGTCCTCCTTGCTGCTTGTCTGCTCTGTGGCTCACTAATGTATATTATAAGCTCGTGAATCCCCAGCAAGACTGCAACTTGGATGCTCTCTTCACTTCGAGATTACATGTCCGCAGGGCACCATCGCGCGGCTATCAGCGCGGCTGGAGAGCAGCATAGCCAAAGAGGGCATCCTCAAGCAGAGGCTGCAGCAGCTGGAGGCGTCTTCCAGCAGCCATCAGCCAGGCGCCCAAATTGCCCAGGACTGGGGCAGGCAGCCTTGGACCGGGCAGCTGCTGCCCCCGCAGCAAGACATGCAGCATGAGAGCCGCATGCAGCCGCAGATAAGTAGGCAGGCATCACGTGCTTCACAGCAGCTGTCAGAAACTAACGGCCCCTTGGAGGCGCAGGATGACTCTGTACCAGCAAGGGGCAAAGGGTCAGACATCCAGCAAGAGACTATAGACAAGCTGGAAGGGGAGTTGCAAGCAGTGAAGGCGTCCTTGGCCAAAGATCATGCAGAACTTGAGGAACTCAAAAGGTGCAAAGTCTTGCTTATCTCCCTGAGCAAATTTTTTAAGTTTTTTGCAGAGACATTTTATGTAGGTGAACATGCCTCAAGCGAAGCATTTCAGGGTGGCACATGATTTGAGGCACAATGTCTTCTTCTCTATTCATGGGCTGAACTCTCAGGAGATGCGTGCTAGATGCAGGTCTTCAGCAGCTGCTGCACCAAAACGTGCCTCGTCAGGCAGCCGTGCAGCGACTGACAGGGATGCAGAACTGTTCAGTGGGGCTCAGGACGATGCCAAAGAGCTGCGCTCGGAGCTTGCTAAGTCCAGACAGAGGTATGCCTAAGATTTGCCTTGCAATATACACAGTGCGTGATTGAATGGTACTACCTGTAGCTGAGTGAAGCTCCTTGCCGCTGTGCCAAGAGCATGCCCCAATGCCCCAATGTGACTTTAGCGCTGTATTGACATGCCTGCGCCCTGCGCTGGCACTCTCCTCGCTGCCTGCTTGTCACAGGGCACTGGCACTCATCCTCTGCAACATTGTTGACTGTGTGGGCATGTTTCATGCAGGACAGAGCAGTTTGCTGCAGAGGCGCGGGGCGCTGACCAAGCAGTCAGGAAACTGAGGCAGGAGGCTGGCGAGCTAAAGGCTGCTCTGGCCAGCAGCCAGACTGAGTGCAACCACCTGCGCCAGCAGATGCGGGCAAGTCTCTTACTCCAACTTTGGCGTAATGCACAGCGTTCATGTGCATCCATCTGTCTCTGGGGATGCCTCTACATGGCTGAATGGACCATGGGATCAGTAAGGCGCTGGGGTACTGTCAGGTGCAATAATGGTTGACAGTGCTTCAGTTCTCAAGGACTTGACATTCAGGACGCCAGCCTGTATGTCAAGGCAACAGCGGCAAGCAAGCAGCTTGCGCTTCATGTACAGATCATGCCGTCACACATTTCCAGACATGTGACGAGAGTAGTGCTGGGAACGAGAAGCTCTTGACGGGCTGCTGACGCGCAGGAAGCCAACCTGGAAGTCAAGGCGGCAGTGGCAGGCGAGCAGGAGCTCAAGAGCGAGTGCAACAGCCTGCGCCTGGCCGTCGATGCAGCGAGGCAGGCGGCGGCCGCCAAAGACGCGGAATGCATGCGCCTGCAGCAGAGCCTGCACAGCAGCCGCTGCGAGCTGGTGGAGCTGGCGGCAAAGCACAGGTATGCAGGAGGACAACATGCCACTGCAAGTCCATCGTGACCTGACATGTCGTTCCAAGTGTGTGTAGCAAGACATTGGTGTATGTCCTGTGCCTCTTAGGCTTGTCGATGCACCTGAGGACATAAAATATTGTTCCCTCAGGAGTCTCACTGAGATTTAGAGCCACAGGACAAGCACCATTTGCTCAATAGGAGCGCGCTGAAGCACGTTGCGCTGTACTAAGCATTGTAGTGGGCAGTGTGCAAAGCTCGTACCACACGCATGGGGTCCCTGCCTGTCACCATGATGTCATATGGCAAGCTGCAAGGGGCTGGTCTGCAGGCAGCTGGAGCGCAGCGTGCTCGTGGGACAGCCGCAGCTGGACGCTGCCGGCCGGCGCAGCTCGCTAATCAGCGCCCCGGAGGCGCAGCGCGGCGCGCAGCCTGCAAGCCAGCCCGACTTCTCTCCCCCAACTCCCGGCCATGGCGCTGCTCAAGCATCATTTCAGGCAAGCCTTCTCTTCACTAGCAGTCAAGCACACTTGGTAAGCCCTGTCAGTGAGCAGGAGGTGTCTTCTCTCAGGGCTGGGCAGATCCTTAGTGCAAGGATGTATCTGGCAGTCCTCATCACAGGCCTGACGTCTATACTCCGCTGCAGGGAGGCAGGTTGCCCAGTACACCGGGCGCTGACATGAAAGAAGCCACATACAGCGCTGGGGCAACATTCCAGCAGACAGGACAGGGGTACCCTGCTGATACCTACAGCAGGTCAGCTGTCACAGAGCAGCCATTTTGGCATAGGGACGATGCGAGGGCACCAACCAGCACTTCTTTCTATGGCAGCCTGCTCACAGCCGCAGGAACCTCTGCAGCAGCGTCCTACCCACTCAGCAGAAGCTTGCAGAAGAGCTCAGATCCCCCCTTTGCAGTCAGCAAGAACACCCTGCGTAGTGAGGAGGGGCGCATCCAACTGGGACCCCAACACAGCACAGCAGCCGTAGCTCCTGTGCACAGGCATGCAGCCGGCAGGCAGAACGGCAAGAGCGAGGGCCCTCCCTTTGCGCTCGCTGCCAATGGGTCAGGGCGCGCAGTGCAGAGCCTGCCAGAGCCGATGAGCCGAGAGACGAGTCCCCCATATGCCACCCATACTCAGCATGGGTCAGCAGACTCTCCCAGCAATCAAGCCCAGGCCAGACTACTCCTGCGTGATGGCCAGGAAGTCAGCTATGGCAGGCATGCACACGCGAGCCTACCAGAGGTGGCGATCAGGCAAGCCCGAGATGCAATTGGGCCTATCAGAGATGAGCAGGAGAGCATAGGGATGTCAGCAGAGGAAGAGAGAGCTGAGAGCACAGAACACTCCAGTCCCCGGCACAGCATCAGCAGCCTGCGGCCATATGCTAATGATGCCTCTCTGCAAGTACGTGCCTTGGCTCTCAAATATCTTCTTGTTGTCCTCGCTGGAAAGCCGGAATGTGTTTTCACCTCTGGCGGTCATTTGGTTCATGGGCCAAGCTCCGTGAGGGAGGGTCCTTCCTCTCAGTATGTCTTGCGCAGCAGCTGCAATGAGGGTCGTGAATATACCTGCATCCTTCTGAACAGGAAGCTGCATGTGCTCTGGGGCCTAATGCACATGAGCGTCTAACAGGTGGAGTCATGCAGTGCATCAGAGGAGAGGGCTTCACGTAGGTTTTGTGCTTCTAACAGGACTTCAGGGTGCATGCTCAGCTCATGGAGGATCGGCTGATGACAGTCAACAGCGAGAACCAGAGGCTGCACGCAGAGTATGCTCGCATGCCAGAGACCAGCGCTGGGAAGACCCTGGCAGAGCGCAGGCGTAGGGCAGAGGTGGAGGCTCGCCTGGATTCGAATACAAAAGAGGCCAGCAACATCAGATTACAGCTGAAGCGTCTCAATGCCCAGGCTGGGTGATCCCAAGGTCTCGTGAGGTCTCACCCTTGGGTAAGCCGGATAGGGCCTGAGGTTCCTTGTATACTACAATGACATGGCTGAGAGCCGTCTGACTTAGCCCAGTCTTGGGCAAAAAGAATAAGCAAAGCTGCATGCCAGCTGGTCCTACAGGTTTGAGATCTGACACTAAGCCGGCATAGTGCTGAGCATGCTGATGAGCATTGTCTGGAGCACTTCTGTAAGGTAAAATAAATTAGCACTTTGAGTGGCGTGGCGTCTGACAAGGGCGTTTAGGAATGCTTATTTGCTACCAAGGAGAAAGAATAGACGGCACGGGAAGACCTGGAAACAACAGAATAGCCCCTCGTGTGGGTAAATACACCATGGCAAACTCAGTTGAGGCCGCTGTTGCTTAGTGCAGGCCTTGCGCGCATGACTGCCGACTCCATGTCGCCCACGCCTCGCAGCTCTAATCTATCAGCATATGCATCAATGATGCCATAGCAGTCCGTGCCGGGCTCTGTCTCTACCACAGCGTTCAGTACTCTGTGATGAATGCCCCAGTCGTCTACCACATACCCATCCTGCACAGCAGCAGCAGACTCAGGAGAGCCTCTTTTGCATCTGGAGAGGCCGCACATGCGACCAGGGCATTCCCGCGTTATTCTTGAGGCCCAACAATCACTCTCTGCCTGCTGTTGGATTGGGAGAAGCAGTCACCTGGTGCGCATGGCCTGAGATTGTGGCTACCACATTCCCAGATTCTCTGCAGATCGCGAGAGCTTCCTCGTAGTTCCACAGCAGGCAGGCGCCCGGACAGGTGCCGGGATGCAGGGGCAGGTGGCAGCACACAAGGACCTGCTGCCCCAGCTCCCCGGCTTCCAACAGCTGCTGCCGGAGCCAGGTCAGCTGCGCTGTGCTGGCCGCCCCGCCAAATTTGACAAAGCGCCGCGCTGGCCCCTCAAGCCCATCAGGGCTGTTCTTCTCCTGCCCATAAGAGCAGCCTGATCAGACCAGCACCCTCATCACATAGGCCAAGACAGTGTATCAGGAGCTCTGCGCACACTCTCACCGCCCTACTTTGACGATCTAAGACACAGGAGGAGGGCTCTCATATGACTGTTGCAGTATGGACAGCATGGTGCAGAAGCCCTAAAGTAGCAAAATGCTTGTCTCTAAGGTGGGCAGGGCCATGCATCCATCAAGAATGCAACTGTGCAGGCTTTAGTGGGAAACGTGTGCTGGACCGTGCCTGATTGGGATTGTGCTTATCTAGGATCTGCTGCGCCTGCTGATGCAGGGGGTGCTCGGGCGGCCAGCCCAGCAGGCTGACGTCATACCCATCCAGGACCACAATCCTCCAGGATGCATGAGGGGAGAAAGAGTAGTAGCTGGCTCCCCCGGGACCCTCCATTCTGAGGCGTGCATTCAGCACCTGCAGCGCACCCCCTTTCTCTGGGTCTGGGTGTATGCAGAAACCTGCCTTGCTCCATCACACGCTACCGAGGGCTATCTGCTTCTTGGTCAGTGCATGGTGCAATGTCTCGGGCGTTCACCTTCCGTGGCAGGTTGTATAGGCAGTGGTTGCCTATCATGTGCCAATGCGGTTTCTGCAGGGTGTCAAAGACGTCTATGATATCCTGCAGGGCTGAGTCAGCCTCTCCCTTAGGATGGTATCCATCCAAGATGTCACCTGACATGCACAGACACTGTTTTGTGCATCACTACTAGGGAAGCATCATAGTCTGTGTCATGGCGCACTATTCTCTTTCTGTTACAAAGGACACAGCGCAAGAATGCGCTGCTCAAACCCCACATGCCTACACAGTCTCATTAAGGCCCCACATAAGTGCTGTGTTCCTGGTGTAGGGCGTACCAAAATGCATGGCAAAGTCAACGTTTTGCCTCTTCCAGTCCTTCACAGCTCGCTGCAGTGAGGGCAGTGCGGCTCTGCACGAGGCATCAGCCTCAGCTGTCAGGGCAGCCACCGAGTGTGTTTGCATCCTGGCACAAGAGACGGCCTGATGCGCTGTTGCCTAGCAGTGGAAAGGCGCGCAACAAGCAGTTCTTCCGGTGCCAGTTGTGACTTGTACTAGCAGCAGGTGGTCTGAGGGAGTCCACCTGTAGTAGCGAGGCGTGCCCTTGAAGGAAAAGCCGTCTGGAATGTTGGCATACTGTATGTCGCTGATAATACCAAAGGAAAATAGCCTTCCACTTGTGCTAGCCTCTCCTGCTTGCACATCTTGCATCATTGCTTGCATGTAAATGACTTAAGTGATGGCAGTACAGAACAGCAGCCTGCACAAGCAGCCCAGGTAAAAGGACTGTGACCTGAGCTGCCATTCGATGAGGCTGGTGCTCTGTGAATTGCTGAATGTGAGTGCATGCCGTAGGATCTCACGAAGCCAGGAAGCATGCGGTGCTACAGAGCTCAATGCTGCTACGATCAGATCTGGATGGTCCTCATATTCCAGAGACTACCTAGAATGCTAATGCAGCAATGTCTAAGAGATTCTTCCTAATATTGATAGAGAAGTAGATGTGGGCACTGTAAGGCATGCTTCTCTTATGCCCGAAAATGCGCACGGCCAGAACATGCCCAGGGCGAGGCAAAACAGTAGTTCTCACAGATCTTTACTTGCAGATGGGGTCTCTGTCATCCTTTGGTAACAACGGTCGTGCGGCTGCAGATTCTATTCCCGAATTCGAAGCAAGAGGAAGCTGGGCATCCCGGGAGGGAAGCTGCTGCTGACTTCCTCCTCATGTGGTCCCTGTCCTCGACTCGACTGAAGCCTATATCTATGCTAAGAAGGCATTCACAATGCGGACATCAAGGATCGTCCGACAGTCGGCCAACGTGAGAAGCTTTGACATGAAGGACATGCATGTGTGAGACGTGGTTGCTGAAAGTGGGAGTTCCCCCATCGATCCGAGAGCGTCACAGATGGAAGCGGAGCCGTACTGCTCGCGGCATTTCTTGGGCACGCAGGCCAACGTGCTGCGCAGCCTCCCCTTTGCACCTCCCGGCAATCCAGACCATGCCGGCACCACGATGAGGCATCGCCTGCTGGCCCTGGCAGATTGGCATGAGGACTCCCAAGTAAGTCCCTTTTGCATAGATGCGCATCCGAGCAGTACTCCAGTTTGCCAACAGAAAGCTCATACCAGCATGTCATGCAGCACAGAGATGCATTGAGCAGTGCTCTGAGAGCAATGCTGTGGGATGCAGCAATGTCGGCTGTCCATCATGGACCTTCAGGTCGAGGAGCGCGAAGCACAGATACAGCGAGCTATGGTGCAGGAGCTCGCCTCATGGCAGACCAGTGGCAGCATTAGCTCTTTAGGGGTAATCTCCAAGCCTTTCATACTGCTTATGGGACTATGCCTGCCTGCCCAAAAGCCAGCCTTCCACTGGCATCAAAGCCTGCCATGGCAAATTCCTGTAGATGTCCCCGCCGGAAATGCTCAGCTTGACGGATCATTTGCATGCACGCCCGGACTCACGGCACACGTTGTGTGAGGCGCTGGCAGCGGTCAGTGAGGCAGGGCAACGAGGAGGCTGCTCATGTGCAGGTCGGTGATATGAGCAGCGGAGATCTGGTCCTGCTGGCTGGCACAAGCCGAGGCAATGTGAGCCGCCTCAGGCTGACAGCGCCTTTGGCTCCCGGCTCAGACCCCAGTGAAGTGCAGGTAGACCATCATCCACTATATGAGAGTTACCTGTGATACAGGAGGCTGTCATCAAAGCGCAGCATGATTTCAAGATAGCGATGAGGATGTCTGTGCGCTTCATATGCTGGCTCAAGATGTGTGATGAGCTGCATGGGCTTGCACAAGAAATGCACTCAGCATCGATGCACTCCTGGCTTTCTAACACTCTGTGTGTGTGCAGCTGGTGGGAGAGGGTGACATAGAGGGCACGCAGCTGCTGCCCTGGCAGCAGCTACACCAGGGCTCTGTGGCTGCGCTCGACATCTGCACAGAGACCAGACAGGTGCTTCTCATGTTTGGCCCACTACACATACGTGCCTACATGGACATCCAGATAAGCCTTCGTCTGCCGGCCAGACCGACTCCTTGTGTGACACTTTCCCTCAAACATGCCACAGTGGGACAATCCATCAAGAGGCCATACCATTGAGAGTATTCATAAGCTCTGGCATCTCTACTCTTGAGATCTTGCAGCATGCCATGTGCAGGCGGTGACAGCTGGCGATGACGGGGCGCTCAAGGTGGTCCCCCTGGAGGACTCCTCAGCAGCGCAGAGCATCATGGAGCCACGCAGCAGCGCCTCCTACGCGGCTGTGCGCTGGAGCTCCCCGCAGGCCTTCGTCACAGCCGGGACCACAGGTGCAGCATCTCTGGATGTTCCTTGTCTGTTGGGCTGCCAGATAGGGTGTAGTGTTGCGTCTCGGGATCCATGACAGGCTGTGCTGAATGGCACCACAGGTGCTGCATCCCTGGTGATTATCGACCCTGTTGCTCTGCTGAGGAGGGGATCCAACACCACAAACCTGACATATCATGTGCCATACTGGTCAGGCGCGTGCTCAGCTTCAGTGGCTTGTGGGAATATTTCTGCATTGTCTATTTCAAAGTCACTCAGCAGAGAAGGTTAGGAAGGAATGTGCATGCGTGGCTGCAGGGGGCCTGGAGTGCTGGGACCGGAGGCGGCCAGGCAAGCCGCAGCTGAGGTCCCCCCTCTCCTGGGGCATCACCGGCAGCGGGGCCATCGACGCAGCACAGGTATATGGCAATGCTGTGCTGTGATCCATAGACATCAGCAGGGTGTCTCTGTCCTCCGTTCTGATGTGATCCAGGGGGCAAGACCATGGCAGAAATGCATCAGCATGTGACATCATCTTCTCGACAGGTCCAGCTGGCAAGCATCTGAGCATGTGCTGCTTAGGGAGTGCTGCAGGAGTTTGTGCAGGCACGTTAGCGGAACGTGCTAGCACCTGGTCGGTGTGCTGCAACAGTTGCCAATAAATTGTGCTGGTGCAGGGGCTCTCGAGGCGGATCAACTGCCTGGCAGTGCACCCCTCGCGGCCACACCTGTGTGTCACGGGCGCCTCTTCAGGCACGCTGGCTGTGTGGGACCTGCGCATGACATCAGCGCCAGCTGTGCAGAGCACCTCCCGCCCTGGATCTGGCGACGTCCTAGAGGTACACTCTTTACCTTCACCTAACCCCGATTCACCGATGCCATGAGGCATTGATCAAAGTACATGCCAATCTATTCTCTGGCTGCAGCCTTGGCAGGGCTTTGGCATGCCACCAGCAACAGACGTCAAGGCTTACTAGATCATGCTGTGTCACGTAGAGATACAATGTCAGCTGTGACGATATCTTGCTGACACTGAGCAGGTCAGTGGTCCAACCCCACCGTACTCCAACGCTTTGAGATTCAAAAAGCAATGCATGATGGGTCTGTGTGGTGCTACTGCAGGTGCACTTTGAGCCGCAGGATCCATTTGCAGCAGGCGCAGGCGAGCCTGCTGTGCTGTTCTGTACCAGCGGCGGCTTGCTGGGTAGACTGAGCACGTCTGCAGGGGTGAGCAACACAACCGGTCTCAAGCTGCTGGGCAATAGGCTAGAGCTCAATATACCTGGAGTGATTTGCATGATTACTTGCTCCTCCTGAGCTGTTACGATGTGTGAAGATACTTGACATATGCGCGCTGACCAAGATCAGCAGTGAACAGACGCCGTCTGCCGCAGCTTTGCCTGCTGAGTTCTCTATGCAGGGGACCCTTCTGAGGTTTTTATAGCCGCTTCAAGATGTGCGGAGCCTGATGAGGTGTGTGAATGCTTTGCAGACCAAAATGCCATCTATATTGTATGAGGAGCCAAACAGCCAGATATGCTCCATGGATGTTGAAGCCGCGACAGGACGAGACATCATGTGTGCCACAGATCAGGAATGCCTTGTGTATCTTTCCCAGCACTGATGCTGTCACAACAGTGTGTACTATTAAAGTGCTGGTTCCTCCAAACCCTGAGCATGAACTGTAACGTCAAGCTTGTGAGATCCCACTATGCCTCAAGGCTGCTAACTCAACGCAGCGCTACAAACACCTTGACCTGTTCCTTCCCCTCTGTACATGCTACCCAAACACCATGCAATTGAGCTGCAAACTGCTTCATGGTATCGGTGCTGGCCCCCATGATTGAGGCTGCCAGACTCTGACATCGATGTATATGCCCCATGGTAGTCGTCGCCTTTTCTTGTAGCTACAATTTCTTCTCTCACCCACAGCTGCATCACATTGCTGCAACTTTCTCTGACTGCTCCCTGAGCTCTTCCTCGGTCATGGGTCTCGTGAAGAACGAGCCATCATTCTCTCCAGCCTGCACATATCGATGATGATCGCATGCAAGAGAACACGTGAGGAGAAAACATGCATCTGGAATGTATTTGCTGAACTTGAGTTGCCTGTGTACTAGCGCTGAGAGCACTGCAGTGCATGGCCATACTCGCAGATAGGAGTGTGTACTAAGGGTCTTGCGTTGAACGTCTTTCCTCTTCCCTGCCAATGGGAAAGGTTTGCAAGAAAGCATACATTGAAGAACCCAATTGACCGAAACAGCCGCATAGCCATTGCCTGTCCATGCAGAACCCTGTCTGTAGCAGACAGCTGTCATCATTGCGGATAGCACAGCAAAGAGGAGCGCCAGAGCGCATACCGGGCGCCATGGGTCAACAGAGTCCCTGCGCATGCCCTGCGCGGCCAAATAGCCCGCCTCAGGTGGCGCACGCCAATTCTCGGGCGGGTACCTGACGGGCAGCTTCTCCCACATCTCCTGTATCCGCCTTGGGGTCTCACCTGTGCACGAGCAGGACAGGAGCGCTCACGTTCACTGCGCACAACAGAGGGTGCCAGTGCATTCACATCCCAACAGAAGGGTGACCTGGCAGACAGAAGGCGCTGCCCACAACTACCGACTAGGCTCTGCAGTGCAATTGCAAGTCATCCAGATCCTGTGGCATACGACAGGCAAGCAGATGACCTTCGTGCAAAGAAGAGCTTGAAGTGCTGGGGACCCGGCCTACCTATTTCTCCCCCTCTGTAGGTATAAGTCGGCTTCTTCGGCACATGCGCATACTTGTCTATGAGACCCTGCAGCTTCCGCCTCACCTGCCCTGGCTCCCATCCCCTTCCCTGCTCATGCAAGGATCCATTTGACTACTACCTAATCAGGGGCATCATTGCCACAAGTACTGCTCAGACACAGTACCCACTGAATTGCAAAACAACTCACTAAGAAGCCATCTGCGACCTTCACATGCCAAAGCGGTGATGCAGGAAAGGAACATCTCAACCAAGGCAGCATTGCAAACCATGAGCTGCCTCACCCTTTCGACCGCCACATCAATGGCTGACACCTTCACGCCAGGTATATGCTGCATGAAGCATTCGGCGTCAGCCCTCAGTCAATGTCTGCGTCACGCAGAGGCACAACAGCGGTGCCGTCAAAGTGCCCTCAGTCCTGATGCAGTGTTGGATGCTCGTCTCACTCCACACTTTGTGCACCAGGTCACACATGCAACGGCTACAGCCGACTCCTGAGACCTCCAGGTATGAGCATGTGTGTGAAATGCTATTAGCATGGAGTGCCGTCATGTTGTGGTCAGTCCTGATGCAGTGCTTGATGGAAGTCACCATCCCGTGTGTCACGTCATGCAGGCAACGGCTGCAGACAGCGCCCGACAAGTCCGAATGTCAGCCTGTGTGCATAGTTTTAGGAAAATGGAATGGGTCCACTCACAATGCCAGTGATGGTAATGGCCTGCCCAAGGATGCTGGCATCAGCGCCCTGCTGCAGGAGATACTCGAAGGTGGCCAGATAGGGCAGCTCGGTGTGGTGCGCCATGTGCGCGACCCTCATGAGAGGCGTCCAGCCCGCCCTATGATCGAGTTGGTTGATCTCCACGTTGCGCTGCTCCACCAGGAACTTCACGCAGTGCAGCTGCAGCACACAGACATTGCTGAGATGCCTACTGCTTGGGTGTCAAAGAGATCCTCTCCCACATGGCAGGGGCTAGAGGGGTGTCTGGCCAGTCCTATAGTCAAGCTGGTTGGTGTCCACACTGCGCTGCTCCACCAGGAACTTCACGCAGTGCAGCTGCAGCACAATGGGCCCTCACGTTGTGCAGGTGCATGCTTAGCAGGCCTAAGCTCAGGCAGCATACATGCACTCTCCACATAGCGCAGGGGAGCTACACTGCCTTCCAGTGCATCGTTATTGTTGCCAGTAGGAAGGTTACCTGGCCGTGGTCTGCAGCAAAGTGCAGGCATGCGCCGGCTCCCCTGTCCATGGTAGGAGACCACCACTCTCCGCTGTTCTCCTCGATCTCCTTGAACTGCCGGATGTTGCCGAGCCGAAGAGCGTCCACATACTGCGATGCATTCACCCTCAAATTGTGTATGAGCCGTATAGCCCACCTGCTCACAAAAATCGCAGAGGATAGCAGATCAGGTTGTTTGTGTTCACCTGGAAGAAGCTGTACTTGAACCGAGGCGGCTCTCCATATTCAATCCCAGGCCATGTAAAGCCACCGATAGCCTGCAAGCAAAGAGATCTTCTGCTTAGAGATTGCAAAGCTGCGGTCAGGGGCACCAAGTCCGAGAGCAAGATGTTACCTTCAGAATCCCGCCATCCTCTCTGATGTCCGCAGACATCGCTCAGGGACATTCAGGGTATGTTGCGGGCTTTGAACTGGACATGCGCTTCTTGGACATCTCTGATACAGGCCTCTGACGCTGGAGTCTGTATAGGCGTTACAGAGTAACCCTTCACCCATGTCGAAGGGTGCCCGAGCGAAAACCTGCAGAAATATTGGGCGAGGGCCATACACCAGGAGCTGGAATCGTATCTAATACGATTCAGCTTGAATTACTGTGGCTACAAGGAAGCGTGATGGTTCTGGCTCTTGAGATGCAAGAGCCCCAGACCTCTGTATGCTCATAGTGACAAGACTTCCATGCTGTGTCCCGCATGCTGCGGGACAGCACAGGAACAAGCCAGGAGCAAAGGTCTGCCTTACCATATGTGCGAGCACATCTATGTTCATTCTGATGGTTCCAGATGTGGGCTACTTTGCAGTTCTTTTGAGGGGAAGACACGCATATGAAGACACGCCTGATGAAGAGAGCTAGCCAAGACAAGACAGATGCAACAGAGCCTCTCAAAGTCAAGTTCACTCCCTTCTGTAGCACCTGATACTGCGAGCCAGCATTCTAAGCAGCTGTCCTTCGCTGTCAGCGCACACCAGACAATGCTGCAACAGTGCTGACTGATCTTACCCTTCTCTTTTCGTACAATCCAGGGCAGATGGGGGCAGAGATTCATGTCAAATACCTTCCCTTCGCATTCCCTCACTCCCCACTCACCACTCGTGGCTGTGATATACGATGGGAGGTATCTGCACACCCTTCTTGGAATCTCCCAACACAGGCCTGGCGTTCGCATTGAGGACACATCCATTTGCATGTACGTTGTCACAGAGCCTTGCAAAGAATGAAACTTTGTCAGCGACATGCCACTCTCTCACAACACTCACCGCTGGCTGCTCACTTCTGGTACATGTCTCCGGCTGTGTGCATATACAGTGAATTCTCCTGGTCGGGCTCTCCTCACATGTAGATTGGCGCTGTCAAGTAAGGTCAAAGGAATCCAGACTCCCCCAAGCCTTGCTGGCCAGGTATGTCTCATGCCTGCTTCTTTGTTGTGGGCCGCCTGAGTGCCTTGATGGCCCCCTTGAAGATGGCTTGCATCCAGTAGAGGTTCAGCGCGTAGCCTGCATAGCACGGCCACCCCTCTCAGCCAGCTTGTGACTCACCCTTGTGTGCACAGGCAGAGCAGCGCTCGTGCGATGCCATCTGCTCAGCAGTGTGCGCGGGCATGACAGCACTGTCAAGCACTGACAGGCAGTTGTATGCATTATCCCTCTCATAGCTCAGTCAGACTCGGTGCATCACACTGAGCATCTTGTGAGGGTTTGCGCCTTAGGCAGCAGGGCACTTACCCAAGCAGAAAAGCGCGACCAGGACATAATTCGTGAAAGGCTCCTTTGGCGCTGCCCAAATGTCCCTGCATGCACGTGCGAAGATTTTTTGACTGCTACAAAGAGGGGGCTATATAGGCACTGCAACAGACTCTGTGACCAGCCTAGAGCTTGAATCTCAGTCCTGCGTCAGGCGTCAGAGGTCAGCACATCACAAGCTTGAGGCCTAAGTGGATCCCAGTCATCTGGCCTCTGTAGAAGAAAGGCGTAGCGATGCTGGATATGATCAAGCAGCATTGCAGTGTGAGTAGCAGTATATTTTCCTGGCCTGATTGACAAGGCTGGTGATGGACACCCTAAGAGGCAGATGTGACCTGGTGTGATGAAAGCTCCGGCCTACCTGAGACCCCACAGGTGCCACAGCCCAGCTCCATAGCAGATCACCCGGGCAGAGAAGAACAGGAATGTGAGCATCAGCCCATTTGCAAGGTATAAATTGCTCTCCTTTTCGCCTAGCACTGCCAGATGCCACCTGCGTAGTTCAGCAACATAGTGAAGGACGGACAGAAAGTAGAAAGGGTTGGTCAATTGCATGATCCGGTGCACTCCCTGACCATACACAGGTCTTCAAGCTTGACGCAACGTACTGGGGTCACTGTGAATACATGATCAGCCATGCTATTCACTACAATGAATTAGGGACACCAGTCTGTGATGGCACTGACAGCTTCATGGAAGAGACAAAGATCAGCGGAAGCGTGTATGAATCTGCTTCAACACTGTGACGAATTTGTGATACCTGAGGTTGACTGATGGCGTGGAGATCTCGCCCAAAGCCAGCCAGATGAAGGGGAACGCCATGATAGACTGGTCCAGGACATAGGCTGCGGCCATCATGAAGAGCAGGTGATGCAGGATGGCTGAGGGGTCCCCGAGATACTTGAAGTACACCAGCATGTTGGACGTGTCATACAGCAGGTATCCTGCGCAGCACAGCAGCAGATGTTGTCAGACAGCGACACAGAGATCAGATCAGCATGTTGAACTCATGTCGTAGCAGGCGTTCGGCACAGCATAGCAGCATTATCTCAGCTGAAGGCTTTGCAGGCTACTGGACTCTGCCTGAGCCAACCCTCTCACAGGGCATTGTTGTGCTTGTACATAATGCTGTTGCGGGAATGAAAGCTCTGCGGTGTGCGGGCGATGTTTGAGAGGTTACTACCTAAAAAGATCCGGGCAAATACATCAGGCCATACAGCGTATCCCTTGACAAGAGCCTCTCTTGTCACCCTTGCAGCTCCACATAGCAGCCCAGTGCACCTGCAGCCGTCTCCTTGTCACGTTGGTATGAGCACACAGCGGCAAGAACTCTTATGGCCCATAGGTCAGACAGGGCCGTCCAGCTCGGAGGAGTTACCTATGCAGAGGATAACAGCATGGACTGAACTGATGACTCGGCTATGCCAGTCTACGGTGTCCTTCCTGCTCAGCTTCTTCCGGGGCAGATCAATGCCCGTCCAGTCAAACACTAGGAAGATGGCCCAGCAGATGGCGAACGTTGCGTACACAGTCTGAATTTGCGAAAGTCCAGCCGCGCTGTCAGGTCTGTTGAAGAGCTTCGAGCTGTCGAGCCAGCGCGTCAGTAGGTCCATTTCAGTCTTCGAATTCTTCACTCCTAGTCCCAGCAATTTTCACGCGGTTGTGGCTATCATGAGACTTGGCACATAATCACCCTCAACGCAAAATGTGCGAAGTATCTCCCGGTCCTGGCCACCCCTATCTACAGAATACCTATCACACAATCGAGCCGCACTTGCGCTAGCTCTGACCTATCTGTCGACTTGAGGCTGTCAAGACCTCCGGAACACCTCTCGGAAGTCGCCAGAAAACCCGAGGAGCCCAGAGCGGGCAGCAATCGACTTTGTGCTGATCTTCCTGAAGAGTGGCAATCCCCCCTGCACAGGACATGCATGAACAAGGCCTCATAGCCGCAAGTGGGCACGCTAGATGCATCTGCGTGCGTCTGAGCTCTGCTGTGCTCCATATGCACTTGCAGAATTGTGGAGGTATTCCTTAAGGAGAGGAGCGTCCCTGACTTGTCAGTGACAAGTTGTCACATGTGACACCCTAGGGCCTGTCAGATGCAGAGCGCGTGACTGTCTGCATGCGAGGGCGCCATCTGTGCAACTTGTTCAATTACGTATCACTTACATGCGGCTGCATGCAGCACATTAAGCCAAGAGCACCTCGTATATGCTCAGTAGTGTGCCTCTTTGGGACAATGGCGCTGCAGCCAGATCTGAATTACCCAGAGGGCGCTGCTACATCAATCAAACTGCCTGTCGACAGGAGCTGGACCCCTCTGCTAAGCACATTCTCAGGAGCATATCTGCTGGGAATCGCAGGGCCTGAACGACCAGGACCTGCCACTAATTCATGTGCTAGAGTCCGCGCCTCATGGGCCTGCATATGCCATCGCCATTCCCTGTCTCTTGACATGAGCCGCGCCTCTTGGTCAGCAACCACTTACCCCCGAGGGAGGGTATACATGAAGTTTGCTGCAGGGGGTGCCAGCTCAATCAAATCGTCAGGTGGAGCTTAGGCTGACGTCCCACAGCCCTTTTGTGCCCCTCTGGGGCCTCCAGGGTTTGGGGCGGTCAATGAGGTCAGGGCTTGCTGCAAATGCTCTTGAGCGCCAAAGCCGTGCTGGCTGCTGCATGTCGCGAGGGCTTGCTTGCAATGACTACCCTCTTCCTCGAATCGTAGACCAGAAGTAAAGCATCTTGCCTGGCTGAGTCTTTTGGATGAGAAAGCTGCACACGTGCTGCATGCTACGTAGGAACACCACATTGCTAGAACACCATGCTTGTCTTAATCTTGAGGTCGGTAGCAGGGTGTAGCAGACCTCGTCACACATGTTGTCCGAGAAAGACAAAGGACACTTCCAGGCCGGTGTAGACACCCTAGGCCCAAGGCAAAACTCTCATCCTTTTGCGAATACCCATCCCTCTCACGCACGCAAACAGAGGCTTGACGCCACCCCCAATACCCCCCTTCAGCCTCCTTTCTGCAGTGAAATATGCTGATTTGCTGCACCTATGCTTGCCTTGACTGACACCACCAAGATCAACTCTGTCAAGCCCATTACCAGCCCAGACTTTGGCAAAAGCATTGGGTTTTGTTGCAACCATGGAGCACCATGTTTCCAAATTTCCTGCCAAAGCTCAGGCAAGCTTTCTCAGCAGCCCCTGACAGCCGCAGCCATCAACCCAAAACAACGCAGAGCAAGACATGCTCCTGAACCCCAAGATCTCTGCAAGGTCAGGTGGGTGACCTGCGTGCAGCATCTCCCTTGCAAAACATGCTTCCACAGCACTCCGCTGCTTGTGGAAGCACAGAGCGCCACCTCCTACCATGTGTGCTTCCCCGTGATAGCCCTCAACGGTGAGGAGGCTCTTATGGGCAATGCCCATGCAACTGCCGGTCATGCTGTCACAGCAGCTGCACGCCTTGCATTTCCCAATGGCGAGACCAGAACGCGCCGCTGTCATGCTGCAGGGTCTTTGTCAAGGTCGATGCCTTCCAGTCTCTCGACCACCTCCTTCATTGTGGGCCGCTCTGAGGGGTCCTTCTTCATGCACTGCGTGCCGATGCTTCTGACGGACTCCGGCACGCTCATGGGAAACTCTAGGGACTTGTTCTGGATGGTCACATGGAAGATGATCTGCACCGCAGCAAAGTATTTGTATCAGACTTGTCTTGTGATGTCCGCTGCAGGGATGTCCTGACACAGACAGGCCACCTATGAAAGTCAACACAAAGGCTCTCTTGAATTTCTGCGTCAAAGGAGGCCCCGCGAAATTGCAAAGGAAGCCTGTGACCCAACATTCACAGGTGGCGGCATGCAAAGGCTTGCAGCATGCACACATCATCATAAGGAACACGCACGTATCATTGCTTATGCGCGCAACATGCAACCCCTCAGGGATGGTAGACAAAGAACTGAGCTTGCAATTTCCTCAAGGTATTAATTTGCACCTGCATCTGCATCATGCCGGCCCAGGGGCGCTTGCCGGTGCACATCTCCCAGAGCAGGACGCCAAAGGCGTAAACGTCCACGCTCTTGCTCAGGCGGCCGGTGGTAAGCAGCTCCGGGGGCATGTGCGTGACGGTGCCGAAGGTGCCCGTGCTGATTGCCTCTTGCGACAGCACTCTGCTCAGCCCAAAGTCGGCCACCTGCAGGGGCAGGGCCATACAAGTGAGTGGATGTAGCAGTAGTAAGATGAGACTACAGTGGCAAAGGTGTCTGTAAAGCCTCTCGCCGTTAGAAGGCGCTTAACGCCTGTACTGCAGAGACAATACAGCATGCAACCTGGTGCAAAGCTGGTTGTGATCTTCCTTCATCAGCCAATACATCCCTGTAGTAGTGTGCTCTCACAGTTTTCGGCATGCCCTGATCTCTCACAGTTTTCGGCATGCCCTGATCTTGATCACTGTGATGAAGCAGGGGCATCTCCCACACTAAGCTTGGATACCATACGCTGATGTGTGCGCACACTAGCAGAGGAACAGGCCGGCAGATGTCTTCCATGCTCACCTTGCAAGTGAACTTCCGGGGGTCCTTGTTGCTAGACGTTAGAAGGATGTTGCCGCCAGACAGGTCTCCATGCAAGATGTTGAGGCTATGCAAGTATGCTAGAGCGCTAGCAATCTCCTTAGCAGTCTCCCTGCGCACCAAGCGACATGAAGCACATGGCCTGCCATGCCATACAGTTCTGCGTATGTCCCGCTGATGAATTTCTACCACTCTCTTGCAGATTGGTCAATGCAGGTGAGGAAGCAGTCATTCCTAACAATAGCATGATCCATCAGGAGCAAGACCCTGTCACCTCAAGCATTGCCCAGTCAGGAAGAGGATGTGAGAGTCATGCCAGCATGATGCATGCATGTCTTTCTCTGAATGCCCACTGGGACAAGTGGCAGATCGACCCACCTGACCGATCTCACATTGCACATGTTCTCTCCCGTGGCGGCGCCATTGGCGACAGCCTGCGCGCCGCGGTGCATGACGAACACCCCTCTGTCGACCGCATCCTGCAGGTTGCCCCGGTCGCAGTACTCCAGCACGAGCCACGTCTCGGTGAACTGCTTCCCGCCGCTCTCCTCTGGCGAGTTCATGCTCCTGCCATCCTGCCCGCTCTGCAGTGAAGAGGGAAGTGCCGTCAGATGGATGCACCTTTTGCTGATGATCAAGTAGAAGAAGTGTGCCTAACGGATAAGCTCATGCTCCTCACAAGGTGTGCGCTCTGCAGAAGGTGGCGCCATCAGGTGCATCCTTGTTCTGACAGTCAACCTGAGGGGGATAGCCTGCCAGGGGGCCTAGACTTCATGACGCACAAGGGATCCCAGACGCAATGTCAGTATGGTGCAGGGCAGGTCTGACAAACACAGCCGCAGGGGTGCATCCGCTTGAGAGGCGCACCTGCACAGCCCGCTGGGTGGACTTGTAGGTCTGCACGATGTTGGGGTGCCCCAGGTCCACGCTGTGCATGGCCTCCAGGGCGCCGCGCATTGTGGACGAGGGCGTGGCAGACGCCAGGCCGCTGCCGGCCAGGAACTCGGGGTCTGCTGCCGTCTCCAGCTTGGATGGCATGAGGGAGCTGTCATTCGCCATGTGGATGATCTGCACTTGCACAGTCCCTCAAGATGATGCTAAGGCAGCAATGGTAGCGCCTGTTATTGAGGTGCCCTGACTTGGAAGCATGTCACCAGGAGGCAAAGAGACAGAGGAACTTTGCAAAGTCACCACACATAGGCGTCTGCAAATCATGACAGCAAATATTGACGCTCAAGCTGAAGCTGGTGCAACGCATGGCGCGTTGTCCCAACGGCAAGGAGAAGTACCTGACTGCAGTAGTCTGTGTCAGATTAACTCTACACACTTCAGTCAGGGCCATCCCTTCATTGCAGGGGCAATGCGCCACGAATGTGCAAGGCTACCACAGGGAGTCAGGAGAGTGTGGCCCTGAGTCAGGCAAAGAGCTCCCTTGACCTACCTTTACTGCAACAGGAGCGCCATTCCAGACGCCACGATAGACCTTGCCAAAAGAGCCCTGGCCAATGAGGGGCCCCAGCTCGACATCCTCCCAGGGCTGCTTTTTCCCGCCTCCGCCCACCTGCATGCCCATCAAAACAGTCCATGCATGCCCACAGAGCGATACTCTGTCCCTCAATATATCCTCTCACAACTGCATAGCTGCTAACAGACGCATAGCTTCTCACTAGTTTGCAACACCACTCCAGAAAGCGCTCATACCACAGCATCTATATCAAGGGGGGAAACAGATGCCTGTCCGGTGGCTTGCATCTACAGGTCATCCTGCTCTGACATGCTCAGCTCTACCAGCACTCAGAGGATGTGAGGGTGCAATCAGATACGGAGGATGAAAGCAACAGCCCAATTAGGCGTACCTGCTTTGGCGCCCATTTTGGCTCCTGGCCGACAGTGGCTGGCTCCTCCAGGCTCATGACGGCCTTCTCTGTCACCTGTGGATCCAGATAAAGCTCAGTAAGCCGGATATGTACATGTATGCCAAGTCACTTTGCTGAGCCGATGCAGCAGAGCACACTGATGCACCAAAGGCCTGTGATCGCAGCTCTGCTTGACCCTACAAGCCTTGCTCTGCTCTGCTCTGGATGCATGTGCACGTCCCGTGTGCGAGAAAAGCAGATCTGTCCTCACCGTGACAAAGTAGTACTGGTCAGCCTGGTGTGAGGGCCAGTCAGCAAATCCAGGAATACCAATGGGCTTGTTGTTGTCTAGAGCATCAGTTGATGCAGGCCTGCAAACAACACAAATTATCTTGAGCTTGCATCGTGACAGCTTTCAATTAAGATGTGTGCACTTGCAAGTGCCTTTAAACAGAAGCTAAGACTTGACAGCTAGGATCGCATGGGCTGCTCCTGATCAAAGCAGTGTCTTGCCTGAAGTTGCTAGAGTATCTGTAGGTGCTGCCATCCTTGGTGTGGCGGAGCAGGTCTAGAGTGAAGCTTGTGTGCTGCTTCACCACCCCTCTGTACTGGTCCATGGCTGCTGCCTGCACAGCAAATTAGCCACCAGCTTCATTCGCCAGCTCCCTATACCTATACGGCTTTCACACCTCACACCCACAGCGCACAGCGCACAGCTGATCAGCTCAATGACCTTTGAGCCTTCCTAACAGAACCATATTGCAGGCACATGACAACCATACAGGCCCTGAGTATGCAGTGCGCAGCAAGCAAGAGGCAAAGGGCAAGGGGGTGCCAGGATCTCACATGGCTTGTGCCGGGGATCTCAAACAGGCCAAAAACTGGCTGGCCCAGAGCATCTTCCCTTGTGTAGCCTGCGCATGCCACACTTCTAGTCAGCACACCGCCATCTGAGGGCTTTGACAAAGGTCTCAGGCTACTGCGTGAGCTATGGGATCCCTACAAGCATATGTCAGTGTGTGAAGACGCATTGTCACGTGCTCACCTGTCACCCGTGACCATGCGTCATTGACGAACAGGATGTTCCAGTTCTCGGAGTCGGTGTTGACAAGCATGATGCCCTCTGAGAAGCAGTCCATGGCCCCGATGAGGCCGGTAGTCTGGCTGCGTAATCTGTCCGTCTCCTCTTTCTGCAATCACACAGACATGCCATCTGAGCAGCGCTCACGCCTCATACGCATGTTCCGGAGACACACAGAAAGCAACACCAGAGCTGCTCGCTGGAACCATAGGCAGGGTATCTCACAGGGTGCCCTGCTCATGAATGACATGCAGCTGTCCAGCCCCTCACTATGTCTCCTGCTTACATCAAGCATTGGTTGAAACATCTATGATCACAATGATGTGCTGCCTGGGTCAGGAGGCTGAGGAGCGTGAGGCGTACCCTGGCTATGTCCTTCTCAATCTCCCGGACGACCACCTCTGCAAAGTTGGCCAGCACCATGAGCTGCTCCGCGTCCAGGCTGCGCGGCTTCACGTCGATGACGCAGAGCGACCCCAGGCGCATGCCGTTGCTGGTCACGAGGGGCGCGCCCGCATAGAAGCGGATGTGCGGCGCCCCCGTCACCAGAGGATTGTCCTTGAACCTGCACAGACACCACCCCAATCCTCCTGAGCAATCCAGACATTTGTCGTTGCATCAGATTCAAATTCTGTAGCTTTGAGGATCCCGTGAGACCCCAGGCAGAATAGCCTTTGCGGCACATGCATGCCGCTCTTTACCCGTTGCTGGGGATGCCCAACTCAAGCAGCATACCTCATGGCTTGTCGCCATGAGGGCACTGCTGGAATTGACTATCCCCAGACAAGCAAAAATTGAAGGCTACACACAACTGTAGGATGAGCACGATACCAGCTGGTAAGTACTCTCACAGCTTACCTCTCATCCTCGCAGGCGTCCCGCACAATGAGAACCTCAGGATTCTTTGGTAGGAGCGTCCACGCACAGAAGGAGGTGGTTCTCGGTGTCTCGGTGACACCTGGCAGCCCCTGAATGCTCTTGAACCATTGCCGGTCGGTGTCCACTAGGGATACGATGGCAATCGGCACATGGAAGATGCTGCAGAGCTGCAAATTGACAAGACAAAGCTCAATGAATACCCAAAACTTACATGACAGAGAGGAAAGAGCACAGCACATGGCCTATATACTGGCTGTGTGCGGCCAGGCAGGTCTATTTCAAGGCACATGACGGGCAGTTGAACATCACAACTTCCATGCCACTCCCATAAAGGATGTGTACAGCTTCAGGAGCATGCGCAGCTGCATTACGAATCCTTCTGTGCAGATGAAGCCAATGCGTACAGGTTTGCAGGGCTCGAAATATGAGCAGGGCAGAGAGAGCCACACCAGCTTGGTGATGTCGTCAAATCTGGGGTCTGGGGCAGTGTCCAGAATCTGACAGGCGCATAGCGTCTCATGCCTCTCTGCCTCATTGGGGGGCAGGGGCGCTCCTAGGTACTCAGCAGCTGCCTGGGCTGCCCCCTGCCCCTCGGGTGACACCTCTCCCTTCGCCTCTAGCTCTTGGATGTCAGCCTTGTTAAGGCCTGTGGCCTCGTCCTTGTCTTGAAGCACGCCATCCTTCTTTCCGTTCAGCTCTGGCTTCTTCTCGAGCCCATCCACCTGTGAACAGCAAAGTGAAAGCTGTCTGAGCACCTTGATTTGCTAGATTTGGACCTCCCCTTGTCATGCTCTGGGCATGCACTGTTGAGAGTGCCCTGGTGCGGACATGGGTCTCTGGCTCCTCATATGGGACGTGTGGAATACAGTGTAGCGTCTCAAGCTGTTATAGCGCCACAGGGGCCCTGCTGGATGACCTTGCAGAATATCCTCTGCTGATGGTGTGCGGAGCAAGCACAAACTATCGAGCCATATACTCTCCAGACCAGAGTCAAGAAATGCGATTTGAAAGACACTATCCCACATAGCCACGGTCATGGGCCCCAGGTTCAAGTCAGGGGACGCTGCCAGCGATCTGAAATGCACATCTCCTGCACCGTCAGACGACATCGACGGGAATGGTGAACCGCGCGTACCTTAGAAGCCACATGCTGGTCCTTCTCGCCTTTGGCATTATCGTCAAGCTTTTGCTTCGGGGTAGCAGGCTTGGAGGATGCACAACCCATGGAAACTGCTCCTCAGGGACTCATAGTGGCTCCATCTGCCTCCCTCATTCGGTTGCCGCCTGCGTGCCGCTCTGCCACCTGCTCCCGACAATACAGCGTGCAGTCAAGCTCCTCTGCGTTCCATGCAGCTTCACACAGTCCTACTCGGAACAAGAAGTTGGAAGGCTTGGCTGAACATAGTGCTGCGACCCTTTGACCCTATCCATCTCTCTCACCTCACCGGACAGCTCGTTTTCTGCTCGACAGGCTCACACAGCGTACAATCAAATCGGCTGGTGTTTTTGGCCATTAGAAACGCTTCTGGTCACGGGCACGCGAGACTGCACGGTTGCTGGGAACAAAAGAGACCCTTTCTGATGGGGCACCCTTTCCCCTCAGCTGCCGGGCTTTTGGCCCCTATGCGCAGTGCTTAGCTGCAGGAAGAATCCTGATGATTGACTAGCATCTGGTGTCAGCGCTCGGGCTGCCCTTCAGCGCCGGCACGGTGGAAGAAGGGAAGCTACTAATTTAGGGGGAGCCAGCTCAGATGCGATGAATGCGATATCAGATTCATTTCAGTCCCGTAAGCCTCTCGTTTAAGGCTCTTCTGTATGGCCAGTTCTGCGTGCATGTACATCATGGGCGAGAAACCCCTTCAGTGTCTAAGCTGAGTGACGCTCTGCTAATGGTACAGAGGGAAGCTCGACTGATTACCTGGACGATCCCCTGTACGGCCACTCCAGATACAGGAAGCTTAAGGATCTCAATGAGGGGACGTTCGGCATCGTCCTCTTAGCAGCAGATGTCAGGAGTAAGGAGCAGGTGGGACCCTTTGCCTGGTCACCTCTCAGTGGGAGTCTGAAAATCCTGCCAGCAGTACCTACCTTTGGAGCAAGGAAGGAGCTTAGGAGCTCTGTTGCCTGCGCAGGTGGCCATCAAATTCCTGGAGAGGGGTGCTGGGGTGAACAAGAGCGTCTTGCGGGAGATCCTGAACCACAGGCTATGTGTGGTGCATCCCAACATTGTGCAGTTCCGGGAGATCTTCCTGACGCCTGTGCACCTGGCCATCGTGATGGAGTTTGCGGCAGGCGGGGACATGTTTGAGTACGTCATCAAGCACAAGATGCCTCAGCATGGGCAGGGGCTCGTAGAGGACTCTGCTCGCGCCTTCTTCCAGCAGCTCATCATAGCTCTGGACTTCTGTCACGAGCTTGGCATCGCCAACAGGTGTTCTTCTTTCCTCCTGAATGGCTGATATGTGGGAGGGCTTCATGCCACTGCGCACTCCATTGCACACTTTCACTATCTGCTGTCAATGGGGGCAGATCGACACTAACACATGCCTTTTCAGGAAGGCATGCTCTCGTGCCCAGCCAGTTGACATTGTTTACAGGCAGGCGGCTCTGCTCTTGGTCAATGATCAGTATCAGGTGTTGATGAGCCTTTGCTGCTGTGTGCAGGGACATAAAGCTTGAGAACACCCTGCTGGATGACGCACAGCCGCAGCCCAATGTGAAGATCTGCGACTTTGGCTACAGCAAGAACGAGTTTGTGGACTCCCGGCCGAAGACTGTCAGCGGCACGCCAGACTACATCGCTCCTGAAGTGCTCATGGCCGACCAGTATGACGGCAAGAAGGCAGACATCTGGTCCTGCGGCGTCATGCTCTATGTCATGGTCACAGGTGATTGGCGCTGCTGACCATTGCAGCTCTGGCATCCCCAGAGGCCTCGTTTCTTGATATCACAGTCGTCATGGAATCAATACCAAGCTCCTTGGTCTGATAAAGTCTGCCGCAGACAGGAATGACAGCTTCCTTGAGACTTTCAAAATTAGCATCTTTAGTCACTTCTGCTGAGCAGAGCTTGGATGGTCCTGTGGCACCAGGCTCTTCTTTATTGTAGTCCCAGGAAATTGTCATGCAGGCTGTTTTGCAAGGATTGGCATGCTTCTGCCTTGTGATCATTAATTGTTTGGACTGCTTGAGTGTTTGTCGTGCTGTGCAGGTGTGCTGCCCTTTGCCAAGCGGGGGGACGACCGGGGCAACAACCTGATCCGCCTGCAGCAGATGTTCCCGCGCATAGTGGCGGCGGAGTTCCAGCAGCCGCTGCATGTGTCCAAGGACTGCCAGACGCTGCTCAGCCGCATGCTGACCCCCGACCCAGCCAAGCGCATCACCATCGGGGAGATTATGCAGCATCCCTGGTAAGCTCAATGTGCAAGCATACCACCTCGATGTCATGATTTAGGCCGCATGCTGTCCCCGAACCCTGCCAAGCGCATCACAGTTGGAGAGATTATGAAGCACCCTCAACAGTCTGCTCCTGCAAGGCAGCAAGGTGATGGCATGCGCGAAAGCCCTGCAAGAGGCGCAACAGGCAGAGCTGTCCGGGAAGGAATTCAAATTGCAGGGAGGATTGATCTGTGACTGGGCCAGAATTTGTTAGTGCCGCAGGTGCCCGACATGTTGCATGAGGCCTTGAGAATACTGTAAGGGCGTGAGCTGTGATTGAAAGGGCTTGAAGGGGACTGAACAGAGGGACTGCGCTGTGCAGGTTCCTGACCAACCTGCCGCCGCACATGCAGCATCTCAACTACACGCTGGTGCAGACGCTGGTCCCTGTGGGGCTGCAGAGCGTGGAGGAGATAGAGGCCATTGTGCATCAGGCCACGCGGCCATCTGTCTGGCCGAACTGGCCCCCGCAGCAAGCCCAGCCCCGTTAGGCGCAGGAAGTGCCCTTGCACAGGCATGGGACCGACAAGTCCATTGTCATGTGGCTGCGTGAGCAGGGCGCAGGAGCAGAATCCTTGTCAGCTCAGTGGTCTGGACAGCAGCAGACCAGTAGGCTCAGCCTCCTGCTGCTGAGGGAGGGCAGCGATCAGAGGGCTCAGCCTAGTTTGGAGCAGCTGGCCTGAGGGCATTAAAAGGTACAGTCATCTTCAGGAGACACGGCCTGCACCCATCGGCTTACTGGCCTGAATCAGGGGTGTGGATGTGTCATGCACCAGCAGCCAGGTCTCCTGAAAGCCTAGGGTGGGGGTCGAGATTTGGTTAGCGAAGGAAATGGGCAGGACAAAGAGGTGTTGGCTAGTTTGGGCCATGCAGACGGGGCGCAAGATAGCCATGCACTTTTGCACTGGCTGCCTGGACCAATCATTACAGAAGCACAGAAAGGGGTGGCAGCCTGCAGAACAGGGCACATTTGGCAGCCTATTGGAACTTGGGATCTGGGGGTAGTGGGAGCTCATCTTGTTGGGTGAGAAGGGATCTGTGAGGGCTGCGTCCTTGCAGGAAGGCTACCGCCATTGCTACTTCAGTTGTGGGTTCAGTTGCGGGTTCAGACGTGGAGATGCGCTTTCAAGACATTGTCTCTCCACAGCATCACGCCTTCATAGAGCATCTCACCGACTAGAGGACTGCTCAAGTCCCGTGCTTTTGCAGCGCATGTGCGGCGTTGCCTTGCCCAGCAGGGTGATTCAATCATCAGCAAATTCACAGGTTGTTTGAATGCTTCCATCAAGCACCTGACATGGTGGAGATTGCCATGGCATGTCATGAGTCTCAGCAATGACTGGAACATGCAGACCCAGGTCTGAAGTACTCGACGCATGTTCTCGCGCAAAGCTTGCAGGCTGAATGCTTGCCAAGCCTTGTACATCATGATGCCCTGTGCGGTATACAGCTTACATTTGAGAAGCTTGGTCCATGGACAGAACCCATACTGCAGAAGCTGCTGACCCGTGCATCAAGACGTCAGATAAAGCGGGTTGTGATAGCTCTAGTCTGTGTCTCTGCACAATTCATTGCTGGCATTTTGGCCATCAGCCTAAGGTAGGACATGGACAGGCTTTGCATAGGATGGGCATTGCTGGTGCGGCATCAGACTTTCCCTGTGGTGGTTTCTGGTCGCGTATTGAACTGTTATCATCAGCTGCACGGCTCTCGCCTTTGTATCTCTGCTGATTGTAAAGCTTTAGACCTTTCACTCATTGTGCTGGAGCTCTCTTCGCTGTTTCGAGAGACCTCTCTATTCTGGGACCGATGCAGGCATTCTCCAGAGGCGTAGTCTGATATGTAACACCCTGTTTATCATGGAGCTGAGTCAGAAGGCCCTAGCAAAACCCCATTGGGGGTCGTCGAGACTAAGCTTCCCTCCTCCCTTCTGCCAGCGCGCGCCACAACACATAAGAGGAGCTCTGGCTCTCGCAGCAGGCCGTTGCAAAACTAGAAAAAGGCTGGTTTTTCCTGCACCGGTCTTAGCAGCAAGCGTGCCGCTTTCCCGCGCTGAGATGGCTTCTTCAGCAGGGCATGCACTGCACAGACCTGAGGAGCAGCCTGCTGCGCCTGGGGGCATTGGCGGGAAGGACCAGGTTGCGAAAGACACCGAAACACCGCACAAGGAGCATGACTATGTGATGGTTGGCGAGGACTCCTCGAGGGAGCAGGTCTGTACAAGACTTCCCTTTTGAATACTCATGATCGTATCTTTGCAATCTGGGTGGTCGGTGGACCGCCGTGACCTAAAGTTTGAGGCACTTGGTGCTCTTTAACAGCAATGTCACGCTTGCGCTTTCAATGCTGATGCCCAGCACAACGCGGATGACGCACCGAGGGCCGAAACCTTGCAGCACAGTCTCGGTATTGCGGTGGCCTGCTCTATGCGGTGCTTACGCTTTTCCTTTTGAAGCTGTTAGGCTCCGCTCGGTCTCCCGCACCAGCACGCGCAAGCGTTATGGGCTTTCCTCAGACCATCGAAACCCTCTTAGCTAGTTGGTCGCGATGGTGCAAAGATAGCTTCAAGCTCAGGCTGTATCCCATATATTTCGTGCGTCACAATCCTGGGTTGCCCTTGCAAGAAGCTTTTGGCTTCCCCCTCGAGGCCGTTTTTCCACCTAAGCATGTTGGACGTGCTGTCCCGAGATATCTGGGTCCGCATCACCGAGCTGTCGCGGAGCGCGCAGTCTTTCTAAGACGTGAGGTTTGCAATATCTTAGTATGCAGTAGGCAGCATCAAGACGTGTGCTGGCTCGGGACCACGTCATGTTGTCTGCCCTACTCATGTAGCAAACAATGCAGGCTCCCTTAGGTGGGGGACTCAGGTGGAGCAGTCAATCGAGAAAGGCGCAAATACATACTTTTTGAACCTGAAAACTCAAGCGATCAGGCATTTAGGCTCTATATGCCAGGAAGTGACAACTGCTGTGCCATTTGCCCAAAATGGCATGATCGCAAGGCTTGTGCTGTTGCTTTCTATTTGCAGCAGAGCTTGCATCAACTGAGCCACCTGTTGTTGCAATTGCTTGGCTGTCACGTGCTATACAGTCCTTTCCTGATTCGCCGTTGCAAGCATCTGTTCAGGTGTACAGCGTTAGGCGCTTATGCCCCGGCCTAGCATGGCGCACTGTACAGTTGCAGAAACCGTTTGTCTGGTATTCGGCTTAGCATGCCAAAAGTTGGTTGTGCGGTCATTTCGCTAGATGCTGTGAAGAAGACCCTTCCCTTTCAGCAGCAAATTGCTGCCAGGCAATCTGCTGCAGGCGCATGTGGCCTCTGCTGATGGAGCGCCCCGATGGATGATGCCCATAGGATGATGCATGAGTGCTGACGTCTCATTATGAACCTGTGTTTGTGCAGTCAACCTGCCCGACGCCTGTGGGGACGCCCCTCCGTTCCATGCTGCCGGGGAGCTCGCTGCAGGTTCACGTACCCTCTGCAGACGTCAGCCCTCAGACGGTGTTCGGCAGCCTGGACCCTAAAGGCCTTGCCGCCCTGCAGGCAGCCTTCCATGACAACTTTGCGGACAAGGGTGTCAAGGTGAGCGCTGCTGACGCCTGGCACTCTGTAAGTTCGCCTGCTGGCATCTTCTGTATCTCTACAGCACCTTGCGCGCTACATGGTGCAGAAAATGTGTCATCACATGAACATGAACATGATACACATCAAGAAGTATTGCATTCTGCTACTGCATTTCTGTTGCTGGAGACAGAGCGATGTTTCCTAGCAACATCTGCAAGGTGCTCTGCTGTGCAGGGGTCTGCTGACATCGACCAGGAGCCCATGCAGGCTACCCCTGAGAGCGACGAGGGGCTGGTGGTCGGGCAAACTGAGGTGACAACGCCAGCCCCCACCAAGGAGCCGAGGCCGGTGCAGGACACAGACAGCAGCCCTGACGTGAGCAGAGCACCATCACCCTTGCTCTATCTTCAGCACATGCCTGTGTGCCCTTATGGCGTGGTTTCCACTGTGTATGCATTGTTGTGTCCCTTGTGTCCAGTCATTGTCTGCGTGCTGGGTATTTACCTGCGCAACGGCTTGAGCATTGCAGTAGCCTGCGCATCCCAGTATACAGCCAAATTTGCTCCTTCAGAAGCAGCTTACCCTTTGTTGAGCGCCTATCCAGGCGAATGTTGGCTTGGCAAGAGCCGCCCACTGCCTTGCTTGGCGCTGAGACACCTGAGGGCAGCTCCAAGCTGGCGATGAGGCGGCTTGGAGCCGTGAGTGCCAATTATGGCTCAGCTTGAGCGCCTAATGCCTTGCAGAGTGCTGAGTCGCCCGAGGGCAGCTCCAAGCTGGCGAGCGAGGCGACTCCGGGCATGAAGGAGCGCCTGGAGGAGGCTCAGAGGGAGATCGAGCGCCTGAAGAGGGCGCTGGAGGAGGGCCAGGCGCAGCAGGAGTGGATGCTGGGCAACGTGGTCAAGAGCACTGCTGCCCAGAAGGAGGAGCTCACCAACGCCCTGCAGTGAGTCCTGCTGCCAGCTCACTCCCTCTAGGACGCTTTATTGGGCAGCACAACATGACTACAGGCGCCAGAGCAGCATGACAGCATGAAAGAGGTCAGTGATTAGCCAGGATTGCATGCTCAAGCCTGCACAAGACAAGTGCAATGTGCTCGCGCTGGAGCTTCAGCACATTAAATAGACGCATCGGTCGGCTGCTCGTGTGATGCGCCCATGCGTCGTTGCGCAGGGCAAAATTTACATGAGCAGCTCCAGGGATCTCTGTTCATAATGCTGCGCTTCACATGGAGTATCTTGCACCTGTCCCAACCAAGCACTGAAGCTTTGCCTCAGCAAACTGTTCACACAAGCTCACCCTTTCTTAGATGCAAGCATGGGCATGCTGGTAGTGCTAGATGGAATGATCTCTGGAGCCGGTCTAGGATGTGCCATGCGTGCAAATTGCAATTCAGCGCATCTCAGGTGGAGCCACAATTAGATGCTTGCGGAACTTCTCAGTGTTGAGCATTTATGAGTGCATGCGCAGGGCGATGCAGGACGAGTGCAATGCGCTGGAGCTTGAGTTGAAGCACCATGAGAAGGGCTTTGCTGAGCTGGTCTCTGAGGAGCTGGAGCAGCGCTTCATGCGCTTCGAGGAGGTCACGCTGGCAGCCGTCCAGAAGATGGTCGGCATCATCAGCGCCCCTGAGGCTGCCCCTGCAGGTGAGACAGGCCTGCTACCACTGCCCAGCACAAATTCACTTTTCTGATGGCATGCCCATATGTGCATGTGTGCTCTGGGCTACGAGTCTGTGCCACCAGGCAGACATGCTGGCAATATGAGGCCGGCTGCTTGCTGACTGCTCAGAGTGGCAATGATTGACCACCAGAGTGCTTGTACAACCATGCGGTGTAGAATTGGAATGACTGCTTGAGGGCGTGCCGCTGAACCACCCTGAACATTCCCGCAAAGGCATGCCACAGGAAATTGGCATGCTGACAGCTCCTGTAAGGAAGAACTCCATGAGGCTTTGCTGCATCCTCTCATGTGAAGTACAGCAAGACCTCATAGAGGAGCTTCATGACATTTGAAGTGTGTGCAGGTCCCGGGCCAGCCGGTCTCGCTGCGGGGCTCAACCTTGGCGCGCTGAGCCTGCCAGGTGGCACGCTGACAGCGCCGCTGGGCGCGGTGGCCCCCAACATGACCCTGCTGGAGGCCCTGCAGACGCGCCAGGCCCAGGACATGCTGAGCGCCCTGGAGGCTGCCCGCGCACCCTCGCGCCACCCTCTGGACATCTCCCTGCAGGTACACACAAGAAGTTCAAGCACTTGTTCCAGATCCCTTGCGGTCGCGCATGCTGACCCAGGTTGCCTGAACCACTTTTAGAGAGGCTTGGCACATGTTAGCTCTACTTGCAGAGGCACACATCGGCTCGGTCTTTGCCATTTTTACCTTTCACGGCTGAACGGGATTCCCGATAAGCAAGGAGAATATACACTGCTTGAGTGCAAGCTTTCTTTGCGCTTTGCCTTAAGAGGCAGGTTGTTCTGACTGCTCAAGCATTGTGCAGGCCCGGGCGAGGCTGAACAGTGCTGTGACAACACTGTATGCCAGCGCAAAACGCCGCACATGCTTCCGCTCACGCTTTGGGGGAGCTGCAGCATCTGCTCGGAGATCAGTCATCAGAGGCGCACAGGTGGGCTCTTGCTCCTTGCAGGCTACCCTGCCCTTTAGAACGCATCCCATGTCATGCGTGCTGTGCCACATGCTTTGCATGACAATAGAGCGGTGTGAACATGGAACATCAGATGCATAAGCACTCTCTTGCCTCGAAGTTGCCATGGAATGTGACCTACATACGAGCAAGGAATGCGTTTGCTGCAGGGTGTTGCCAGCGCAGGCAGTGCAGTTGCTGGCGGCGTCAGGCACAGTGCCAGGCGCATTGACATGGCATCAGACAGGGCGGCTGCAACCACGAAGTATGGTGTCAAGACTGGAGCCGTGCACATCAAGGATGCAGCCCTTGCAAGCGGGTGTTGGGTGCACGACAACATGCAGGTGCTCACCTGGCATGCCTGACAACCTATGATCGACATCAAGCAGAAAGCTTCAAGCAGACTGATCCCAGCTCTATGCTATATCCTCCTTAGAATGTCTACGTCACTCAGTGTCAACGGTGCATGTGATCCTGGTGCAAAGCAGAAAGGCAATAGTCAAGGAATGCCGCCAGCCTTCTGCTCTGTTGCACCCAGAGCTCATACACTTTGCAGACTCATTCATGTCTGTGCTTACACCATCGACACGTGTGTGCCCAGAGCGCGAAAGGGGATCTATGCTATGTGCAGAAGGAGAAGCTGGGCCGGGCTGCCCGCAAAGTGCCCGGAGCACTCGCCGCCCCCTTTAAGGCCTTTGGGCACTGGAGCCTTTACCTGGACAAGCAGCGCAGACGGCCTGAATTCAAGCAGGTAATGAATTTCCTGCAGCATCGCCTGCGTCTTCTTATCTCACCCCTCCTCAAGAAACACCTGCTTTTGACTCCATGGCCCGTACAATGCCAGAGCCGTGACAATGCTACACAGGTATCAATGTCTGTGAGACTGTCATTGGCGGGGTGAACGAGCGTGCTGGCTAAGGCTTGTTTGATGCTGTGTAGGTGGCAGGGATGTACTTTGACATCCTCTACTACAGCTTTGTCATGACGTCGAGTGCAATCGTCGCCTGGAGATTCTGTCAGTCAACGGTCAAGGAGCGGAAGGAGTCTCAGGCCGCTCGTGAGCGCCGCCATGAGAAGGAGCGCCTTTTGAAAAGCCAGGCAAGAGCACCGCCCTCTTCCCTCTGTCCTGTGCAGGCTGCACAAGCCCTGCAATCCTTTCGTAGGCACTCAGGGGCTGCCAAATCCTTACGTAGACCCATACCCTGCTGGACTGCCCATGCTCATACTCCAAAGCTGCAGAATGTTTGGGACTGGTGCTGAGGCAGTGTGCAAGCCCTGGCGCAGTAGATTGCAGGACATTACAAATATCTTCGGTCATGCTCTGAGGCTGTTGGGGTATGTTCTGCAGGTGTGTGACTTGGAGACTACGCTCACAATAGAGCGCGCGAGGGCAGAGGAGGCTGAGTTGGCGGCCATCAAGGCCGAGAGACGCTTGCAGCAGGCCATGAGGGACGCCAGGTAGGAGACCACCGAGATGTGTTCTTATGGGCGATAGCATAATGAGCAGCTCACACAGGATGCTCTGATGCGGCGCAGTGCAGGATTGATCATACCCTTGCCGCATAGCAGCTGCTATGTCAGCCTTGCCTCTGAAGGCGCCCATGGCTGCTGACCTGCCCTGTATCCCAGAAGCCTGATGGAGGTCTCGCCATGCTCTATTCAGCCCCTTTGGCCACACAGTAGACTCCCAGACTACAGAGGTTGCTTGCTTGCACTAGTGGCTGTGAGATGGTCTTTTAGAGTCACTGTGTCCCAGAGCAGTGCCGATGTCCTTCATCTGCTGCAGGCGCGCTGAGCGAGAGGCAGTGAGGGCTCGGGCGCATGATGAAGCACCTCCCGTGGAGATCCTGGATCTGAGCAGGCCGGCGGATGACGAGGGTGGTGAGGAGGATGCCCACATCTGGCGCATGGAGCCCGAGGAGCTCTTCAGCTGGAACGGCTTCCCGGACCTGGACATGCGCGGCATTGCCAACAAGATCCGCGGCCGCCGCTGGCGCTAATCTAGCGCGTGCGCTGATTCAGCAGTCTCCGTGATGCCATGCAGCGGTCTCCTAGCCAAAGTGTAGGGTTTCTCCTGGGTGGCAACAAGAGTGACACAGAAGCCCTTGAGCTGAAGCAGATTTGGCCGTGTCCGCCTTATCAGCAGCAGTTGTGGCCCTAAGGCTGTGCGTGCTCATGGCTGCCTCCCCGCTGACCTCTTGAGAGAGACAACAGTGTATTCTTCAAGGGCTGTATATTCGGGTTGTCTCCCCGCACTCAGTGCAGCCACTTCAGAGCAGTAATCAGGGAAAGCTTTGACCAGATGCTGCAGGGCTTGTACCCCTCAGCAGACGGCCTCCCGAGGATAGGCCGAGTTGGAAAGCGCATGTAGAACATTGTGCGGAAGGTGTTGGAGGCTTTCGCCACGACAGCCTTGTATACAAAGGGACAGCGGGTAGATGCTGTCAGTACAGGTTTTGCACGCAATTGATACCGCAATGTTGTACAGGTTGATAACTCCATCAGTCTTCAGCACTTCCTTGTACAAGCACATGTACGAGCATGATACTATCCGCACTGTACGGACATACTGTTGAGATGCTAAGGACTAGGCATGTCGTTGCTGCCAATCTATTGGGTGGATTTTGAGGTTGCTTGGGGGTGGCATGTCATCTGCCAGGCAGGTCTAGCTTTTGGAAGCACCGCAAAAGGGCAGGCATTTTGCTTTACACACCTTCTCTGCTGTAGGCATGGTGGGTGTGTGGGAGACTTCCACTCCGTGCTACTAGGTGGGCCCCTTCTGGCAGTATTCCTTCTACTGCTCTGTACAGAATCTTTACTTGGGTGCAATACTCCCACTGTACTGCCTCGTCTAGGGATGCGAGTGCTTGTGACGCAGATGTACATAAGAAGACGCTGTATGTGTGTGTACATAGATGTCAGGGATCCTGGCGTCCCTGTCTCCAGCAGCTCAAAGTGAGCTTGCTCCTAGTGATCGCAATGTTGCAGCATTGAACATCAATAGCACTGATAGTTGTTGAGGTGCATTCTGGGCGGCCCAATGTGCCTGATGCCTGGCTCGCTGTCTGGATTGTAAGACACACCAGTCATACTTTTGCTTTCCCCATGGTCCGGCTGTGCAAGTCACTTGAATGTCCTACGATGTATTCTGTACTTATAGAGAGGTGTTAGCTATAGCTCGGGCTGCCTGGGTCCAGGTGCCTCGATGTCTGTAAGATTTAGATGAAGTGTGATGCCTCCAGCCAGTCACTAGCTGCAGTGGCAGCACTGGCCTGCTGCAGTATCTAAGAAATACCAAGAGGGGCTTGCATGCACATGATAGTCAGATTATCTTACTCAGGAGGATTGCTGGCAAGCAGCACATGACAAAGAGGAAAGAGAACAGCCGGAAAGCTCCTTGCACATGTTTGAAGGCTGTCGTAGCGATTGCTGCACCTTTAGGTATGCAGCAAGAAAGACCTTCCTTCGGGTCTCCGCATACGCAGCATGCATAGCATGGCCGAGAGCATGGCCGGAAATATACCTCGACGCCGCCTAGATAAATTGACCTGGGCTGCTGCAAAGCATATAGAAGTGTAGAAGAAGAGCTATTTCATCACCGAAGGCGCGTCTACAGCAGGATCTCTTCTGACAAGCGCCGCATCACCTAAGCGGATCTGAGAGAAGCCGAAGGGCCTTCTCGGTGTTGCAGGAAGCCTGCAGTCCTCTGTGTAGCATTTGCTGCTAAGTATATCAGCAAAATGCAGAATGGCTCGCGAAAGGAAGCATCAGGTTTTGGAAAGCTAGACACGAGAGCAATACATGGAGCTCGCGGCCCCAGGACCAACGGTGCAGCTGTGCTTCCTGTGCACAATAGCGTGACATACGGCTTCAGTGGAAAGACTAAGGACGGGAAATGGGGCTACACGCGACCTGCGGACACCCCCAACCATGACGTGAGCACTCATGCCATTGCCTGCCTAGCAGATTCCCTGCTCCATTGTGGTTCTGGGCCGTATAAGTGTCACTGCAATATTCAAAAATATTAAAGTTCGCATATGGTAAGAAAGGTGTACGCTCTAGTCCCGTTTCGTTGAGGTGGTGTCACTGATGGGGCTTCTGTATGCAGGCTCTTGCCGCCAAGATGGCTGTGCTGGAGGGTACCGAGGACGCTGTTGTCACCTCCAGCGGGATGGCCGCAATAGCCAGCACTCTCATGACACTCTTGCGGCCAGGCGATCACCTCATGATGCAGGCATGTCCCCAAGGTTGCTGTGCGCAGGCCTCCACCTTGCATCCTTTGCAAGACCGTATGCAGCCCCTGGCAAGCCACCATCTCACTGGACTCCGCTGCTGTGCAGGCTAATGTGTATGGTGGCACTCATGAGCTCGTGCATCATGAGTTCCCAGCCCTGGGCATCAAGCACTCACTCGTGGACCCAATGGACTCCAGCAAGTGGGAGGATGCCCTTGAATCCAGCACGAAGGCAAGCCTCAGCTCACAATTGGCAGCGAGTGTCTAGTCCCTTGCAGCCCTTGCAACGCTGAACAAGTGACATCCTGTGCACTGTGCCCAGTCCAGCTGGACCGTGTGCCGTGACAGTATATTGCGCCGCCTGAGGGCAAGGCTTCAATGTGCTGTTCCCTCTCGAGATCTAGTTGCACTGCAGAACACTGAGAACGGGACATAATGGGTGTGGGCTGCATGTTGCAGGTGTTCTATGTGGAGAGCATGTCAAATCCGCTGATCCAGGTCGCGGACCTCACAAAGGTGGCCGAATTCTGCAAGAAGCACAAGCTGACAGCTGTGGTGGACAACACCTTTGCCAGCCCCGTGCTGTGCACGCCCGCTGACCTGGGCTTCATTGTCGTCCACAGCGCCACCAAGTTTTTGAATGGCCACTCCGACCTCTTGGCCGGTGTCGTCTCTGGTCCTCATGAGTTCATCGAGAGGGTAAGCCTAGTATCTCTCACTCCTCTCAGCACTTCATCCGCAGCGGGTGCATAAACATGTATGACTGCTCAGGGTTGCCCAGCTAGAGCTCAACCCAGGCACAGCGAAAAGTTGTTGAGCTCAGCTTGCTTGCCAGTCAGGAGCATTCAGGTCCCGGGCTCCAGATGTGGCACAGCATCAGCGGCTGATGGGCGGAGTATGTGAACAATCTGTACGCCCTGCACTGAGCACCTGGTAACAAGCTCTCTGCAGGTGGTCAGAGGGAAGGACCATAGGTTTCCTTCTGGTGCTTACGTCCTCCTCAGCTTCAGGCGTGAGTGCAGGTGAGAGAGAAGATGGTGATGTATGGGGGGTGCCTGGATCCCCACGCCTGCTTCCTGCTGAACCGCGGCATGCAGACGCTGGGCCTGCGCGTGCGCAAGCAGTGCGAGTCCGCCCTGGCCGTTGCACAGATGCTCGAGAAGCACCCTCTGGTGCGCCCTCGACCCCTTCCCGGGCTAGCCTGCCACCCGTCCGTGCCTGCAATGTATGGAGCTCACGCCCCTGATGTGGTGAAATGGGATCTTGTTTTATGGCATCAGTCAGCAACGAGTGTCATCCTGCACCTGGAACGGGGCGGGTGGTCAGGGATGTTAGCACGTCAATGACAGCATCACCATGCAGTGCATCATGGTGCTGCAGGTGGAGAAGGTGAACTACCCCGGGCTCGCCAGCTCGCCGCATCATAGCGTGGCCATGAAGCTCTTTGGGGGCCGGGCAGGCGGAGTGCTCTCCTTCGTCCTGAAGGGCTCTCCCGAGCTGACCCAAACGTTCCTTGAGGCAAGCAGCTAGTCCTTGCAAGCCACTCTCCCTTCCTGCTGGCCTGACCTGGCATAGGTTTGAGGGGTGCACTTGAGCGGGTCAACAACCTGAAAGAGCAATGTTCCTGCTGATCAGGTCATCCTCTCGCTCTTTGTTGCATCCATCGTGCCTATAGACAGCCCAGCCCCAGCCATAGATACACTGCTTCCTTTGCCTGGGGTCTCACTCCCATGCATGGCGAAGAGCCTGACAGGACCGGCCATCATAGTGTTGCTCTTTACTGCTTTGCAGCACCTGCACCTGCCTTTTGTGGCGCCATCGCTTGGAGGCGTGGAGTCGCTGGTCACCTTGCCAGCACAGACAAGCCACCTCGCCATAGGACTTGAGGGCCGCAAGGTGAGCACCGCAAGACCTCTGCTTGCCTGGGAAAATTTGTGTGCCTTCAGGCACCGAGGTGATGTGTCGAGCATTAAGGCAGGCTGAGGACGTCACTTGTGCTAAGCCTGTACAAGCACCCTGGCCTTGGCTGTGCATGATGCGGTGGTGAGGGAAAGTGAGCTCATATGGAACAGGAGCAAGTCACAGTGTTCAGGGATTGTGCCAGGCCATGGTCTTGCCATTACATGCATGTCTTGGTAATCATGCCTTCGTCTTGCAGGCCGCTGGCATTCCAGAGTCACTGGTACGCTTGTCCATAGGCATTGAGGATACAGATGACCTCCTTCAGGATATACAGCAGGCTCTCCAGGCAGTCAGCTAGCTATAGTGCAACCTAAACCAGCTTGCATCTCGGGCAAGAGTCCAATCTGCAAGCTGGATGAGGCCTGAAGCCTGATGCATCAGAGAAGCTTATGGCTTACAAGGCGGGATTGATTCCTGACACCATGGCAGATAGCCTGTTCTCATGCATGTGCGTGTGGCTTCAGCGACTGGGCGCCAGCCCTACGAAGTGATATCTATCTCTAGCTTGCAGATATTTCCGGCACTGCTCGGCTTGCAACCATCTAGCACCAGGTCTCTGTTAGCTCCTTCACACATGACTCTGCTGCTCAGAAAATATTTGACAGGTTAGGACTGAACAAAGAGAACTATGGGCTTCAACAGGAATGCAGTAACCTTAATTCTCCTGTTCTCAGTCCGTGCGTCCTGTGCTCTTTCAGCGGCAGCCCTTTCACGGTCGCCCAGAGTATGGACAGCGTGTCGCCGTGAGAGACCAGCAGGATGGTCCTGCCTTTGTGAGCTGCTTCCAGAGTGCTGAAGAGGCTCTTGACGCGCTCAGACACCTGGGTGGCAGCAAAGCTGAGGTCAGACATGAGATTCTGAACTGGCAACATCTGCGTCCTCCACATGGCAACTGGCAGGATGACAGTGACTGGTTACACAGTGCAGTACCGGAATAGAGACTGCAAACTGTATGGTATGTCGAATAGGACAGGCTCCTCAAGGTCCCGCAAGAGTAGGAATGACTCCCGCAGACATTGACGCAATCTACAGAGGTGTGCAAGACTCCGGTCACCTGCTCTTACGCAGTCGCAAGCAACACCCAGACTTGAAGAGATCTATCACCTGTGTGACACTCTCTCTCCCACCAGCCGGTGCAGAGCTGAGACTGGCTGCATCTGCATCCCAGACCTTCTGGTAGTTGCTGTCTGACTTGAGCTCAAGCTCGCCAAAGTTGCGCTCCAACAGCTCTTCCACAATCTGCATTGCACAGATGGGGCGTCAGAGCAACAAAGATCAGGCTCATGTGATGTCAGCCGATGCTCAAGCCTCTGATGCACTTTCCCAAAGTGTGAATGAAAGGGCCCAACTTGTGTCCATTGAAAATTTGCATTGGCATGCCATAGCCATCACCGGCTGCATTTCCAATATGGGGCAGATGCAGCCTTCTGAAAGCTATTTCAAGGGCACTGGGTGTGGTCACTGGCAAATAGACCTGAAAGTTGGAGCCTGTAGTGAGAATGCCAAGCTGCTCTGACGCGAGGACTGCTGTTTCCAATGCCCTTGTCAAGGGGGAGCATAGCACAAGCACATCTGCATTGTGACCTTCCGTCTTTGCTTTCAACTCTTTCCTGCAAATAAGGAGCGAATTCCGACTGCTTGCACTTCGCAGCTCAGTGCATGAAGCGAGTTTGCGACCTCAAGCCTGCCCAAACGGCTGCACGCAGCTCCGGACTGACTGGCTTTCCAGTATCTGACCCATCACCAATGATAACAAGGTAGACTGCACAGGGACAGAGGGCTTACCCAGCCTGCACAGCTTGTTGTTTCCCTGTGTCATGCAGTCCGTAATATGGGGGCAGGCCATGCTCGTATGTGCTCACAATGATCCCCTTCTCATTTGCGAGACTTCTGCCGTGTCTGAGCACCCTGCATTGGGCACAGCAGCCCACTTGGCGATCGATGACACTGGGAGGACAGAGATGATCTGGGGTCATAGGTGCAGCTGGGAGTGATTGTTATGCGCCAGCCTTACCAGTACGTATTATGAAGCTCCATAGCTGAGCAAAGAACGGAATATCTTCAGGTTTGAGATACTACACACGGCTCTAGCCGATCGCTGACCGTGGTCAACGCCATTCATGTCATGCCAGTCTAGGCAATGCTGGAGGGAATTGACCTTGAGAGGGATTGACAGTGTGCTGTGTACAAGCCGACTCCTTGACGCTGCAATTGCATGCATTCATGTGTAAGCAGAGTCAAGCCTCTGCAGCTCAAAGCACGCATCCAAGGGGCTTTGCCACATCACTCGTGACGCACTGAGGGCACAACGACTGCGGTAAGGCTAGGACTGACTAGCTATGACCGATGTAATTCTGATCTGATCTGTGCTGACTCTAGCTCAGGTCTGTGCCATATGCTTCCTACTTGCAATGTTAGCTGGCAGAGATTGGGCCATAAGGTCTTGCAAGTGTGGGCGGTCCTGTGACTTTCAGCCTAGGCTAAAGGTATTGGATGAACTGAATCTGGTCTGTGGTGTCAAAGTACATTCTGACAGCTCAGAGCACAAGTACTGGACTGGACTGTGAGCATATCTACAATGTGCTGCCGCACAACACCGTCCTGCATGACTGGCGTCATCTCGCCTGGTGCGAGAGACGCTGCATCCACTCGGTCATGGCATCAATGGTGTCCTGCTGCTCTGGCCCCTTCAGCAGCTCGTGGAAGGCGCCCGGGAACACCTTCAGCTCCTTGCTTTGGCTCTTCACTCTCGTCAAGAAACGCTCCAGCGCTGAAAAGTCGCAGGCCTGCACTAACCCCCACTATCAGCCTCTCATGCTTTTTGTTGTTTTTAGGCGTTAATCAACATCAACACGCAGGCGGCAGGTGAATACGCACCGACAATGCCTGTCAAAACACACACGGCAATACACACCATTGCTCTCCTTGAGCACTGCACCTCTGCAATGTGAGGGTGTCCAGAGCAGCATGCTGCAGGCAGGTCAAGCCAACAGCACACCTTGTCTATTGGAGACATGGCTGCAAAGATGGGCACATCCAGTCCGGCCTCTCCGCGCTGTATGGCTTCAAAGCCGTCCAGGAACATCCGCGCTGTGCGCACACGCACCGGCCGCTTGTCTATGCCATCGTCGTCTGCAAGCTCCTGCGCCTGCATGCAAGCCAGCAAGACATGAGAGCTGCTCTTCACTTAATCCAGGTTGGACTTCTGCATTCTCTAGGATGTCGGTGGACAAGCATCTGCAGAGCTTCGCCTTAGATGAATTGTTGATGTCAATTGTGGTGGCTCAGAGCTGCGGACTTGCAGGCAAGAATCCCAAACAGCCTGCATGTCTCCAACACGCAATGGATGCCTGCAAGCCCAACTTACGCGCTACTACAGTTGACATCGACACTGTAGTCATCTGTGTGGGACGTACCAGCTTCATATGGCATGCCTGAGCAGGGTATGGGACATACCAGTTTGGGGTCCTCGGTGATCACGCTGATTGGCGGAGAGGGGACGATCCGCCAGTGTGGAAAGAATGGCAGCACCAGCCCCTGCAGCATCTCCATGACCCGCAGCAGCAGTGTCCTTGGCACATCAATAGCCGGCGACAGCAGCAAGAGCCCCTGCAGCAGCCACTTCCTCAGACTACCTCCTCTGTGCAATCATGTTGAAAATCCATCTCCAAAGGTTCCCTGCAATGCCGAAGCAGCAGCCTTTGTAGGGCAATCTGGATGGGGACAGCAGCAAGGGTGTCTGACCAGCCAAGTCCATACGTTGTACGCCAGCATGCAGTAGTGTGAGGATGAGAAGGGCGCATACCTTCCACATCTCCTGCTTGCGGATGACTGTGAGGGTTGCAACCATGCCCCCCATCGAGACGCCTCCCATCACCATGGGCAGGCCAGGGTGAGAGTCCTGGTACCTCTGAACCACCTCCTGCAGCATACATGCATCACTTGCCGCCACCGTTGAGTTACGCTGAGTGGGTGACATGCGGGTGCCATACAAGGGGACCTGAAGGTGCAGAGAGATGACAAGTGCGGATTCATTGCTTAGTGTAGCAGGGTGATGCCCCTTGCGGGGCGTCTCACCTGTATATAGGTATATACGTCGTCTACAAGGTGATGGGGGCTCTCCACATAGGAGCGCAGGTAGGCTGGCTTCAGCGGCTCTGACTTCCCAAAGCTGTGGGCATCAAAGGTAAACACAGAGAAGCCTCTCTTCTGCAATGACCTGTAGTCTGTACCCCACAATGTGTCAGGTCGTGAGCTGTGTCAGCAGCTCATCTCTTGCGTGCGATTTTCTCGACATTTCTACTTTGCGTGAGACCTTGGCATCGACAGGGAAAACGTACCCTGATCATAGAAGCCACAGTAACAGCCATAGCCATGATGGAAGACAAGGGTGGCTTTGGGCTTCTGGCCGGCTGCTTCTGCCTTGTAAGATCTGTAGTATATACGTTGATCCCTGAGCAATGCACAGTCTGCGTCAGAAATGAGAAAAGTGCTCTCAAAAGCATCACGACGTCCCGTAACGCAATGTGTAACACAACTTGTACACCCTGATGCACGCTCTCCTAGCGCGATAGGCTTACTACAGCATCGTCCTTGAAGCCACACCTATTGTTCAGGAAGGTCCCCTCTTCCATTGGCAAGCCCACCCTACTGACGACGCTGTAAAGTGCCGTCGGTACCCCACTCTTTGTCGGCAATACGGGAGCCCCTTTGATGTAAACGCGAGCAATAAGCCTTGAGGAGAAGATAGAGTATGCAATAGAATCTTTGCGGTGTCCTGTGGAGATGCCGGCACTGTATGGCAGTGGCAGCTCCCTAAAGTGGAGAAGCTGATGACTCAGATCTTCAGGCAATGCAGGTCAAGTGTTCTGAGAGTGTTAGAAGGAATGTGGCTTTCCCAGCTTGCTCATACTGCCGTTGAGGCTTTCTTTCTGCATCATTTCGTCCCTGCAGATATACCCTGGCTAACGTAAAGCAGCAACTTCGAGGTACTGGTCAAATTGGCCTGACATGCACGGATCGCCTGGGGACGAATAATGTCGAGAATGAAGACTGCTGTAAGAGGTGGTCTCCTCCTTATCAGTGCTGGTGCCGGGGCTGCTGCAGTCTCGGCATATTACCAAGCAAAGTATCCCTCGGACCCTTCCCCAGCAGTCTCGCGACTGCTGCACAATGAGGTACAGCGTGCTGCACAACCTTACAGCACTTAATCCTGGCGGTGTACATGCGTAACGATGTTTGCAGCATCCCGTCATTTGAACATACTGCCAGTCGTGTTCTCGACATTGCTTCACTGCCTGCCTACAACCCAGCAATCCGTCAGTCAGTTACAGTCCTGCTCATGTGTTGCCCAGGTACCTTCCAGGGCGCACCAGCTTCAACACCTGGCAGGAGGCACACCAGATGACCCCTTTGACATACTAGTCATTGGAGGAGGTGCCACAGGCACCGGTTGTGCTGTTGATGCAGCCACAAGGTGAGGCTGCACATACCGACAGAGCACCTCACCGGTATTGAGGACAACCTCTCAGTCCTCAGCAGATCTGACACTGTAGTCTCAGCACTGCTGCTATAAGGCGCCTTGCTTGCCTACCAACCAAGGCGTACTGTCCTCACACGCTGCTGCACCCTGCACGACACTCACATGGCCTCTGCATGCGCTCTGGTGCGCTTTGGCGCAAGTGCACTGAATAGTTTGTAAGAACCTTGCATGCACCCCGGTAGACTTGCGCCAGTGAGAACCCAGCTACAAGCAGGGGGCTCCAGACAGCACTGCCAACGAGAGGGAGGGCTTTAGGTCACTGCACATCCACCCAGAGCTTGGTGCTCTTGGAGGAGGTTCTTGATCCGAAATGCTCCCTCTCAAGCAGTGCTGTCCGGAGCCCTTGCATGTGATTGGGAGCTAATGCATGGCGGGCGCTACTGCACTACAGGGACTAAGGGATCCACTCACATGCAGGGGCCTCCGCACAGCGTTGGTGGAAAGAGAGGACTTCGGGTCCGGAACCTCGTCCAAGAGCACCAAGCTGGTGCACGGCGGGGTGCGCTACCTGGAGAAGGCGGTGTTCAACCTGGACTACGGGCAGCTCAAGCTGGTGTTTGAGGCGCTGCACGAGCGCAAGCGCATGCTGGAGAACGCCCCGCACCTCTGCACCGCCCTCCCGATCATGACGGTACAGCCCCTCTGTGATATGAGAAACATTTTCATTCCCGCAGTTTTCTGTGCGTGCTGGGGAATGCGGCACTGGGAAGTGAATTGTCGCCTTATCATGCCCATATGTCTGAGGCCCTAGAGGCACATGGACTAAGTCTGCAGCCAGGGCCCTGTACCAAGCCACATGTTGAATAGAGGGTGAAAGCTGTGCTGCCATTCCTTTGGTTGCAATCTGAACCCTTTCTCATGGTCTTCTTTGACTTCAAATACTGCACATTCACCTTAGGGGATTGTCTGTCTGAGGTGAGCTGCCTGCTGCTCAGCCATGCTACAAGTGGTGGGAGATACCCTATTACTGGGCAGGGCTGAAGGCCTACGACCTGGTTGCGGGGACCCAGGGGCTCACCCTGTCCAGATTCACCTCTGCCGGCGAAGCCCAGCGCCAGTTCCCCACCCTGGCAGAGAGACGGCCAAACAGAGACACTCTCAAGGGCGCGGTACGCAGCACCCTTTCTCAAGTCCAAGCCCTGCAAGAACAGAGCACTTATGATTGCCAGGCCGAGATGTCAGGCGGTCAGATGTTGCACATTAGTGACAAGGTCTCAGTAGTGCTGTTGAATTGGCATGTGTAGCATGTGCACATTTTGAGTGTGGAGCAAGCAGCTGAGACATCGCCACATGTTTCCAGACACATTGTGGCTTGCTGTGCAGATTGTGTACTATGACGGGCAGTTTGATGACGCCCGCCTGAATGTCTCATTGGCGTGCACAGCCGCCCTGGCTGGTGCCGCCATTGTGAACTACGCCGAAGTGACTGAGCTCTTGAAGGTATATCTTCATTCTTGCCATAACCCACACCCCTCACCTGTGCCTCCTGTAAGTGACCACAGATCACAACCTGAAGTGTCAGTGCTCAGTATATCAGTGACCAGTCCATGACAGGCAAATACGCCTGATGGGTCTCATGTGTAAGGTCATGCGTGTGCACAGGATGAGGAGGGGCAGATCGTGGGCGCGAGGGTGAGGGATGTGCTGCGGAAGCGGCAGCAGGATGTGTACGCTCGCCAGGTCAGCGCCAGCTCTCTCTTGCATGCAGTTGTGGAACACATTCCCCTGGCCAGAGCAGGAGACGTGACATACCTGCTGTGTCAGTGCATCTACCCACTTGAGGGTCGCAGCGAGACCTGCATGCATGGGATCCTCACCAGCGCTCACGGAACAAAGGCCCAAACCTTTGACACCAGTCTTTTGAGTCCGGGAGACACATACAGCATTACTGAAGGATGACAAGGCTATACAGGGCTGTGAAGGTGTCGATGCTGGTATCCTTTGCATCCTGGTCAGCGTAACAGTCTCTCTGGAATTCAGATGTCTCAGGCGCATGACACTGCGCAGGTGATCAATGCCACGGGCCCCTTCTCGGACAGCATCCGCAAGATGTCCGACCCAGGCGCAACCAAGATGATCATGGCCAGCGCGGGCGTCCATGTGACGCTCCCGGATTACTACTCGCCAGAGCACTTGGGCATGATCGTGCCCAAGACCCAGGACGGGCGCGTGGTGTTCATGCTGCCCTGGCTGGACGCCACCATTGCCGGCACGACAGGTGGCTTTCCTATGTCTAGCTACTGCAGGATTAGTGAATGATCAAGATTGTTCGATGCTGTGGCTCTCTGCATTTTGCAGACAGCAGCAGCTGCGCTTCACCTTATCTTGTCCTCTCTGAGCTGCAGGAGGCCCTTCTGTGGCCCCATTGCAGAGGCGCTGCAGACTGAGAGTCTTTGGGAGACGTCAGGTGTCATCACTGTAGATTGCAAAGGGTGTGAGGAGTCGCCATCCTGCCAGCTGCTGAGGTGCAGCTTTTGCATGTTGCAGACAGCAGCACGGAGATCACAGCCCGGCCGCAGCCGACTGAGAAGGAGATCCAGTTCATCCTGGACGCCATCGCTGAATACCTCCAGGTCAGGAGTCCACAGCAGAAGCCTCCTGCACCTGCTCGTCTGTGCACATCTTTGTGGCCCTGATATATGCTCTGTGCCTTGCCACATATCTGGTGCTTGTGTGCACAGCTCCCATGTGAGTGATCACACAAGGTCAGTCATTAGGCTTATCATCAGGTGCAGCCGCCAGCTGCACCTGGCATGGTCAAATGCAGATCTGCAATGCTTGCCCAAGAAGTGGCAAAAACATCAGCGCCACACCCGCAAGCCCCTGAGGGACTGCAGTCCCTTGGTTAACATAAGCAACAGAATCTTGAGTCCTAATCTAGTTGCGGGTGTGACACCCGGTGGGTCAACTGTGCAGGTGGAGGTGCGGCGCAGCGATGTGCAGAGCGCATGGAGCGGGCTGCGGCCGCTGGCCATGGACCCGAATGCCGCTGACACGGCCTCTGCCAGCCGCGACCACATCGTCACGCAGGACCCCGATGGCCTCATCACCGTCACTGGTGGGATTCATGACCCCTGTAATCCCTGCACAGCACTTTGCTGGCTGCTATTCTTTGCACAGTTACATGGCCCTGCTCTGCAGGCTGCAAGTGGACCAGGCACAGGGCAATGGCAGTCATGTGAGGTATGTCCACAAAGCAGCAGGAGATGCCTCCCTCAGATGAGGCCTTCTGGGCGCAGCGCAAAACATGCGTTCACCACCGTCCTGCCTTGTGGGCTGCAAGTGTCTGAGTGCACATGGAGAGAGGTGAGAGATTGAGCAAAGGTGTTCTTCACGCAGGTGGCAAGTGGACCACGTACAGGCTGATGGCGGAGGATGCCATCGACAAGGCGCTGGCCGGCGGGAAGCTGCACGCAGCCGGGCCCTGCCGCACCAAGGAGCTGCCGCTGATGGGAGCACAGGGCTACACGCCCGCGCTATTCACGGATGTTGCGCAGCACTACCGTGTGCCGCACCGCCCCGGGGCCATCGACACGCGCGTCGCACGCTACCTGGCAGGTAGGCTGCGTCATTGCCCACTGTAGACTCACCCCTCTGTCTCCATGCTGTACAGATAGCATACACATCATGTGCTGATTCCTACCGGATCAGCATGACCTCAGCGATTGCAATGGACGTTTGGGAGATGGGGACCCAGAAGATGAGGTGTTGCCACATCATGGGCTCATACAGGAATGATCCGACAGACGTGACCCTCTGACAACAGGCTGGGTGCTTGGCTACCCTGCCTGTTGTCAATAACCTTCTCTTTTTACTTACAATTGCCTCTGCTCACCTGCAATCTCAGCGATCTGCTTTGTCTGTGCACATACATTGCTGCGCTTGCCCTCTTCTTTCACAGCTAAGCAGCGTTAGACGCAGTTCTACACCTAACACTGCATAGCTGTGGAGCAGAAGGTCCTCTGCTTGTGCAGCGCCATATGGGGACAGGGCAAAGCATGTAATGCGGATTGCGGGGGGTGCAGAAGCAGTGTATCATGCCAACAGGCGGGGTACTTCCTGTGCCTTGTGTTGTTGTTCTGTGAATTGACAAGGGTTGTGGCGTGCGCAGCGGCGTATGGGGACAGGGCGAAGCAGATCACGCGGATCGCGGAGGAGCAGAAGCTGGGGAAGCGGCTGGTGCGGGGGCACCCCATGCTGGAGGCGGAGGTGCTGTACGCCTGCCGCCAGGAGTTCTGCGAGCACGCCGAGGACTTCATTGCCCGCCGCACGCGCCTCGCCTTCCTGGACACCGCCGCCACCGAGCAGGCGCTGCCCCGGGTATGGCCTCCTTCCCATCCAACATGTACATAGAACCAGCACATGCAAATGGCGCTCTTATTCAAGCAGCACTGAGCATACATATTGGCGCTTTCAGAGTTTCGCATGCATGGGCCTTACCATTGCCATCGTGAGCAGACATTTTGTCATCCTTGTCTCTATGAGCTACTGCAAGAAGCTGTATTGCGTGCTGCATTGCCTGGAGGTCCTTGTAGATCATGCATGGAGACCATGCTGCCTCGCTTGGTGTGAGCACTGTTTGTGGGTCGCTGCCTTCGGGCAAACCTACATCAGTGGACAACAGCTTTCTCAGGGCATCTCCCTAGCAGTGAAGACTTGGGTGTTGCCGAGCTCATCCCACGCAAATCATGTACTAGATAGCCAAAGCCGTGTTGCCAGCTGGGCCTTCGGCATGCAGATTCTGGACTTGATGGCCCAGGAGAAGGGCTGGTGGTGGCCGCGCAGAAGGGCGGAGCTCAAGAAGGCGCGCGAGTACTTGAGAACCTTCCACGCAACTCCGGAGGTCCCAGCCAGGGCAGAGATTGCAGAGCAGGCGGACGCCATCAGTTTTCCAAGCATAGCCAAGTGAAGCAAGTTCAGCGGCTGTCCTAGAAGCTTTGGCCAGTGTACAACTTCTTGTAGCATATGATTGCATACGGTCATTGCAGCAATGACCTGTCTAGTCCAGATCTGTTGTGTACTCAAGTAAGCTTACAAGTTGAGGTTGACAAGGACAGGGGTCAGGAGTCTGTGGATCCTCACTGTTGCAGCATTTAGGCCCGATTTTGGATTTTCGACACTTTATAGGATATGCCTGATCCAAGAAGCTCCTCAAGTGATGAGGATTCGCCACCAGCATACAGCAGCAACACAGCTTTCTTAGGATGATGCAAGTGGTCTCAAATTGTGCAAGCGAGTATACATTGTGTAAGTGTCATGGCTCAAAGTAAAGAATGTCCAGAGTCCTACATTTGTGAGCTACCAGCGATTACTCCACTGCAACAGAACTAGCAGTCCTCACTTTCATTGGGGTGATGTCATGCACTTGCAAGGCTGAAAGTGCCTGGGCAGCTACATTTCTTAGAGGGCCAATGTTGGGTTCAAAGACTTTGCAGCCCAATCAATTATGCACCATATGGGTATGTGCAGAGCATTGTCGACATGTACATTGTAAAAGTGTCAGCACTGACAAGCATGATGGCCATGGTCCTCAAAAGCCACACCATGTAGCGCACTCTCTCCCGCTCAGGCACGCGTGTACAAGGTATAAGTAGCTGGCCACAGTCAAGCCACAGCAGGATGGTTTCAGAGCACCACTACCAGATTGTGGTTCAGGCCCCTTGCGTATGGGAGGGTGACAACCAGCTTGCTGGCCTCATTGTCATACTCATAGTCAATCTCCTTCGAGTCCAGGATGCATTTGCCTGGGGCCTTGCTGCAAAACATCATCAGCCTGCCGGTCCCATGCACCTCCACCTGCATGAATACAGGTCTTTGGAAACGGTCCCAGAACGAGATGTTCCGTCAGCTTGTGAGAACGCCGTGATGCTTGAGATGCACATTGCTAAGGGAGGTAGCACCTGCATGTCCGGCATTGCTTCTGACGTCTACATGACGGTGTGATGTCAGCGAGGAGACTCACCAGTGCAGCAACCTGGGACGCCTTTTCCTTGCCGTTGCTGCTCTGGCTTGCCCCAGTCTGGGTAGCACCCCGAAGAGGCTTCTGCAGGTGCGAGCTCAGCCATCTGCAGCAAGGACTCTCATCAGTGCCTGATGTCATATGTGTTGCTGTTTTCGCCCCAGCAGATCAACTTCAGGCAGGCACACCAGGCTGTGGCTGAGATGCTTTGCTACATGGCCATGTGCACTGCACATGAGGCAAGTCCACGCCAGGGCTGTATCAACCGCAAGACCACTTTAAAGTGTATGCAGCACTCGTGACCTCCCATTCCATAGCACATCTGCCATGGTCAAACTTGATGCAGTCTGTCACCTGCTGGTGCGGCTATTCTGGAGGAGGTCATCCACTGAGCTGAGGTGGCTTGCCCGGACAGCTGCGCCCCCGTTCAGCATATGAGGAAGGCCCAGCGCAGCAAAGTGCACCCCAGAGTGGCATACCACAGGGGCTATTGTCATCACCACAGCGCCTCCGCCTGCATCAGCTTGAAGTGTCGATATCCTACTGATCTCAGGGAGCCTACGGCATGCACCCATCCCATGACTAGAGTGATGCACATGGTCTGGCCTGTCTAGGGAGAGTGCCATCCTGAAGATAGGAGGTCAAGACACACACTCATTCCTTGTTGCAAGCGTGGCCATGACATGCGCAGCCTTTCATACTGTTCTGGCTATGCCCTCGAGGGCCAGGTACATCAAATGTAAGAACGGTGCAGGAGAGTAGGCTGCTCAAAGCAGATGGCAGCATGCACTGCGGATGACCCCATGCTGACCATGGCAAGGTATGCTCTCGGCATCCATACCTGCCAGGCTGACAGGGGTGCCCTCGTCATGCCGGAGGCGGTGCATGATCTCGCCCTCGTCCGAGCGCATGGCCACCCAGGACTGCGGCACTGGTGAGTCAGCGCTGCCCTGCAGGCTGCCTGAACTGGCTGCCATGGCCTGTCTCGGCAGCTGCTTCCTACCGTTACCCTGCAGAGGAAGCTAAGGTGGTACACAACGCAGCCATTAGCACAGTGAAAGTCTGTGTTACTTGTCGACCGCAGCCTTTCCTCTTGGAAGAGGACAGCAGGTACTGTCTCAACCATGGCGCTGCAGTCCTGGGCTCTCTAGCTCCTACTTTGGGCCTCAATAGAAGAGACGCAGCATTGACACATGTTGTAAAATGCTGCAGGACGATATGTTTGGAGAGACCTGATCACAGAAAAGCATGACACTCACCAGGCTGGGCTGCGATGAGAAGACAGGGACGTCCTTGACCCTGATCTCAGTATCAAGCGTGGGCGGCGTTGTGGTGTAGGTGGTGTACTGGCGCTTCTTGCGGTCCCATGCAGAGCCCTGCAGGTTGAAGGCTCCAACCACCGCATTGCATGTGTTTGCATTCCACACCTGCATAGCCATGGCCGCAAGCATTGGCATCTGGACAAGTCTGCGGGTAAATGCATCGCCCCTAGCAGGCTTCTGCCGATGCATAGGAGCCTCATGATGAGGCATTCTATGGTAGGTCTCCCGGCATGACGTGTATTCACTCCCTGCTTCAAAACTAAGTCTACTATCCTGAACAGGCCCTTGTCTATACACAAAGTGCCTGCACTCACTACCCTCAACAGACCCTTGTCTAGACACCAATGGACAGTACCATAGATAAGACCAGCTCATGCCTCACCTTGAGCAGGCTCTTGCCATCACGCAACACATCTGTGAACAGGCAGTCCGCGGTGGGCCTGCCGGGCAGCGAGGCGCGCAGTACGCTGCCATCTGGCAGCACCAGCTTCTTCAGCAGGCCGAAGTCGTGCTGCCCAGGGTAGTCCGACACGTACACAGCCGCGCCGCTGACGGCCCGCGCTGCTGCGTGCGCATGCGCGGCCGGATGCTTGGACTGGAACATATCCCAGTCTGGCTGCATACAGCACAACCCATTGATGAGACATAGCACACTGGTGCCCGGCCGTCTCACAATATTGCTGCCCAGGGCCATCAAACATGTACACATCCGCGCTGCTGATGGGTATATCAGTCTCGTATGACAAACAGGAAGGTAAAGTCGCCTCTCCATCGACGCCCTCTTGGCCAGCAAAGAGATGTTGATGTTACAGATGTCTCACTTTGATATAATCCTGACTCTTGATACCACAGCATTGATGTCTAGTAAGGGAGGCTGGCTATTCTGACACGCCAAGCGAGCTGACGGCTTGAAAGCTCTTACATGAAGGATGGCGGACATGAAGAAACCGTTGAAGGCGCAGGCTGCGATGTGCGGGTGGCTCGAGGCGGAGTTCCGTGGGTAGAAGTCGTCGCTGACCCTTGCTATGGCCGTCTCCTGCATCCTGCGCATACACAAGTGCTGAAGTGTGATGGCAGACAGTGTGCGGCGTCTCCAGGGCTATGACATGCAGTGCGCATGTTGAGAGTTCTGCAGGCAGTGGCATACAGGTGTGTAATCTAGGAAGTTCTAGAGTTGCTTCCCTCTTCTTATCAAGCATGCACTGTTTACAGGGTAGATGTCAGCCGCAATGAGGAGGGCTGCACAGAGCTGTGCCTGGTCTTACCTGTACAAGTTTTCTGTGGAGTGGCACATGCAGTTGATGCACTGGTTGCTGGCAAAATTGGCCAGGACTGATTTCTCAAGGGCTTTGTGGTATGCTGCAGCCACTGCTGAGCCGCCGCCCAGCGTGCTACCCGAGAGGCCCACCCCGGCCTGGCAGTCCACTTTCACGCCCGTGATGCCTGCAGAATGTTGCGTGGTCTGTGCTCATGAAAGAAGTGCATGTCCAGAGACAGTCCTTAACTGTCTCTGTACTGCTTATTCCTTGGCAGCCCACCGTGCATGAAACGCTAAGCATATGGTCTCACTCGCAGTCTACCACTCCAGTCTTTCAGGTAGGCAAGGAGAGACTTGGCCGTCACACAAGAGCAGAGCAATGTTCACCTGCAGAGGCGAGGTAGGAGTGCATGTCGTTGTAGAGCTCGTCCACGTCCTCGACCACGCCAATGCCGGAGACCACGCTGGGGTTCCAGGCCATGCTGGGCTCTATCTCCACCAGCCCCGCTGTCGGCTGCACCACACAAGACACCCCTCAGGTTGCTTGCATCTGGACAGTACACTGAGGCCAGCGGCGACTGGCTGTACAAGCGCCAGCCTCATCACCATTGTGGACGCAGTGGCTCTGAATAGCAACACCATTCCTTTCGTAGGCTCCGTGAGGGGCAAGATGCACCTAAAGAGAGCGAGGCATATGCCGGCTGTTTGCTGCATCACATGAGGGGCCTAAATTGCAGACTTCAGATACTATGATTCTCCTTATCATACTTTTCATCACCCCTTCCTTGAGTTCAATAGAAAGGCTTCAACGAGCACTGTCACTGCCTTCATGAGGAGGTATACAACGACAGAGGTCAGCTCCAGCAGATGGTGAGGGTGTATCAGAGCAATCATCCACCCTCTACATCAAGGGCTGAAAGCTGCAAGTAAGAGGACTACACAGAAGACTGGAGCACACCTGAGAGTAGTGCAGGGTGGCGTTGTACTTGGCGACCCCGCGCTCCTTAGGGTCTGGCGAGACCCCGCTCCAGTAGGCAGACAAGCCGTGCCAGCAGTAGATGTACCGCAGGCCGTACAGCTGCTTCAGAGATGACACCACCACTCCAAACTGCTCCTGCTGATCCTGCAGGCCATAGCGGAAGCTTGGACGTCACCTTGCCTCAAGCCGTCAAAGCCTACTCTGAGTCTGAGGTCTAAGAGATGACTCCGCAATCAAACCTGGCTTCTATACTCTGTGAATGCTGCCACCACGCTTGCAACCTCATGAGTATGCAGTGAGAGGTGTGCTGTGCCAAGCACTGTTCCTCATTGGTGAGGCACAGAACAGCATACTGTGCTTGGCCACATCAGTGCCTAGACATACCTTCCATGATCTTTATAGATCGTGATTCAGTATGCCAAGGCTGTACCTTGCGCCAATCACAATATGCTGGCTGTGCACAGGGCACCTCTTACGGCATTTGACAATGGCGTGACACATACCATCATATGAAGCAGCAAAAGTGATCAACAGGAAGCACTCACGCTGTAGTAGTCCTCCGGCCCAGACAGTGGGGATGAAAACTTGGGATTGGCTTTCACAGAGGTCAGCCGCCGTGTGAAGTCCCCTGAGGTCGCAAAGAATTCCAGCATGTTATCCCTGCATAACACCAAAACAGATGAGATGGACATTCATGCCTGCACCCCTTCACTTCAAGGCAGGCATTTGGGAGCGTTATCAAAAAGACCCCTCAATACAACTGCAGAGCAACATGCTTGCACACAAGAGTGCAAAGCATGCCAGTATGCATGAAGTGCTTCTTGTCTAGGCAGGGCCGATGTAAGAACAGTGTGCTATCATGTAGCCCCACCTGATGAAGCCCTTGGCCAGGTAGGCAAAGAGCCGGAACGGCCAGGTGTCAGCCTCTGCTGGATCCACAACATACTGGTAGAATCTGACGAAGATAGCATTGACAATACCGGCAGCCAGACCGCCCACTCTGTTCACTGCTGCCATAGCCAACCTGCAGAGATGCTCAACACTGACACTGCAAGGCCGCCTCATTGCAGGCAAGCCTCAGAAGCCTTACCAGCATTTCAAGATAGTCCCCATCTTGGCATTCACGGGCTGCAAAACACCAGGTCCAGCTCTGAATCAGCAAGCACAGGCGCTTGCAGGATATATGAGATCATCAGGGCCAAGGTGCAGCTATGCATCAGAGGCGCGGGCGTCTGCAGCAACCCTGAGGGTCAGGTCAAAACCCTACCACATGACGGGGTTGTACCGCTCTTCTCGGTGCTCCTCGTCCTGCACCACCTCGGCCTCTTTTGGCTCGGCCTGGGTCGACAGGGCGCTGCTGCTGGTGCTGGCCACCTCTGTGCTGGCCCGCCGCTGCTGGGGAGAGGACCTCTCTGCAGCACGCATGCAGATGTCAGCTCACTGCGACAAAGTCTAACCAAGACTCCTGTGCGCATGCGCATCCAACGCAGACCACACTGTCCAAGACGCACTGCTGAGGACATGTGCAAGCACTGAGACTCCGCATCATGCAAGTGTACGTTGCACCATCTTCGTATGGTGCTCTCGTTGGTATGCACAATCCCCATGTACCAGCACAGCATCACGAGCATGCAGCGTCTCGAGCAGTGTCTGTATTTCCCAACAGGGCAAGGGGTGGAACAGGGGTGGGGTGTTACCGAGTGTTGTGATGCTGCCACTTTTGGCAGGCGCATCCGCACTGTCATTGTCTGAGTTGTCCTCAGCGTCAAAGAACGTCTCTGGGTCTCCGCTGCCATTCATCTCTTTCATGCTGCTCAGGTCCGTCTGCAGGATCTCCCTTATCTGCACACAGCAGCAGTGCGCTCAGTGCGGGGCCTGTATTAGATCTTTGATCTCCCAAGACTCGAAAAGGCGCTCTAGTCGGGTTGACAGTCAGAGAAAGACCCTCATTGCAAGAGCCGAGCACTACAACTGCCTGTGTGAGGCGCAGCACTCGATGGAGCCCATACACTCATGCTCGGCACGCTGTGCCTGTCAGCGCGCCATGAAAGAGGTGATTGCAGAGTTCTACGTGCAACACACAGGGCATGCCGCACACCTTGTCCTCGTCAAGAGACAGCTCGACTGCTGAGCGGGTGGCTCCTGTGCTCTGCAGCTCCGCCTCCAGGAGGCTGGCTTGCACTGAGCTGTCCAGATCTCCAGAGTCCAGGACGTCCACTGAGTCCATGCTCCTCAGCTTCCTCTCCCTGGACTTGGACCTGCATGAGGTCTTGCCAGATTAGGCCTCAAGAAGCGATTGCAGCTGCCAGGCCAAGCATGCATAGATACTGTTCTGATGCATTTGAAGAGCCGGCATTGGTCTCATGAAATCCCTGTTCAAGGAGGCGGCTTCTCACACTCATGGCTGCCAAGTGTTGACAGGTGCTGAGACACACACCTTTTGGCTTTCCTCCAGGGCAACCTCTCGTCTTCCTTGCGGCTGCTGCGGGAGCGCTCGTGCCGGGTGTAGTGGTGATCCAGGTTCTCCTCATTAACCGTTAGGGTCTCCAGCACAGCACCTGCAAGGTGATGCTATGTTGACCCAAACCTCAACCTTTCGCTCGAAGGCCTTGATGGCTGGTCAGAGCCCGCGCATATACCAGACATGTGTTCCGTGAATGTCTGGCAATGCCTTGACCGTTGCTAGTAAACACGCCTCTGCGGAGCTCTCAAGCATGCGAGTATACTGTCTGGGAGCACACCTAGAGCGCTGCCCTGTGGAATATTCTTGGATCCCATGGCCAGCATCTCGAGCTCTGCCTCAATAAACTCGTCGCCAGTCTCCCCGTACTCGGGCATGTTGAACTGCTTCAGCATCTCCTGGTTCATCATGGAGGGCTGCCGCAGAGGCGCGTCCACGTCCGTGCACTGCCAGCCGTCGTCGATGATGAGGAACCCAGGCGGAGCGCCGCCTGCTATCAGGCTCCTGAGGCCCTCATGCAGACCTGCACAGAGCGAAATACATGATGAGCTACTTCAGCCTTCAAGTATCACCGAGCCCCTCTGTCTGAAGTGTAGGTCCACCCGTCTGTACATTCCTCTGCATACATGATTGCATAGCGCCAAGGACCAATGCAGTGACATGCCTGACCTGCACAGGGCTGGACACGAGGTCGGACCGCTCAAGATAGTATGTGTTACTGGGAGATCATGCTTTACTCAACAAGGTTGCTCAGCAGGGACAGGAATGTGACCATGTCTGGGGAAGAGGAAGGAGGCCTCACCGCGTGCGGACACTCTGCTGTAGAAGGCGTCCCAGGTGCACCACCCAAAGACGTCTAGCAGCCCTGGAAGCGGCTTCTCCCTCAGCGGCCTTGCACCCCCTGCAAAGGAAGATCGCCTATTTCCCACTCTACTTGCTAAAGTATGGCCGGTGCTTTTCTCAAAGATGGAGACCTTTCCCAAACCTCAGCTGCACCCTCTCTTTATGCCAAGGATCTGGGGGGAGTGGTGCCACCAACCTGACATGGCAGCAGCAGCTGCAACAGCGCGCTCCACCAGCGCAAAGGGATCCATGTCTGCCGCCAGCAGTAAAGAGTTCTGCCATCGCTCCCCCGTCACCTCTGCGTCCCCGCTCTCAATGCGCAGCACTATCTCATCATCGCCTGCTGACTGCTTGATGTCTCCCTGAAACCTGCATGGCGCCGAAGCAGATGAGCGCTGCTCACAAATGGCACCATGTGAATGCCCTTGTAGCACGGCCGCAGCAACAGCATCCACCTCCTAGTCGCATTCACAAAGTATGAGCAGGGTAGCCAGCTAGCCTAGGATGCTCCAAGTTGGAACCATGTGAGTGCCCTTGCAGCATCCCCGCAGCAACAGCAAGAGAATGTTGAGTCTAAGTCACAAGGTATGCATAGGGTAGACAGCTGGTCACCTTTTGGGACCTCGCAGGGTGTGCCTGAAGGTCTGGTTGTCAATGAGCGGCAGAGCAATGACGTACGGTCCGTCATCGGCAGTTTGGAAGAGCATAAACTGCGTCTCAGGCGGTATGTGAAGAGCCCTGCTGCCCCACTCTGGCGTCATCCACCAGAGCTTGCAGCGCGCGCACGCCAGAAATCTCTGGCACGTGAGCTGCAAGGCATACCAGGCCGTTGTCACAAAGTGTGCGTGAGTATCAGAGGAATGAGCATCCTGCAGCTCTCGCATCTCTAGGACGACTGACAGGCAGGACAGGGACATGCCCATGACATCCGCTGACACAAATGGACGATCCGCAAGATTAATGCAGTGACCAAGCTGAATTCACCTTGCCAAGCGCGATGTCAACCATGCTCTTGGGCCCATCTTGCAGCTCAAAGCCTAGGAGAAGCCCCTCCTCGTTGGCCCTGGTCACTCGTGCACGCTGGGTCAGACCTTCTACCAAGGTCTGAGAGCCCCCAACAACAATGTTGCCATTTTGCACCTGCACAGAAATTGCCCATACCCTTTCACATCCAGGGCAAGCGCTAATGGCTTGTTTCTGCCACAATATGTGCCCACCATGCACAATCAAAATACCAAGAATGCAATCCTGCAGAACAGCTGCTGCTTGAGAGCAAAGCACTGGCATGCACGGGCTGCAAGGCTGTGTACCTGTACATCGACTGCAGTGGACGGTGCGTGGTGAGGCACTGTCTGCACCGCAACACTAGCAGAGGGCCCCTTTGCCAACTCTGCTGGGGCAGTAGCAGCTGCACTTATCTTGAAGGACCTTCTTGGAAAGCCTAGGTGTCTGCCCTTCCGCTGACTGCCCACAGGCCTTTGCAACCTTCTGCACAGTAGCTATTGTCTGAGTTTTTCCTCCTGAATGCATGACGGTGGAGCTCTTGTCCCCTGCTGTCCTGTTGTAATGCAGTCACCCAGGGCACAGGAGTGTGCTGGCGAACGTATGATGGAGACACCGTTATTGCACACACCTACATGTTGGGGCTGCCTCCGGCCCATGAGTGCGTTTAAGCAGTGCTCATGCATTGGACAAGTCTGTCGAGTCAACGAAGGTTCTACCTTGTGGCAGGGCTTGAAAGAATTCGCGCTGTATGATTGTGTGCGTGTAAAACACCGGCTACAGTCGAGACGTTGCTAGACCAGACTCGTCCGGAAAGAATCACCATTGACGCAGTGGCTCAGTGCAACATTCTTGTTCGAGCCTTAAAGAATGCCTGGGTGACGCTGCTTTCAGATGCAAGCGAGGCATCAAAAGATATCCTACAAACCTTGCAAAACATCCATTCCCAGACTTACAAGACAGAGCTGTCACAACTTGGCTACTTCGCAGTTGCGCGGTGCAGATGAGGATTGATGACATCAGCGGTGCATGCTCTGCGTGAGATGCTCCTTCTGACTGTTCCGAGAGCAAGCACCGAGACTGTCCAAAGCCTGCCATGAGGCATTATAGAGTTACAAACGAGCTACAGACCTACGTCCAAGTATTTTGTGGGTGCGACATGGCCTGTCCGCTCGGACTTATGAATGTGATCTGACACTCATGGAGATGTTGCTCGCTCATGATGCCATCTACAGATCCAAGTTGTTTCATCGAAGTACCTCCCAGAAGACTGGAGGGCTTTCGGGGCTGCTCTTTGCTTGTGAGCAGTGACTGGTATAACAGCTTCGTCGCTCCCCGAGAGGAGAAGCGACCAGAGCATGATCAGACGGGCCTAAGGACATCTGCAGCCAGCACTAATGTAAGTACTCAATCCTCCATAAAGAGCCACCATAGCGTAAGCAATTATCTAGCATGCTACATGCAATCAGGATGGGCTGCCAGTGATGTGTGACTGCAGGCGTGACATGGAAGATGCAGGAGACAGAGTGCTAGGGCCTACCAGAAAGGGGGACGTGCAGGCTCTGCAGGATGAGCTGCATGCGGCCCTGGAGTTCCTGAGCAGCCCACCAACAGAGGCCTTTGCAGACATCGGAGGTGCTCCTCAGGCACCTGACCCTGCGCAGGCAGATGCAGCTCAGCTGTGGCAGCGCAAGGCTCTGCAGCTGCTCAAGCAGACGCAGGAGCTGGTACAGGCCCTTGCAGTAAAGGGCGCTCTGCCTGCTCTAGGCAGCAAAGCGGTCAGCTCTCAGCAGAGCAATGTCTCAGCAGAGGACTTCAGCCAGGTGTCTGGCGCAAGCTTCTGGAGAGACATCACGTCAGTATCAAGCAGCCAGAAGGGGTCTCAAGGCGGCATGCCGCCCAGCGGAAAGGGCAATGCTGCAAGCAGGCAGGCCGAGGTGCCCTCTGGTGCCCAGAATGGGCATGCAGCCAAGCGCAGCCTGATAGAGGAGATTGACACAGACCAGAAGAGCCAGAAGCAGAGCGCTGAGCCACTCATCAAGGGTGGACTCATTATAGAAGAGCTGGGTGATGACTACAGCGATGAGCATGCAGGTGAGCCTAAGAAACTGATCCAGCCTGGCACAGGTGCTCTCTTACAGTGGAAGATCCCCTTTTGCCCTGCTCGTGCAGTGCATAGCACACTGATGTGTGCGAGGGTGCGAAGGCTAATGGCTGACGGATGCAGGTAGCTGACTAAGGTGCACATGCACGCGCGTGCATTTCTGCGTTGCGAGTATTCTGACAGGCATTTTCATGCAGAGGAGAGTGGACACATGGACAAGCAGGACCTGATCAGGCTCGTGCTGGTGTGTGCACTGCATGGCCATGACGCTGCTCTAGATGCACCATGGGCTTCCGGTGAAGGCTCTACAGCCTCCCTGGCCATCCTCAGCTGCCTGGCAGACGCCCTGGGGTGTGCCAATAAAGGTATGACCCTCACCCATTCAAGCCACTTTATATTAGTGAGGCATTGGCTTGTCTTTCAATGCAGTGAGAGATGTGGTATACCATGACAGTTCACAGCAATGCCCATCAATGTCTTCCAACCTTCACCTGGCTTGAGCCTGTACATTTCTGCAGACATATCCTCACATATGTGCATGCGTAAGACACAGGCAATAAAGCCAGACCTCAGTATTTCTCGTGCAGGGAGGATTAGGGAGGGAGGAGTGTCTGCTCTGGCACCAGGAGCTGTGCAAGACATGGTGCTGCAGTTGCTGCCTGGCATCCTCAGTGACATCAGCGCTGTCATCTTCCCTGCTCAGCAGCAGGACAAGAACGCACGCTTCCAGGCCTACAGAGGTGAGCTGTTGAGGGTTTGCATCCATTGTGCACATGTGCATACGCGCATCAGAAGACGTGCAGAGCCATGCTTGTTCCTGGCGCATCTATGGGATCGTGGAGATTTGTGCACTGGAGTCTAGTCATACGGAGTTCGAGCATATGGCCTAAGTTATGGGGTGGCTGTTGTAGGGCCATCAACTTTTGAGCGCGCCAAGGCAGCGCAGCAGCTGGCATGGCTGATCAGGCGCCTAGGGTCTCAGGCTTTGGGTGAAGCCCTGGCGCCAGCTCTGCCCTGCGTGCAGGCAGCAGCCACAGACCCCTCGCCTGCTGTGCAAGCCCAGAGCCTGTGGGCTTTGCATCATGTACCGCAAGGTCTGCAACGTCATCCCAATATAGAGCCTCCGCAGTAGATGTAGCAATCATATGATCACAAGTTGACCAGTCAACCACAGCTTTTTCAGGCCTTAGATGATGTCCCCGCAGTAATGGCTCAGCCGCTGATGGTACGGTGAGGGCTTGGCAAGGCAGTGCTGAGACATTTCTTCTCAAGCTGCGCAGTCACAGGACAGATGGTTGAGTGACACATGATATGGCAAGTATGTGCTGCTGCGGTGCAGAGGCTACGCCCGAGGATCTGCGGAGCCACAAGAAGGAGCTGGCGAGGGTGACTGTGAAGGCTCTGGTTGCCTGTGATGAGCGCGCCTGGTCTGCTGCTGCCTCAGCAGCTTGCGGGACTGCAGTCGCCCTGCATGGTGAGACATGCTCACATGCTTAAGCTCTTGCTATCAGACGCTCCATCACAGGCCTTCTGCTACATATTGTGCGAAGGGCTTTTTTAAGGTTTAAATTTTATGTGGCTAGCAGGCAAGGGTGCTGGGCTGATTGTCATGCAACAGGGTGGCTGGAAAGTGTCCTGAAGAGACACTATTAATGTGCAGGCAAGGACATCTATGGAGAGGGGTATCAGGCAGTCATGGGGGAGATGCTGACACAGGGGAGCAGCTACTCTCACATGCCAGCCAGGCGGACAGTCTGGCTCACAGCCATGCTGCCTCTATTGCAGGCGCGTGGCACCTCTCGCAGGGTATCTGACAAGTAGCAGTATCAGTCTTTTTGCTACCCGCTCCTCTCTGTGAGGTAGATGCACAAGAGCAGAGGGTTGGTGCGTTGTGTGGGCCACCTCTCTACAGAGATACTAGAGCTGTGGAGGATGACACTCTCAATATATGTGATGGCTATGCTGTACTGCAGGCGCTGGGATTGGCCACAGTCCGCCACTTCTCGCAGCTGGTGCCGCTGCTTCTGGAGTGGCTCGCTGCCACTGACGCTGAGACGCGCTTGCTGGCTGCCCAGGTATTGATCCCAGCACCAGGCCCTCTGTCTAATACAGTCTCCTCAGGAGAGTCAGCCTCACTCTGCAAGCATGTTGCATCACGATGTCTGCTTGACTAATGCATGCACGGCCATGATGTTGACACCAATGATGGGGATCTTAGCTGATAAATAGAAGGGAACTACTGATGCATGCCCCCGTTACTTACTAAGGCCTTGACAACTGAGCAAGCTACCAACTTTGCAGGCGCTGGGGGTCGTGCTTAGGCAGACATGGCCCAGGGTGACTGCCCACGCCCAGACAGTCTGGGACCACCTGGCAGAAGCGCACAAGGCAGGAGAGGCCTCAGAAGTGAAGCGACCCCTGTCTGCTGAGGAGCATGACAGCGCTGGAGTGAGCGAGCAGGAGAATGGCGGTAGGAGGGCTGAAGACACAGAGGAGGGAGTAGAGATGCTCAGCGTGCAGCCAGAAGGGAGTGGTGAAAGCAGCAAGGAGCTTAATGAGGCCATTGTAGAGGCTGCTCAGGTGTTGTGGTGGGCAGGTGGAGAGGTGTTCAGGGAACATTTGCAGCAGGCCTCATCTGAGGCGTCCAAGCGCCTGCTGAGATGCATACAGCCTGTGCAACCTGACTGCTGATGCTGTAGACACCAGTAGTATCTTCAATCCTTTTGGCTGTGGGAAATCACTCCTCATCAACCATACTTCTAAGTGCATGGGTGCCATCCATGTACGCAGCACAGCCATGCTCTCAGCTGCAAGCCCCTAACAGATTACGCTGACCGCTGCACATTCGCCAGCTTGATACGCTACACGATGTTATGCTCAAGGCCATCCTCATAGACATCTGCTCTGACGATGGCTCAATATGCGTTGACTACTCTCCAAGGCATGGAAGTGCGAAATAGCCGAAACTTTGCGTAGTGCGGACATTACTTTCACTTGTCAAAGGAACAAAGCTAACTTGTGGTATGTCAAACGAGTGAGGTGAATGAAGCTCTTCTCGTGGCTACGTCCAATATGGTAGGTGTCCAGCTGGAGGTCCAAGGTTTCGGCAGCTGCATCATGACTGGACGCGAGGACCTTCTTGGAGCATTGTCTCAGCTCAGAGTGACCACGGCATCTTCTTGATTGTGAAGGCTTGAGCATATACCCATCAGTCTTCCCTGCGGGAACTCTGGCTGCTTGGCCTTACCGTCACGTTGCCGGAATGATGACGTTTGTCAGATTTGGAATCCTGCTCTGTGCAGCTTTGGCTGCAAGCACAGGGGTACTGGGTCAAGCTGGACCTGCTGCAGCTCCGAATGCGATCGTGGGCCCCGATATAAGCCTTGAGAACGTTGATCTGTCCGGCACGCCATTCACCTCCGTGCAGGTGGGACCTTGTACACGCTGGTGCCTCACCTCATGCTCAAGGCTTTCTTCCTATCTGATCACGGCCTGCCAAGGCGAGCACATGTAGCATGGGACGGCGAAGGACGGGCTCATGGCAAAGTCATCATCCTTGTCCAGGACACATGTGCCTGACTTGCGTTGTCCTGCTACTGACAGCCAAGGATTGGCTGATCACACAGGTGTGCTGGCCCATCAACACCCTCATCCAGCCAGGTAGCAACTACTCCCTGGAGCTGCAAGCAGAGGCGTCTGTGCTCCAGGCCCTGTCATGGGACGTCACCAATTCCTCTCTGCAGCTGTCGACCAATGGCTCCTTCCGCTCCATGTACCCCATCGTCGCCATAGTGAGTGACCTCTCTGCCACTCATGCCATCTCTTCCCGTTGCTGAGTTGCTCACACATGTCCATCTCTGTGATGGAGCAGTCAGGCATTTTGCTGCGCTGATTGCTAAGACTATACAGCAGCTGCACGATCAAGAGCACACTCACTGGGATTGGCTCCTTCCGCTCGCTGTACCCCGTTGTCGCCATAGTGAGTGTCCTCTCTGTTGTGCTGCTGTTTTTATGCCCTTGTAGCTTGCAGAGAGCTTTGGTCTAGAATGTTGGTTTTGGGCAGTAAGTCATTGCTCTCTGTCCGGCAAGGCCGGAGGTAGCCAGCATGAACGAGGTGTATTCGCCACAGACCTATTCCTGCTTGTCACACTTGCTAGGCCAGATAAGGGAACTCCCCTTATCTGGCATATGCATGGGGCTTCGCAAGCAGGAATAGCACTCCTGTCATCTTGAATGGGACGATCCCCCTGCTTTCCTCTCAGCAGAGCAGTGTTAGGTAAATGTAAATGTCTGAAGGTGCACTGCAGGTGACACTGCCTGGAGATGCTCTGGAGGCCGTTGCCAACCCATCGAGCCTGGCCCAGACTACAGTGGACGCGGGCTTCTCTGCATCAAGCTTCACCGTGGCCGCGCCCTTCTCCTCTGGAGACATCTACATCCTGGGCCTGAACGCTGACACCCTGCACATCCAGAGCTCTGGGTAAGCACAGACCACTCTTGTGCAGCGTTGAAATGATGCTGCAAGGGTTTGCTGAATGCCTGATTCCAGGTAGAGAGTCCTGAACGCCAGAACCTGCAGCAGCGTTCCACAGGATTGCAGTCGTGTGAAGTGGTGAACCACATGGCTGAGACCGGGATGGCTTTCTTAAGGCATCAGGCATCATAGCCATGTGTTTCATCTCTCAGTGTGGCCAAACTTGAGTCTACAAATGCATAGGCGTGCAGCTTACCTCTTGTCCCAAAGCCCTCCCCTAGCTAACTACTTATCATATTGTCCACGAGTCTTCAGCAAGACCCCTGGTGCATTGGCTTGTAGTCAACAGTCAATGACATGTTCATACACTGCCAAAGTGCTCTTGAGAGTCTCAGTGTGGCTGCGCAGGCTTGGCATGGTTGTTGCAAACGGCACCTTCGTCAATGTCTCCATCATTGCATCCGGAGTTGGCAATGTGTACGTGATCGGCGTGGAGGATCAGGTTGCAGTCAACTTGGCTGGCACCGCTGCGGTATCCATTGGAGCTGATTCCAGTAAGCTTCTAGATTCCTCTGAAGTTGTCCAAGAGCCCTCCACTGTGCACTCTAGGCCATCTGTGAACAGGAGCGCAAGGGTACACTCTAGGCCTCCTGTACGCAGATGGCCAGGACGTGTGCCAGCAACCCTCAAGGGACCCTGTATGAGAGAGAAGCATGTGAAGCAGGGGTGAATCTGCTGCGTGCAGGCAATGTGACCATCACTGGCCAGGCCACCGGTGTGAACAGCATCAGCTATGACGTGGGCACCTGCTCTGTCTCGGTGAGCTATCATCCTATCATCCCACCACCTACCAAGCCCTGTAATGACCGGCATCTCGCCACCTACCAAGGTCTGTAATGACCGGCATCTCGCCACCTATCAAGCCCTGTAATGACTGGCATCTGCGTGTCACTCAGGCTCACTGAGTTCCACTTGGTCTTACTGAGTCTCACTGACATGCCTCTCATTTGTGGGCTTGGTGGTGATCATTTTGACCTGCATGACGCACGTTACAGTCATGTAGTGACCTTGCAACACTGTCTGACACGTTGTGTGGTTCCCTGTGCAGTCGCCCTTCCTGCTGAGCGACCCCTGCGAGCAGTTCGGCCTCATCAACACACCCGTCATCGACCCCATGTGGATCTGCGGGCTGCGCTCATCCGGCAACTTCACATGCCCTGCGGGTATGCCTTCCACGCGACTGACCAGTCAGCAGGGCACTGCCATGCATTGGCATTGGAAGCAGCGGAATGAGTTGATGATGAGAGTTCATGCCAATGGTAGGAGGCCTGCGGGAGCCCTGGGAAAATGGGTCCCAGTCCTCCAGGAGGTCTCCTAGCATGGGCATCTGTGTGTGGGCATGCTACATGCAAGACAGCAGATCCTATTGCATGTTGAGCACATGTTGGCAAAGCAGCGAAAGTCGCTACGGGGCATCCTCTTAGCCAGGACAGCGTCCTGCAATCACAGAATTACTAATGGCTGGGTGTGTCATCAGGTGGCCTGGCTGCCTCAGAGGCGGTGTCAGCCGCAAACGTCTTCCCCCTGGCGGCTGCCCTGATATCCTCTTCGCCTGTGCCCGTACCCTCCCCTGTGAGGGCTGTACCCTCCTCAGTCATAGCAGCCCCAGTGCCTGCGGTAAGCCTCAAGCTTGCCTGCATATGTAGCAGTGCCCTGTGAGTGTTCCATGTGCTACACAGGGCTGCTCGTCTTAAACAGCGCACCCCCTGCCGTCACTTCTGGACATATTAGGAGGGGCAACTCTGTGTGAGAAGCACTGATTGGTACAGCGCTGATTTTAGACCTCCCATGGCTCTCAGCTATTGAGTGAGTGCACGGCCATGCTTGCCTCTGCAGGTGCCAAGCCCTAGCCCTCCAGCCCCGGTGCCCAGCCCAAGCCCAGTGGTCTTCCCTTCCCCGCCGCCACCTGTCTTCCCTGCGTTCCCCTTCGTCAGCCCCAGCCCTATTCCAAGCCCAAGTGAGCGATCCCACAGCCAGCAACAATATCACATTGTGCTGAGCTGGGATCCTGAAGTGCCCAGCAAGTATGTATGTTGCCATCGTCCCACCTTCAGACTTTAGCCAGCTCCAGCACCTCATAATGCGCCTCGCCAGCTTGGCGCAGCACGCGGCTTCACAACCTGCTGCTTCAATTAGCAAGCTCGGTTATGAGGCGTTGGGATGGCTGCGCTTGATATGCAGGCCACATGGCAGCCCTAGCTAACATCAAGTATGTGCTAGAGCTGATGATGGTAGTGGGTGTAGTGTCTGTGCAGCAGCTATGGTCTGACGGACACGGTTACATGCAGGCCCGAATACGGTGATCAGGAGCGGCCAGGGGCCACAATTTGCCAGTGCTGTGGGCACAGGCAGCCAGACAGCCATCTCCAACTCAGGCCCCAACGCACAGCAGACCTCCATTGGGCAGAACAGCCTGCTCCCTCCCAGCCCTGACAACCTCTTTGGCACAGGCACAGGCATTGGTATGACTCTGCATACAGCTGCGGTACATCATGACAGGCATACACTTGACCCTTCAGGAAAGCAATGCACAGATGAACACTAAGATTCCTCCAGCTACTGCAGCTACTTTGCATTGCGTGTGTGTGCTCGCAAGTCAGGGCCTGAGCCAATAGAGGACGTATTGACACCGAGGCAGCGGAGATCCTCTGTTGCTCAATCTTGTACAGGAATAGATAAATGAGGGACTGATAGGAATCCATGTTGCTGCCAGGGGCGACAGGAAACCTTGAGGGCGACGACATCAACAGCTTTGGCAAGCGCAGGCTGCAGCAGATCCAACTGATAGGTATGTCTACTCCCACTGCATCTGTGCATCTTGCATGCGCTAGCAATTGATGAGCTGGCATCCAGGTTTTGGCCCTCTGCAACTCTGATGTTGAGTACACTTGTCCACAAATGTCACTCCCATCAGAGGTGTGGAAGGCCAATATCTAGGGGATGCAAGCTGCTCTGTATTGCCAGCACATGTGAGTATGCATAACATGGAGCATGTGCTCATGCAACATCACATGCACTGCGGCCTGGGCTAAGATCTGCTCCATCTGTGCTGTGCAAAAGCAGAGGTCCTACCCAGTGGACCTTTGATTCACGCCCCAGTTGCAGATCATTAGAGTTGGTTTCTTGTGCAGGGTCATCGGTAAACAAAGCATCAAGCGCTCAGACTTCCGGCTACAGGGCTGCCACGCGGAGCCTTCCCTGTGCAGAATCAGGCAGCTCCCTGCAGATCTTTGGATAGTGCAAACGGGCAGGCTCTCAGACACAGGATTGCACCATACACAACTCGAAGATTGAATGTGTAGGTAGTATGAGTGATCTTCAGATTGTGGGAAAAGGCATGAGTCACAAAGATATTGAATTAGAAGAGGCTGCAGCAGATTGGCAGAATGGGACAAGACGTGCAAATCAACAGGACTATCTCTGTTCATCGGACGACTGAGGGTGCATCTCACGAAGGAGCAACTGCACTGCGTGCACATGTGTGTATGTGAGTGGACAATGTGAAGCTGCCAGCACTGCTACGATCGCGAGCTCTATAGGATGGAAGACTTAACTCTTACACATTGGCCTGACTGCCATGCTCTGCGACTCACTGAAGAGCCTTCAAGCAACACGTAGCACCTGATGCCATGTTCAACCGTCACATCTCTGCATTGGCATCATTGGGACAACTTGTGTGATGCACCAACTGTGACATGTGTACACTCTCAGGGGCACTAGACACTTTCCCTTGCATGGTGTCATCAAATGTCCACTTTGATCGTCCGTTCGGCGTGTTCTCCATGGCTGACGGCACATCCTATGCCAGCTCACATGGCGTGACACACTCATCACTCTAGACATGACATCCGGCTTCTCTTGTAACCTAGCTAGACTCAACCTCCACATTCATTCTCTTTGCCAGAGTGCGCAGCCGAGGTGCACAATCAGGTGGTGAGCCTGCGCCAGACGCTGAGCATGTAGATGCCAATGGCCAGCAGCAGGGCTGCAAAGAGGCCGTACAGGGACTGCGCAAACTGCACCAGCTCGACCTTTGTCTCCACCCCTGTGATGCGCGCGACCACTGACATTACCACGTTCCCGCTGAAGCGCCCCAGCGTTCCCGCCTCCGTCGTCAGCAGCCCTGCAGATGCACCCCAGCCTCATGTCATGTTTATCACTTACGCCTAGCTAAGTAGTACTGGTTGAGAGTGGGCTAGCTGGGATGTGAAATAGGGCGTGCATGAACACAGGCATTCCCTCACCTGCATTGAAGATGCTCTTCCCTCCCCTCAGAGCGGCTGGGATGCACTTGCTGAGGAGGCACATCGACGCTCCCTCTAGTATAAGCGACCCCTGCATGCAGTGCAACGGTCAAGGAAATTAAAAGTGGCTAAACGTGCTCCATGAGAAGTTTTATCAATGAAAACATGGTAAGGAGACACTGTGTCGGACAACTCTGGGCATGCCAACGAGGGGCTGTCAAGCACCCTATGACTCCCACATATGCAGGCTCAGGGACAAAGAACAGCATCATGGCCCTGTATAAGCTCCGCTGACAATGCTCCTTGCAGTGACAGTCATCAGGTACCAAGTCTGTGGCCTTAGGCATTCCAGATCCAGGACCACAAGGATTGAACCTTACCAGGTACAGCATGCCGCCCCCGCCAAAGTAGGCAACCGCAAGTCTCCTCAGCCCGGCTTGCGTGCACAGCGCAGCGCCCAGCCCTGTGACGATGACCGCTGCCAGGGTGAGGGATCTGTCAGAGACGTGTGGGCTGATGTACCCCACGAGGAAGGACACGGGCAGCGATGCGATGCCCAGCACGCCCAGCAGCACCCCATTCTGCGACCCCTTCCAGCCATAGATGGGCCCCGTGAACACCGGCAGGCCTGCACAAGTACACTCAGATTCCTTACATCCTTTATGGAGCCATGCATTTCCCGCGTTTGGCCGCTGTGACTGATGTGAGCCACGATGACAAGCACTGCTTTACTCAACGCCTCCCAGGGTCAGGACCCTCTCAGCCATAGAAGGGCCAACACTGGCAGACCAAGCAGGGGCACAGATGTAGTATGACATGCTGTAGTTCACAGTGAACAGGTCTACCGTGCGTTCCTGATGCTATGCAGACAGCAGAATAAAATACTAATACAAGGAAATCGCATCAGACAGGAGCGCACCATCCACATAGCCCTGCTGCACCAGCTTCAGCGCCCACAGGCACAGCACTGCTGCCACCGTGGCGGGCAGAACAGGATCCCGCCACACGCTCGGCGCCGCCCTGGCGGGAGCCGCAGCGTCCAGCTCGGACCCAGCAGCATCCGAGGCCTCTGACATGGCGTGCCCGTTCTGGGCAGCACTGCCCGAGACATGGTCGCTCTTGGAGCCATCTTCCAGCAGCGGCTGCTCCAGGTCAGACACCCGCGTCGCATCCCTGCGCGCCACATCACATTGATTTGTTGGGCAGTCAGTGACTGGATTACGTAGCTATCATTGGTGTTTTCACTGTGCACCATGTAGCAGCGCTTGTCTTGTCGGGTCAGAGGGATCCTCATAGCAATGTAGAAAACCTTGCTGCTGTTTTCTTCACCGCAGGGCCCTCATCAGCAATGTTGATACTTGTCTTGACATAGTATGCTGCAGCAGGTGTGCCCTGGTGGTAGTGTAGCAAATGCTGCCATCACGAACATATCGACATTACTCTGGAAGCACCAGCTGCATGGCAGGACCCCTAAGATACTCACAATGCCCGCTTCTGGCCTGAGAGGCAAGCATTGTGAGCCATCCAGGAAGCCCTAACATGCAGACTGAACATGCATCTCGATTTTGGCTGATGCGGCCCTACAAATTGATGAGCAGGCATTGGGAAAAGAGCGTACTCTGCCAGAGGGTCCTTGAAAGTGGCCACCCACAGCGCAATGAATGCCGTCCATGCCACAATCATGATCCAGCCAGCGACTGTGATGTAGTCAAACAGAAGCGGCCCGGCACGGATGGTGGGCATCTGCCCTAAGGGCAGGGCCAGGAACGGGCCCAGCGCCATCCCAATTGCGCTGGCACACACAAACCCTGCAATAGGAAAATGAGCGATGGGACAACATGGTGTGGCACTGCGTCCTCAACACATGTAATGGCGCTCATGCTAAGGGAGGCTGTGAGGGCATGATGATGATGAAAGCAGGGTGTCGCGGTTCAATGGAGTTGCTGAACTGAAGAGTGAACCACTGTGCTCACCTGTGCTGGCGCGCATCCTCTGTTCCTTGCTGACGAAGTCAGCTATGTACTGCCTGCTGACCGTCCTGGATGAGCCTGCAGAGGCAATTCTTTCCTCAGCATGAGTCACATTGAGCTGGACACCTATACCAGAGAGGAAGTCTTGCACAAATGTACAGGACCATTGTAGCTGATGATCTCAGCCACCTCTTGCTGAGCATTCGGAGCTGGCAGGGTGGTAGACAGAGGATGCCTCTGCAGGTAGGCCAGCTGAACACATCCATACAAGCATGGCTTATCAAGTCGAAGGCAAGCAGGATTGCACTGCGTACCAAAGCCCAGGACGAAGCGGGACAGGACCAGGAGCCATAGGGACCGCGTCTGGTAGGACGAGATGTACAGGACATTGCTCAGGAGGCACGTCACCGCCCCTGCCAGGACAGGCATCTTGAAGCTGTACTTTGTCCAGACGCTGTAGCCTGCAGTGCAAGCAACTGTGAGTGATAAGTCTGCTTTTGCAGGACAGTGCGCAGACAGTGCTGGACAGGACGTGTCTGCCAGGAGTCATTGCAGCACTCTTGTCAGGTCAGCTGCTGTAGATGTGCAGCGATGTGCTTTGTAGCAGTCAGGGTTTGATACCAAGCAGCTGGGAGCACTGTGAGGCCACAGAGTTTGTGAAGAGCCGGCACAGTCCACTACCAGGACTGTTTACAGAAACATCAGTACACTCTAAAGAGGGGAAATCTCCAGCTTAGGCGATGACACAACCCCTACTCACACCCTGGAAACTGGACAATAGAGAAAGGGTACCTGGGGTCATGAACATGGACGCAAAGTCGGAGGCGCCCGCGATGGCGCCCACGAGGCCAGTGCTGACGCCAATGCGGCGCAGGACGTCGGTGAGCGTCGGGATGATCAGCATGTACTGGCACATGTACAGGCCTGCACGACATCCCCGATCATGCACCACAACTCGAGTTTGTCACTGCCCACGAAGCGGTCCGTGTTGCACGCTGCACCACCTCAACAAGCCTGACAATATGACGGGCCCTGAGCTGTCTACAAACAATTTGTCTTTGAAGCAAAACACGGTCTATGTTTTGACTACGGCACTCAAGTGCAAGTCAGCCACTCAGTCAGCCTGCTACCATTGTGTGGAGCAGCTGGAGCATTTCAGTGCATGAAGCTCCTGAAGGTCTTTCACTCTGAGGATTCTCAGAATCAGCCGTGATGAGGTCTGGAGAAGGTCGTTTGCTTAACCTATGCCGAACTCCTCTAGGGAGAAAGGAGGAGAGCACATTGTGCAGCCTCACCTGCCACCACGCAGTTCAGGAACAGGCCCATGAAGTCGGCCCGGTGCTCCAAGGGGGCCGGCTTAAAGATCCCGGCTATGGCTTCCTGGTAGGTGATGGCATGCACCAGATTGGCGTTCCGCGCTGCGTCCGCCTCTGCCTCCTGCATCCTCTGCACACAGGCCATAACATGTCTTCATCCTGTTCTGGCTCATTATTATGATTCTCATGAGCTGGGGAGAGCATGATGACAAGCTGCTAATTCCTGTTGTCACCAGGGCAGGCTGTAATGTGCACTGTCCTGTTGGTATCAGCCGCATGTATGGTCCCGTCACTGCAGTGCTGCTGAAATGGATGTCAGAACCAGAGCACTGCATGCATGTCAATACGGCGTGCAGAGCTTTGTACTGGCACCATTCCAGCAGCAGCAATGTAGAGTACGACATGCAGCTGACTTCCTATTACTTCAACCCAAGCTTGCCCCTTAAAATGCAGCGAAGCCAGCTTGGGGCTTGCTGCCAGCAGGCTCGACATGAGCCTGCAGGCACAGCATGCAGCTGGCTGTTCTGCTGTATTAGGGACAGGGCACAGCGCGCAGCCTCACCCTCATGATGCGGTCAAAGTCGAACATGTGGCGCTCGGCCTGGCTGATGGACTGCCGCCGCTCGAGGCTGCGCCGGTGCGTCAGGCCCTCGGGCGTCTCATTGCGGGACTTGAGGTCTGCTATGCCCTGCCGGATGTCCCTGGCTGCATCCAGCAGCTCCGCATGCCTCCCCATGCTGTCCAACTCTGCAGCCTTTGCAGCTGGCAGAAAGGTCCCCTGCGCATGCCATGCCTCAGTGAAGCACATCGCTATATCACGGAAGAGGCCGCTGGCATCATGTGGAAAGCCTTGCATGCACAGGGTGACTTGCAGGCATACACACCCTTCTGGCAGTATCAACCATCTCGCGTTGCATCTAGGGCGCAAATCTAACCAGCTCGTCAACTATATTTGACCACCAAAAAGAATCTGACAGAGGCAGCCTGAACTGACAGAAGCTACATCTCAGGCTCCTACTGCGCTTGAGCTGGACAGATGTGTCCGAAAGAGGCCCATACATGCCATTTTAAGGACAAGAACTTGGCTGTACCGAGAGGATGAGCTTCTCGGGCTCATACACCAGCAGGACACACATTGCAGAATGTGGGGTGGCTTGGCATGTGATGTACAAGGCTGGGCAGCCATTCCATTGCAAGGACAGCACGGAGACTGTACCGAAAGAATGCGCTTCTCAGGCTCGTGCGGGTGGTCGATCTCTAGCGCGACGTAGCCCGGCATGGGAGAGGAGGGCGGCACATGCTTGGCCAGCTTCTTCAGGATTTTCCGGACGCCCCTCATGTTCAGGCTCACGTAGCTCAGCAGCGCTGTCACCTCCCCTGCGGCAGCAGCATGGACATCATGTGAGTCTTCATCAGCGATGCATGTAAGCCCTAAGCCTCTGATGCAATGTTGCAGAGCCCTGCCCCAACCCCTTACATGCACCTGCAAAACCTGCTCCAAGTGATGGCACAGACCCTGAGTCGCTGAGGTGATTTGCCCAAACTCTATGTAGAGATTGCTGATCTCACAGTGATGTTTGAGCAAATCATCGCGGGCAGCCAAGGCGCTGTGGCAACCTGTCTCGGCAGTATTGGCAGAAGCAAGCAGCTTCACCGGGAACATGGCCTGCCGAAGTACGGACACTGTTCTCTCTAAACCCAGTCACGAGACCAGGCAAGAACGCTACTGTGCGGATGACTCATACAAGGTAAGAAAGGTGCATGGCTCACCAGCAAGGCTGCGCAGGGCACTCAGTTTGTCATCCAGGGACTGATCCGCAACCTGGACCTCCCCATGCTTCACTCCTTCCTGGCGCAGGCGCTCCGTCAGCTCCTTCAGCTTCCTCTTGTAGAAGCGCAGCACCTGCATGTCACCTCAGGCAGCTCAACATTGGCCCAGAGCCATTCGGCAGACGTCCATCAAGGTTGTGCACCATGCCTTAGTACAGAATGTGAGAATAGTCGGATTGGGAGGCCCATGCTGAGTGAGAGGGCTCTCGTCTGCAGGGATTGGAGGTTAGAAGGGGCTGCACCTTTGAGATCTGCTCATCTAGCAGCCCCTGAAAGATGTTCCTCTTGGCCTCAAAGGCAGCTTTAGACTTGGGGTCTTCTTTCAGCCTGACGAGGTCGTCTATCTGCTCTTTGAGCATCTCGTAGTCCATGTAGTCCCTCTCCCATCCTGGGATCTCTTCTGTCTGCAGCTGTTCCCCGAAACGGACCATCCTCCCTCACCTAGAGTCAGCAATGAGGAACGCTCTTTCAGGAGTGGTCAATCAGGCTGTTATGCACCCGCGAGGATATTTGTTTCTTCAACAGTATTATCACGGGCAAAGACAGGAGGGATCACGGATCTGTAGGTCTGGTCTAGTAGAAAGGGCAGCGGCGGGCAGGCATATACCTTATCGCAGTCAGCGTTCCGAGCCAGCCCCTTCGCTCTCTAATGTGCTAAAGACGCCTAACTCGTCTGTTAAATGACTGTTTCTGCTCTAGCAGGCATGGAATCAGTTGGGCCCAGGTATCACGCCTGTCGAAAAGTGATCAGCGGCACTACAGTATATGAGACCTCAGCCTCTATGAAGGTACAGAGGTCTACTATATCTTCTTTATCATATATTGGCGATGCCTGGCCAAGCTGTACGGCCAGGACTGACCTGCAGAACTGATCATGATGTCATTCCGGTGACATGGCACATGACGCATCTCGTGCTATAGGTCAGCATGTGAGATTCAGAGCGCGCAGAGTTCATAGCTGTCCGTCATAATGCAACGGCGGCAGCGCCAATGCTGGTGTTAGTGCAGGCATAGATGGAGGCCGGCACGCCTGAGCTGCCAGAGCCGGAGAGCCAAGTTGGCCACAGGAAATTCTACCTGTACTCCACAGCCCAGCGTTACTACCTGGTGGCCCGAAGCAAAGATAGGTCTGCATGGTCCATCTTGAAGTTTAACCGGGATCCAGAGCTGCCAACCTGCCTGGACGTGGTCGAGGACCCGGTCACATACACAGAGAGGGAGTGCGCGTCCCTCTTGACGCAAATAGGGGCTGGCAACAAAGCCCATGGTGGACTTACCTTCGAGGTTACGGTGTGTGCAAAGCTCCCAATGCCCGACATTGCAGGCTGTCGTTGCTTGAGCATCTTCCTGCCTGTACTACAGCAACCCAAGATGTTGATTGTTTCACTGTACGAGTGGTCTGACCATGCAGGCGGATGCTGTCGTTGGGTGCTTTTCTCTGTTGCAGGGATGCTACCTGCTGCTTGTCACCAAAAAGCGGCTGCACGGCAGTATTTGCGGTGAGGGGCCCATATACTAAAGGATCTACACACGGCATTCCGTACTCTCGCATCTTCCGACATCGCTTTCCTGTCTCTTGGCATCGTATCAATCAACCATGAGCACCCTTGTCGAAGCTTGACATAGCAGGACTGTGCAGGGCGTAAGGTTTATGGGATTGCCAAAAGTCAGCTCATCACAATATCTGAGGACAAGAATGGCCAGGTACACACTCTGCTCAGGTCTTCATGTGATTTCAACAACTCAGTGCACACAACTGGCACCGGGAAGAGCTCCCTGTGTTTGCGTCTCATCTACAGGGCTCACCTGTGCAGGCAAACAGTGCTGAGAGGAGATATAAGCGCATGATATCAGGTATGGCATGCTATCAGAGCAGTATTAAATGCCAATGTGGCAGACGTTCTCTGATGGGTGTGTGCCCAAGTCCACGTGAGCTTTTTTGCACCCTAGCACCCCAAAAATAATAGCGTTTGTGCGGCCACGCATGGGTGTCTGTGTATGTGCAGCCATTGAGCTGTCCAAGGACTTCCTGTGGAGCTACACATGGCCTCTTTGGCGCACCGTGCAAGCCAACATGTCCCAGCAGGAGCAGACGGACTCCGCCTTCAACTCCATGTTCGTCTGGAATGAGTTTCTGACCAGGTAGGGGCTCCATGTGAGAGAGTGACTCACATATTGGGGATCTTGTGCGATGTTTCTCAAGTAGGGCATTCAAGTACATATCTCACGTCTCCAGCGCTAAACCCTGGCTGGTGGCCTCAGAAGGTGCCCAGTCCTGATGTCTTGTATGGCAAGGCGACACTGAGAGAGTACGAGGGACATAGCTCCTGCTTTATATTGGAACCCACCGCCATGCTGTTTGTGAATGCTCAAGGCCGTGGAGGCGTATGAACTTGCTGAAAGTGGTCGGGGCATGTTCAGGGCAACATGTGAGTGCTGGCAGCTGAAAGGGGCAGCAACTCGCATCTATATTTAATCAGAAGTAGCAATTTTGCATATCATTGATGCAGGCACCTGCGGAGCGCTTTGGGCAATGACAAGTGGGTGACGCCCCTCATCCACGGCTTCTGGCAGCGCAGAAGCCTGGCTGTCCTGGGCCAGGCGCTCACCGTGACGCTCATTGCGCGCCGCTCGCGCCATTTTGCCGGCACCAGGTAGGCTGCTGTGCTCCAGTCCTTCGTCCCAAGCACATGAAGCCTGTGCTGGCACCCCACGCACCCCACGTAGATTGCAATTCCAACATGCTTCCATTAGCGCACATTGCAGCAGCAGTAGATTAGTCTGTAGCACGCTCTGTCTCAAGCTTTTGTACTTGCATGCAGGTACCGCAAGCGTGGCGTGAATGATGCGGGCAGAGTGGCAAACGAGGTGGAGATAGAGCAGGTGGTGGATGCTGGATTCGATTGGAGGACAGGCTTTCCTCTGCTGGCATCTCTCGTTCAGGTGTGGCCTCATGCGCGTGTGCAAGTGATGAGCTTGCCAAGTGAAGTATCTGGCACCAGTGAGATACAACACACAGTGCTCCAGCCCAAGGGCAAGGGCTTCCCTGAAAGGTCTTCTTGTCTGCTTTGCTCTTCTGCATGGGGAAGCTTCTCTGCACAGCAATCAGCATCTCATGCTAAGCGTGTTGTGCTCTTGCAGATGCGTGGTTCCATCCCACTTTACTGGGTTCAGGACACAGCCAGCGTGTCGCCCATCAACCCGAAGCCTGCCATCCAGCTGCAGCAGTATGACCCCCACTACTCTGCTACGCGCCTGCACTTTCAGGCAAGCTCTATCACCCACCAAGTTGCAAATCTGCCAGAAACTGGATTTGAGGACCTCAGTGCTGCATTGTTCTGGGATTCTTAAGCACTCCTACACATGCCCTCCGCATCCTTGCAGGAGTGCTTAAATTCCCAGAGTTGCACCATTTAGGTACTCAATGCACATAGACCAGTGCTCTATCAGTCCCTGCTTGACTGTCGAGTCGCACTTTGGAGACTATTGTGATTGGCCACCTCTCTGACTGATGTGGTAATTTCAGCGTTGGACCCTCTTGACTCAGCTGCAGGCTGAAGCGATTCAGAATAGCTGAGGGGTATGATGTGCCCTTGATGTGCTAACACCGGCATATGCCCCTCTACAGGATCTCGCGGACCGCTATGGGAAGCCCCTCATCGTCCTCAACCTGGTCAAGGGTGCTGAGAAGCGGCCGCGGGAGTCCATTCTGCAGTCAGAGTTCGCCAATGCCGTCTCCTACATCAACAAAGGGGTACGCCACCCACCTTGACTGGGCTTGAAGCAGATGCAAGCAATCCTATTATCAGAGACCTGCTGCCCTTTGCAACTCAGTCTGTATGGCAGAGCCATCTGTAGGTTTCATTCAGCTGGTGCCATACCCTTTCGCCAACTCCTGCGCACAGCTGCTATACTTGTAGTGATCCCAGTAAACCTAGAGTCATATGTAAGGCAGTACTTGAGCTGAGCGCAACGCCATGCTGCAGGCTGCGGAGGAGGACAGCGTTGAATACATCCCCTGGGACTTCAAGTACTTTGCCAAGCTGCGCGGCAACCAAATCCTGGAGGACATGCAGCCGGTCATCAGAAAGGCGCTCAATGAGATGGGCATGTTTGTCTGCCCGCCATCCTCGCCCTGCCCTGAAGCCAACCGCAACACTGTGTCTTCATGGGTGAGACATCCTCCCTTTGCACCTTTAAGGTACATGGAAAATGGCCCACTGCACTGGCTGTGGTGGCCTGTTCAGGGTGTCTGGCTTTTGAGCACAAGAAGGTCACTATGGCCATTCTGTGGAAGGGCAAAAACTTTGCCTGTCTCTGAGTGGTCATCACGCAGAAGACCCGGTGCATCCTACACCTGCAGGAACGCTGCAGACCAGGGACCACACGTGCTGCGCATTGCTTGGTGATCCTGACAAGCAATCCATAGAGCAGCTTTGCCGGGGAGTACCAGTACGGCATTGTTCGCACCTATGATGACTGGAGTGGCGCTGAGTGTCAGTGCTGCCTGGTATGCAGGAGCCGGCAGTGCGGAAGCAGCACGGTGTGCTGCGCACCAACTGCATTGACTGCCTGGACCGCACCAATGTGGCGCAGTTTGCAGCGGGCCTGTCTGCTCTGGGGCGCCAGCTCGTGGGCCTGGGCCTGGCCGCGCAGCCAGATCTGGACCCCAGATCCTCGGCAGCCTCCCACCTCATGTCCATGTACGAGAGCATGGGCAACACCCTGGCGCGGCAGGTCTGCCCCTTGCATCTTCCTTTGGTATTCTGACTGCAGACCCAGATTTCTCAGACCATCAATGCATTGGGTATGCAGAGGGGGCAGATACTCTACGAGATCTCAGGGAGGCCCTCGGCATGGATCAGCTTGGTGTCACAAGCCCGTCTCTGACATCAAGCCGATGCAAGCCTACGTCCTCCTGAGATTACCTAGAGTATGGGAGACAATATGGCAGCACAGCACATGCATACCTGTAGCTCTCGCATTTGCTAGAAGTGATGTCTGCTGGTGCTGTAAACTATGGCGGCTCAAGTGCGCACGCTCGGTGTTCAAGCACCAGTGCGGGGACTGGCAGACCGCCATGCGCGTTTGCGACAAGCTGATGTGTGTGAATTTGCATGCATGAGCACACCACACGCTTACATGTCATGGGTGCAGTACGGCGGCTCGAGCGCGCACGCCTCGGTGTTCAAGCACCAGCGCGGGGACTGGCAGGCGGCCACGCGCATGCGCGACAAGCTGATCAGCCTGCGCCGCGCCATCAACAACGGCTGGTATGACGACGAGAAGCAGGGCGCCATCAACCTCTTCCTGGGCCACTTCCAGCCCCGCCTGGGCCAGTCCGATCTCTGGGACCTGGACTCCGACCACTACCTGCACTCTGGTTCGCAACGGCTCCCTTGCTCATAGTAGATTGTAGGGAACGAGAATTCCTGAGTGCTGTCTGTGGCTTCGGCAGTGGCAGTCATGGGGCCGCCTGTCTAGAGATAGATACTGTTAGGATTTTGTGCCGTTGCCTTAGGGACACATAATCCTGGCTTGGAGGTCTAGGATGGCTGCATGAAGTTTTGGTGCTTGGGAGAGTCTGCTGTGCAGACAGATCTGCAGGGTGGTCTCAGTGTACAGGACTGTAGCTATAAAAGCCTGCTGAGACAATGCACAGTGCTGTGCTTGCAATTGATGTTGTCTGTGCTGCTGCAGGTCTGGGCAGAAGGTCCCTGCTACCCAGCATCCCCGAGACCATCATGAGCACCACCCCCACTGAGGCAACGGCTGTCCGCAATGTCCTGGTATCCACCATCTCACCCGAGGTGAGCTTCTTCCGCCCTCATCGGAAATTGCTTGACCTCAATGGCTGCAGCTGCTGGATTTCTACGCAGTCAGAGATCTCGCTGGTCGCGACTGCATTTCTTGCTGGGCTTGCAGATATTGGACCGCTTGTGCTTGCACAACTCAGTCCTACCTTTGCCAGAGTGATGTGATGAGCTTCTGTAGGAGGTAGCCTAGGTGCCGGGTGCCTGAGCTGCTGGAGGAAACCCAAATGGAGCTGGCATGACTCCCCCAATCTGACAACCCCAAATTGTTGTGCAGGCGGCAGAGCACCCCAGCTCGGGCACTCCTGCAAGCCCCACTCTGGAGGCGGCACTGTCGAAGGCCAGCCCGACCCAGGCCAAGCCCATCGTGCGCAGCGCAGCAGCAGCGCCGGGCGATGCCCAGGCAGACGCGGGCGCAGACATGCAGTTCCCCATGTCCCTGCAGGCGGATGTGCGGGCTGCAGAGGGGCTTGCTAAGGCCGAGGTGGGCTCCTTGCTTTCCTGGGCAAGCAAGGCCTCACCACAATAGCAGGTGTAACATGACGCTGTAGAGCGCAGAACTTTCCTATATCGCTGCGGATGGATAGCTAGGGAAGATCTGCTTCTGGTGCTTTCTGAAGCCCCTTGCCTGCTGTGGGCAGTCTACAGGCTCCTGAGAGCAGCAGATGCATTCTTCCAGTGCAACTGTCCATCCACACCTCTTCAAGAAATGTAAGACCTCCTGAGAAGTTTGTTGGAAATATCATGTTGATGCTGGCTCTGCAGGAGAAGGAGCCCACTACGCCAATGTCCCCCTTTGCCGCCCAGAGCGCTGCCGAAGCGCACCCTCTGGAGAGTACAGCCAGCACCAAGGGCAGCCTGAAGCCGCCCCTGGCTGGGCTCATGGGTCAGTCCCACACTGCCCCTATTGCAAAGCTTGCACACCTGCAGCCCAAGTGTGAACCCCTGCGCAGTCCCCTGAAGCACGCCTCATGACTGTTGCAAGGCTGCTACGATGAAGAGCCAAAGCAGAGCTACAGGCCAGCGACGGCTTCAAGACATGCCCTGGCACCACAGCAATGTATGGCCCCTTTCAGAACATCCTGCTGGGGAGCAGTGAGGCAGGTATTAGACATGTTTGCGTGCCAGAACCCATGTAGTTGTACGCTATGCGCAGGGCGTGCGGCGTCAATGAAAAGGCTGGGAAGCGCCAGGCCCAGCTCAGAGGCGGAGCCTGCCACAGATGGTAAGGCCGAGGACGCTGCCCAGCGCAGACAGGACATTCCGGGCAAGATGGGCTCCATGCTGACTCAGCATGGCTCGGGCAGCCTGCCCGCAGCCGGCCGCCTGGAGAGCAGGCCCAGCAGCCTGGACCTTGGCCTGCTGCCTCCTAGAGAGATGCAGGTGTTGCACACAACTTCAGATCTACTTGTCCAAGACAAGTAAGCTCTAGATATGTATGTGTAGGAAGAGTGTTGGTGCAGGCCACATGACTAAACCACCAGGAGCTCCCGACAAACTGATTCTTGGCAGTTTTGTCTCCGCATTGATGCCTTGGGAGCATGTGACACCTACCCAGATTAGCGTCCTGAGATAACTGGGTTAGATTGGGGTCTGTGCTCAGAGGACATTTTAATGTGGTCACAGGTGGACGTGGCGCCCGAGTCACAGCCAGCAGCCTCGTCACTCGCCAGCGAGGCAAGTGTTCACAAGCTCGCGGAGCTGGCACAGTCCAAGGCTGCCACAGAGCCGGCCACCTCCAATGTCCCGTGCAGCAGAAGCAGCACCCTGGCGCTGGGATCAGTTGCTGCATCTTCACCTTCATTTTCCGCCTTTGAGAATGCCCCGTCAATGGCAGCCTCTGAGCCCGCTGCTGCAGATGACACAGCCTCAGGTATCCCCATGTACCCAGCTGCCTTCCCTGCAGAGTGTAGCTTTGCTTTCGTCCTGTGTAGCTGGCATATGTGCTTCAGAGGCACCCTGCATGAGCACCAGGTGTCTGAGCTGTTGCGGGGTTTGGCCTGGTTTTCCTGTGCTGTCTCCTATGGTACAGGCTTCTTATGCTGCTTCGCTCTTCCACACACTGCAAGTGCTTGACTCATGATGCGCTGCAGGTGATGTTCAAACTAGTCTCTTTCCTATACGGCGTGAGTGCGTGAGTGACCACACTGTGACGGGCTGCAGGTGACGTGCCAGCTGGCGAGGCAGCTGCCAGCAAGGCAGCGCCCAGCGAGCAGGGTGCGGAGGAGGAGGAGCAGGCGCCAGATCAGGCGCTCGCGTCACCCCCCAGCAAAGCCTCCGGGCTCATGAAGTACCGCGCGCCCACGGCGCCGCTGCAGCGCAGCAAGCTGGAGTCCTTTGACAGGAAGATTGGGCGCGCCACCAACTCCCTCAAGGTATGCTACTCAGGGATTCTGTGTGCACCTCCATTGTTGCACCGCTTCACTTCCAAGACCTCAGCAGTTCCTATCTCCTCAAGGCACAAACCTGCTCTGGAGCGTCAGTTTACCATAGCAAGGCAAATCATGCCTTGCTGTCGGGAGATTTGGAAGAAAAAGAGAAGTCTCACGTGTGACGTGGCTGTTTGGGTGCAGGAAGTACGCTTGCAAGAAGCGCAGCCCAGCAGGTCATATCTTCCCTCGTGGATATCCAAGCCACTGCAGCGCTCACGCCAGCCCTCGTATGATTCAGAGATCAGCACGTCTGCGCTGCCCACGCCAAATCTGGACAACACCATTCACGGCTCGCTGCACGGCGCGAACAACTTTGGTGACAAGCGGTGGCAGACCACTGGGCAGTCTCAGCCTACCCGGCGTGCCCCAACGCCGCCCAGCCTGCGCGTTCTGGGCAGCTCTGACAGGTGGCTTGGCAGAGAGGTATGCCTCAGTCTTTGCAGTCCCTGCCGATACCGCCGCTGCATTATTGTCAAGATGTTGCTGACGCACTCATTGTACATGTGCTCATCTCACAGCCGGCATGCAAAGCCCCTGGAGCAAATCATGTCAGGATCTAGACAGTTAGTGAGGTGGTTACTCCCATGCAGGAGGCGCCAGTGCATGAAGGAGTGCAGCGGGCTCTCTCATCCCCGCTGTCTACCAGCTACAATGGCTCTGCCTCTCCACCCGTCAGGGCTAACTCAGCAGGTACCCACGTGGCACAGTACTGTAGTGACGGAAATTGTTTGCCTTTGCTGTACTTCAGGGTAATAAATACTACCTCACCTGTCCAGAGGCCATGGGATTGTAATAATTGGATGCAGTAGGCCAGGCATCTCAGGAACTGGGTGTGTCAATTTCGTAAATGACATTTCCCTTACATGTTTGCTGACCTTGCAGGCATAGAGGACTTCTGGTCTGGGCCAGAGCCAGTCACGGCAATGCCCCGGCGCAGATCTTTCCCGGCTCTGAACATCTCCAACCTGTGGAAGGCGCTGCCCACTAGCGGGCAGCGGCCTGCCCAGAGGGCCCAGAGCCTGGGCCAGCCTCCTGCCCTCTCACGTGTGTGACTCCTCTCTCTGTGGCAGCTGCCTGAGGCTCAACTCAAATGTCTCCACTGCAATGCACCATGCACCAGGATCAGAGCAGGACTGCAACTCCTCACATGCACGACATTGGTGCAGGTCCAGCGTCAGCCAGCCTGGCAGAGGACATCCCTGCCAGAGCAAGGCTGCTGGGCGCAGCACCTGCCCATGGGCAGAACCGGGGAGAAACACTGGGCTTGCAGAGCCACCTGCTACCCTACTGGCAGGCAGGCGTGGACCCCACAGAGGCCTGGCACGCCTATGAGAAGCACATCCGCGTGCTGTACAAAGAGTGAGGGCCCCCTGCTGTCCTCTGCGCGCCCACACCCATTGTCCTCAGTGTGCGTTTAATTTGACCTGCAGCACTGCAGCAGCTTGGTTTTGATAAGCAGCCGGCGCACTTGCAATATTGCTCTGGTCCTGATAGTAGCAGGTTCCTCTGGAACCTGCGGGGCAAGCTACCCTGCTCATGAGCTGGCATTGCTTTGCACTGATCAAGTGAGAGAAGCTAGCTGTGCTGATTAGGCAGATTCGGGTTGCCCTAAGTAGGGCCTTCAGCTCATGTCTGCTATGTGCAGTCTTCTGGGCACAGCTGAGATTCATCTTTATAGGGCCTGCTTAAAAACATTGAGGCCCTGAAATTGTGTTGTGCTTTTCGCAGTATGCTGGAGGCAGCCGAGATGCAGCTGCACGACGCTCAGGGGGATCAGCTGCGCGACGAGTACACCGCACTGACCAGCCCGGCGCTCACGATCAGCCTGGAGGGCTTCGCGCAGGGGCCGGGCAGCAGCTGGCGCCACGCTAACGGCCTCGTGGGCGCCAAGACCTTCGGGGAGAAGGAGCTGCAGCGCCTGGCCTTTGATGAGCTCACCAGAGCAGCGTGAGAATGTTTATCAGGCATGGGAAAACGCAGCCCTGAGGTATTCAGCGTAAGCCCCTGCAAGGCTTCATCAGGCAAGCCTTTGTCTGTCGAGAGTCACTTCCTGGGGGAGAAGAGAAATGTGGTTAGAGCCTGCTTTTGGCAAGTTCCCGTCCCTAACGACACCAGCATGGGCGCAAGGAACCCTTTCAGCCATGAAGGGCTCTTGAAAATTCTGAAACACTTCATCCACATCTGAGTGTGGACAGTGGTGCCTCGCATGCCCAATGGCGCAGTCCTTGAATGGGACCTGTACAGCAGAACTTGAGCATGGGCATGTATACAGAGGAGGGTGACTCAAATTTGCGGCTTTCATAGTCCAGTCCAGTCTGATGGAGTGGAGGGCGAGGGCTACACATATTTTGCAGCTAGGATGCATGAGCTGGACAGGGCACAGCCACCTGGGTCATCACATGATAAGAATCACCACAAATTCCGGCAAGGTTTCAAATACAAGTGGGCAGCAAGCCCTTTCCAGGGGCGCATGCTTGCGTCGAACCATCAGGGGAGTGGTCTGAGTTGGAGCGAGCTCAGCTGGCAGGTGGCAAGGGTATTGACTTGCAGGGTTCAGACGAGGAGGGTGAATACAGTGGTGCCACCTTTCTCAGTCAGAGGGGCAGGCAGAGGGCTGCCTCAACAGGCAACCCGCAGCAGCTCTACCCGCACAATTGGAAGAGTCCTTAGCTCTGTCAGCACAAGCTGGCAGAGGGGTCAACAGGCAGCTCAGCGCCCTTGCATGTGCTGCAGAGACAGCCACAAGTCATTCGTCCATGTAGCAGCCAGATTCAGCAGAATTCCCCGCTTCATTGGCTGTCGCTGAGCCAAGTGCCTTTTGCGCACATGCAAAGAACTTAAGATCCGCAGGTTGCTGCAATCAGCATAATGGCAGGCCTGAACTTTTGGGCCGCCTGCTATTTTGGCAACACCCTGCCCTACACTCTTGTATAGCCTTCCATACATACCTTGCCATGCCATCTCTCATGAGCCCCCATACAGTTTCTGGACAGCACAGGAGGCATGCAGCACACTTTTCCTGGGATAGGCCCAGCAGGAGAGTGCACATTTGCTGGCCATCGTAGGACAGCCTGATCTGAGCATAGACTTGTGAGGCTGGATCCTCAGCAGGTCTCTGAAGTCTTCACACCAGTAATTGGTAGAGCAAGTATTGTGAGGGTCTGGAGAGGAGGTCACATGCCTGGTTGCCCCGAGTAGATGGGTTGCTGTGGCATCTGGCCTCAATATAGATGACATCATTCTGACGCCAAATACTCTCTTTTTCTGAGGTTGGCCCCCCATGATTGTGGTCGTTTTGGATCACCCTTTCAGTACGCCGCAGAGCTGCATCGCCAGACGTAGCAGATGTGGGGTACTGGGAGATTCAGAGAAACTGCATCAGATTGTCTGAGGCTTCTTGACGAGATCTCATGCAGAGCACTCTTCCAGAACGGCTCAACAAGAGGAGTGTCAGCCCTAAAGCAATTTCAGGGTTTGAGATATCTGGTTGGCAGTGCTGCTTCTTGCATGGGTGGACAGGGCGCATCCCTCCAAATCCTGTGTCTTGAGTGGTGCATGAGCTTTTCCGGCTTGACCAAGCCTGAATGAAAAGGGTGACATCGCTGTGTGTGTGAGTGCGGAAATACGCCCATTTGACAGCATGTATATTCAGACGTTCTAGTACAGCCTGTACTGTACAGGTGCTCCCATTGACATCGCAGGACATTCAGCTTAACATGGTATCCTGCTACCGTTTTCTTCTTTTTGAAGGCTATCAAAATGCCTGTGGAGAGACCTTGAGCCTGCTTGCGTGGTATTGGTTGGCAAGACTCTGCATGCGAATAACAAGGCAAGGATTTTGAGACTCTATCAGAGTGTAAGGCGTCTTCATCAATGCTATCAGAGATCTGATTCCACCGCCACTTCTACCGGGCATCAAAATTCTGCTGCATGCAAGGGAAAACTGACCAGCAGGCATCTCCCATATGCGCAAGCATAGTGCCTGACAGCACCTCCGAGAGAGTCTCTTCCTCCACTCCAGTGAAAGTGCATGCATGTGTTGGATGTTGATAAGTGTACTTCAGGTCTTGCATCATCTTACGCGCTTCTACCTTTAATGAGCGCCTTCAACAAACCTGCTCACAAGTGCACCCTGCCTGCTCACATCATGCGCCTGTCCTGCGCCGATGCAGTGCAAGGCGGCCCCGCGCTGGCAACCCCGTTTCCGTAGCTCGTCTGCACGGTCTGCTGGCCATTGACATTCGTGACCGTCTGGCCAAAGGTCCCTCCAGGGCCGCCTGACGATGCTGAGCCTGAAGCAAATCCGCTCCCTCCGCCTGCACATGCCAGGCAGGTCACCTGGTGGCATACCTAGAGAACCCTAATTCATCACAGCGCGGACGACACTGGGCACTTTGTCTGCTGAAGCCTTGTGCCCAGCAAAACAACATTGCTCAGTGCCGATGTGAGGTGTTCCCTTCACAGCATGCCTCCTGAAGGCCGGTACAACCGCCTAGAAAGCAACTCTGTGCTGCAATCACTAATGACATGTAATATGCTAGCAGGCCTGGATGGCTTGCACAGTGCGTGGTAATGTCATTGCACATGTCAGCAGGCCCAAACAGCTGGTGTGGCAGAAGCACCTGAGGAAGAAGACATGCTGGAGATGCCCCCGCCCCCAACAGTGGTGCTCTGCGTGCGCCCAGGGCCACTGCTGACGAAGCTGGAGCTGCCCGAGCTGCCCTGGATTGTCCCGGAGTTCACTGCATGACAGGGATCCGTCAACTTAGGGCACGGCACAGTGTTCTACAAGTGCATGGCAGCTGCTTGCTTACAGCGCTCGGGGCAACGCTGGCAGGCAGCTCTTGCACAGAGGGAGATCACACCAGCAAGCATTGCACAGCGCTTCAAGGTTTAGCGTTGCACGAGGAGCTGCTGAGGTAGGCACATGCTCAGTCATGCTGCAGCCCCCAGAAGGGATGCTGCATGCTGAGCGTATACCCACTAATGCTTAGGGGGGGTCCCTGCAGCTGCAAGGGGCGCACCGGTGCAGTTGAAGGTGCCTGAGAGCTTGAGGCCGCAGGTCCACTCGGGCGTGGTGCTGGGAATGGTGACGGTGGTCTTCTGGCAGGGGCTGCTGAAGAATGTTCCGAAGCGGCTCTGCAAGCAGCACTCTTTCTTAGCGCGTTTGATGTACAAATGCATGGCCAGACTTCTGGATGATAGTGTGGTGTGCCAAGGCTGCCTAGATGAGCTCTACATGTGCTGTGACACACAACATCTAGAAAAGAGAAGAGTCTCAGGTCTGGATGCACTCTCTCTCCTAGGTGTTGTGTGTCGAACGACGCAAGGTGATGGAACTCAGGGATAGCCTGATGTGGCAGCCCACCTGGACGTTGCAGGTGCCGCGGTTGTAGAAGACGGATGGGCCAATGCCCAGCCCAGCCTGTCCTGTGATCTGCACGCTGTCTGCATGCGGCACTCAATCTTTACAGCCTTGCAGCCCGCTTTGCCAGCCCTCACATACCTCAAATCCAACCATTTACCGAGACACTTGAAGCCAACTTGCAGCCAACAGGGCCGTACCCACCGCAATGAGCTAACAGCAACTCAGAGCACCCATAAGGTTAATTTACGCAGAGTTCATACAGTCTTCAGTAACTGCCTGTGATGCAAGCCCGCAGCTGGGACCATGCTAGGTGCACGCTATCATAACCATGATGGGCAGACCCAGCGTGCACTCTGGGTGACAGAATGCAGTGTACCTGATGCAGCATCGATGACAGCTGTGCCCAGGCCGTCCAGGTTGGCGTTGACGGCCTGGGTGACGCCCAACACGTACACAGCGCCCGTGCCTGACGATGTCAGCATCACTGTGCCCACCTTCCCGCCAAAGATCAGGTTTCCAGTCCTGCCACAGCCACACAGCTGCTTAGGTCAACATCAGCTCCCCAGAGAGCATGCTGATGCGATGTGGGGTCTAATGCGACAGCTCCCGGCGCTTCAACACAAGCTGCAGGCACTGTACACAATGCACTCCGTGCTGAACAGTAAAGATTGGCAGTCAGGCTGTCTATCATATGTGACATACCATACAAGCATAGATGCAGGATATGAGCCGTCCAGCATTAGCTCTATAAAGAGAGGACAAGAGAGGCCAGGGCAGCACCCAGAGTTCTGGAGAGTGGCCTTGGGGGTGCTCATGCCGGTGACAGTAAGCCCTGAGACGCCGGGATTGCTGCCAGTGAAGGACCCTGGCAGGACACATGCCACACTGTCAGCGCCTCATCAACCAGCAGTCAGTTGCGCAGCTGAACTTGCACTGCACACATGACAAGCCATGTATATTCATCCATCCCACACCTGATCTGCGGATTGGAAGATCAGGCGGCTGAGACAGAAGATGAATATGCATGACCTCTGCTGCACAGTGACACAATGCCATCGAGGGGGCTGATTCTGCACCTGGTGAGAAGCCGCTGGCCACCATCACCTGTGCTGCCACCGCTGACTTCACCTCCACACTGCTCAGGGCAGCTGCTGGCAGCCTGCAAACAGAAGAACATGCATCGTGGCCCTGAAGTGTTGTTAGGGCTGGCAGGATGCACATGTAGTAGCGCTTCTGGTTTTCAGAGCCCTACAAATGAACTGGCAATGGAGGAGGAGCATGACACATTGGCTGGCATCATGATGATTTAACTCCATCTATACGTGACATGGCTTTTGTGGCACTCTCCAGCAATCATGGCAGGTACGCAGGGATCCAAGTTTGTCAACAGGGCAGGCTCAGTGGAAGGCAAGGTAGTGCTGAGGCTTACTGCACAGTCAGCTTGATGGGGTTGTTGGTCTGGAAGTTGCCAGACACGCCCAAGCTGAGCACGTTGTTGGCGACAGTGGCTTGCAGAGACTGCTGCACTGGCTCATCAGCATCCAAGACCACTTGGTACTGGTTGGCACTTGCTGCTGGGGTGATGAGCACGTTGAAGGGCACGCACACTCTCACAGCGTTGAACGGATGCATAGCCTTGGTCGCTGGGGTAGCTTGCGTCATGATGGGAAGTGTGCCGATTCCGTAGATTGCAGCAACGATCGAGAGCAGTGCCACTCGGCCAAAAGACGCCATGAGTGACGAGACCTCGGGCGTCGAGGTAGCTGAGCAAGAACTCCAAGGGCAAGCCAAGGGGAACAGCCTTCTGTGAGGGCAGAATATGCAGCGGATCTCAGATGACAGCAGAAGGTCGCTGGCTACCTCTACACGTGCTGATCAATGTTCTTGGCCTGGCCAAGATATGCATGATTCTCACCTGCCCTGAATCGCCATTATTTGGGTCTTTTACACAGGCTAGGCACTGCCTGTGACACTTGGGATAATGAAGAGCAAGAAGGGAACCAGGAGAGAACGTTCTTACAACCAGGAAGTACAGGACCAGTCCTCTGACAAGCTATCCTCAAAATAAAGACAAATCTGCTCAGGTTGGCGCCACAGAACTCTGCAATGTCCTAGGTCTTATTCTCCTCCCCCGCTCGAAAGCACCACCCCGGACCCATCCTGGCGTCCGCACGAGCTCCCCTCTTGCAAAGACATACTGCAGTTCGAGGCTGTCCTCTGTGAGCACCAAGATGTCTGCATCGCAGCCCACGGCTATCTGCATAGGCGTGCCCTGTCTCATGAGCGATCCCTTCTGTCTGGCTCATGTGATGTGTCTCCCAGCCAGCACACATGTCAATGTGTCTCAGAATGCGGTGGATGTGTCTGAAAGTACTGAATGTTGCTTGAGTACTGGATGCATCGAGCATGCAGCACTACGCCTGTGGGTTGTGTCTGTGCAAAGGCAAAGTGCATCTGCATTGTGCTATACACCTCAGGAGCGCATATCAGATGGTGTTCTCACCCGGCCTTTGTGCGGCAGCTTGAGTCTGCGCGCAGGGTTGACTGTGAACAGCGCAAGCACATCATCCAGGCTGAGTTTCAGGCTGGGGTCCTGGTCACAGAACAGATGCTGCAAGCAAGTGAAGAGCTCCTTTGGCTCAGCCACCTACACAGAGATGACATCAAGACTCATGTAAGGACTCAACTGCAACATCAAGCAATGTCCCCTCCTTCACATGGCAGGTCTTTCCAGAGGTATCACCATTCAAACCATTGAAAGCTGCCATGAGACATGACCTAGGCAGGGCTGAAGCACACCTCATACTTCACCAGCTGCCCTGCTGCGTCAAACACCGGCAAGGACCCGAAAGAATCAGAGGATATGCTACAGTGGTCAAGTGTGCTGTCATGACTCCGTGAAGAGGCTCCCAAGAGAAGCTGCGCAACTGCAGCAAGAGCCTGCACAGGATGCTGAGCTTAATCACCAGTGCATATAGAAATGCAAGCTCTCAAGCAGGCTGGTGATGCAAGCAGCATATGGCCACAGTGAAGCAATGATTTGCAATCCTCTTCACTACACCCTCTGCAGGCAGCAGGGTGCGGTGCTGTAGCCATGCATGGGACCTGCAAATGAGGCGAATTTGGCCTGCAGATTTCCACGTTTGCGCCAGCTGTGAAGTCAAGATAGCCGCCATGCTGGGTCCAGCACTTGCTTCTCGAGTCAAGCAGGGGACTATACAGGGTGCAGTTCTGCATCGAGAGAGCCCACCTTTGGGCCAGCTGTGAAGTCAACATAGCCGCCATGCTCAATCCAGCGCTTGGCCTCATTCACCAGGCTGGGGTTGCGCTCCATGTGCGTGGGCAGGAACTGGGCAATGGGCACGTTGGAGGCCTCCAGGGCGTCGTACAGGGGCTGCAGCTGTGCCTCCCCTGTGCCCATGTGCACATGCACCAGCCCGGCCTTCCCTCCCAGCATGCCTCCCACCCTCGCCTCACTGCAAGCATAGAGCAAGCACTTGATTCCATCCTTTGCACTCACAGCAGACTTGAAAGTGGCCAGTGTGGTGTGGCCAAGGCCTCCCAGGGAACAATGACAGAATGCATTGCTTGCGGTGGTGCGCCTTGTGGATGGAAGATGCTTCACAGTATGAGGCATGAAGCTAATGTAAGATGTTGCCACGTGTCTGGGGCATTCGCACCTTGGCTGCAACGTCCAAACTTTAGACGTTGCAGCTGAGCAGGAGCAACCTACACCATGGCAGATCCTTCTCTTAAATATGCTACAGTCTTGAAGCCACAGCAATCACTGGGGCTCGTGAAGGCCTACCTGGCAATCTTGGCAAGCTCCACAGCTGTGGGGGCGCTGGAGCGGTGATCTGAGACAGCAATCTCTCCCACGCCCAGGCAGCTCTCTATGAGGCAGATGTCGCCTTGTATGCTGCCTGTGACTGTTGCTGGGGGAACCCGGTACGACCCGCACCAGTGATAGGCTGTCATCCCATCCTCATTTAGCGCTCTGCACTTCCCCACCAGAGACTCCTGCCAGACAGAGACAACAGGTATCGACTGACCAAAAGCTGCAAGAGGATATTCCGCACACTAGTGCAGACTGCAAGACATTGAACACTTGTCTGATGATCCACTTAAGACTGACAAAGTAAGAGGGCTGGCACTGGGAACACCGGACTGCACTCTTGAGGTTGTCGATGGGAAGTGAACCCTGAAGCAGGCGCTCAGATGCCGGACAACAGAGCTTTACGCAAGCGCACTACAGCCTGCCACCTGCGGCGGTGATTGCTGAGTGATGGCCCTGCCATGAAGCAGAATTTTGTCTTACAAAGGGCAAAGGCGTACCTGCCTGCGGGTGATGCAGTCTGTGCCGAGGACACCCACAACGGTGGTGATGCCTGCTTCGAGGAAGTTGCTGAGCTGGCTTTGGGGCGTGCATGAGGAAGGTCCTGCCTCCCCACCACCCCCAATGATGTGCACGTGCATGTCCACCAGGCCTGGGGTAATGACACAGCCCGGGACATCCAGGATGTTGTCTCTGTGTACTAGGAGCTCTGCTGCCGAAACCTGCGCCACATGAATGCTGCTTTTAAGGACCAGTTATAGCCAGCAGGAGAGTTGCTTTCGAGAAGATGTCTTCAGGGCATCAGCAAGGGGTGTGCCTATCACCTCTTCGTCGCCCAAAATGGCCAGGATTTTCCCCCCTCCCATCAAAATTCCGGTGGTGCCCATCACTGCGTCGCTTCGAACGCCAGCAATGTCAGAGAAACCCTTTAGAAGCCGCAGCTGACACCCTGGGCTATCCATGGTATCTCTTGCTTCCGAGACGATGCTCTGTACTAACCTTTTCAGGTCAGGGATGACAGGGCTGTTTCAACAACGAACATGGACCTGCATCTGCAGCAATGCGGTAGACATGTCTCTGGCCTGCTAAGTCAATTTGAGATGTCGCATTCTCAACTAGGCCATCTGCAAAGTTAACAGTTTGTAATGGTGCCAGGTCATCAGCCACATGCCTGGACGCGTCTCCTCATAATAATTGCCTGAGATTGCACATCTGTATTGGCCACCAAATTCCTGCGTCTGGACAATCACAGCGTGGGTTGCTCAGTACAGAAGGCTCTCGGAACAGGTTATCAAAAGTACCAGGTGAGGTGCGTATCTATGGTGTCTGCCAATACGTGCTATTCACACTGCAATATTCTTCCCCTCAACGTAACAGATGGTCAACGGGCCCCCGCTTGACGAGTGCAAGCTGTCATGTCGACTCTGCGGTCTTGCTGGCCGCTAGATCTTCTTCTATAGGATGCCTCGAGAGTGCTTCGGAAGGCTCTACTCTGCCTGCTGCTGCCTTTCTAATACGGAATGTGAACTGCAGGTCTCCGCCATGTCGCCGAATGTGTTCTACCTGGTGCTGGTGGGCACCGTTCTCCTCCAGCTCTTGTACATCTCGGCTGGAGTCTCAGCTATCTCTCTGCTGATGCACAGATGAAGGCGAGCCCTCCTTTCCTCATATCGTCTATTCATCACAACACAACGACTAAATGTCGGTTTTGCACATAGCAGTTGTGCAGTATGGCCTTGGACAGAGATTTTGTCGTGGAGGAGACCTGAATAGCTGAGAACAGTGCAGGAGCATGGCCAAGGGCCAGGGAGGGATGGGGCTTGGAGGAATGTGCAGAGGCATGGACCGCTAGTTGGGCGATTCTCAGTCATATTGCCTTCTAAAGGACCAAGTGCAAGCGCTGGGGGTTGCCTTTGCAAGAAAAGCGCTCTAGCAGACGGAACAAATGATGTCAAGCTGTACATCCAGCCTTTGCACAGATGAGTATGTAATATGTGCTGTCTGGTTGTGCACGATATGCAAGCCATGCTGTGCTACAGACTTGCAAGCCAAAACATTCCGCACTAGATCAAAAGGGCTTCTGTACACTCCCCTTTGCAAAGCGATGTGTTTGGCTGCTACTGCAGCTCGACCTTCAGACTTCTGAGGGAGCCCTCAACAGCATCCTGAAGGCCATGAATACTTTTCATCAATCTAATCTAGCATGAGACCTGGCTCCCAAACAGTCCCTAAAGCCCAAGAAGTGCAGCTGCTACAACAGCTCGACTTTACGGTCTGTGAGGGAGCTCCTGACAGCAACCTGAAGGCCATTCAAGTTCTGGTCTGCAAGCCTACTCTGCACTAGCAGAGCCTGCGGAGCACAGTGTATGGCTGTTACCGCAGCTCGACCTTCAAATCATCTGTGAGGGAGCCCCTGACAGCATCCTGAAGGTCGTTGATCTCCTGGTCCGTGAGGCTGCGGTCCATGGAGCGGTAGGCTATGCGGTAGCAGTGCGAGGTTTTCTGCTTCTTGGGGTTGGTGAAGTTGTCTATCAGCTCCACAGACTCGACCAGGTCCCCAGCAATGCCACGCACCACCTCGCACAGGTTGTTCTCTGTGAAGCCGTCCTCCGGCAGCCAGAAGCTGACGTCCTGCACATGGCATGCGCTGCTCATAACAAGCCCCACAACATAAAGTGAGGCCAAGTATTGGCATGCATGCATTGTCGGGGAAGCTGTCCATGATTCAGATTCAGATTCAGATTACATCTCTTCCAGCCACACCAGGCTGATCAGATGTTTGACCCTCATATGACGGGTTCATCTTACGCAAGCAAGCAGTGACAAATTTGGCAACACCAATTAAGTCCTCTTGCCACATGAATGCCTGCATCGTTTGCGGCCCCTCATGAGCAGCCAGAAGCTGATGTCTCGCACGCTGCATGCGCTGCGTGCAGTCATGAGGCATGAGCAGCTCTGTGAGATGCACATGACGCTTGCCAACCTCATGCATGCACTCTGCCGCTGGAATAACCTGCATGCCTCTCAGCAGTAGACCTGGACATATCGGCAGTACAGGGCTGCACCGAATGTGCCATCTTGAAGCTTTGAGGCGGGGCTTGCAAAGATGTCTACCTTGAAGCAGGGAGGGAACTTGCTGTAGGGCTTGAATTTGGCGCCCAGGCTGCCCGCCTTGAACTGCTTCAGGAACCTCTGGTCCTCCGTCCAGAACAGCCGGATGTCCGGGATGCTGAACAGCACCATGGCAAGCCTCTCTAGGCCCAGCCCAAAGGCCCAGGCCTTCTGCCCCTCGAAGCCGTTCTTGTCCAGGATCTGCTGCTCCATCACTCTGCAACAGATGCTGATGCTCGGATCTATGTGGGCCATATTGCCTTGCCCTCTGTCAAGATGTCATTGCCACCTCCAAGTATCATCGTCCTGTAGGTGTTTCGCCTGCCAGAACCAGATCCAGAATGCAGCATGCTGCTGCGTGGGTATTGGGGAGATGCTTCCCGTCTCATTGCCGCCGACTTTCAGACATGAAGGTGCATTCAGCGCCTTGTGCAAGGAGTGCAGATGCATGCACCGGTTATGAAGGAAGCAGGCACTGCAATGGGGGTGGCTTGTCCATTGGAACGGCTACAAGCATAGAGCCGCACCCGCATCCGAGCACCTCGAGCCACTCTCCATTGAAGAAAATCTCGAGTTCAAATGATGGTTCCGTGAATGGGAAGTAGGCGTCCACCCATCTCGTCTGCATGCAGCACAGGCTTGCTTATGCCAAAAAAATTAGCAGAGGAGTGGAAGCCCGCATGGGCTTCACAACATTCCGGAGGGGTCATGACGACAGGAAGAAGCAGCGCATTGAGAATGTTACCTCAATGCCTTTGCCAAAAAGGTGCTCAGCAAGCCCTTCCAGGGTTTCCTTGAGCTCGCTCTCGGCCACCTTTGCACCAGAGGCTGCATCACTGTACTGCTCGGCATCTAGTATCTTCACACCTGCACAGCAGCAGATCCTCAGCTTCCAACTTGCAGCAACACCTTCTGAGCAATCCCGATGGGACATGACCTGCTGGACAGGAGCTGGAGCTACACTCACCTTCCATCTGGTGAAAGACAGGGTAGTGCGACTGGTCTATTGTATCTCTCCTGTAGACATCGCCTGCACAGGGAGACACAATGTCAGTAAGCAGTCAGCTCAGCACTTGTGTGACAGCGTCTCACATCACTCAACACTGTTTGGGGTGCGCAGTATGCGGACATATTGAGAGTGCTCCTGGCTGAGTGCACCTGTGACTAGGAAGGCTCGCTCGCCCTTTCGCAGGGTCTCTGCCTGGTGTGCAGACGTGTGGCACCGCAACACTGTCTCCGTGTCTATGTAGTAGGTGTCGTTGGGATTCCTGGAGACATGGTCTGCTGGCACGAGCACCTCATCGAAATTCTGCACAGCACACAGACTTCACTTGTCAGCTGCCTTTCAGGCTCTCCTTTGCCAATTCTGGCTCACACAAAGGCAGCCCCAGAGAGCTCTGCAATGCCAGGCAATGATATGAAAAAGCACTGAATTTCGAGGCCCTTAATGGCTTGCTGGTGAAGGTACTGCTTCCTCTTGTTGTTCTGTAGCGCAGGGGAGCTTCACTATGCAATGAACTCTGCCTTCTCTCGCTCTCTCCTGAGCCCTCTCGGCAAATTCTGCCAAGGGGGTGCAGGAGATGATGCATTCAAATGTAGCTGTTCCATCACGCGCCACCATGCCACTACTGAGCAAGACGCAGTGCAATCTTATCATAATCCTGCTGCAGGTCTGGGAATGGCTTGCAAGCAAATGGAGGCCAAGGGCCCCTACCGCGTAAGCTGAGACGACCGGATGCAAGTCATCTAGCTTGCTGAAGACTTCTGGGTGCCTCTGATCAAAGAAGCTGTAGATGGCCTCCTTGATGATGCAGATGGGGTGGTCTGGCCGTCTATGGAGGTTGGCGCCAATCTTTGTGAAGATGTTCTCCGTGACATTGTTGAAGGGGTGGTCTGTGATCACCTCTGCAACAGGAAGGACGCGCCTCAGACTCGTCAAATGAGATGCTGGTAGTGATGCAAGAAGTGTGGTCAGACCAGTGACAAAGGAGAGGCACTCATACCGTCTTTTGTGACAGTCTGCGCCTCTGCTGTTGTCACTGCTGCATAGTGTCTCCTCTGCCTGCTTCTTCTGCCCTCTGCAGGCAGCATTTGCACTGGCGTCTGGCAAGCATCATCTTTGTACTGACATCAGCTAATCGTGTGCGACGCCACATGCAAACGGGATGTTTAAGAGCTGTGCAATGAACATAGGTCCCCTGCGCACCTTGCGAGAGGAGTGACTGACATCTGTGCGGTCTCAACCTGGCTGACTGCAATGAAGCGGCACAGAAGTATCTATTGACTGCAAGAAAGTGAAAGATGTCAGCCCCTGACAGAGTTGTGGCATCGAACACCATGTGCCTCATGCGTGACGTGTCTCTCATGAAGCCCATCACCTGTGCTGTGAAGGTGGCATAAGCGCCCAGTGCATCCCAAGAGAGTGCTCATCCCTCGCTCTTCTGCTAGTGCAGTCAAAATTACAAGAGAATCACAGCGGGGTCATGCCTGCCTGTGTTATGCCGTATTTTGTCCACTCTAGTCTTGGGGATGCACAAGAAAGGTCTTATTCATTGCTTAAGACTATCAAGGATGAATCGTGGGGATGTTACGGTGCGAACATCTCCCCCTAAGCCTAGAAACTGCTGAACCGCATACAGTTGCCCAATTAGGCATGAGCCTGTCTACACAGGCGTGCCATTCTGCATGCCAGTACAGAAGCTTCTTTGAGCAATTTCACAAAATCTCACAGCGCAACTCAGACATTCGCCGCCAACCCTCCGTACCCGCTCGAGCTACCAGCTGATCATCCGTCCCCAAGGAGTGAACATCGCCAAGGTGAGGGTCCCTTGCCCTGCATTGCTGGCAACATGGCGTAGGTGGACAGTCTGCAGGGCTTCTTGCTCCGGGTAGGGCTGCCACGAGCACGAGAGTATAGGGTGTCTGTCTTCTGACTGCCTGACAGCTCCTAAGGCTCGCGAGGCCTGGGCATGCTTGACCTTACGACAGTGACCTTGACCTCTTTTGTAAAAACCCAGAATGTGGCAGCTCCGTTTCCGCACGATCGTTTAGCTGTTCTGTATAGACTTCAGGGTTTCCATCCCGATATGTCGTGGCTAGAAGATCACCCTGCCATGAGTTGTGAGCGGGATTTTCAAGGGCCTTGTCAGATCTTCTGTGCAGCATTACGGCCGGTCACGGTGGCCCGACTGATGCCAGCTTTGCTTTGTTGAGGTCGGTAGTTTGCGTGCTTCTCTGCGAAGGGTCGTGAAGTTCTTTGGTACTCCTGCTAATTATCCAAAGGTTTTCGCTTTGCTGCAGGGCTAGCAACCTTCATCATGCAGATTTTCGTGAAGGTGACAGTCTCTCTTACTATTCCTGTTGTATAGCGTTGTGACACGCCGCATGCTGCCCTGCTTCTGTAGTCTGCCTTGCCATTCCTGTGAGCAGTGTGGGTTCAACAAGCAACATGGGTTTGACTGATGTTGTGTCTACTGCAGACTCTGACTGGCAAGACCATCACCCTTGAGGTGGAGTCTTCTGACACCATCGAAAATGTCAAGTCCAAGATCCAGGACAAGGAGGGCATTCCCCCAGACCAGCAGCGCCTCATCTTCGCCGGCAAGCAGCTGGAGGATGGCCGCACCCTGGCCGACTACAACATCCAGAAGGAGTCTACCCTCCACCTGGTGCTGCGCCTGCGTGGTGGCATGCAGATTTTTGTCAAGTGAGCCCTCCCTCTGTCTAGATGCTTGACGTATGTCTGACATTGCGCTATATCTTGAGCTGTGGCTGCTGAAGTGGAGCTATTTTCCCTGAGTCATTCAGACGGGGTCTGATTGAGTCTTAAACATGTGTATCAGCCGACGTCAGCTGACAGTACCATCTGCATCTGCAGGACTCTCACTGGCAAGACCATCACGCTGGAGGTGGAGTCCTCTGACACCATCGAGAACGTGAAGTCCAAGATCCAGGACAAGGAGGGCATCCCCCCGGACCAGCAGCGCCTGATCTTTGCCGGCAAGCAGCTGGAGGATGGCCGCACCCTGGCCGACTACAACATCCAGAAGGAGTCCACCCTCCACCTGGTGCTGCGCCTGCGTGGTGGCATGCAAATCTTTGTCAAGTGAGCTCCTGACATCTCTCCACCTTGGCAATGCTGCTGTGTGAAGGTCATGTTCATACAATCATATCGTCTGGGCATGAGGTTGCTGCCTCTTTGTGCAGTGCGTCGCTCGGCTCAGCTGTCAAGACAACATCTGCATTCTCAGCCTTACTTGTGCTGCACTCTGACACCCTGTATACCGCAGCCCAAGAGCTTCTAGCTTCTGACAAGCAATGTTACTTGCAGGACTCTGACTGGCAAGACCATCACGCTGGAGGTGGAGTCCTCTGACACCATCGAGAACGTGAAGTCCAAGATCCAGGACAAGGAGGGCATCCCCCCGGACCAGCAGCGCCTGATCTTTGCCGGCAAGCAGCTGGAGGATGGCCGCACCCTGGCAGACTACAACATCCAGAAGGAGTCCACCCTCCACCTGGTGCTGCGCCTGCGTGGTGGCAACTGAAAGCCGCAGCTGTTGTGCTTCTGTGAGCTTTCAATGGCTTAGCTCATCAGACCAGAATATGGGGGGCAGCAGTCTGTACGTTTGAATGTCTTGATTGTTGTCTCTGGAGAAAGCACTGCTGCTAGGTGTATGTGTAGTCCTTGGGAAGGATAAAAACCTGAAGTTGAGCTTTGTGAGGTTGCGAATAAAATATACGCTTCCTGAGCAGCATAAGACAGCTAATGTCAGCATGTAAGTCAAAGAATCCTGGAGAGTGGCCAGGGCATTGCTCAGGCTTTCAGAGCTTCATCAGGAATCCGATCCTTGATGACATCACAATTCCCTCCCTTGAGCTTGCTTCTCATGTGGAATCTGATCATTTCAATAAGTGGCAGCGGCCTGCGTGCTGCAGCTAACCAAGAAGAACACATCTCAGACTGGTGTATGGTAGAAGCCTGCACCATCTTAAGCCTGCAAATTTGGTTGAGAAATCGCAGCTGCTAGATGTTTGGGCTCCTCGGGCATCCCGCTCAGCTGGGCAGGTAGAGACCGCCAGCCACGGTGCCGGAGGCAGAACGTCGTGGAACGACGTGTGGGCAACTGCATCCTTTGGGATCGGCCAGCAAGACGTATCAGGAGTTGCATGGCCTCGACTAGCATCCCATTGCTTGGAAAGTTGAGGCAGCTGCTGAGTGCTGTCTACCCCATGCACAATGAGCGTGCAGCAAGCGTTGTAGCTCCAATGATTGCTCAGCCCACAGCAGGTACAAGCTCAATCGAGTCGCAGCCACATGGAGCACATTGGCTTGGCGACAGGAGGGCTAATATAAGAACTGCTATTGTGCACTCGCAGCAAAAATGGGTGCCTGCATTGCAGGTCAAGTTCCCAATATCTGGTGGAAAGCTATCAGCATCGACCAGCTACGGAATCACCCCTCTTACGCTGCGCTCCCTGCTGCCCCACCACCTCTTCAGCCCTCGACTTACAGGTCTGCACGGAGCCTTCTGGCTCGGCAATCATGCAGCCAGCGAACAGCGTGATCCGCTATCATGAGCTAGTATCATATGCCCTCTCGATGCTTTGCACGGCACTTGATTCTGACCTGCTGCTGTGCAGATACGTGCGTCAGGAGAGCCCTCTCTGGTCCGCTTTGCACAACGGAGTGCTCACCAGCAGCACGTTGAATGGGGCTCTGGGGTTTTATGAGCCTGGCGCAGTGCACCGGCTGGGCCTGCCGAAGCACTTTGTGCGGCACGGGGCTCTGTTGGCAGCCTACAGCAACCTCCTGCAGCCAGAATATGTTCCCCCATTACAGGTGTGATGGCCCTTACCTAACCTGCACAGCGTAGGGCTTGCTCGCCAGACTGATACCATGCTTGGCCATCTGGCAAGCGCTGTGCACTGTAGTATGTGCTGACAAATATCTGCCACCCAGCTCATGCTTGGTGATTAGGTTTTCAGTCAGGTTGCTGAGGACTCATTACTGCTTTGCAGAGCATTTCCACCGCTCCGAGCAATCCTAGACAAGCAGCTGATCTCAACGGCAGTAGCAGCAGCACCTCTGGGAGTCAGACGCTAGCTCAAGTGTGGCTAGATGCGGCCACCACGGGCGCTCCAGGTATGTGCTCACTCACTGTATCAGCTTTTGCATCTTTCATGAACTTCCTGAAGATCTCGAGGCTAGCGCATCACCCTCTTTCGTCATTCCAGTACAGCTGTATGTGCGCCACGGCATGGAGTCTGTATGGGCAAGTAAGGCCAGACTACAGAGTTGGCATGCGTCTGCTGCAGCGGCATCTGAGGACCATGCCAGCTGCGACAGCAGTATGATGCTGAGTGTAGGGGCCAGCGGGGTGGAAGCTGCAGCAGCTGTCCCAGCAGGACTGGGTCCTCATGACAGACCGACAAGTACCCTGCAAAGCTCAGCAGCGCAGCCTGGCGGTGTCGTTAGCTCTGCAAAGAAGAAACAACGGAAGAGTGCATCAAGCAAGGTGGGCCCAGCAATCCTTCTTCTCTTCTCAAGCTCAGATCTTATACCTTGCAGAGCTTGGGGTCAGAAGCCTCCACATGGAAGCCCCTGTCCTTGGGGTGAGAAACTGCACTCAGCATAAAGAAGTGCGAGGTCAGCCTTGCATGCGGGATGATCTCGCATTTGAGTCTGCTGCGTGAGAGCTTCATTCAGCTAGCAGAAGTGCTAGGTCAGGGCTTGCATGTGGGCAGCACTTGGGTTGCCAGAGCGCACTTGTCAAGGCGTTCTGTGTCCACAGGGTTTCCACAGCAGCAGCGCAACAACAGCCATAGAAAACGAGCAAGCAACCCACCGCCTGAGGACCTGCACGCAGAATGCGCAACTAGGCAAGGCCCCCAACCCCTTGTCACACAAACCTCCACTTCAATCAAGGACCTACAGAGCTCAGATGCTTGCATGCAGAATTCCCCCGCCTGACAGGGGAATACTGCACATGCCCTTGACGATACTGTGCAATAAATCTCAATCTGTGGGCTTCCCGTATATCGCCGCAAGGTTCATCCAGTGTGGGTATCAGATGCGTCTTTGGCTAGGTCAATGGTTAGCTGCGTGTTTGAATCCTACTAGATCAGCCTGGTCAGGGTGCCAGAGGTGAGTTTAGAGAGTCACAGGCAGCTAGGAGAGTAAGCCATGACAGCACGTACCAGCCCCTAGACCAAGAGAGAACTTAGCACCAGGTCATGCCATACTTTGAGCAGGAGCAGCATTGAGGCTGAGCCCAGGGCTGTGAGCCGAAGCAGTGACAGCCCGGACCGCTGTGCAGGCATCGGATCGATCCGCTGCAAGTGGGGCAGCGTCCAGGAGGCCACGGCGCTCTGGGAGTTCATGCATGCGGTGCCTCAGGGAGCCCTTGAGGAGGTTGGACTGTGCAGAGTGGACCCGGCTGTGCTGCGGGATCAGTACGGCTTTACTGAGGGGCAGCTTCCGCCGATGGGCGCCTCCCCGGACGGCCTGATCAGGCAGCGCCAGGCCTCGCCAGCCTCAGCGGTACAGCTCATTGCTCTGTAGCTACAGTTGCAACCATACCTATATGACTGGCCAGAAAAGCCAGTATAGCCGCTTCAAGGCCTCGCTGCAGATCCCAGAAACAGAGGGTTGATGTTTCTGCTGCTAGCGGGCTTGCGGCCAAGCAAATGGCCCCAATCCTGTGCTTGCCATAGCCAGCATTTCCTGAGTCGCGTCTTCTTTAGGATGAAGAGAGCGGTCTGTGCAGCCTACCAGGGCATAGAGAGAGGGAGAGGGGACAACGGCAGATGCTAGAGAGGGTTGCGTCGGCTTTAGTAGCCCCTGCAAATCCTTCTAGCTCCAAAGTGTATGCCTCTTCCTCTGTCAATTGCGGTGGTAGGCCGCACATTGCGCAGGCGTATACTGTGGTGCACGCTGCCTTTGCCAGTACACGATAGCAGCAACAGCAAACGTTCAGGAGCACGTTGGTGATGGAGGTGGCAAACACATAGCATGAAGAGTGAGATGCAGGTGCTTGATGGATCATTGCTGTTGTAATCTTGCCGTGCAGGCTTTGACAGCGTTGCGCTCGGCTTCTGTTGGGATGTCAGTGCACAATGCTGCCAGCAGCGGCAGTAGTGTCCAGGAGTGCGAAGTGGTAAAAATGAAAGCAGTTTCCCAGAGAGATTGAGATGCAGGTACTGAATGCATGAATGATACTGTGTGGTTGCCATGCAGGCTTTCACAGCGCTGCGCTCTGCCTTCGCTGGAATGTCAGTACGCGACGACAGCAGCAGCAGCAGCAGCCTTCAGGAGTGCGAGGTGGTGGAAGTCAAGAACACATGCCCCTTCCGGCAGCGCATGGGACTGACCAAGAAAGGCAACCCGCGCATGAGCTACCTGCTGGCTGACCCTGGCCCAAGAGAACGGGTACACCACCCACCCTCTGAAGCTCTCTTACCATGGTGGTCCACCGGTGCATGCTGTGACCACCTGCATGCATCCTTGTGAGAGCAGGTGCTATCACATTGACAATGTTGTTGCTGCAAGAGCCTACGATGGGCGTGCTGTTAGAGTCATGTCAAAAGATCCAGGGGGACTTCCTGCCATGTGATTGCCTGGGCGTGTATCTGACAATGGGCCCGTATGCAGGTGAACCAGATGTGGGTGACGCAGCTGCAGCTGGAGATGCTCGCAGCGCCAGCGCAGTCTGCATTGCTCGTCAGCCGCTCTGCTTCAAAGGTGTTCATGCCACCTCCATTTCATGTTGACATCTATCCTGATCCAGATCCTCAGACCCAGAGTCATCACTGAGAACACCCAGACCGAGTGGGAAGCTAATTGTATAATTCTCTCATGGGGAAAGGCTATTGGTTTCAGAAGAGCCTGTGCTTCTCAAGTGTAGCATCCATACTTGCATCAGACCAGGTCCGGGGTGGGGATGCAGGGAGTGCTGTGCAGGGCATGACGATATTCAGGATGTGGAGGGACGAGGCCTATCTGCAGGCCATGCTGGGCTACGTCAGCATCTTCTACACCAGCTTCGTGCTCAACCAGAAGCAGCCGCCCAGCAACATCTTCCTGGAGCTTCCCAAGTACCAGCAGTTCCTGCAGCACACGCTGTCTCTTGCGCATGGCGCTGAGGTGGTGCTGCATGTGCCGCCTGAGCAGATGCCAGCTGAATCAGGGGATCTCAGGACGTTCTTGAACTGAACAATTGTTAGGGCAGCTTGTGCAGACTGAGATCCCCTTGTCCATGACAGCGCTGCCCGAGCAGATGTCAGCCAAAGCAGGAGGTCTCAGAACCTTTCTGAAGTAAGCAAGGCCTGTGGAGGTTCAGAGTGCTCAGGACGCCCTGAACCCAGACAAGGGGCTTTCCTTGGCTCTCTTCCACTGTGCTTTCCGTGATTCGAGGAGCCTGAGGCACAATTAGCGGCCAACGTAGCATGCATCTTACGCTAGAGTCTAGCGGCTAGACGCACTGATCTGAGGGCCACCACCTGGTGCTGAAGTTTGGGGCGCCCTTGACAGATCTAGATTCCAATGAGTGAGTGTGTTGAAAGTGCAGACAATCAGTGGTTTATTATTATGGATCCTGACAGTATAAATATGCGCAGCTGTTCTGACTGGGCTGAGGAGGGGCCCAGAGTACCTTGACAGGCACACCCAATAAGGAAAATGACCTGGACGCCTCACTGTTTCAGAAGCCCTATCTCACGCAACCCACAGCAACAGCAGAGGGGAGTTGCAAGGCTACTTTATAAGACCAGTAAATCTTGTGTAAATCAAGTGGCGTGGCTCTTAAAATTTCATGTCAGCAGCAGAAGGAAGCATGAGATCACGGCGTTGCTGGTCACGTGGTTCAGAGCATCTGCCTCGCCTCCTTTACAGAGGCAATTCCTTGATCCTGATATCGATGTAGATGTTGAGTAAGCTCTATTTCGTCCGCATCCTGCGTGTTGAAGTGAAGTGTCCGTCGCTGGCGCACATTGACATCCCACAGCATACCTTGGACGTGTGTAGCATGCCAGCCCAATGGCATTACTGCCGGGCAAGCCTTCGTGATCATGATAAGGGCCGTATACATATGTTCAGATCATAGAATGCCTTGCATAGGATATTTGGTATGACCGCCAACGGTTCAGATCGGCAGGGGGAGATGCCGACGCTGGGCATGGACAGTGTAATCTACATGGCCATAATCCTTCTTACTGTATGGTGGCTCATATGGCGGGTGAGGCATGCCATCTAGCGAGCATCAGCGTGATAACACTCTCTGACCATGGCAGTTGGGAGAACAGCACACAGCTCTGGTTTTCCATATGCTGGTTTGAGCTTGCACAGTATGCAGGTCATTGAGAAACGACACAAGAAGCACATGGCTGCGGTACTCAGTCAAGCTCGAGCCGCAGCAAGTAAAGCAAGCCAAAAGGTGTTCTGCAGCAGAGAGCTGTTTACTGTGGACTGGGCAAACACATTAATTGGCGCTACTTGGGGAACAGGGCTGGAGCAGATGCTATCAGCGAAACTGGCAACAACACTTGAGGTGAGCACAGATGAATGCCACTCAAGTTCCCCAGAGAATTGACAACTAGTGCCCCGAGCTTGCATTTGAGATATGTCACATGTGAGCTGTACAGTGAGCTCCCGCTGCATTACCTCTTTAGCTAGATGGCAGATGCATGCCCTCGCAACTTCTCTGAACATAGACTGTCTGAAGCTCTGGCCTCTTATGCCGCCCATGCCTAATGAAGACAAGGCAATGCAGCGCTTCTGCGCGCAGGCGGCTCTGATGAAGGCTGTTCAGGGACAAGCCAAAAAGGGGCCGCTGAGGTACCTGGAGCGGATCAAGGTGGACACAGTGAGGTTGGGGAAGCAGCAGCCCGCTCTCAGCAGCTGCACTGCCAGCACAGATGCGGCCGCTGGCTGCGTGCAGTTGGCGCTGCCCTTCAGCTTTGCACCCGCGGAGGGCTTCAGCATTGTGGTGAGCGCCCCTGCAAAGCCTCCTTGCGGCAGCTGCTGCACCTCCCGGAGTCACTTCTCGCTAGGTCAGGGGATGGCAGCGCGAGATGTACCGGGACTACGGAAAGTTGCTGAGAATATGCTGCGCAAGAAGGCGTCATTCTCCATATTGCTAAGTTGTCTCTGACCAGTGCCCTGCGCTTGGATACTTCTGAACCCTGGAGCTTGATGCAAGCATCAAATGCCCTGATTATGGAGCTGGCATCGCCCTGTAGCATGCGAGCAAGCGCATGAGATGTGGCCCATGGATACTGATTGACTGACCCTTGACAACGTCATCTGCGGCTGAGTCTTTGCCATGCGATGCAGCTGGCGCTCTACGTGAGGCCTGCAAAGCTGCTGCCCGCCTTTGCCACACGCGTGGCCGTCACCTCCTTCTCAATGAAGGGGGAGCTGCTGCTCAGCATCTATACCTCGCCGGGACAGCCCCCAGGCATCAGCAGCATCGGGGTGTCCTTCGCCCAGCCACCCTCGCTCGACTTCAACTTCCACACCTTTGCGCTGGCCTTTGGAGACCTCCCGTTCCTCCTCAACATGCTGAAGGTAGGCACTGCAGAGTCGATATACTTGATACACAAGTGTCCACACATAGTATGAGCATCAGGCCTGGTGACTATATCGTCCTATATCGTGGAGGTTGTCTGACCACTCCTGGCATGCTCTGATTCAATCTTATCAGGCTCATGGTCCGCTTCACAATGTACCTCTAGCTAGTAATCCATTGACAGCTAATGCCCTCACATGTTCATTGCAGGAGCTTGCTCAGAAGGCTTTGACTGCCAAGATGGTGGAGCCTCAGAAGCTTTCGATTGACCTCAGCCAGAGATGGGGGCATGGCAGCCCCTCTCCTGCGCCTCAGCCTCAGGCCCCTGCATCTGAGCCGGCCCTGGTAGCACAGGCAGAGATACCACCGCAGAGCCTCCTCACTCCTGCAGTCAGTGCTACTGCAGCGCGACAGTCTCTGCGGCCTAGCTGGCCGCTCGGCAGGAAGTCTTCAGGACCTGCAACGCCTGCAGGGGCGGCTGCTATCGCCGTCAGCGCAGCGGTAGCATTGAGAGCTGTTGCTGCGGAAGTGTCAGGAGCTCTGCTTGATGCCAAGGCAGGCACCACCACAGTGCATGTGGCAGCAGTTGCGTCAGACGCCCAAACGGCTGCAGAGCAGCGGCAATCTGTGAGCTCATCGACAGAGGCTCAAGAGTACTTGAGCGCTGACACTGGAGCGCGACTTGAGGCCAGAACAGAGGCAATGAACATCAACGACTCTCCCCTGTACATCAGCGCAAGGTAACGTGTGACCTCTCACGCTGATGTGCCACATCAGTCCTTACAAGGCATCGGTGAAGAGATGTTGTGCCTGGAGCAAATAAGAGGAGGATCGCAGGTGCCTTATAGATGGTTTGTAAGGCAATGATTGAGGAGGGACGTCTATTGCATAGGGTCAGATTGGCTATAAATCTTCTTCCATGGAGGTGACCTAGAGATCTGATCAATGCAGGAGCACTAGGGAGGAGGACGTAGATGAGACCAGCATGGCTGCAATGCTACACGACAGCGGCGCGCCGGCCTCCTGGGAAAGCCTGCATGAGAACGCTATGTATCTAGAGGAGCGCAGAACGACGCGCAGCACCCGCGGATCGCGCGGCAGTTTAGCAGATGAGCTGCCTGATGACTTCCAGGTGGTGGACACAGCCTCCAGCGTCTTCAGACAACCGCCGGACGTCAGCACAGGCGCAGAGGACCATGCAGGTGTGTGCTCAGGATCAAAATCATCATGTGACCTCCCGCTGAACGCTACATAGACGAGCTTGGCTGTTAGGGCACAGAGCACCTGTCTCCCCTTCGCCACATATTGGGAAGGCTCTGCTCCTGAGAAAGCATATGTCATGGGCGTCCCTCTGACATGGATGGTTGTGTTGAATGTCAGATCAAGAGCTCTATGCAGGCGGAACGGGATCAACCCAGCACTCAGAGTATCGGCATCACAACCCATCCGGCGATGGAGGACTCGCTGAGCTGGCCTCACTGCAGGCCAACCTGGCTGCTATGCAGGTCCGGGTTCTCTCCTGTGCACCTTGCTGGAGGGGCCCTCCCATGCATGCACAACTTCAGCGCATGGCCAAGTCCCAGTTCCTCACATAGCAGCCATTGATCAAGCCAGCCGGCGTCAACATGCATACAAGATTATGTGGGCTTGATTGTAGCTGTGTGCTGTATCGACACTCTACTGCGGTTGCAGAAGCGCATGGCTGCCGAGCAGTTGCGCGCGCTGGTCGAGGGCGCTCCTTTCCTGGTGCACACTGCAAGTGGCGCAGTTTTGCAACACCTGTGGCTCCAGTGCGTCTCCTCAGCCTTATGCACTGCAGTCTGCCCTCAGTCAGCCCTGCACCACCAAAAGTGATGGCGTCTGGCTGAAAGCGCCTTACATTGTAGCCTGGTCTTTGCTCCCTGCATTGACTGAACGCTAGTGAGCACTGCAGCACAGCTCCTATCTTCCTCAGTGTCCCATCTGTGGTTCAGGAAGCAAACAGGGACCTTGCTTTGTGGATTGGAGAGGCAGATAGAGCACCAGCCCTCAAAGGAGGACACTCGGAAAGCTGCCACTCCCCTGGCCTTGAATGCTGCCAGCATTCTGGACATCAAGGCAGGCTGTGCAGCCTTTCCCAAAGCACCATCAGCAAGTAAGCTCACATTTCTATGACCTGACAACGCACCACGCAATATTTGCCCATGATGAGGTATGGTGGATTGGCATGAGAGCAGGTGTGGCTCCTCTAGAGTGCAGATCTAGATTTGCACCAGCATGCAGACTAGTCACCCCTCACACAAGATGTCAATGAGGAGGAACTATGATTCACATCCTCTGGTTGCTCTCAGATGGGTGCAAGAAGGGCATGCGTTGCAGGGCGGAGCAGCTGGGTGGCTATCAAGGGCCTTCTAGCTCAGCTCCGGCGCGCATCCTCATCAATAGCAGGCGCCTCCAGCAAGGCCTTGCTGCATGTAGCTGAGGACAGCAGGTGCTTCTCCATCCTGGCGGAGTCCCAGTCCCTGCACCTGGAGCTGCCGAAGGGCGGCAATGGGCGCTCGCGCAGAGAGTGGATGGACGTGATCGCAGGCCTTGATGCCTGTGGTTATGTTTCAGGTGCACCGTCAATGACAGGGCGTGCAGATCAGCTGGATGTGCAGATCCAGAAGTAAAGAGGAGAGGAGATGACTGCAGAGCTGTAGGGAGCCCTGGGGCATGAGCCTGAGCATGCTGTGTCATCCGTACGTTGTGGTTGCAGTCTTCATGCACAAAGCAATACTGCCGCTGTACTGACAAGTCAAATTCAGAACTATTACAGGCTCACAGGCCAAGTGCGGTGTTGTGATCGCATGTCAGTTGACACATTGCAGTTCCATGCACCTGTTTGTAGTTCCGTGCACCTGTTCATGCTGATGCGCTGAGAAGCCATGCACCCGACAACCCTTCATGCTTAAGCTTTCTCACACAAGTTCACTGGATTATCAAAGTATGCGCACATACGCATGCTAGCTGCTCTCTGCTGCCAAGACCTGGTAAACCACTGCTGTTGGCGCAGCCTCATTTTTTATGTCACCAGTGCGCTGCTGACTTGCAGCAGAATCTGAATCGCGCATTCTCCACCCTGCTGCAGCACTCCTCTCATCTACTGGCTATGCCGTTCGGCTTATGCTTTGTTGGCGTTTTACTAGGCGTCTTCTTCGCCACCGTCTTCTTTGCAGGCCGCTTTGAGGGCCTCTTTGCTAGTGCTTCCTACAAACACAGAGTCACACTCCAGCCTGTTTGCAATTCACACCATGCATCATACAGGTGGCCACACTCATAGCACCATGTCAGCTGTCAGCAGAGCGGCAGCACCAACATAGGATCTTGAACCCTGCACAAGTGCACCCCTGAGCACAGATGTATGCTTGCACAGTCCAGCCTCTCTCGCCAGCGTGCAGCTTCCTGCCGGGTTTACATGATGTAAATTTCACAGCAGACAGACTGCTACAAGCTCTGCAGTACTGGATCACCCTTGCGATTAGTGAGAACCTTTGCACCTGCTTGGCTCTGAGGCGCTCCTTGACGCCGGTCTCCTCTGTGGGCAGGTAGTAGAGGCGCTGCTTCCAGTGGTCGTGCACAAACACCACCGAGCGCCACTTGGACGCCTGCGGCACCGGCTTGTGCATCTGCACCGTGTTGTCCATGTGCAGCAGGTCCCCCTCCTGGACCCCCAGCTTGTGCAGGTCCTGCGCAGGGTCATCTTGGTTCTCAAAACTCCCTTCTTGCAGGGAAGCACCATATGCCCTGCTCTGATGCAACGCCGCATGTGCAGCCTGTCCAGCCATGTATAACCCTATCTGTGCCGGCATTTGCATGCAGGGAGTGAAAGTCTGCGGTCCAGATCTGGACACCCTATGCAGTGTCTGCTACTAGGCCAATTCTGTGTGCTGAAGGGCTTTTGCAAGGGCTCGTGTGATGGCATATCAGGACATAGGGGGCTTGGTACCAAGGGAGGGTGTGCTGTACCTCCTCAGAGGTGAAGAGGAAGCCCAGGGCTCGCCAGGTGGCCTTGACGTCTGGGTCATCTGTGCTACAGAGGAGCAGGTAGGGCAGCTTGCACGCCCTAGCAACCTCTTCTATCGCCTGCAAATAGCCACACCCGCATCAGACAGAACCCACATATTGAAGACATGTATCCTCCGGCAAGGCCTCTATCCTTGCTAGGTGCCTCAGCATGACTGAGCTGATGGCTTTGAGAATGCTGTACACAGCAGCAGCACAGGTCACAATTTTCACAGGGCACAAGCGCAGGCTGTGGTGGCGCTGAAGCTTTTCCGGCAGGGGCACGACACGAGCCGCTGACAAGACATCCATAGGGTGCAGCGCTCAGGGGTGCATCTGTGCGCGCCCTTCTGGGCACGCACATAAAAACTGGGCAGAGGTGCGCCTCTGAGAGGCAGGGCAGCGCACCTGCAGGAGGCCTCTGCCGTAGCCCTTCCGTCGCCGGGTCTCCTGGGTGGCGAAGAAGGGCACTTCCAGGTAGCCCGGCCCGGCCCGGATGGTGGCCGAACAGATGGGCTTCCCGTTGGGCATGATGACGGGCAGCGCCGACTTGGGCGCGCCCAGCTCCGTCGTCTTGCGGGGAAACTCCTCCTGGTAGGTGCCCGGCGCCACCCAGCCCGGCTTGAAGCGCGGCAGCAGCACTATGACTCTGAAGCCGCCAAAGTCCTGCATGAGAGCTCAGACTCAGACCAGTTCCAGAAGACTGTGGCCGAAGGATCAGCAAGTAGCCCTATGACTCTGAAGCCGCCACAGCCCTGCACGGAACCTCACATTCTGGCCAGGCCCAGAAATTCACTCCCAGAGCCAGGCAACTGGCATGTGGGCTGTCTGCATCAGATTCTTGCATCCTGCGGGACCTGTAATGGGGCCTGCTCCGGTAATGCACAAGACGCCTCAGTCATATGCCCAAGCAACAGCCAGACCAGTTTTCACTGTAATGCGCAGTCTGCTGACATCAGAGCGTCAATGTTAGCCTCGATACTGATGCTGAGAAGTCCATGTCCATTACATGTGTGCAATAATTTGCAGACTCATCCAGAAGCCTGTGATGATGTGGAGCGCACCAGCTCGTTGTCACCTAAGGCATCCTCTGCTGTGACCGTCCAGTCCAGGTACTCATGGATGGTGGCTATTCTGGGCGCATCGACCAGGGACGTCTTCCGGCCCCGAGGCGGTCGTGTCTGCATGCAGGGTCAGTGTATCAGAACATGATGGCTGCCATTCTCCACAACGAAACATGTGGTTGCGGCTCATCTTTGCAGCGCATGCAGTAGCAGCAGGTCTAGCCATGCAGAATATCCACGCTGTTGCATCCAAACCACTTGGGTTGATGTTAAGAGTGCCTCATAACATCTGCGCATTGCGACAGCGACAGAGCAGTGCAGCTTGACAAGGGATGAGGCTGGCGCACCTGTCCTGTCTCAAAGGCCTTGAACATGAAATTAATGTCCGAGCGGGCCGTTTTAACACCTTCTTCTTTGCCTTGTAAATGCTCTCTGTAGTCCCGCAGCTCGTAGTACACAGTGGGGTGGCCTGCCAACTCGAACCATTCATCCCGGGGCAGCTTGAAGAGTGCCTTTCGAGACTCTCGCAGCTCCTCCCTCCTCTGGGGCGTGGGGCAATCGCTCATGCCCCCTTACTATGATCGTAACCTCTCACTGCTGCAGCCTGTCTCATGCGCGGGCCCATTCCTACTGCCAGTCCATCCTTTGTAGTTCTCCCCTTCCTCACCCCGCATGGACCATCAGGTCGGCTGAGCGTCTCGAGCGCGCTGCAACTGGTACTATAGAGCTTACAATGTCTTGAAAAGGCTATCTGTATTGGGCTGCGGGCCCCTGCATCTGTTCTGCTCCTCAATGGATCCTCGATCGGCAAAGCTGGTAGCTATACTACTGTCAATATGTGCACCTGGCTAGGCTAAGGCCGATGCGAAGGCTTTATGATGTGCTTCAATGAACTTTCGGGATGACTCTTATGGCCTGAAAATGTGCCAAGCGCAAGCAAGGGCTATCAACGTCTTGCGCTGCAGAGATACTTTCAAGTCACCAAATTTCCGCAGGAAAGACTTGAGGCAGACTATCTCGCACGATAAAGTACTCGATTTCCAGGTTGGTGGCTCCTCTGCGATCCAGGTGGTCACTTATAGGTCGGCTCTCTCGCATGCACTGGCAGAGCCAGAACTGGCACACATGAGACCACAGAACAACAGTGGCAAGCTGGGATGTGTCTCCTACATTCTCTCTCTCAGAGAGATGTAATCTGGAAGAGATGTAATCTGAATCTGAAACTCAGAGGCTTTACATCAGGACACAATTCTGGACCTTAAGAGAAGTGAGCACTTTGCAAGGCACTGACCGCTTGCGGGACATGTGTCACCATCCGGATCCGGCACCAGCTGCAGCGCCTAGCTATAGCATGGCATATGTTGTGATGCAATCATAATGGACTCTCTTATGTGTGAGAAGGCACTCTGCAGCTGGCGTGCATGCACAGGGCAGTGGCAGTAGCTATGACAGCAGCTGCAAGGACTACTTGAGAGCGCTCGTGTGACGAGCTCGTATCACCAGCAGAATGTCCATCCGCAATGGATGACGGTTGTCACCTGAATGCTTATATATATATAGGCAACAGTAGCACAGAGGTCGTCTGTATACAATGGCATTCGCTCTCTGCTCTGTGACCCGCTCCACTCTATCCACGTAAGCATACATAACTAGTTTTCCAGGTCTGCGAGGAAGAGTAAGGCTGCATTCTGTGGCCAATTATATAGCCCAGGTTGTCCTGCATGCATCGGACACACATACCTTCAGTCTGAGGCTTCAGCATGCTTCTCAGTGATGCCTACCGCATGCACTGGAGGTACAGCAGGAGCAGGCATGCATGCGTGGGGCCCTTTGCATGCGCGCTCACGAGTTGAGAGAAGAGCGTTGCTTACTGGTTAGCAGGTGCAGCGGTTTCCAATCTGACCGCTCAGGTTGGCTCTCCATTCTCCTGGAGATGTTGATTGCAAGAAACAGCATGCGAGGGTGCTGGCTGAGCGCTCGCGCTAATGCATCAAGACCAGCCTCTGAGATGCCGCTCTCTGGTACCATGACTATCCGCGGGCCACTTATGTCTGCCGCCTGCACAGTTCACCCCACAGCTTCTGCCCCAGGGGTCTCTATGACATTTCGCATAGCTATAGCGACCATGCGAGGTCATCACAGCGGGTCTAGCACAAGTGGCTATGCTGAAAGTGGATTGCTCAGCATGTGCTACTATCAACATCACCATCATCAAGCCCTGTCTGCTTCCCAGCCATGATCACGCACATACAAACTGCCGTGTGGCTTTGCCAGTGCTCTGCAAGGCTTCTCGAACCTGAGTCCATGGGCCTAGTGGGTGCGTTCCAAACTGCTGTCATTTGCGAGTCACTCGAAGTCAGCCCCTGCTTGGCTATGAACCATTTGAGTCTGACTTCAACGCCACATGCAAAGGCAAGCAGTTTGTAGCCTCACACCAGGGTCCCTGGTACCCATATCCCCATGAAAACCGCTATCCCAATTTGAAGTATGAAGGGGCATGCCTGGGCAAGGACGGGCCACAAGGCATTCCGGCAGGCGTGCGAATGACGGGCTATGCCCTCTCGCATGACACTGGCGTCGCCCTCCCGTACCCTGTCTAGGATGTCTAGTAGCGCTCGAGAAGGCTCATCCACATCTTCCCGCTGTGGGAGCCGCTGTGACTTGCGGACAGTACCTACGTCTGTGCACAGAACCATCGGTGACATGAGCGGGGCTTCCACGTGTTACAGTATACAGGGCGCTCACAGATGTATCCCAGCAGTAGGCTGACTAGGGCAGTGCGCAAACGCACTGAGTGTACCAAATGCGCATGGGGCTACTTGGGAGGGTGATCCTTGCGGAATAAAAACAGCATAGAGCAGCCACCACAGGTTGATGGCTAGGAATATATGTGGATGATTCATCAACGCATGTGAGGATGCCCTCATGCTGAGATGACAGGGGCCAGTAGATACCTGAAGCAGGGGAGGGCGCAGTCAGAGCGCCATCCTGGAAGTGCAGGAGCGCGTGCTTGGCCACCAGGCCTGTGCCATGCGCCTGCCACAGCGCCAACAGGTCTGCAAGCCACACCAGCCCCTCAGGACAGGACACTGCCTGTATTCGTCAGGCCCTGACATCTGACCCCGAACACCCCTAAGCCTGTAACCCCCCTTCTCATCTCATCACCTCACAGCAGGAGCCGAAGCTGCTTGTGATCTTGAGAAGCGCTCTGAGACAGCCTGCTGGCATGCACTGACACTCCACTAAGCCTGAAAATGTATTGGCAAGGGATGAATAGCTGTCATGCAGCTCAGGATCAGGCCCAGAAGGCTGTTAAGGGAAGTATGCCTGTGGTGGCAGGGTCTAAATGACAGCCCACATGCTGTGCTTGCTTCAGCCTGTACCTAAGAGGACCGGGACAGCTACTGGATGCAAGGAGAGCTATACAGGTGGAAGCCCACCTGGCAGGGCCTCACTCCACTTCCAGGAGCCGCCAATCTTGTCGCGCCACTCGCGGCGCTGATGTGGCGTCAGCGGCGCTGCTATCCAGGGCAGACCGTCCTCACTCGAGACGCCCCTCGCCTCGCTAGAATTCGAGCTGGAGGAGGGCTCAGAGCTCTGCCTGATCCCATTTGATGGAGCAGCTGCAAAGCAGTCACACAAGGCTAGTGCCTTTGCCTGCCAACCCTTGTGATGCCTTGCAGTATGTGCAATCCCTGTTGAGCAATCTCCTAAGGACAGCATACGGTGCTATGCACAGGTCTGAGCATAAGTTGTTTTCTTAGAGCACATGGGTCTTGCCGGTGGGGACTAGGAATGCAGAGGCCAGGTGATCAAGAAAGATCATTGTGATCTAGAGCAGCACCTGCAGGGAGCCAGCCTTCTGGAGGGGTGACCACATGCGATACCCATCCTGCAAGCCAGTGTCAACCGTCAGCCCCTGTACCCTGCTCACTACCACGTGCTTTCGGCTCCACTCTGGTATGGGGATGGAACATTCTGTCAACCATCCCCCGAAGTCACTGCATACAAAAATGACGCTTTCATGCGGAGTGGGGGAGATGTGCTTCGGTGCATGCTCTGCATCAGTGTGTTTGTGCATTTGGCAGACGCGTACCTGCCAGGGTAGTCTCTGTGACAGCCAAGCGTTGTAGGATGTCCAGGTCATAAGCCACTGCCTGCTGCATGGCCCTCTCCTGACTGGCCTCCCCTCTAGCAGCTGCCTTCGCCAGTGGATTGCCCTTCCCACTGATGATCTGCATAGCAGGTACCCATCAAGATCTCCATCTTGTGGTACCAGAAGGATCTGGTCAGCTGTTGTACTGCAGAGTGCTGCCTCTGGCACGGAAAGTGTTGAGTGTTTAGTTGAGCATCATAGCAATAAACCAGGGCATAGAAAAGGCTTGTGCAGGGCCTCATGGCATCCTCTGCTTGAAGACTTGTACTGCCCTTTCCAGTCGTGTCAGTCCTGAACATGAGCTGGCCTTAGGCAGGGTCATCAGCGATGGGTACTTGCCAGGTGATTGCTCACCTCATCCAGCAGGTAGTCCTGCCAGCTGGTGTGGCCTGAGCTAGCAATTTCCCTAAACCACTCCCCATACGCGGATAGCAGGTGCTCGGGGCCGCCCTTCTGTAAATGTAAGAGCACCTGCAACAACACGGGGCTCTGAGTGCATCAGGTACAGGTAAAATAGCTGCCGGAAGCCTGATATTGAGGCTTGGCAGGTCTCATGTACCTTTAGAAAGGCACCTCCAGCCTTTGAATGAAGCACGTCGTGCATGAGGAGGAGTGAGTAGGCAGCAGTGTAGAGCTTCTTAGCATTCTCCTCAGCACCTGTGTAAGTGGGTCCATCTTACCCACCATGACTAAGACTCATGCTGAGCACTGCAACATATAGTGGTGATAGACACTGACCTCTGTTGGGCTCAATTAGCCCCAGATCAAAACCTATGCCCCTGCACTGCGTACTAAAATGCAGCTGCCTCTGTGTTCTGAAGCCTACGCGGGTACTCAGCAGCCCTGCAGCCTGGAAAGGTCTCTGGACCATGCATGACTTGTGGTGTACATGACCTGAAGTCCGCTGCGTCCAGTCATGCGACAAGCTGTGGAAGCTTCTGACATCATGAAGTTTGCACTGATGTCCGCGTCTACCGACTGTACATCTCATTCCGATTTGAGTCCTATCAAGACGGCCTTCGCTTGTTAGGGTTATCTAGCACTCTATACTTCCGTTTTGGGAATGCGCGAAAGATAGAAGCTGTTAAGGTGAAACTACTGCAACATCAGGCACACACAGCACGGATGTTGGACTCTTCCCAGCTTCAAGTTCGGGCTTTAAAGACTTGTCGGGCTACTTTCGGGCACTTTGGGCCCATCGTTCTCGGCATCCCTCCCTTCCGATAGCCCTCGTTTAGGCTTCAGGCATTGGAACAACAGCTGGGTGAGGACCTGAAACAATTCAGTCTCTAGGTTAATGCGTCGATCAGGTTTCGAGCGCCAACATGCTGCCCGGACTGCATGATTGCGCATGTGCAGCCTGCCCTTGAGCAGCCAATGTTCCGCAATGCGCACGGGATACTCAAGGGCGCTTTTCGTTCATTGACAAGGCCACTGACGGTCTTGAAGACTGCAGTACGCAACGGAATAGCTAGTCAGGCCCCGTTCTCAGCCCAGCCCAGAGCTTTCCTATCTCACGGAATCGCTGCATCTGTCCAGACAAGGAACAGATCTCTCCCCTCAGCTTCCGAGGATGCTCTGCAGAGCCTGATTGAAGCGCAAGGCAGAATACTCAGGTGGTGTTCTGCTCTGCCCTTCGATGTTAAGTCTTGCCCCTGGACTAGGAGTAGATAGACCTGACTCTCCTGTTGCCAACGCAGAAGCTTTAGTGCGGAGGCCGCCGTCGATATCAGGGATACGGCAGCGCTAGAGGAGGAATCCCGAGCTGTCATTGTACAGAAGCAGGAAGAGGAAGTCAGGAGAAGCTTAAAGGGAAGCAAGAGCTCTGCTAAGAAAGCGCCACGCCCAGAGGCAAGGATTGTAGATGACAGCCTGCACCCTATCAGGCAGCAGGACATCCCCAGAGGAGTGCTGACAGCACTGCTGAAGCTGAGAGGCGCAGGTACTGTCCAATGCACTGCCTGAACCTGCTCCGTCCAACATAGAGGTCTGCCTGCTGTAGCATGGGTCATGGGCTGCAGCATGTAAGCATCTAAATGCAGTAGAGCTGCGCGCTCCCGCGTCTATCATGGCCTGGAGGTACCAGCAGCGCTGAATGTGGCAGAGCATATAGTGTGCAGAGCGTGGCTCAGAACAGCATGCAATTTGGTCTCGTGCATCCCCGGTCTGGCTCGCATCACACGTTGGGCTTGCCTTCCTGGCAGCCATCTGAGACTTGTGCTTCAAGCAGTGTCGGGAAGGCAGGGAGGGACATATTGTTGCAACTTCTGTGCGAGCTTACTCCACAGGCTGAAAGCATATCTTGTCATGCAGGCCATGAGGGCTACTTAGTGGGTGGGGCAGTGAGGGACCTCCTGCTGGGGGCGCAGCCAAAGGACTTTGACATCCTGACCACTGCCACCCCAGTACAGGTCTCCTTCAGCACTCTTCGTGCTCTCTCCATATTTGGCCTACAGCTTGTTACTGCTCCCTGCTTTTGCTGCTCAGATAGGTCTGATAAGCCCCATTGCTGTAGATCTTTGCTCTGTCTCTGTGGCTTCCTGAAAGCGACGAGGCTAGTAACTGGAATAACAGCCAGCGACTTGCGCAGTTCTGTCAAGTGTCATGCAGCCTGAAAAAGCAGCACACAGTGTCCTGGTGCATGTCCGCATGTGCTCTGTACGCCGTGCAGGCGAAGGAGCTCTCACGCATGTCTGCTGCATTCCGTGCAGGTGAAGAGGCTGTTTGGCAGGTGCCGGATAGTGGGCACCAGGTTCCCCATAGCGCTCGTGCATTCCGGGGGACTCATCCTGGAGGTTTCCAGCTTTGGCACCAAGGCCAAGCGGGACATCATCCCCACAGACGCTGCAACCTACCTCAGCACGCCAGCCCCGAGGGGCAAGGTGGGTAACTCATGCAATATCACCAGGTGTTAACATGCATGGATATTGACATGTCTTGCTGCCTTGATGTCCCGCTGTGCAACACCAGCATGCCCCTCGCCCTCAGGCAGAAGGGTAAGTTCTGCAGTGTATATAATGCAGCGGACGCACTTGATAAGCTCTTGGGGCATACAGCCATGAGGGGTAGGTCTCATCCTGCTGGTCAATGCCATGATCCCATGTGGAAGGCTCAGGGTGTCCGATTTTACAGCAAATGCGGACTCACCTCTGACACCCATCCCTGCACTGCAGGGATCTGACAGGCATGTGCGCGCAATGTCAGCGCAGCAGCAAGCCGTGAGCTGGAGCAGCGCCCGCCAGGCAAATGCGCAGTCACGGGACTTCACCGTTAACGCCCTGATGCTTGACCCCTTCTCGCTGCTCATCTATGACTATTCTGGGGGCGTCAAGGATTGCTCCAAGCGCGTCCTGCGCAGCATAGGCAGCGCCTCAGAGTCCTTGCAGCAGGACCCAGTGAGGATCCTCAGAGCTGTTCGTCATGCTGCGCGCTGTGGTAGGAACCCCCTCATGCTCTGCAGTCCCTGATCACAGCGCATCCCTGTCATCTTGAAGTATGCAGATGCTTCATACTCATCCTGCACCCTTCTGAGCTCCCGGGTTCCCGCGCCCGGGTTCTCAGAGCGTGTGGGATGCTGTAAATGAAGTCTTGAAATGGTGCGTGATTGAGCCCTGCATCTCATAACCAGTGCAAAGTCTCTACAAAACAACCAGGCATGTCCTGCACGCTCTTGTGAGCTCCTCTGAGGCTTCCAGGCGGACCTTGTGTACTCCTTTGACTCATCCTAAACTGCTTTTGCACATACTTGCACAGGCCGCAGGGAAGCGGACAAGGTGTGCCGGGCGCCCCACACCATGCCATTCACGGTGACATTCTACTGCAGGCCTGTTGATAGAGAAGGCGACCGGGCAGGCCATGGAGGCGTTTAGAGAGGGCGTCATGCAGCTCCCAGAGAGCCGGGTGCGCATGGAGGCGGAAGCCTTGTTTGGCTATGGCTCTGCAGCAGCTTCCATGCGGCTGCTGTGGCGCTACCGGCTGCTGGACGTGCTGCTGCCGCAGCTGGCAGAGCGCTTTATAAAGGCCAAGCTGCCCAGGTGTGTGTAGCCCTCACGCACTGCTGACCTCATGAGACCAGGAAGCTCTCTGTCACATTTGACACCTCATGTAAGGCTATGCCAGGGAGAATCTCCTGCTGAAGCTGCGAAGCCTTACAGGAGCTTGTGGTGGCTCCTCAGAGGGGGCTTATCATTTACCGTCAATCTGTCAAGACTCACCCTGCATGTTAGCCATTTCCTGGTTCTTAGACACAGTGATTGGGTGATTCCAGAAGACACTGTAGCTGCTTCCCTGCAACACAGGAACCTCTCTGCAGCAGCAGCAAACAAGAAGGAGCCCATACTGGGCCTACTGGAGGACCTGGATGTTGAAGTGGAACCTTCCAGGCCTGTTGACTGGACGGTGAGCATATGCTCTCCACATTGTGGCACCTGGGCAATGCCCCTCCGAAGTGCTAGTTTCAGGAGCTGTACACCTGCAGGTGTTCGCAGTGAGCATCTGCAGGTTAAAGCTCCTGACTTGTCACTTTGGAGGGGCAATGCACAATTACAAATGTTCTCTGTGAGCCTGCGGGCCCTGTGTGTGTGCACGGCATGCCAATTCTGAACCCTTCCGTGAGGGGTGCGGCCAGTTGATGCCGTCTTGGGACCAGTTCTCCCTTGTGGTGCACATGTCCCTGTTGTGAAGCCCAAGTATGATCATTTGATCTCGCTTGCGGTGATTGTGAGAGAGCCTTAGTCTGCCCTGCATGCGCAGGTGTGGGCAGCCGTCATGGCAGCTCCCATGGTGGACGAGGCCTTGGCTGACTTGCTGAAAGCAGGGCAGAAGGCTGCAAAGGCCCGAAGCAGGCCTCCTGCTGCTGAGGAGGATGGTAGGAAGAAGAAGCGGAGACGAGATGGGGACACAGACGCAGACGAGGCATACCAGGTAGCCTTACTGAGCCGTCTGCTCCTACCCTTCAGCAATGCACGTCTAGGCCGCTCTGCAATTGACATTGGGCTGTTGGCAGCATGATTGTTGTGAGACTGTTTCCGTAAGCTGAAAGGCTGAGTGGCTCCTGGCTCGAGCCCGCTTGGATGCGTCATCATCAACGACGCCAGCATCTCTATTGGCGTGCATCACATGTCGTGGAGGCACCGTGCAGGAAGCCCAGGAGCAGCAGGATGGCGCCAGGTGTCGACGTGCCGCTGCAAAGGCGCACACAGAGCTGGGGTAAGCCAGTACACTACCTCGTGCTTGTGCTTGCAATCCATCTGGAGACTGTTCGTCTTGTCAATCCAATACCTCATTGCAAACTGCTGGTGTGAAAGGAGTCGCAATTTACTATATTGGTGTATATCATCACAATCCCAACCGGTGCGAGTGCGGCCTTGCACATGCGTTATGGGCAACTATATCAGTTTCAGCACTTCACTGGTTGATGAGCTTGTGGAGCTTGTAGGGTCATGCATGATTAGATACTGACCGTGTGTGCGTGCATTGCAGATTGGCCATATCTGCCGCGGTGAAGCAGCTGATGCAGCTGGGTAAGGAGGACGGAGTGGCAAAGTCAGTCCTGCCCGCTGCCCAGTGGGTCAGGGCAGCTCACCTCCTGAAGATGGCCGTAGAGTCTGTAGATGATGAGCAGCCTACAATGAACACATGCAAAGAGGGCAAGGTGATCAAAACTTCACCCATCTCGTCTTACTGGTCATTCTAAATCTCACACGCTGCATCAAGCTAGAGACATCGTGGGGTCTTAAACCTCACAATTCTGTCACAACTTCCCATGAGACTCTCATGAGATGGTAAGGGTGTCGATTGGTGAAGGGTCATGTATGGGAAATGTGAGTCCCACTGTCCTGAGCTCTGGAGGGCGGCTTGCAGGACTCTGAGCAGGCTCATGCGAGAGGCGTGAGAAGGGCTGACATCGACCTCTTACTTGACGTGCTGGATGACAGACCTGTGAGATGGCAGGAGCAGAGAGACAGATTAGCAGCGCTGCTTTAGTAGCAAAGAGATCATAGTCTTCAGTTGCATGTGTAACCAGCTATGCAAGAAATGCGATGGCCTGCAGAAGGCGGCATAGGACAAGCAATCTCTTGGCAGGACATGTACATACTTTGCAGCGAGAATGGCATTGCCAACAGCCAGCATGTTGCCAAAGCACATTGACAAAGTATGTCCAGTTCATTTGATGTGACAAGCTCAAATGTAAGACTGACTATGCGGCTGAGTGACTCTCACAGCCTCCCTATTTGCCATGATACAGGCAGCTCTGAGCATGCGTTCTTCCAGGTGGGGACTGCCTGTGTACAACACCGGAAACTAGCTGCCAACCCGCACCAACATCTTATTCTTCTTGCCAGCAGCAATCAGCACAAGCCTCCCCTCTATCAAGTCCTCCTCGCCCAGAACGTGCTGCTCGCTCTCAACTTTCACATTGTTCAGCCTCACACCACCGCCCTGCACGCAGAATAGCTGCACCGTCAGTATGGGAAGATGCATCCTGCAAATTTAAGGCAGATGTGCAGCAAGTGAGACTTGGCTCGGCCAATCTTGCATTGAAATTGGACTGTTCTATGCAGTCCCTACAGTTGGGACAATATTGTGCGGCCATTGGCCTCTCATCTCCATGAAATGACAGGCTGAGTTGGCAGTGTGGTGGGTTCATGGATCCCTTCTCACACATGCAAGATGAGCAGCCTGTGCAAGATTCTCACCTTGATGAGCCGCCGGGCAGCCGCCTTGCTATCCTGCAGCTTAATGGCAACCATCACATCCGCCAGAGGCTGTCCCACAACCTGCTCTCTGGGAAGCTCTACAGATGGGCCACTCTCCGCCACAGCCTCCAGTGTCTCAGCATCCAGCGCTGTGTCTGAGCCTGGCGCTAGGGCCTGTCACGCACAGCAGCCCAAGTCAGTGCCTGACATCTCAGAATGCGGCCATGTACAGCAGAGGCCTTATGACAGGGTCTCAGGCCCCCACACATCAATGCAGCCTGTTGAAGATACTTCTTGATGCAGGATACGGTGTTCTGTCGCAGAAGTGAGGAATGTGCACATTTTCGATCACAGATGCAAGACCTACCAGCTAGCAAGAGTCTGGGAGGTCGAGAAAGCTTAGAGGGGTAAAGGCATATACCTCTGTTGCCTTCAGCGCCTGATCAAGCCCCTGCTGCCCATGCACGAAGCGCGTCACCTCAGCAGCCAGCAGCCGCTGCGCTGTGTTTGGCCTGTACCCTGGCTCCCGCATGCTGGCCTCCAGGGTTTCCAGCTCCTCAAGGGGTACGAAGGTGAGCATTCGCAGAAACTTCATAACCTCAGCATCCCCCACGTTGGTTAGCAGGTACTGGTAGAACTTGAAGGGGGACAGCCTATCTGCAGCCAACATTGCCTCAGCTCACCACGGTGCTGCATTTTGCATGAATTCATCATGCCTTGTGCAACTGTGCAACAAGACAAGGATGTTAGAGGTTGAGGCTCTGCCACAGGGGTCCTTGTGGTTATTTTGAGGCTGAACAGGTGATCCCAGGCTGACAAGACTGCATTCCTCTGTGCGTGTGATTGGAGTGCACTCATGTGCAGTCATGTGCAAGCATGTACGAACATGTGCCTGACGAGCAAGACGTGTCTTATGAAGATGTGAGCGTTTTGAACATGTGGTCCTGGTCATGCATGCATCTGTAGATCTTCTCCTAACCTTGCTGATGTGTGGATAACAACACTATGTGTCCATGATGAGGGGTGACAAAACCCTAACAATGTGTTGTGAATAGGAAAATCAAATGTGGAAGAGCCCTACCTGCAGCAAGCCAGATAGCACCACCGGCGCTCTTGCCCATCTTGGTGCCATCTGCCTTCGTGAGCAGGGGGAACGTGAGGCCAAAACAGGCCTCCTGGCTGGGGGACTCCCCGGCACTGCCCATGCGCCTTATCAGCTCCAGCCCAGTGATGATGTTGCCCATCTGGTCTGAGCCGCCAATCTGCACACCGTCAAGCTCTTCTCAACGGATATGCCGGGAGACACTGTGCGGAGAATGCCTGCTGCCACTCAGGGAGAGCTACCACGAGCGGGGTGTTTGGGTATGTGGGGTCGAGCTCACACACATGGAAGTCGTGTGATAAGCAGAAAGCACTGCCCTGGACAGTCCTAAAACAAGCTGGGATTTAGCACAGCACTGTACCTGCATGCGTACGCCGTGCTCCCTGTTAAGATGCACAAAGTCGTACCCTTGCAGCAGCTGGTAGGTGAACCTGCACGCATTGCCGCATACCATTCAGGGAAGGGCTCGTGTAATCCTAGCTGCTACAAATGCTTCCATGCTGGAGCACTCTCAAGTCTTGACAAGGCTTCATCAGCAAGCATAGCCTTGTGCAACGTGGCGCAAAGCTCCCTACCCTTTGCACATCTGCTGAAGCGGCACTATTGTGTAACAGGGCCTTGGCCGACAAGACTGAGTATTGTGAGTAGGCAAGCACGACTGCTATCTTTGAAGTGGACAAGGGCTTACTCTGTGAAGGAGATGCCCTCATTGTCGAGCTCCATGCGCGACTTCACTGCATCCCGGGACAGCATCGTTCCCACTCTGGCGTACTTGCCCACGTCCCGCAAAAATGTTAGCAGCCCAACCCCCTGGAACCAGTCCTGTGCACAGCGGAGGGCTCTCATTCTCTCTAATGTCTGAACCTAGCCCGGCTGAGGCACATGCAACTTTCAGGTGAAGGGCGGCTCGCAGCACACGATCGCTCTTCAAATGAAGAACCAGTCGTATCGACACACATGCCTCAGCCTGTGCATGGACTTTGAGGTTCCAGGTGGGGGCGGCCTGTAGCTTCCAGACCCATGCAAGTGATGATGTGGTTCATGTGGTCGATTTGTTAAACATGCCTCGGCTAATGCAGGAAGCTCAGGCTTTCAGGTGAGGGTGATGTGCAAGCACATGAAAGACTCCTGCACAGCTGCTGGGCTGCGCTGGGCAGGCACCATGAGAATCAAGTACCGCGGGATGCAGCATGGTGCATGGTGGAAGATTCGCATTGGCGTACCAGGTTGTTGAGGATCTGTGGCGCGGGCCCAGCGCCGTTGCCGCTGGATATCAGCTGCTCCAGGATGCGCTTGATGCCTCTGACATTCCTCTCAATTTCATCCTCTGACAGAACTGGCCTCTCTGTGCTTCTGCCTGGCAAATCAAGCACTGAAGTGCTGAGAGCGCTGCATCATTTCTGTACTCTGAAGCATCTAAGCTCTGGCTTGCAAGGCGGTAGAAGTGCAATGCAATCGCTGCCACATCCTCAGGAGTACAGGACAGAGATGCAGCCTTGGCAACCTTCCTGGTCATGTGAGTGCATGCCCCAGGACTGCACTCGGGAGCGCTTGCAAAGTGCAGGGACAAGCTCCTGCACATCTGCCTGAAGGTAGGGGTCACCTGAAGGGTCCCCAACACGGCCAGTTGCTCCTCCTAGAAGCGCAACAGGTCTGTGCCCACATCGCTGGAACCAGGTCAGCACAATGATGCCTAGTAAGTTGCCCAGGTGCAAGCTCTCAGCAGTCGGATCGAAGCCGCAGTACACCGAGAGTGTCTCTGATCCTGCCACCTTCTCCAGGACATCATTAGTGGTGTCCTGCATCAATATACCCTCTGCATTCGGTGTCATGCTTGAGATGAGCCATGACAGTACCACTCAGCAGCTGAGGGGCCGGAACATCACCTGTATCAAGCCTCTGGCTCGGAGAAGCTGTATCACGTTCTCAGAGGACGACTCAGCATGTGAAGGCTTTGCAGCTGCGTTGGCAGCGTTTGCTGCACTGCAGCTCAGACGACTTGCCCGACTGAAGTGTCCGCAAAGTTTGCTATCTAGATCGCTTTGCCCCTGATGCGTCTTTGCATGGAAGGTCCTCCCCTTCAAACACAACCGCAGAAGGGGTCTAGCCAGGCAATGCTGTCTGGGCAGCAGTCTGGAAAGTGGGCACAGCCGATGAACTAGCATGTTCGCAGATTCCCCCCTTTTTGTACTATCCAAATAGATATTGTGTTTGAAGCATATATTGATGCCTAGCTCAATTGTGTCATGGCCATTTGCTCACTACTTGGCCAGCTCACAATGGGCACCAAGCTGCACACCTAGTGACACGCACAGCATCGAATAGAATAAAAGTAAAGTGCTGGCCATGCAAGGCAACGCAGAAAAGACTTATCGAGAGTAAGCTGAGGAAAGCGAGGCCCATGCCCATCTGCTGTCGCAGCATCGCTATGACATGAAGCGCTTGATTAGGCAACCCATAAGCAACATGATAATATGGCGTGAGCTGGTCTAGCAAGCGTTCTCCAGGGCGCTGCGGGGGCATACAAGAGCTTTGCTCGTGCCGCGCTTGATGCAAGCTGGCTCCGCTCTACTTGGGCGGTCTCGCGTGAGGCCTAGCTGACACGAAGCTTCTCAGCCCAGCACGATTGGCAAGCCGGTAAGCATCCGTTCGGGTTTGTCATGGGATAGGTGTCCGGATGTACCTAGGGGTATCTTGTAGGATGGCTGTCCAGAAGACGGCCGGGATTATGCTCCGGTGGCAGCCGTGGTTGTGCCGACTGGAGCGGTTGGTGCTATGAGGGTGAAGGGCTGTGGGTAACCACCCACGCAGCGCTGGGCAGAACTCAGAGCGCGAACACAATTATTTTCAATTCTATCGATGGCATGAGCGGGGCCATCGCAGAAACTATCTTAGCAGCAAGGTTCTGACAAGCTCTCATATCCTGAGCTATGCGTGAAGATGTCGAGGTCAGCGAAGCCTTCGGCAGGACGTTGGGCGCCACAACACTCGAGCCAGCTACTTACCGCGTTGCTAGAAATTCTACCTGTTTCGGAAAATAGGCCACGAGTCATGACCTGAGCGAGGAGGGATATTGCTCTGGAAGCCAGGAGTGGTGCAGTGCAGCCAGCGAGCAACGTTGACTTCGTTGGCGTGTAGTGATGTAGATACAGCTTATTCTGATGGCCCGATTCGGTGCTCAAGCTGCTACTTCCTTTATGGGTGACTTCAAGTTCCAATCCTGTCTCACAGGAGGCAGACAGGGAGGGAGGACCCAAGGGGAGGCGAGGGTTCTTCAAGATCCTTAAGGGCGGTTTCCTCTCCAGAAAGACAGACATGGGAGACCACGGGGACCGAGATCTGCTGCAAGGGAATGCGCGCTACAGGAAGCTGCAGGACCTGAATGAGGGCACCTTTGGCGTGGTCATGCTTGCTCTGGACACCCATGCGCGGGAGCAGGTGGCCATCAAGTTCCTGGAGAGAGGAGCAGGTGCGCTTCCTTGCAAAGTTCCTGCCACGCATCGCCTACAGAACTCGCCTGCAACGTGAGGACTCTGGCATCATGCGTCGCAGATGGTGCTATGAGCAGGCATGACCGGGCGCACTGCACATGCAGACACAGGCACAGCATGGTCAGCCCATGTGCATGGAGCTGCAGGTGAGGATGCTCCTGTGCACTGTGCAGGCGTGAGCAGAGGCGTTGTAAGAGAGATCTTGAACCATCGGCTGTGCGTGGCGCACCCGAACATCGTCCAATTCAGAGAAGTGTTTCTGACGCCACAGCACCTGGCCATTGTCATGGAGTTTGCCGCGGGAGGGGACATGTTTGAGTACGTCATCAAAAACAAGGGTTCAGGCCCAGGAGAGGGCCTGAAGGAGGATGTTGCAAGGCACTTTTTCCAGCAGCTCATCCTTGCACTGGACTTCTGTCAGAAGCTGGGCATTGCCAACAGGTGTGCTCAGAACCCTGCAATGGCACATCTCAAGCCTCACCCTCTGCAGTCCAATGAACTGTGAAACATTCATTGTTTCGTCAGCTGACAGTGGCTGGCTTGTGAGGTGGCCAGGATCAATGTCATGCCAAGGGCATCATCTGTGAGCAGTGTAGGGTGTGGCCCTGGCTGCATGCACATGTCATGTTTCCTTTGTGACCCAAAGTCTAATACTCTATCACTTGCAGGGATATCAAGCTGGAGAACACGCTGCTAGATGCGCACATGCCCCTGCCAAACGTCAAGCTCTGCGACTTTGGCTACAGCAAGAACGAGTTTGTAGACTCAAGGCCGAAGACAGTCAGCGGGACCCCAGACTACATCGCTCCTGAGGTGCTCCTGAATGACCAGTACGATGGCAAGAAGGCAGACATCTGGTCCTGCGGCGTCATGCTCTATGTCATGCTCACAGGTGAGCACCTACATGGACGGTGCAGGGGGGGATTGCATATTATAGATAGAACCCCCATTCTTGTTCTGGCATCGTAGCTCTTACGACATGTAGTACAGCATTTCCGCCGGGACTGAATGTCAAGGACGTCAGCATATGCATCTTGGCAGGTCATGTGCTGTGTGTCTGTACTGCTCAAGCCCTTTGTGCTACCAGGCATTCTTGCCACCAGGTGTGTACCGCGTCAGGCGGCTAGCAACCACTGAGCCTGAGCTGTTTTGGAACGTTGTCCCGTCAGTCTTGAAACGCATGCTGCGCGTGACGGGCTATCTGAGACAGGCCTCTGCTGCTGCAGCGGTGCTGCCGTTCGCCAAGCGGGGGGACGACCGGAGCAACAACCTGGTGCGGCTGCAGCAGCTCTTCCCGCGCATCGTGGCGGCCGACTACGAGCAGCCCAAGCGCGTGAGCGAGGACTGCCGGCACCTGCTCAAACGCATGCTCACCCCGGACCCCGGCAAGCGCGTCACCATCCCCGAGATCATGCAGCACCCCTGGTGCGGCACACACTCCTGCTGTGCACGTAGCATGAACTTCGTAGTTGCTTGAATCTCTCATCGCTCAACCCAGACCCCAATGAGCGCGTCATTCTTTCCAAGATCATGCAGCACCCCTGGTTGGCCCTGCGTCTCACATCTCCACTGAGATTCTGTACACTCACATATACCAGTACATGTATGGCGCTGCTTCCTCGAGCGCTTTCATCATGTTGGTCATCTCTCACAGCACCCGGGCGCAGCTTCTGTTCTAGTTTCTGACTGCTGGTCTGTCATGCAGATATGCGTATCCCTTTCAACTCTGAAGGCTTCTGTGTCATGCCCAGGGCAGCATCTGTGCGGGATCTCATTCAGCGTGTGAATGTCTGTGCAGGTTCCTGAAGAATCTGGGCCCGGGCATGGGCGAGCTGAACAACCGGTTGGTGCAGAAGGGGGTTCCCCCGGAGCTGCAGAAGGTGGAGCAGATCGAGGCCATCGTGCAGCAGGCCACCCAGACGGCTGGCCGGCCTGCCTGGGCCATGGACGACTGGCTCTCCTAAGCTTCCCGGCCAGGTACCTAAGCCCATTGCAACACCCAACAGCGGGACTGCTCCAGATGTTTGACCTCTATTGGCTTTTACCTGGGAGAATACCTGCATTTTGAAGAGTGCAGTGCACATGCCCAGCAGGGATTGCAGGTCGCTGAGGGCTTGGCATCCCCAGGTCTGATCCAAAGCAGCATGCTGTGCTGAATCACAGACCTGTAAGTTGATACCATATTGTGTTGCTTTGCAGGTCAAGGAGTTGTGCTGCTGGGTGGTGCGCTGGCAGGAATGTGCGCTGAGCTTCTGACGGCTCAACTCATGTGGGAATGAAAAATGATCTGGAACAAGGGCTTGTGGGAGGCGATGTGTAGGCAGAACATTTGTTGCGTCCCTGCGCTTGCGCACTGTTCGCACCGGCTGCTGCTATGCAATCCCAGAACGGCATGTGCGTGCATGTGCGCACAGCGCGCGCTTTGCGCCGTGTTTGCTTCTTTCGCAGCATGGCGAGACTCTTATTCAGGCTCTGGCGCGCCTCCTTCTGGGCGCAGCCTGAACTAGCTGTGCTCACTGCTGCAGGCCTGATGCAGACTCTTTCCTCTGCAAGCTTCTTCGTGCTTTGTGAGCAGCAGTAGGTTCCGAGGACTTCTGTGTACACAGGCAGCTGCAGTGGCTATTTTCGAATCTGCAGGTTCAGATATGGGTCCCGAGATGGATGTTTGTTGGTAGTCAATCGTATGCCCGCAAGTAAACGGTTTATCCAGTGCCAAGCAGCTTTGCAACTGTTGTTACTGTCCCGGATGCATTGAGTGTCATCATGCGTGGACATGGTGACTTGGGTCAGTCCCATGTAGAGGGCCCATGACAGGTATCTCTCAAGGAGTCCATGCTGCCCTAAGCCTGGGTTGCACCGTGTAAAATGTTTCCCACCAACGGCGACACAGCGCTACCTGTCTCTGACGGCTCATTCACCACCACTCTTTTACAGTGAAATTTAAACCTCTGCTCACACTCAGCACCCTTGCATAGCTGCTTGCTGCTGTCGGTGCCGTAGACCTGAAGCAGCATGTGCTCGCTTGAAGGCTGTTCATCTGATACCACGCGACTTCTGCATCGTCGCATTTCAGGTGGTGTGGGGGATTTTGCTCGAGGGGCAGCTGGCCCGATGCTGGGCAGTGACAGCCTGCTTTTGGGCAGGCCATAATGTTCCGGAATGTGTCGAGATAGGGGCTGACTGCGTTCGTAAGGCTAGCTCATCGTTTCAACGCACAAGGAGGGTGACATATAAAAGCCAAAAGTCGCAAAAGCTCATCAGACGTCTCGCTTTGGTGGTGATTCCTGGGCCCAATACGGTCTCGCGATCGTCCGACCGCAGGTGATTGGGGTTCCTGCCTCTCGTCTCTCAGCGTTGCAACATTCACAAAAATCTGTGGGATACATATTGTATGCCCGCTCGTATGTGTAGGTGTTAGTAGATCTTGTGTGCGCTGGACGATCGTCTTGATCTGTCCATTTCAAGAATGCTCGCATAGTGAGGCACAAGTCAGAGACGGTACAGCAGCCCATGAACCTAGCTATGTACAAGCTATGTAAAAGCTCTGAAAAGCCCATTTCGTCTCTACAAACATGCTTGGGCTCCTCCTAGGGCTTTGGGCTTGTACAGTTGGCAAGCCTTCGAGCTGTGGCCTGCAGGCAGTCTCGATTGTCACACGTTGCGGATGTCGGGCCATCCGGCATCACAATTTGACCCAGGCGTGTCAAGCTTTTACTGGGCTGATTTTCGGTGCAGGCGCAATGCTCAGCAGGAGAAGCATGCAGCTCACAGCTGCTGTGCTGGCCATCCTGCTCGCTCTGAGCGCTAGCTCATCCTCTGCAGCCCGGACGCTGTCAGCAGCAGACAAAGTGCAGATCACCTCCGGCGCAGTCAGCTCGGACAACATGGCCGCAGGCGTGCCGAAGGGCCGCGAGTGTGTGGCCACTGGAATGCACTGCTCCAGTTCCTCGCAGTGCTGCAGCAAGGCCTGCAGCACCATATACTTCCGCTGCGGCTGAGGGGCGAGCGCAGAGCATGAATGCCCTCGGATTCCTTACAGCTGGCAATGAGAGGCGCCTCAGAGGGATACAACAGGTCCTCGCAGTGGACTAGCTGCATGAAGAATGTTCAGGCCAGCGACCTCTTGCCCAGCCTACGAGAGAGGCAGGCGCCTGGAGTTGAACAAAGGCACATGCCGCAACAAATGACTGTTGAAAAGCGCGTGTATGACAGAGCGCACATTTGATTTCCATGGAAACTCAAGGGAAATGGGAGCAAGCAAGGTCTGTAGTACTACATGGTTCCGCTGTGGGCGAGGGGCCGAGTGCTAAGCATGTGTGCGATCTAGTTCCTTGCAGCTGGCAACAAGAGACGCAGGCGCCTCTGAGAGACACGACGTCATTCGTCTTCACAGCTAGCTGGCTGCAGCAAGTGCAGCAGCACTATCGAGGCATCATTGGGATAACTTGGTAGCGCAGCAGCGAGTTACCCTGGACACGAACAGCATGTGCTCTTGAAATGCGGATCCAGGCAGCTTCACAGTGGGCCTGTTGCAAGGGAGTTAGCGCCAATGCTGTTACAAGAGCGCCCCTCCGGCTGCTGCAGCCAGAACCCAAAATGGTGCTATGTGCCTGCAAGAGGTGCAACCCCCATCGGCATGGGCATCAAAGCTGTTGGCCACAGCTGCTTCCTGATTGATTGATTTGATTTGATTCTTGTGAGCCTCAAGAGCCCACAGTGGGGATGTGAACACAGAGAGAAGGACTGCAGTGCAGTTCTGAGATTGCAACACATGTTGAACTAGCAGGGCAACTCCAGACTTGAAGAGTGAACAGATGGAACGATAGAGACAGTGCACATGCTGTATGTACAAGCACTCACTATGGAATGGATTGTCTGTTTTGTGGCTTAGAAAGGTGTGAGCGAAAACCGCACAGCCACATATGGGTGATTCTTGATGTTGTTTTCACTGATGGTGAAGTATGCCTCTGAGATTCCTTGAAGAATGGCAGTGTTATCTGCTTATAGACATGGCTAATTGTGGTACCCCTTCACTGCCTTGTAACTCGATTGCTTCGCACTCAGTCTCTATACGAGCGGAGTGGCCTCACTGGAGGACTCGTCATATTGTGCAAGCGCTGTAAGCTTGTCAATATAGCAGCTTGCTTGTGCCGACCCGATTCGCCCCTGCTAGCATTCCGGAACCCACTCTGGGCTGCCCATCTGCCCGATCCCCCTTCCGGTACTCAGCCTCATGCTTATGCCGGGTGAGTAGGCAGGAGACTGCACCTTAGCAGGCGGCTTTCGCCCACTTAGCTTTACGTGCTGAGTATGGTGGGGCAGACCGCTCAGACTCCCAGTACAGCTTCGATCTTGTGTCCATGTCGTTGTCATCGCCCGTGCGGCTGGACAAGTCACATGTTACCATCACCAAGCTTTTTGAGAACCTTTTCAAAAGCTTGCCAGCTGGGACGTCTTTGCAGCAGAGAATCGCGCTTGTTTCAATCTTGGACTCCGTCTATACACCCAGAGCCCTGGTCGATGGGCTGATCGCTGAACAGGTCGTCTCACAGGTGTCTGCCCCTAATTGTACTGCGCTTATAGCCACACGTACATTAATGATCCCCCTCACGCCTTACCATGCTAACCAGAAGACCTGCTCCAAGCAGGATGCCCCTGTTTCCTGCCTCACTAGACCCCTTCAGGTGGCTGCAGCACTGCACTGCAGCGCCACTGATGCAGGTATTCCCTCACTTCCTCAATCTGCTCTTCAACTGTGACGATTGGCCCCCATCCACAGGGTGACTTGACACTTTTACACCATCTGCAGAGACATTTGAGAGGCTCTTGGGCCCAGTCATACTTCCCTTCCTCTCATGCCAGGAACCTTGCTGCGTGGAGCTACACTCCCAGGCATGAAGCCCTTTCTTGCTTCTGTCAATGTTAGAATGCAGCCAAGCTGCTGAAGTATGTCCTGTAGTACTCTCTGGATGTGCAGCTACATGCCCTGGATGGCAGAGCCTCTAGTGATACAAAGTCTCTTTCCACATCCTGCTGCATATCATACAACATGGGCTGTTGCGTGGCAGGTGGCATGACTTGTTATCAAAAATGAGTCATTTCTGCAGGTCGCGCAGGCAATTGCCGATCTCGTTTGGCAGCATTGCGCGTGGAGCGCTGCAGCTATCATCCTGCACAGATGCGCGCTACAGCTCCCAGCATGCAAAGCGCGAATGTCCAGTCAGCTTGAGTCCAGCCTTGCAGAGCTGGAGGCGTCTGTACCTGCAGATCTATCTCAGGTACTGCATCCCAGACTCTGCATGTCTGTATGGACCTTGATGCCACTTGAAGGAGCATCCTCGTCAACTGAAAGCATCCACCAGCCTTCAGATAGACACAGCAGCTTTTGTAGGCGAGATTGAAGGTAGATGATGTTCCAGACATTGTCCTAGGGGGCGCATCTGGCAGCTGTGGTGAGTCTATGCAGTGGGCTGCCCCTTTAAGTCTTCAGCTATACCTTCGTCGTACGCCTGACTCTTGCACATCAAGGACCCAGGACACATATTACACATCTGTGTTCCAGGGAGGCCTGGAGGTTAGCATTGGCAGCCTGGAGTCCATGCCTCTGTCAGCTATGAGCTACCTTTTGAAAAGCCTGTTGCAGCAGAGAGAAGCCCCAGATCCCAATCAAACTCCTGAGCCGAGCGCTCAAGCAGGGAGCCTGCACAAGGGCTCACATGAACCTGGTATGACTGGTGAGAGCTCTGCCGCTGCAGTCCGTTCAGGATCACTTCTGGGCTAGAAAGAGTGTGTCTGCACTTTGCAATAGTCTGGGAGAGCAGTGATGTGTCAGGAGCTTTAGCACCGTCTGTTTTGCTATGTGAGAACCAATGCATCACACATCTGTTTGTCTGCGAGAGATCCGTTGTTTGCCATGCAGGTGACTTTCAGGGACCAGAACATGTCCAAGCCTTGGCTATCACACTATTTTTGAGGTGGTCTCTAGGTGCTTTGACATCAGCAGACAGTGCTGTCCGAGAGACAGCTCTGCGGTCCTTCCTACCCGTGCTGGCCAGTGCAGCGGGCAGGCTGGGCACTGAGAGAGGGCAGCAGGTCCTGCAAGCTGTATGGGAGCAATGCAGGTGGGCCTGCATCCCCGTGATGTCTGACAGCGCATGCCCTGCATGTCTAGAAGCCGAGCAGTGCGGCATCCTGATTTCAAGACCTGCCAACACATGTATCAGCGCAAGGCCTTGTAGCATGCAATAGTGCAGTCAGGCAACATCTCTTACTGCAACACAAAGTCTGAAATTGAATAGATGTGCAGGTCCTTGATTAGGAGTGCAGACAAGCAGCAGCACATTGGCAGCGCGCTAAAGCTCTTGTCCCTGATGGCAGACTCCTTTCTGCCCGGCTGCCCTGCTGCCCAGCCGGGCATGGAACCTTGCCTGGACATCAGCACAGACCCAGACTTCTGGTTTATCATCCAGTCTGCTCTGGTCAGTGACTGCCTGCCAATCTAACTTAGCCACAATGATATACACAACCCTAATGTAGGACCTTATGTATCATGCTGTGCTCTTCTTGCTGCCAGCTTTGTCTGTGTAGGCTACGTGTGTGGCAGCAAGAAGAGACATAGCAGGCATCATGCATGGGCCCCTGTGTTACAGACAGCCCTTCATGGGCACTTTTCCAGGTACCGGAGCTCACCTAGAGGAAGGCACTGCCGCATGAGATACAATGTCTCTTCTGTCTGGTCAATTGCACTGCCTGTCATAGGTGAGAGAGTGGTTGTACTACAGGGCAGCGCGGAGGCGTCCCTGTGCAAGTATGGCCTCTACCTCCTGCGAGCAGCGCTCACGCCAGCAGCGCACAAGGCTCTGCCCTGGTCGACATTCCTGGTCCTGTATGAGCTGCTGGACGAGTACGCTCTGCACCTTATACAGGTACCCTCTCCTCCTCCGCTTCTGCCTTAGCAGCCTGCTTAATGCAATGATCATCTGCCTTGTGATCTCTAAAGATGATTACTCTCAAGACACATGCCTTTGCCTGTGGTGGAGCACATTCATCAGCAAAATGCACCTCCATCGAGGCGCTGCAGATCCATCATAGGAGGGCTGTGCCCTCTCAGGGGCAGTATGGCAAACTCAGAATGGCCAGAACAGCCTGCTATGCTTCCTAAGAGCCAACTAGCTGCTGCACAGGGCGCCTGGGAAAGACAAATAGTGGCATTGCACCTAGGGAGATCTGACCCCGTCTCCGGCAGGGGCCTAAACAACAAAGCTGCAAGGCTACCCCTAGACAATGAGCAGCACTTCGATGCTGGGTGGCTGCAGCTGCTCTGGCAGCGTGGCTTCCAGCATTCCAATCCCCAGGTCAGTTCAGAAAGCTGTCATCAGCTGTGGTGAGGTGATGAAGTGATGCCTTGATGCGATGAGCACTTGCCAAGCTTTTGGTATCTGGACAAGGCATCCTTGACTGCGGTGTTGTCTCAGCAGGCTCTTCAATGACTGTGCAGGTACAGAGATTTGTCCTGAGGAGCTTTCTGCGGCGTGATTGGTCCCCAGATCGGCTGGAAAGCCAGCTGTCCTCAGGCTTTGTGGCGCGCACCTTCCTACCTGCTGTCACCCGGCCGTCCACCCTCATCAAAGGTGTGTGACCATGATATTGGACCGTGCACATCCCACCAAATTATGCAAAGACAGATGATACTCTTTTTGAAAATTTGTCAATAGCATGAGGACCAGGCTGTGATGACTCACTTGCTGCTGTGCAGATGACGCGGAGTTCTTCACTGCAGAGGCGTGCAGCCTGCTTGGCAGCTATACCCGGGCCATATCAGCCACTCGGTAGGGCCTCACCGTGAAAACGTCTACCTAAAGGCTACATGTATTGTGTTTGCTCTTGAGAGCATGTGTTAGTATCTCCACGCATGGCTTTTTCACTCCCTCACAACACTGCTTTTGGTAGATGCAGTTCCATGCTCCTGCAGCAGCGGTTGTCAGCATGGGCAGTGTGCACATGTGCCACATTGCTTGTACAGAATCAGGTCGTGTGTCTCTCATATTTCTCTCAGGTCCTCTTGTTGATCACTGCAGGCAGCAGGAGCTGCTGGCATTGCTGCTTGAGGAGTCAGCGCATGGCAGAGCAGTTCCACGCATCACCCGCAGAGCCATGATGAGGATTCTGGCAGCGATGGCCAGATCAGCGACGCCTGTTCAGGATGCTGCATGGAACGCCGCAGCGCTGCGCCACCTGCAGGACATCGCTGCCTCTCTACACTTCTACAGCAGTCCAGCATTGACGAAGTACATATGCAGAGGTAAGCATGCTGTGTGACTTGATGTGTCAATACAGCATGTGATGATTCACTGTATCTGCCTGCTCCTCCGCACTGCAAGGCACTACACGATTAGAGCTGCATGAGCTAGGCTCTGATATTGTCAGTGCACGTCAGCCTGACAGCTTGTATGCATGCAGGGGAATTTGGGGTCCTGTCCAAGTCTGGTGGCCCATCATCACATTGTTGATACCCAGTCCACAGTGTTTGTACTGAATCAAATCCCTGTCTGTTGCAGAGCTGGTGACGATTGCAGCGGCTCTTGCACAGCCACCATTCCTTGACTTGACAGCAGCTGGGCAGTTCCTAGAGCAGCTGCCGCAAGAGGCAGCGTCTCCATCTCTGAAGGTCCTCAGGGGTGAGTACCATCCCTACTTGGGATATTGCTCCAAACGCAGAGCATGGCTGCATACAGCTGGATAGCAGGGATTCATGCTGGCACCACAGGAGATGTGCAGAGCTGAGCTCAATACAGCTGGAGCAGTGTGCATGGCTGCCAAGCCTCAGATGAAGGCGGGATCCGCATGTTTCCATGACATGCAGAGTATGTGATACGTGCATGGCTGTGGTGCTATATTTCCAGCTTCGTTTACAGGCACAGTGATGTGCAGGGTGGCTGATCAGTGTCCCAGAGGGGCCTCTCAGGTCCCAGAGCTGGTATTGGGACCAGATGACAGCCGAGCTCAACGAGTACTTCAAGGTGGAAAGGCCACAGGCGCAGTCACAGCCTGTCACAGCCGGAGAGGTAGCGGATTGGCGCCACAAAGCAGAGAGGTAGTCACTGCACACCAGCTTCCCGCAAATTCGCGCAAGGCGCAGGTCTAGAGCTGTCCTGCATGCAAGTCCCACTTTTGCTTGCCAGCATAGTCTGCTGTAGTCGTCTGTGAGTCTGTCGTCACCTCTTAAACAAGGCTATCAGCTTGTTAAGAAGAGGTTGACGAGACCTTGCAGACAGACATGAAGCAGTCTGGTGCGGGCAACTGAAAGTGCTGCTTGCTGCAAGAGTGTGAGTAGGCATGCATGTGTGGGTCATGCTCTTTGGTGAGAAGCAGCGAGTGGGCTGTGCAGGTGGACAAAGCTTCTGTGGCTGAGTGCTGGCTGCGACCAGGACAGGAGCACACCTTTGGTGCAGCAGATAGAGGAGCATGCTCTGCAGCTTTACAGGCGTCCTCATCTGCCGAGAGGCATTGCTGAGAGGACGCTCATCCTGCTGCATACCCTGTTTGAGAAGCTGCAGGGTTCTGGTGAGGCAACCTTCCTCTTTTGTGATGTTCTGATGAGCTGCTATACCTTGTGGGCTCATGTGCTCTCACAAATATGGGATGGGCCTCTGCATGATGTGGTACCCGTCTACACATTTCGGTCTGTATCTGACGTGCATCCCGGAGACTATGGCATCGACGTCATGTGTGCATGAACAGAGGGTGATCCTAAGGACAGAAGCCAGTTTGCCGTCACCGTGGCAGCCCTTGCAGTAGCAGCAGCTGAGGAGCTTTCATCAGTTTGCAATACCTTGCGGCAGGTTTTCTTGGAGCCTCTCCAAGCATCAGCACTACTACATCAGGTGTGGCATCTACCCGATTCATAGACCTTTCTGAGAAGACATGCATTCTATCGCGGACGCCCTGCCACACCTTGCGTCACAGCATGCTTGCATAACTCACTTACTTCCCAGATTGCAATGCCACAGCAGCAAGGATCAGCGATGTGTAGTACTGAAAAGGTGCTTCGGGCGCAGCATGTAATGTCTGACAGCACGCTTATGTGCAGCAAAGCTGGCCTGCGGGCGGGCAAGACAGCCTGCCGGCTGGCATGCAGGCAGATCTCAGAAGAGCAGAGCTCTGTCTGAGCTGCTGCGCGTCTGGCGCCCTAGCAATTCTGCGGGGCGCCCACCCGGCCAGTCCACCCTCGATGGCTTGGGCGAGGGGTATCCAAAAACTCACAGAGGCGCCTGCAGGCTTCCTGCAGTCCTATGCCAGCAGGCCATGCCCACTGCCACCACGCATAAGGTAGGTTGAGCAGCTACCTTGTCATTGGTAATGGTGCATAAGAGTGGAGATATCCAGCACAAGCTCTTTGCTCTGCGCAGTGCTGCTATGTGTGCAAAATAAGTTCCAGCTTGATGATCAGATGCGCTATGGCCGTTGCATGTGCAGAGATGACAGAAACGCAACGCTGCGTCTGAAAACGCTGTGATGACAACAAGCTTGCTGAAGGCCCTCAGCTGCCTGCAGAGACGGGCAAGGCGTCGACAAGCAGATAGTCAACCGGCTCATGGAGATGCATGCAGCAGCCATGCGATGTATGGCTGTAGCATGCAGCGGTCTAGATGAAGCCGCCCGAGCACTGGAGATGATGGGCAGCCCTGTCAGCCCAGCAGCCCTCCAACTTGACATGGAGGGGCTCATGCTGAGCTTGATGAGGCATCCCTTAAGCCACATCCTAGCAGAGGTCAGTAAAGAGCTTCTGTCCCTTGACGTCTGTGAGGGAGGAAGATGTCAACCAATTATGTGTTTCTGATGAGGTCAATGTGTCCGCAGAAGTGTCAGCAAAAAGTGGTGTCAGCATGTGCAGACATGTGTAGGAAGCCCAAGGCATGGGCTTGCACCTGCTGACACCAGGCACAGTAGCTTGAAGCAATTCTACACCTGGCTCCTAACACTCTTGGACTCCAGCTTGCCGTCTGGACTTCATGACATGGGTGCTCATACTTGGGTGCCCTGCAGGAGGAGCGCCCGAGACTCTCACCGGCTGCTGAGGGCCTGAAATGGCAGGCAGCAGCGGGCGCTCTAGGGCTGGCGCAGACCCTACAATGCAGGGGTCATGCAAGCCTGCAGAGCGCCACCAGCATCAGAGTCCTTGCAGACATTCTGGAAGCCCTTCAGACAGCTGACAGCCAGTCCCTGCTGCCGCTCTTGGCGTGCCTCAGGTACGTCTGAGGGTCTTGATCTGGACTGCAATAGGAGCCACACCTCTGACAATGTCATCATGATATTCCCCTCCCACAAGAGTGAGATCATGTGACACTGGCGGTCTAGTGGCTTTCTTGCAAAACTCATCAAGCCCCTGACCCCCCTCGTGTTGTCAGCAAGGCCTTCCCCAGACAGGAAAGTCATCCCTTAGACGTAAGGGTGTTTGCACTGCGCAGGCTATCTCTGGCGCAAATGATGACAGAGTCTGAGCTGCTGCCTGCTTCAGCTAAGGCGTTAGCACCATTCTCAGAAGAGAGAGTATGTCCTGATCTCAGGGACGAGGGTCACTGTCTTGAGTTAGTAATTGGCGTCTCCGCTCGTGTGGCATGGTCTGCAATACAGGTCTGCCTGCTCCTATTCTTATGGTTACCTGAAAAGGCCTGCTCTCCAAGTGTGGGCTCAATTATCACACCGGCAGATTGCAGAGGTGCTGTAACAGCTGCTCTGACTCTGTACACGGCATTTTGCCGTCCATCTGTGACTTCTGCACCTGAGCATCGAACCAGGACATTGCTTGTGGGAGACTGACATGAAGGGTCGGTGCTTGGGTGCAGGAATGCCAGCAGAGCTCCAAGAGACTCCCGCTACTATCTGCTCTGCTCAGCGCGATCTTTCAGCGGCAGCTCTTTGACAGAAAGTGGCAGCCAACCACTGCCACGGATGACAGGTTGCATCCTCCTCCTCCTCCTCCATCTTACACACAGGTCAAAAGCACCCCAGGATCTCGATACGATCTGTCCATCCGCATATCTACCCCACATCTTGTTCCCCAGAGTTACTCCACCTTGCAGGTCCAGAGCTCTTCAGACATGCATGCAGCAGGTGTGTCTACTGCTTACTCCGTCACATCTGGCTGCATGCAGGCAGCTTCTACATGGGCCTCAGGGGCCGCTGCAGGGGCTTTTGAACACAATCATAGAGGCGGCCGAGCGCTCCCCGCAGTTAATTGCGGCTGCAGCCGTGCACCTGTGCGGGCTGTGGGTGCAGTACCCTGCTCAGGCTCTGCAGTATTTGGACATCTGGGAGAAGCTGCTGCTGTATGGAGGGACTTCTGCTGCCCCTCAGCACCCGGTACGCACCTGACCCTTGCTCCTAGGCAATGGGAATGACGCAAATGATGAAGACGCCCCTTATGTGCTAAAATCTGTAGGGCTGCTCAGTTGACTGCAGTCTATGAGAGTCCATGCTGTATAGAGTACCCTGCATGCAGTCACTCATCTGTGGACATCTCTTTGCGGCATGAAGCTCCTCAGCACCTGGCCAACCCAAGATCCCTGGGCATACACTGTGACAATCCGACAAGAACCTGAAGTGTAGCCTCAGCGAATGGTGCTCCTGGTGCAGGGCGCTCAGATCTCTGAGGACTATCAGTCAGACATGGAGGTCCAGGACGCCAAGCTATCCGCTGACATGGCTGCCAGGGTGGCAGCGGTCACCGCGCTGTCCCAGCTTGCCCAGCTGGCTTCACAGCAGCGTCAGCTGCCCGACCATGCCGCAGCACACTCCGATGCACACCATGCAGGTGCAAAGCATTGCTCGTCTCTTGCATGCGCCTTCCAAGCCCGTTTCTACGACATCACCTGATTTTTATCTGTCCAAAAGGGGCAAGGCTTCCATTGATTGACATTCAGCTGGCAACATATTCCTTTGTGGCTGTTGCGCATGAGGAAGCAGCCTGCGGGCTTGGCCTCCAAACGTGAGTTGTGCTGCTGCGGTGCAGAGCAACTGGGGCTCCTGTTATGGGACAAGATGATGGCGCGGGCGCTTGAGGGAGATGACACCAAAAGCGCCTCTGGGCACCGCCCGGGCAGCCTGGCCCACCAGGCACGAGTGCGCACCTGGCAGGCGCTCTGCGCTCTCTCGCCCTTCCTCACAGCGGAGCGGGTTCGTGGCGCCTTTGATGTCATTTGGCGCTGCGTTGAGGTGGGCATCACTCTTTCCTGGGGTCTCTTGCCAGAAGTGTGTCAAACCCATCATCCTTGGTAACCTCGCGAAAAGCTTCTCCTCATGCGACAACACATGATGCATAGGATGAAGCCGATGAGTCTGCTGTTCCAGCCATGCTGTTTGAGCTTGCGGCTCAACTCTGAAAGTGTGCAGGCTGGTAATGTGGCCACTGTCCGGCAGTACCAAGAGGCCATCATTGTCAACCTCATGCTTCGGGAACCTGAAGTACTGGAGCAGCATGTGTTGCCAGCTCTGCTTAGATATGAGACCAGGTGATCTGCTTGGTCTGCTTCTGCTGTCTGCATCAACCCCTGGATCAGCCATGGGTATCTGTTAAATATAGCTGGACCCCTCAACAATGTTTTCCCTGCCAAGCCATCCATCAGCTTTGCCATGTACCCCTTGCCATTGGGATCCTGTGTCCTGGCTGCATCATAGAAGATTGCCAGACACAGAGCTTTTGTTTGGAGTGTTCCAGATGCGCACCCGCAGGTGGGAAGGCATCCCGTCTGTCATCCTATCAACAGCACACTTTCTGCTGCACTGTGAGGCAGCTGTGCGGAAGCGGCTGCTGGTGCCTATTTTGGAAGCCATTGTCCCCTGGACCATGCACCACCATCACGCTACCAGGTAGGCATCCCATGCAGCACAGATCCTTGATTTGTCTACCTTGTTGATGGCAGGAAGACACACAAGTTAGTCTGAGCTATTTTTATACTGGTAGGAGCATGGCCTCTTGAGCTGTGCAGACGTCTTGAGAAGGCCACATCTGCAAGCGTCATTGTTGCTGAACTGTACGAGAGTCCAGTTGTGTGCAGGGCCTTTGCACAGCTGGTTACAAGCACTGACTTTGTTGACCTGCTGATTTCATTCTGAATATGCAGTCAGTGGTGTGCTGGGTTGAGCCCTCTGACTTCTGGGCAGAGTCATGGCCAGATGGCATCTGGCCTCTGAGATACACTTTCTCTCCGGTTGCAGGTGAATGTCTTGAGGCGTAAACTATTCACTGTGCAGGGCCTTTGCGCAGCTGGTGACGAGCGAGCTGCTGGAGCGCTATCCCGGCGAGAGCGGGGTCGCGCAGAACCGCATGCTGGTGCACATGCAGCACTTCCTGGCCACCAACAAGGACCTGCAGGCGGCCAAGCAAAGCATCGGGCCCTGCATCTCGCGCTTCGACCCCAGGCTTGCATGCCAGCCACAAGGCATCTTCTGCAAGGTCTGTATGTGGCCACAAAGTTGCTTTTGTGTCGTCTTGGTGCTTGCAAGGCTGTGCGCTGTGAGGCTGCTCACGCCCAGAAGCAGCAGCGCCATACTCCTGGTGCGCTGCCTGTGAAGCAGGGGCTCTTCCTCCTCCCAGTGACTTCCAAACCAGTAGCCAATGTGTCAGCAGTCATGACATCATGAGTCACCATGTCTTCCGACCCATTTTGGTTCAGCGCAGTAAATGCTTCCTCAAGCTGAGCCAGTTTTCCTTCCACAATCCCGAGCAGGTTTGGACCCCCATGTGCATCACTTACACATGTTCTTCTGCATTGAAGGCTGCTGCTGCTGTGCAGGGTGTGCAGCTGATTGGGAGGCCGGAGGAGGGCCCCGGCATAGAAGGCGCGCCCCAGGACTTGCTGGACAGAGTGACCAGGTACCTTGTTCAGGAGCGCGGCAAGCTCAGGGCGGATGCTGCTGACAGCGCTTCAGGTGATTGCCCAGTCACTTGAGCTCTGCCTTACAGACCAGCTACACCATTACAAGCAGGCACCTCTGCTCAGGCTAGAGGTGTTGTTTACGCTGCAATGCATGTAGGAGTTTGTCTGGGTACCGGCTGCTTGTGTGGGCACATGTCTTCACCCTGAGGTGAGAAACATGTGCCCATGGAGCGTGTGCCTGCTACTGCATCATGGTGATCATGACTGGGCAGGGTCGAGGTGACCTTGCGGTCTGTGCAGGGGCCGAGGCAGATGTGAGGAGCGCAGACAGGCAGCGGAAGCCCGGCAACGAGAGCCGGCTTGCTCCCGACAGCTCTGCAGGCTCCGAGGCCTTCCGCAGCATGTCCGTCGTGCAGGCATTCTTGGGAGACGGATCGCAGGATCTGGGTGAGCGCAAGGGCTTTCAGGCACACTGTGCAGAAGTTGTGTTGAAGCTCCACAAACTTGTGCATTGCGTGTCCTGAGGCTGCGGGCCTTGTTCGTTGATGCCTGCTTCTCGGTATGTTGGAAGGCGCTTGTGTGGCTGATATGGACCTTGGATCCCGTCAGCGAGCGCTGCACGTGATGAGGTCATAAGTAATGTTGTGTTCCTTTGATGATGCAGGACAGGGGGCTAGCAAGAAGCGCCAAGAGCTGATAGTAGTGGCCTCTCTGCTGGACAAGGCGCCAAATCTGGCTGGCCTGTCCCGCACCTGCGAGGTACTGCCCACAAGGCCACACCTGCTAGCAATGTACAAAAACACTGGCAGCCAGACTCTGCAGCACAGGGCCTTCTATGGGAGCATGTATGCACAGGTCTGAAGCCGGCTGCTGTCTGCAAGGCTGCTGTGCAAAACAACTGGGATAAGCAGTGGCATGCGTCCTACAGGTGTTTCAGGCGTCAGCATTGGTGCTGGCCGATTTGAGGGTGCTCAAGGATCCGGCGTTCCTGGCTGTCAGCATGACTGCGCAGCTATGGGTGCCCCTCTTGGAGGTGCCTGAAAGGGATCTCCTGAGATGGATGCAGGAGAAGCAGGCAGCTGGCTACAGGTAAGCAAGCATATCACGCTCATGCACAAGCCACACTCATTTGGCACAGCAATAGCTGCAGATAGCTCTGCGGCCATGTATGGCCAATGCAGTACATCTCCAGCCAGACATGAGCATAGTTGTGCATGACAAAGTGAGGCACCTGTATGTTATTCAATTTGGGTCAGGGCTGAATTGGTCCCCTTGTGCAATACTGGGCACCTGCCACATGTTGGTCATCGTTCTGCACGTCATGTGCTGATGTGCAGGTTGGTAGGCCTTGAACAGACGGTAGAGTCACAGCCGCTGCCGGAGTACCCTTTCGAGGAGAAGACCGTCCTGGTGCTGGGCGGAGAGAGCAGCGGAATCCCACCACAGATCTTGCAGGTGATCCACCACACATTCGGATGAAAGCAGAGGTATCGATAGCCTGGATATGACCTGCATCAGGTGTCCTGTAGTGATCGCTGTAAGGTCTTGAGGTTGCATCCAAGTGGGAAGGTCTATGAGCTGGGAGCTTGTGGTTAGGAATGTAAATTGTGCCGTCAACAGAAGGTGTCATTATGAGCTTACAGCAAGGTGGTGCGTGCAGGCCCTGGACTGCTGCGTGGAGATACCGCAAGGCGGCGTTGTGCGCTCCTTGAATGTGCATGTCAGTGGAGCTATTGCTGTGTATGAGTACACTCGGAGACATGGGTTCAGCTGATCGCAAGAGGTCATTCTTGTGGACACGGTAACAGCAGCACCGGATGTGCCGTTCCAGTGTAACTCATTGCCAGGGCACATTTTCTTGCTGTCGTTAGCAGCACGCAGAGTGCTTGCATCACGCCAATCACAGAGCTGGCACAGGCAGCCTGCTCGCAGCAGAGTGCTCACAAGGTACACCTTAGATGTGCAAAGACATGAGGGTAGTCACTCCCCCATGTAGGAAGCTCACACAGAACTGCTGTTCCCTCTGTATAGGTGCTGCCTGTATGCTCAACGTTCGGGGAGCTCTTTCAGGATGCTCATGAGCTTGCATCTGGGACAAGGGCTGGACAAGGGTACAGATGCGCCTCAGGTGCCTCTTCAGGGCTGACCGGCTTCTCAGGCGGCTCCTTGGGGATTTCCCCACTTGATGATGTCAGGCCTGCAATATGTATATTGAGTGCTCTCTGCGCCGCCTCAGACAGTGGAAGACACTGTGTGGCACTGTGCGCTCAAGGCCCTTGGTGTTTACCAGGCATGCCTGAATATGTCTGCCTGCTACAAGCTGTTTTGTTGCAGTGTATGGTGGTTTACCTTTGTCTGGGTCATAGCAAGGCCTCCTGTCATCCTCATCCAGGACTGAACGTACCACACAGCACGCTGTGATGCTTCTGTGTATATTGATGTCAAAAGTTGCTTCTCGGTGCAGCCTCGACGGCTGAGAGATCACACAGAGCCGAACATTTCAACTCCCACTCTGTGGCTTTCTACCTGCCAGAGGATCTTTGTTCCCAGCAGGCTGCTCTGAACTTTGCGTGCTCCACCTGTTCCTGACGGCTTGGCCAGCCGCTCTGGGGTGTTGCACACCGTCATAGTCCTTAGTCTGCATCGCTGTCTACAACGCTTCAGGTCTCACAAAGGGCCGATATCAGGCACTGTTGTGTCTCTTTGATGATTGTACTGAGCTCTCAGCAGGCCTCCTCACTGCCCACTGCGACGCATTCGCAGCTTCTGCTGATAAGTGCGGCAGTAGATGGACAGAGTCTGTTACGGCAAGCCGACCGCGTGCTAAACGATGCACCCCTTCGAAGCACAGCGTAGGCTGTTCTTCAGCATCAGCCAGGAATGCCCCTGCCACTGTAGCTTTGCGTTTTCTGGTGCACAAAAGGAAGTGACAAAGCTGCGCTAAAAATAGCACTGTGGAGGGTGTTGCCTATATAGCCGCATTATTATTATTACAAGGAGGCAACCCGTAGCCTAGGGCCATAGGGCATACACGTGGGAGTCTAGCAGCCTCAACCACGGGGGCCAGCACAGTCACCATGCAACCAGTCTGCAGCCCAATTGCATGATGTTGGGATGGCATGCAAAACATCAACTTCAAGGCATACTCAAGCCTGGGTACTTTGGTGTCCCCACACCAAGGTACCCATACTCCAGCCCCACAGCGACGCAACACCAAGCTGGTGACGTCGAGGGTTTCTAGGGGAGAGGACCTCCTCTGTCTGGAGCGGCAACACAGCAAGCAATCTAAACGCGCATGGCAGACATGCACAGGCAGGCCATTCATGCAAGGCAAGGCAAGGCAATCAGTCCTAGTGCAACCGTCAGTCACCCGCCAAACTGCTCTATGTAATGGTTCCTAAAGGTAATGACAGCATGCAAGAATGCGTCTGCCGCTATAACTGCCTCCTCTGCACCTCCCATAAAGTCATCGCGTAGTAAGGCAATCAATCCCTCATCATCGGACAAATCCGGGATACGATCATGTGCTCCTGGTAATGAAGTCACCACAGAGCGGAGCGTTGGCCTGTGGTGCTCATACGCAGGGCAATGAAGCAACACATGATGTACAGACTCTATACTGTCTGGCTCCTCGCAAGCTGGGCATATGCGGTCCACTCTATCATGGTCGGGCTGGTCCCTAAAGCGGCTGTCATGCTGGCGCAACATGGATGTGCCGCAGCGTAGCTGAAATCGTATCTGAGCTGCCTGCTGTCCCTGTGCGCTGCGCTGTAAGTACTCTCTAAACCCTGGACCCTCGTAGATGCGCTGGTACAAGGCAAGCTCGGGCTTGCCAGCTATTGCGCACAAAAACGCGGCTTGATCTCTGTCATGTACCGCAGTACAAAGCTCCCTATCAAGCTCCTGACATGGTAAGGATATGGAGTCCATGCTAAGATCGGACAAAGTGTCCCATATGCTGCCCACAACGTGACCCCACGCGCGCCTGTTCCTACCCCTACTGTGCCGTAAGTCACTTATCCAATACTGACATTTCAATCCGTGCAAACCGAGTTTGGATAGGCCCGTGCCAGAGCAATGTTAAGTGCTGTTATGACCAATAGACGCTAAACCCAGTACCGGAACCAATCCACTGGCAGTCATGCAAGGCATTGGCTAGCTAGCTAGCTAGCTATGGTACAGCGCTGTACCATCATGCAGGGTCTGTAAGCATCAGGTCTGGGACTGCTTGTCAGACAGGTACTCTGCGAGCGCGCTGGGGGCGTCTGTCATGATGGCTGTGATGCCGTTCAGCTTGAGAGCAATCTCCCAGTCCTCTGGCCTGTTCAGAATGTAGACCAGCACTGGCACTCCATGCTCCTGCGCAGCATTATTGAAACCATCAGTGAAGCTCACGACACCCTAGACAGATGCTCCATGCTCCATATTTTGGTGGACTACCCATGCCCTGGCTGGCTGACTGCCCTTGCGCTAGCCACATGCTGCTCTACAGTGGTTTGACAGATCGGGGTCGTGCTCAGGCTGATGGCAACAGATCCTTCACTCTGCGGGATGACCCTCTGCTGATCAGATAGCGTCTCTTCCAGCCACACCAGGCTGATCAGCTGTTTGACCCTCATCTTTTGCAAGCATTATGATGCTGAGAGCATGTCCACGCAAAGAGTGGCCTACATTGAGCCATTTGAAGAGCTCTGGGCGCGGGTACAGCCACTTGTTGAAGCGCATCAGCGCCTGGAACGTCACCCTCTTCCACCAGCTCATTGGGATCTTCCCTGCGAGAGCCTGCTCCCAGCCTGTGAACAGCGGGATGTTGAACACCGTCCCCTCTGGCGGCTTCCACCATGAGATTGTGCCTGTCAGCCACCGCAAGTATATTTTGTACACCTGCAGAAGCATATCAGAGGATATGGACCCCCTGGGCTGCTCTTGAATATACACCTAGCTGAAACGCATGCTTTCATGGCACTTAAAAAGCACTTTGCTGTGCACTCCAGCACCTTGTGTGCTGAGCATACATAGAGCGTGCGCGATGCCGACCAGCTCTGCACAAAAGGCACGGCTTTGACCATTGCTTCATGGACTGCTTCCCTGCATTAGTTTGCATATACATCCTCCACGTAGCATCTGCACTGATGCAAGAGCGCATGGCTCGACACAAAACCACAGGCTACGGTGTTGATCAGCAGGATCCTACATGGGGGCTCCTGATCAAGACTGCAGCCTGAGACGTATGGTCACACCACAACGTCTCGCACAGGTGCCAATGCATCCTGCGGAAGATGTAGCTGCACAGTAGTGCAGCGCTACATGAAGACTATTGCACAGACAGTGCCTGCTCAGCTGCAGGCCAGCTAAATGGCCCATGCAGAGGATGGCACGACATTAGAAGTACGGTTTCACCTCGCTGTCAGGGAGGATCCTGGAGGCTTCAGGCATCTCCTGGCCGCACATCTGCCAGATCTTGGCGTTCTGCGGCGCCCCAACAACGACCCTGTGCATCCTCCCCGCTTTCCTGATGATAGCTGCAGACCTCCTGATGAGATCAATGCTCTCATCCCAGAACTCCAGCTGGAGATATGTGTCCTCTCCTGCCTGCACTTGCACCCTAGTTCAGCAACCTGCCTGGCCTGATGCGCAGGAAGAACTTTGGGTGTTGCTGGTGTTAGTATGACATGATGCCAGCAGGATCAACCACCAAAGCAGGCAGACGTGTGATGGCTTCATTGGGACATTACCGCTTCGAGAAGCTCTGAGAGCGTGGGAATGTGCTGGCCACCTTTGAAGTCCCTTGTATGGATGGGCTTTGCCCCATCAAGAGGAAGCAGCGGCTCTAGGACATCCCTATAAGGAGGCAGCTTGCTGGTGGGGACCTGCACAAACCCATCTACGTCTAAGTGCTGATGGTCCTGCAGAGAAGGCCGGTACATGCAAGCCATTAGGGCTTTTTGAGGATGTCACAAGGACAGCGGCTGCTTGCCTGCCGTATGTCTTCGTCGACACCGGTTGCGCGCTTCATGTTGACGTCGTGGAAGACGACAGGGGTGCCATCAGCTGTGGGCAAGATGTCCATCTGCATGACTCTGGAGCCTGCTGATTCAGCATGCCTCAGCGCGGCAAGCGTGTTCTCGGGCGCCTCATTTCCTCCAGCTCTATGTGACATGACCAATGGCTGCCCGGGCCTGGCCATATCCCACGGCGGGGGCAAGGCTGAGGTACCCCATCCCTTCTGCAATGGTTGCTCAAGATCCCCTTTCGGCATGCTAAAAGCTTCCGGGAGGTAGGATGGTTCGTTACTGAAAGCTATACGAAGATTCGAAGCCCGACTAGAAGCTAAACAGAAAAGGAATGGGGAGTCGAAGTGATGCTCAGGGCCAACATTGGACTTTGTACTAGACCTCTGCTTACAACACAGACGCTGCTGCAGCACGAATGCAAAGTTTCCTTAATAATACACAAGAATTGCGCTGGCATTGCGCAGTGCAGGCACAGTCTCAGGGAAGGCATGACATGAGGGCTGAGCGGGTACATGTAAGGGGTTGACCATTAGCAAGAAAGTACTCCTAGGCACAGATTGGCTGCTGGATACACACAGAGAATCACCAGGGTCTTTGACCGTCCAGTGGTGCTCTGCGTCTTTAGTTCCAATCACATCACTCCGGTCCTTAAAGCATACGATGCTCGCAATGTAGCACTGACAGCACTAGTGTACATACCATGACTATCCACTGTACGCATCCTGCCAGTACCCAGGGCATTGGCCACAAAATGTGTATTGGTCTCACTCCTACCTCCAAATCATCTGCAGAGTACTCAGGCCAGTGAATGTTAACATGTTATGCAGCAAGAGGGGGTCTCATCTGCATCCATCACAGGCTCAAATGAGGAACGTCCAAGACCCTCAAGGGTCAACGCTTATGAGCACTTGTAGGGACTTTCAAAGTTAGTCTGAGCTGCGCAGAGGCCTCTTGCTAGTCCTTCCCTGCCTCTGGGTTTGCTGGCCGAGCCCTGGCTTTGGGGCGCTTGTACAGGGGCGCCTGCGCAGGCACTGCCTCTGCACCTGCCGGCTCAGCCCCAGCCGGCTGTGATTCATCGTCGCCAGGCTGTGCCGCTTGCGCTGCGGTACTGCTGCTCCCCTCAAGGGGCTCCTCCAGCTGAGAGGGCACCGCTGCTGCTGAGCTTCCATTCTGCTGCTGTGTCTCAGTGCGAGACCGCTTTGCGTCGTCCTGCTGCGCTGCAGGTGCTTGCTCGCCGGGCCGACTCCTCTTCGCTGCTGCCGAGCCTGCAGGCCCAAAGGAATGAGGTTCTTGGTAAGGATGATGGCTCTCCTACAACGTCATCAGGATCAAGGGCCCAGAGGCCACATGTCACAGCAGTACAGGAAGCTCTCCGAAGACCATCAAACCATGCAGGTACAGGACATCTCAATAAGTCATCAATGCTCTGCAAGAAGGGTCTTTGCTAGGAGTCTCAAGAGGCAGACCTGCAGGAGGCTGCTTGTCTGCGGAGCGTTTCTGGAAGGCAAACGCAGCAAAGAGCGAGCTTGCTTTGCTAAGGGAGCTGTCTGAGGTGGCAGGGAACCTGGGCCGAAAGTGCTTAACCGCCTTCCTCCTGTCTGCCTGCATCAGACACAGCACCAATCATACAAGCATTGCATTTGGTGATCCTGCATCAAGGTCACCATCATGGGACATGATGGCAACTTATCACACTGACAGAGCAGCCCTACTGGTCCTGAGTGCCAGTCCATTGTAGCCTCATATGCCTCAACTTTCATCATAGTTGAGGTCTGTATATGAAGTGCTGAATGATACTGAGGACAATTGGCAAGGGGGCAATGCACACGCAAAGCAGGACAAGAGCTGCCGGAGGGGAAGGTACCTCATCAAAGCAGTCGTCCAGCTCAGCATCATCCCACTCCGTGAGGGCATGCAGGCCATGCTCTGCTGCAACGCCCAGCAGAGTGCTGTTGAAAACCAGGTACTCATAGGAGCCTTCCGCCTGCCCTTGGCCTGCAGCATTTAAAAGTCTTATCAACAATGCTGTCAATCCCCATCCGCATGTTCTGGACAGGCATCTTTGGTGTCCTTGATGTGGGATCATCGGCAGTAGCCCAGCTTGGACCTGCTTCCTGTCATAGGTCTGACAGTATAGAATGTCATGGGCAGATACTAAGCCGATGCAAAGGGCCTTGCCTGCTGTCACAGTGTCTCCAATGGCGCAGTTATAGGCGCTGCCAAACGTGCTCGCGTCTCCCTTCCACAGGGCTTTGAGCTCCAGCATGGGCGCCTTGAACAGGGGCCACTTTCCACCCCTGTGGATGACCTCCTGCACCCTCTTGCCACTGGGGAAGGTCCCAAAAAAGTACCCGCCTGCACAGCATGGCTTGTACTCAGGAACTCTCACCTATACATGTGAGACTGAACGCTGAAACAATGTGTGTCAAGGACCAGTGTGTGAGACAATTTTGTGGACTCACTAGAGATGCACGTAAGAGCGCTCGGGCTTGGGCTGCCTCCTCCTCTGATCTATACAATGATGAAGCTAAGGCACAGAGGTCGTCTATAGATCACACCTTCCTTCAGGTTGATGGACACATTTTCCATGAACCTGTGGAGCGCTGCCGGGCTGACAAAGAAGTAGTGGATGGCGAACATGCACGTTATGGCGTCGTACTGCCACGGCTCCCTCCACTCTGATGCTCCCAGCTGATCCGAGTCCACAAACTCTGCCTGGAGAGCTGAGCCTGCAAGATCTGACGCCTTGTCAGACGCCCTGTCCTTGCACAGCTGCCAGGGACAGCACAGCCTCATCACATTGAAGCAAAATGGGGTTCTGGATTACCCGAATGCGCCCAGCTGATCAGAGTCGCAGCACAGCACATCATGGTTAACACTGTGTGTCCTCTTGGCCCCTGGAATGGACCCTAGGATGTCTGGGGAGGGCATGGGTGCAAGGCATGGCACTTCACACCTCCTCGCTTCTTGGGCTGGCTGCTGAACTCATCAAAGCGCTTCTGAGCCTCCCTGATCTCTCCAGGCGACAGGTCGATGCCCTTCACATAGCCAACCTGCACCACACCACCTTTATGGTCAGAGAGGCAAGGCTGCAGGTGATCTCTGAATGCCAGCAAACAGCAGGGGGTGGAAGCCCTCTCAACAGAGCTCATGGGCAATTGATGGTGTAGGTCCGGACCTCTGCCTTTGCCCACTTGAATATGTCGCCTCCTCGGCCACAGGCAAGATCCAGGAGCTTCTCTGCCTGCCATGCAAACCTGCATGTAGCATGATGTCAAGTATTGGCGCCTTGCATCTCACAGTGGCCCCTCTGAATTTCGAAGTGGATAGAGGCCTGCTCAATCAGCCTTACCTGTTGATCATCTTCCGTTTGATGGCATTGTGGAAGTCCTTAAGGGGCAGGGCCTTTCCTTGCCTTCGGGCTTCCAGCGCCTGAGGAACAACAGCGTCAGGTAAGCCGAAGTCCTGAGGTTTACAGGGAGGGCGTGTCAATATGTGTCTGGAGATGGCAAGAGCACACGCCTGCTCTCGGTCCTCGTGAAGGTTGGCATGGCTGTTGTAGTGCTCCCTGGTCTTCTTCAATGCTTCTGCATCCATCACCTACCTCCGCCAGGGGTCTCAAAGGTCGGCCTTTACATGCTGGTGAATGACTCTTCAGTCGCTGGATTTAAGAGTGTTTCCTCAAACGCAAACTGTGCATTGACATTTCACGATCAGTGCACATACAGAGATCACATTGAGCGGCACAGCGCTCTCATCGCCGTGAAAGTGATACACATAGTCAAGCTGATGATGTTTAAATGCCTGAAAATGGCATTCGGGCTGTGAGCAGCCCTTCCGGTCCCCAGGGAGAGCAACATGTACAGCGCAGCACGCATGCTTTGCGTCATGACGTGAGACAGCTTCCGGCTGCCCTTGCTCATGGCTGTGCAGGTCAAACGCCTTTTCGCAAGCTTTGTGTAACAACGATATCCAATAGGAATGTTAGAGTGAAGCCGTCTGATTGTCGGCTGGTGTCCCATATCACGACTTCACGGGACCAAGCTGTGAAAGGCATGAGCAAGTGATATGGAAGGAAGATGATTCAGTGACTCAAGAAGCTCAAATATCATTATGTCAAGAACAGGTGCAGTCCAACGGTGTCAAGCAATCGTGCTTTGCTGCCTCTAAGCACGATGCCGAGCACCGATCCGGGAGGTCGTCGGGCCTCCACCTCCCAGGAGCCTCCCGGGAGCTGGCGAATGGTCGATCCTACCGAAGAATCTTACCCAGGACGTGCTGATTTTGATCACGACCTGGACGATTTTGACGAGCTGCTCAAGGTGCAATTTCAGTCATCTATTACGCCACACCTCTATAAGTAAAAGTTCTGCCAGAATGTGGTCGCATGCAACCCTTGGCTCGAAAAACCTTTTAATATGGAACATATATGGAGGAAGGGGAAGGCTGCCTTAGAGTTTTGAGAGGCTCATCTCGCAGTGCAACCTACAGCCTCTGCACAGGTCCATGCAATACGTTAGGGCTTCCTCTGGATTGGCACTCTAGTGACATCTCTATAAAACGGTCACAGTAGGAGTCTCACAAGCTCTGCACAGCTTTCAAATGAGAGCAGACAGTGCACTGCAGTCATGATTGGAGGCAGCTGCCCTGATCAAGGCCGCTGATGGCGAAAATAAGCCATGTGGAGTCAGAGATCCTGACCACTGCATTGCAGACTGGATGAGGCTCCTTCCAGGTCAAGGTACTTGACAACCGATGGCTATACAATGGGGATGAGCAGATCAAAATGATGCTCTGCAGGCTGGAAGGGAGCGCCTTGCCCCGAATGTGCGGTCTCAGGTGGGGGTGCTCCCCAAGAAGCAGTCGGATGACAGCAAGAAGGATGTGGAGCTGGTGCTGCTGAGCAAGGGCTCCATGAAGAACGAGCACAGAGTGCAGATCCTGGACGCGGCCATGAAGACCAAGGACATGGACAATGAGCACTTCCTAGCCACCGTCCGCTCCCGCCTGGATCGGTGCGCTGCATATGGCCTCTCTGTGTGATAACAGTCATATGAGCTCTCCCGGCTGCTTGAGGCGTGCGTGCCGAGTGGGAAGGCGTGTGGACTCAGCTCTGTATCTACCGTGAGAGTTGGGTAAGGGATGCTAGCCTATAGTATATGACGCACGCAAGCCCAGTCAGGCTTACCACTGACAAGGCTCACTGCCCGTCAGAAGTGGTTCTCTCGGTGACTCTTTGCTGTTGCACTCCAATGTTCTGCATGCCGAAGGCGTTGCTGGGGAGTCTGATACTCCAACGATGTGTGGCATGAAGCTGGGTGATGCATTGCAGGGTGGGGATCCAGCTGCCGTCTGTGGAGGTCCGCTTCCAGGACCTCACAGTGGAGGCCCAGGCAGAGGCAGCTGGCAGAGAGCTGCCCTCCATCTTCAACTCCTACAGAAACTGGGTCGAGGTGCGCCCTGCTCTTGTGCAGAGATGTAGGTAGCATTGACATTGGGCAATGGACAATCCCTTTTGAGGCCAGGCAATTCCGGCAGCCTGCCTATAGTATAAGCAATCACAGTAGGAGTGTCAAGGCTTGACGGGTCTAGATAGTCGGCAAACTGGTTGGGCTTTGTGTTAAGCGAGACCTGACCTTGCACAGTGGCTTTCTGTTGGCTCAGACTTTGCCACTTGGGGAGCCTGAGAGCAATTGTTTATGATTCCTGATGCCAAGAGGGGCTCCTGCAAGTCTGCGAATCTCCTGCAGGGGTTGCTGCAGCGGCTGAGGATCATGCCCAGCACCAAGAAGCGCTTCAACATCCTGAACGGCCTGAGCGGAACCATCAGGCCGGGGCGCCTGACGCTGCTGCTGGGTCCCCCCTCCTCTGGGAAGACCACCCTGCTGAAGGCGCTCTCTGGCAAGCTCAGAGGCACAGGCCTCAAGGTGTGTGCTGCCATCGCTCTGGCATTGTGCACTCTGCGCAATAGCGTGTAGCGTGTGACATCTGCTCGAGGACGTGCTGAATGCAAGGCCGACCGCATAGGGCAAACCTTTGCCCTGTCACCTGAATTTCATGGTCAGGCTTTCCAAAGTGTAGTGTGTCCATCTGGAGGCAGTGGAAGGACGTGATTGTTTACAGCGGTCCTTTGAGGATGTGCTGAGACTTGGAGAGAAGTGCAGGTGAGGGGAGAGGTCACATACAACGGCTACGGCTTTGACGAGTGCATAGTGGGCCGCACAGCGGCCTATGTGGACCAGAATGACAACCACATTGCAGAGCTCACCGTGCGGGAAACCTTGGTAAGCCGTCTAATGTGTACCACATATTATGGTAGTCGTTCTGTGGGGTCAATAGGTTCTCCATATGCAGCAAGTGCCAGTTGCCATAGACTGCGGCTCGGGATGAGCAGGCCAGACATGTGTGGTTTGATGTATGCTGATGGAAGGCTATCTTGGGTTGCAGGATTTCGCAGCAAGGGTTCAAGGCGCCGGCTTCGGTAAGTCCTCACACATCTCTTCCATCCTTACATATGCGTGCGCAACTCTGTGTGCCCGGTACCCTGTGAAACTGAACGCGGGATTGGTGCAAGCACTGAAAATAGCAGAGGGGCGCCTTGCCTTTCCATCTTGGTCATGTACTGACTGCACATTCACTGCAATGCAGATGAGATACACGAGCTGCGCAAGCGCGAGAAGGAGCAGGGGCTGGAGCCGGACTGGGAGATAGACATGTTCATGAAGGCCAGCGCAGCGCGCGGCAAGCGCCACAGCATCATGACCGACTACGTCATGCGCATGCTCGGCCTGGAGGTCTGCTTACATTGCTTTCTTGCCTGTCCCAGACACAGTAATAGTAAAGACATGCAATGGGAAATACCCCTATATCCACCATATTGCTTCTTTACTGCAGTCAGGCTGTTGCAGAGATATGAGCTGGCACCTGAAAGTCTCGTCTCGCATTACGTGATGCCTCGGCATCAGCAGAGCTTTGGAGAAGGAGAGTGCATGTTGTTCCATGTCACACATTGTCCTGCAGGTCTGTGCAGATACGATGATAGGCAGCCAACTGGTCAGGGGCATCAGCGGTGGCCAGAAGAAAAGAGTGACCACAGGTCAGCATCCTCACAATAACCCTTGATATCCTCTGTGTATTTGGCCTGCTTAGAACCATGTGCAGGATCCTCTTTCAGCTCCCCTTCCAGCCCTCACACAATACTATTTTCCAAGAGGCACAGAATGATATCTTGTTTTACTGGTCTCACCATGCACTCTGCATTTGTAGGCGAGATTGTGGTGGGCCCCTGCAAGACGCTGTTCATGGACGAGATCAGCACAGGCTTGGACTCCTCGACCACCTTCCAGATAGTCTCATGCATCCGCAACATGGTCCGCATGCGCAACGTGAGAGCTCACACCTCGTGCATGCCTTGCTACTTCATCGGCCTCTTTCAAATCATTCCTAGTACTCGTGTCTCCTTTGTTCTCTCAACTCTAGCGGAGTATCAGTCCGCAGTAGTCTCCAAAGGGCAGTCGAGGCCATGCTGCATCATTGATCATCAAGGCGTGAACCCAAAAACGCTGCAATGTTGAGTCCTTTAGAATGCCAAGGGTCTGTAGTAGGCGTCCCTCAGTATGTCTCTGTTGCGCAGAGCACCGTCTGTATGGCGCTGTTGCAGCCCCAGCGGGAAACATACAACCTCTTCGATGACGTGCTGCTGCTGGCGGATGGTGAGTCATTGCCATGCCTGTGTCCAGGTTCTCTTGTGTAGCCGTGTTGACTGCCAACTCAGTCAGGCATCGACTTTTTCAACAGGATATCCTTACACTAGCAGACAGAAGGTGGCTGTGGAACAACAGCACTGTATGCATCATTCGCTGCTGAATGCTGACACAGGACCCTGCGTCTTGCAAGCCTCTAGCTTAATCATCCAATGGCTCAGCCAATGGCTTTTCACTGACTGTAAGAAGGATCAATTTCTCATGCGTCACGAGTGCATGTGTGCTGCAGGGTGCCTGGTGTACCATGGGCCTCGCGAACAGGTAGTGCCATTCTTTGAGTCTCTAGGCTTCAAGCTGCCGCCGCGCAAGGGTACTGCAGACTTCCTCCAGGAGATCACCTCCCAGAAGGACCAGGCGGTGAGCTTTGGCACCCTGCATGACTCTACATGGCTGATCCCTGCATGATCATGTTTGCCTTACCCATGTCAGTTGGGGCCTTTGCCAGATGACCTTGCGATCTGGCTATCTACAAGACTTGCAGTTCTGAGAAAGACACTTCAATTTTTTTGCCATTGTTTATATCGACCTGCCTTCACAACTGAGGAACGTCGTGGAAGCTGTTCCCTCTTGGACTCCAACCAAGTTGCGGGAGGTCCTGCTGCAGTGGCTTTATCAATGTAAGATTTGGGTGTGTGCAGCAATACTGGGTGAAGGAGAGGGGCCCCTACAGGTTCATGCCTGCAGCTGAGATGGCCAAGGCCTTCCAGGACTCATCCATGGGCCAGGCCGCTGCAGAGGAGCTCGCCCAGCCTCCACAGCGCACAAAGCAGGGTGCGCTACAGTCTCCCAGCACAACGCATGGGACACAGCACTTGCTTGCATGCCCGGGTGGCAAGCCGCTGTTGGGTGTGCGCCTCCCCACACTGTCATTAACAGCTGTAGCGATTGTGCTACTCAGCATAAGCCTTGCTGAGTTGTGCAAAGTGTTGCACTTACCTGCCGTCTGAGCGTCTGAATCATGAATTGTGACTGGGCTGGAATGCTTGGTGAAGGGCATGATTCGCTGGTGCACAAGCGGTACGCCTTGTCAGCCTGGAAGAGCATGAAGGCCTGCATGCGCCGTGAGATCATCCTCGTGTACCGCCACAGCTTTGTGTACCTGTTCCGCATAGCTCAGGTGTGCTCACAGCTGCCATGCATGTGACAAGGTACACACGCATGCTCTTGGCGGTGTGTATGCAGAGTCTGGAATTCAATCTGCTGATCTGCCGTCATGCAGCATTCCTGTGCCCTCTCGCTCATAATTGAGCGGCTACCTGATTTGCCCTATCAAATAAGACCATGCCAAGAGCTGTGAAGCATTTGACATGTGGGCAGTGCGCGACTACTTGTGTTTCAGGGCTTAGTGCTCTGCCATGTGTGCAGCTTGTGGTGGTGGCGTTCTGCTCTGCCACAGTCTTCCTGCGCACACGCATGGGTACAAACACCCTTGAAGGTACACTGCAGGCCCTGGGACAGCCTACCTGCCTTGCATGCCCGCTTAGCATTGCTGATCCTTCCAGACTGGACTCCAATCTACGGAAGAGGCTCTATCATGCTGTTGGCCCAACTTTGCATGTGGTACTCACAAGGCTGCACTGTGTGCAGATGGCAGGCTATTTCTGGCCTTCCTGTTCTACGGCACCTACTTCGCCAACGCCAGCGCGTGGAGTGAGCTGTCAGTGACGGTGCGCCCACGCCCTGATAGCTTCTTGCAACCGCGCACCTGGCGCCAGCAATAGTCTCATTATTCCCTGATGCCATGATATACCTTTCAGCATGCACCCGCCTCATTTGCAGCATGAGTTAGTGGCATGCTGGAATGTATTTCACGGCAGTGGAATCACCAGGGATTCTGTTATCCTGTTTTTCGGGGCTGGTTTGATCATGTGAGCATACACCTCGGCATGGCCCGCAATGACAAGCCGGGAGTGGTGCGAGCCTTTCTGTCCTGTGCAGTTGAGCACCATCAGCGTCTTCTACAAGCAGCGCAACAACTACTTCTTCCCCGTCACCAGCTACGCGCTGCCGACGGTGCTGCTGCGCGTGCCCCTCAGCGTTGTGACGGGCATCATCTTCACGGCCCTCACCTACTTTGTCGTTGGGTTTGCGCCAGACGTTGGCAGGTGCAGATTTCTCCCAACATTGTCACAGCACTCATCTTCACAGCCTTTGTCATCGGATTTGCGCCAGATGTCGGCAGTTGCCCGGTTGTCAGTGAGTGTGGGGAGCAAGCTTTGACTGCTTTCGACTGTCTTGCCTGAGTTGCGATGAAGGTCATGTGCCTCACCTATGCATTGACTGCGGTGTTGGCATGGGCCTTTCATTTTGCAGGCTTTTGCGCTGACCTGAGATGCAGGTGTTGGCACATCCTGCATGTGACATATTGCTGGGATTACAAGCTTCTTTTTCAGAGCTGAGCTGGTGCAGGGTGTTTGAGTATTGGGCCATCATGACGCTGATCAACCAGACCGGCATCACAGTCTTCAGGGCGATAGCCGCCATTGGGCGGGCTGTGGTACTGTGCAATGTCCTGGCGTTCATATACATTGCCTATGCGCTGCTGTTCTGCGGCTTCATTATTCCATTAGGTAAAGAGCCTCGCCTTGCTTCTTTCACGTTCTGTTATGGACGCCATCCCGGCTAGTGCTTTCCTGTAAGTGATCTGTCGAGGAGTCTGGGATACACCATGTCAAACCTCAGAGGACAGCTAACTTGCCATGTCGACTAGCATCAGCCTGTCCAGATCCCTGAAAGCCAAATTGCAAGTGTATGGCCTGAACTTGGTCTTCCTGTTGAACCATCTCAAAGATAGCTCATGATGACATTCTTGAGCTACCCTGCAGAAGCCCTGCACCCATGGGTGATCTGGCGGTACTACTTGAACCCGCTGAACTACGCATTCCGCTCAGTTGACATGTCTGAGCTGTCTTGCAGATGCCCTGCACCCGTGGGTGATCTGGCTGTACTACATGAACCCGCTGAACTATGCGTTCTGGGCGGTGGTGGTGTCAGAGTTCTCAGCGCCCCATTGGGACCATCCAGCGCCCCACGACCCCTCTGTGCGGGCAGGCACAGCTGTGCTCCAGGCAAACGGCCTGAACCTGCCCACAGCCTGGATGTGGGGCTCAGTCCTCATCCTCCTGGGCTACATCTTTGTCATCAACGTGGTCGTGGTCGTCTCCCTGAAGCTCCTCAATGGTGAGCCACACCGCCTACACTCTGCCTGGTGCACCTCCTCCACTCTCACCGCTCTCAGTAGTGAACACACCAGAGCACACTGGCTGCCTTGCCCTGACAAATTGTGACCCTTCCCTCAAGCACCGAGAGCTTGGAGCTGTGGTCATCCACAGCGCAGTTGCGTGGTCCGGAGTTCTGTCAACTCTCTGGAGTGCCTGTGAGGAAACCTGTGATGCTGACAGTCGCAGTGGGATGCTTAGGCAGCAATATGGCATCTGTGCCCATTCCAGTGCTTGTACAAAAGATCACACCATGTACTGCTTGACGTTCCAGCGCAGTGGTAAAGTGAGGGCTGGTGTGCAGAGCTGGGAGGCAAGAAGGCCATGCTGGCGGAGGAGACTGTAATGGATGCTGGGGACCTGAACACGCACCGCGAGAGCCGGAGCAGGAAGTCTCTGGGCGCCAACCGTAAGCATTCAATCTTTGTGGCTGATTAGCGATCATCCTTGTGCACCAAGCTCAATGCATGGAGCTAGCAAGGTTTCGGAGCCACCGTGTCTGCTGTCTTGCCAGAGGCAGAACATGACTGCTTGCACTGTGCGTCACATGACCGGCATGCAGGCATCAGCATCAGTATCTGGAGACAGGCTCATATCGTAATACATGTGTGCAGCTGGGCGGTCTTCTAAGAAGCTGCTGAAGCTTCGGGAGGATGGGGAGGTCCTGAACGGCGCCAAGGACCAGGCCGTCCCGGCAGAGGCGGATCTGGAGGCTCAGACAGTGCAGAGCGGAACCAAGAAGGGCATGATTCTGCCCTTCATCCGCCTCGCCATCACCTTCAGAGACATCCACTACTATGTCCCTATGCCAGAGGTGCGCCACGTCATCCTGCCAAGGGCTCCCTTCCAATTTGCCCTGCCAAGCGCATTGCCTCATCTTTATGCATCGTGTGCAGATCAAGTGATACCTGTGGGTGACATGAGTGTACTACTGCAGCAGATTGTGTAACATGGATGTGAATTCTCCCTTTTCAATATTGGGACAAAGCCAACAATACTCTAAACCCCTTCGGCATTAAGATTGTGTAGGGCGCCAACGTGGCACTGAATGTGCTTGATATGCAGAGTGGGAGAGTCTTGCCGTGCACCTGTGCCAGCATTGTGTCATGTATGCGGGAGGTAACAGGTGTGTGGGAGTGCAGGCAAAGCCGGGGGGTCCCAAGGAGCTGGAGCTCCTGAAGGGCATCACCGGCGCCTTCCAGCCCGGCGTCCTGACCGCGCTCATGGGCGCGAGCGGCGCTGGCAAGACCACCTTCATGGATGTCCTGGCCGGCCGCAAGAACAGTGAGCACCCGCCTGATCTAGACACAGCTCATGCCATGCCTTGCATGCACTCTAGTATGTCACAATAGACCTGACTTGTCAGGACTTGCTACAAGGACACATGTCTTTCTTTGGGGTGCAGAGCAACACTTTGAATGGCAACATGGAGCAGAGCTATGCGGTGCCTGTTACCTATAAGGCCACAACCCTGACCATGCTCTCTCTGTGGGAGCCTCGCGCAGGCGGGCGGATTTCTGGGGACATCCGCAGTAACGGCTTCCCGCAGGAGCAGAAGACGGGGGCGCCAGAGAGCGACTCCTTGGATCAGAGCTGTGTATCGCCTGCTAGCCACAAGGGTACAACCCTGATCGTGCTCCCAACGTGGCAATCTTGTGCAGGCGGGCGCATTTCTGGGGACATACGCATCAACGGCTTCCCGCAGGAGCAGAAGACGTGGGCGCGCGTGAGCGGCTACGTGGAGCAGAGCGACATCCACTCCCCGCAGGCGACCGTGGAGGAGGCGCTGTGGTTCTCAGCGCGCCTGCGGCTCACCCGCGACACCTCCAACAAGGTCATGTGGGCCTTCATCTACGAGGCAAGCCTTCTCTTCTCTGCAAGGGTGGGGATATGCACAGACACTTGCCAAATGATTCAATGTGCCCTGTGATCCACCAACAAGGACCCCAAGAAGGGCATATGAGCCTTTATCTGTGCAACAGGCTTGGAGGTATACACGGAGTCTGCTGTAGAAAAGGCGTCCACATTATTGGTCTGCATCATTGAGGCACTGACATGCAGCACGCATGTGCCAAAGCGCAACATTATGTCACCTTGGCATGCGAGATGCCTGTGTACATAGACGCACGGAAAGAGGTTTCCTGTTGCTTACTGTTGCCCTACATGTCCAGGTCATGGAGCTGGTGGAGCTGATACCCTTGAGGCACGCTCTGGTGGGCCTGCCCGGCGTGAGCGGGCTCAGCGTGGAGCAGCGCAAGCGCCTGACCATCGCAGTCGAGCTGGTGGCCAACCCCTCCGCAGTCTTCATGGACGAGCCCACCTCTGGTGATCAGCTCTACTGGTGCATCACACCAAAATGGAAGTGTCAACCTCCGACAACAAGACCAGTCCATTTCAGATGAATGCACCTTGATATGATGAGTAGCTGAGGCACTGTCAGATGCTGTCACTGGTAGAGATGCATTTGGCCATCAACATGTGAAGGGTGACTCCCATCAGGCCCCAGGTGGTACATATGGATCATGGGAGTACTTTTAGCGGAAGCAGAGAGGGAGGCAGGGGCTCTGGACTGCTTCAAAGCGTCTATAGTGTCTCCCTGGTGTGATGTGCAATTGGCAGTTAAGTGATGATCGTGTGGTTGTGCAGGCCTGGATGCCAGGGCAGCAAACATTGTAATCAGAGTTGTGCGCGCCGTGGCTGACACAGGGCGGACCATCGTCTGCACCATCCACCAGCCTGCCATTGACATCTTTGAGGTGACTACGCAGCTCCTGTTAAAGGACCTCCAATGCAAAAATCCATGCAACCTGCTGCATACTGCTTCAGGACATCTCTCATCTCTGTGAAGAACAGGTGCATCATGCTTGGTGGCACAAACCCTGGAAACGCTCAGGTTGATGTGGAGGAGATTCCTGCGCCTGACAAATCAACCATGGTTGCAGGCATTTGACACGATGCTGCTGCTGAAGCGCGGCGGCGAGACCATTTTCAATGGCCCTCTCGGCTTCCAGTCTCAGAGCATGATCTCTTACTTTGAGTCCATCCCAGGTGCGACCCTGACAACATAGGATCTCCGCCCCGACATGTGCAGAGCAACCTCTTTCATTTCTGCATTATGCCCTCCACATGCATGCTGCACTGTTCCGTATGACGGAAGATCAATGGCTGCATACACTGGGCATACACCCACTGCTCCTTAAGGGGATGGTGCCATCGCGGTTGCAGTACAATCGCCACTGCATGCCGCCTACTCTGAACTGCGAGAGATCATGCACAGATTTCACCTGGAAGGAGGGGTCCGATGAGCCAGTCCTTGCTGACAGTAACAGAAGGACGGAGGGAGTGTTTCTGTGATGCAGGCGTCCCGGCCATCAAGCCCACCTCGAACCCTGCCACATGGATGCTGGAGATCAGCACGGTGTCTGCAGAGGAGCGGGCGGGCGCTGACCTGACCCAGGTCTACCAGAAGAGCGGCCTGTGCAGGTTGGTGACACTGATAACACCCATCTTCTCAAGTCTCAACGTTGTACATGTCTGGATGAGGCCTCTGCTCTTTCAGGCCCTTTGACTATGTGAAGCTGTGATCCCGGCATGTCGCTCTTCTGTGCTTGGCTGAGATCCTCGCCTATGAGATTGACGTATCTCTCAAGACACAATGACCGTAAGACAGAATGACCGGACAGTCTCGACACCTGGTCAGCACATGTCAGCGGGTACACCCCAAGTGTTCCAGCACACCATAATGTCAGGTGTGCTAGATGGCTGAGCAGTCTCTTTCGTCTGTGCAGGGACATTGAGGCACTAGTAGACAGGCTGAGTCAGCCGGAGCCGGGCTCTCAGCAGCTGCTGTTCGAGTCCGAGCACGCGCAGAGCCTGATCGGGCAGTACTGCGTGCTGCTGCGCAAGGGCACCGTCAGCTACTGGCGCAACCCTGGCTACAACGCAGTGAGGTTCACGTTCACAGTCGTGTACGGCGTCCTTATGGGGGCTGCCTTCTGGGGCCTGGGATCCAACAGGTGTGCATACTTCCCATGATTGAGGTGTGTAAAGATGTGGTGTGGGGAGAGAGGAAGGGGGAGACAGAGTCTTTCAGGAGCTTGCAGGACCTGCCAGGGTGAGGATCAGGGCTGAGTGCTGATGGACACTTGCTAGATTGCTGCACATTGCAGGGCACTGTCGGATGTGCATTGCCTTATGATAGCTGAATCAGTCGTGACTACATCTGGCATAGCCTCACGGATCGTGCTCTATGTCCCAGGTCGACTGAGAACGGCGTGCTGCAAGTGGGCGCCTCACAGTACATGGCTGCCCTTATAATCGGCTTTGTCAACTCTGCCACAATCCAGGTGCTTCCGCGTCTCTCAGCATTCCCACATCACTGGGCAGCACACTATCCAACCAGCAAGCATGCACTCTGTTGAGTTAACAACTTGGCTGAGCTGAGGGAACACCACTAATGTGGCAGTGCATCATGACGAGCAGGCCTGCTTGAGCAATGTACTGTGCATATGCAGCCGGTGATTGCGATAGAGCGCATAGTGTACCACAGAGAGCGCGCAGCAGGCATGTACGCAGCCATGCCCTACGCGCTGGCCCAGGGAGATGTCGAAATACCCTACCTGCTCGTCCAAGCCCTCCTGTGGAGCGTTATCACCTACTGGATGTTTGGTTTCGCGGCGTCAGCAGGTGCTACACTCTGCCTCTTGCGAAGTTGTGGCTGTTGGCTGAAGTATGTGCGAGCATTAATTAGAGCCTATGTTGGACCACCTGAGTAAAGCCTGCTGAGAAGTGCAGGCTCGCAATCAGAGCCCTCTCATTCTCATTGTCTTGTTTACTTGCCAGCATAGGCCAAGCTTGTCAGGGGTCACGATAGCTGTCTAGAGGCTTAGAGTCACATGTATATTCGCTGAGGGCTGTATGCTTGTGCAGCCAAGTTCTGGTGGTACACATTGTACATCCTGCTGACGCTGCTGTACTATACCTACTACGGCCTGTTCGCCATCGTTGTGGCTCCCAGCCTCCAAGTGTCCTCTGTGGCATGCACCATCTTCTATGCCCTGTGGAACCTGTTCAGTGGTGTCCTCATCACCCTTCCCGAGATACCGGTGAGGCAATTGTGCTCGTCATGCAAACCTCATCTGCACCTGTCTGAAGCTAGACGACTATCTTTGCCAGCTTTGCTAACACCTCCGTGACCCACAACTGCTGTTGCTTGTACATGGCTTCAGTACTCCGGGCAGGTTGGCGCTCGTCTTGCTGCGTAGCTGTCAGCTTGGGGAATGCATCTGCTTCCATGGTGATGCATCATGAGACTTGTATCAGGAGTCTTACAGGCGGTGGTCTTGGCTGTGCAGAAGTGGTGGTTCTGGGCAGTGTACATCAACCCTGTCTTCTGGAGCATCAATGGGCTAGTCGGAACCCAGCTTGGGAATGTGCAAGAGACCATGACATTGCAGAGTGGTGGCACAACACAGGTGCGCCCAAATACCTTCATGTGCCATGTGCTCATACCCTGAGGTCCCGCTATGCGAACCCTGATGGCGATACAGTGGAGCTCTGCATGACTAGTTTTTGAGGGAAAGTGGGAGACACCTTGCGGGGAGTAAGCCTGTGTGCGGGCACACAGAGAGAAGGACAGATGCAGGGGCGCCTCACAGTCTGGGCTTAGTCCTTATGTCATGGTTGCAGGTGGCTGCTTACATCAAGTCGCACTTTGGATTTGAGTACTCCATGAGGGGGTGGATTGTCCTGATCCTCCTGGGCTTTGTGGTAGTGTTCAGAGTCTGCGCCATCATAGGCGTGACTAAGCTAAGTTTTGTGAAGCGATGACCAGTAATGATCCACTTCTACTGCCCTATGTGGACAGAAGTGTCTTCCCATGGCCTTAGATAGGACAGGGCTCGAGCCTCTTGCCTTGCTGTCCTGCTCATTCTGTAAGCAGCATCAGGGGTGAAGTGGTGTGAGCGGGCCTGAATTCGTTGCTGACGAACAGCCTAGTGAAGCCTAGAGCTGCACAGTCCACTGTCGCGATTGGTATTAATGTGACGTGTATCGGAACTATCATTCCATCAGGGTTGCCTGGCAATCACGCTGTGATGTCCACACGGATCAGTCCTTCTGAGATACCTTATCAGATCCTGAAATGCAGCATCATGGCCACAACAGACCACCGTGCTGGCCCAGCAGCATCTACAGCGCGATTGCGCAGCGTGATACGGTAATGAATGAGGCAAGAGCTGCATCTTGCTCAAAATGCATATCGGTGCACAGATGAAGAAGTTTGCGCGGGAGATCAATTGGGTTCTTGGGCAGGTCGGGCAGAAAGTGCCCAGGCACATATGTGCAGCTGCAAGTGCGACACGCAGCTGTCTTCCGCATAACGTCCGATGCCTGTGTCCTTGAAAGGCCCTATTGAACCCCTTCAATTCCTCTCTCAGTTCTGCCAGGCTGCAAGGGGAGTGAGGCTTGCGAGGTGGGTCGGCAGGGCAAGCTTACGAGTGTCTGAAAACCAGACAAGACCTCAGATGGAGAAGTCGCTCACCCCGCAAGCTTTTGCATCTAATAATCTGAATAGAAGTTTAACAGACAGGCGAGATGCGGGCTTCCTCCAGACATCTTTTCAGCATGCGCATTTCGTGGTTGTATCAGGAAGCAAAGTGATGGTCAGCAAAGAGCCAGCGAAGAAACTGCGATGGCTTGAGGCGCCAGACCTCGAGAAGCTAGGCTACGGCCCCTCAGCAGAAGGCACAATACAGCATGCGCAACAAGGTAACTGAGACCTGCTATGACGTCATTTCCTACTTTGTCTACTGCTTGCCCACCAAACGCTGCCTCCGCATTCCGCTGGCTGCAGCAAATACGGTATGGCGAGGGTGATCCATAGGGACTCTGTGAATTTGCAGGGCTCCTCACACCGTTGTTGCTGGGAAAGGAGGAAAGTGTTTGGAGGATGAGCATAGAGGCTCCAGAGGCTTTATTGGATGATATCGGGTCCAGTAGCTACGAGCTGGCGGACCTGCGTTCTCTGATGCCAGAGCTCTCCATAGAGGAGCTTGCTGTGGCAGGGCATGCAGTTGCTCTCAGCAACTGGCACCGGGTAAGTATTGTTCACCACATGGCGTCCCTGCTTATACATACTGGTTCTAGGGCCTGCAGAGGGTAGGAGATGAACAGCACATGTGACAGCTGCTGACTGTATTGAGGGTCCCTAGGAGCTCTCATGCACCTCTCACAAGTGCCGTCCATGTGAGGTCAACAGTTGGCCTTTCAGATAACTTAATGCTGACTGATATGCTGGTTGCTGCAGAGCCATGTGTTCTGCGGCAAGTGTGGGAGCAAGACAGTGTCCATAGAAGTGGGCGGAAAGCGACAATGCACTGCCGACCCTGCTCACAGAGAGTACCCCAGAACAGACCCTGTGGTAATTCCCCTACACCCTACTGCCCGGCAACCCACGCTGTGAGAGTCTATCATCAAGTGTGGACCGTATGGCTGGACACATGTCTCATTGCTGGGCAGCTGGCGGCGCGTTTACACACGACCATGCCTCCAGTGCTTGCAAGGCAGATGGTGGATCCTCTAGTGTGTCTGCTGACGACTTCTGTGTATAGGCAATCATGTTGGTAGAATCCGTGGATGGCAAGCATGCATTGTTGGGGCGGCCCAGGTCGCTCAGAAGGCGCGGTCCCGTGCTGACCTGCCTCTCGGGGTTCATCGAGCAGGGCGAGTCCATCGAGGAAGCGGTGAGGCCCTCTCGCGCGTCTGTGGGCTTGGCCACTGCACTATCATCCACCTATGGCCCCTGGTCTTACATCTTGCATACAATGGGCATAGAATCTATGCGTATCACATCACATGATGTCAGCATAAGAGCGTATAAGCAGAAAGGTCTGAGACTCGGTATGGCTATGTGAGAATTTACGCAGCAGAATGCAAACAAGGGCGATCTGTTGCAGGTGGCAAGGGAGGTGAGGGAAGAGGCTGGTGTGGAGGTGGAGAATGTGCACATATTGGGGTCACAACCCTGGCCAATAGGTGTTTGCTCCATCCTTGAACAACCTTGTATCTCTCGCCATAATGCCCATGCAGAATACTTCTGGAATGCCTCAAGACGGAGATGAGCGCCTTCTGCTTAAGGTAGATGACAGCCCAGGACTGCTGTACATAAAGAGCACTCATCATATTCGGGGTTTGGCAGACTGGCAGGTGCTTGCAGGCAGAGGAGGCTCGTGCGAGCTGATGATAGGGTGCATAGCACAAGCAAAGAGCAACACACTGCACATGGACGACACAGAGATGGAGGAGGTGCGCTGGGTGTCCAGGGCAGACATCGCAAAGGCGCTGGACCGCAGCTCCTCAAAAGACAACCCCCTCACAGGTGACACTCCTAAAAACCATGCACAGAGTTCAAGTGCTGCCAGGCATACGGCCGTTGCGCAATTGTGCCTAATTTCACCTGTCAGGGGATATGTGCGCCATCATGCCTCGTTTCACCTGTCAGGGGAGATGAGCCACCTCCCTGCAGCCTTTAAATCCCTCGCCTGGACTGAGAGCGTTGCGCATATGTCTCTGATGTGACAATCCGTACCTATGCGAAGGCCTGTCCATGCTACCAGCATGGGACAGGCATGAGATCCACATGTCCATCCACAATATCCAGGTCTGATGATAACCAGGAAGTCATGCATGCATACCTGCGGCAGCACCATGTGCTCCGCACTATGGGGGCTCAGAAATAATTGAGTGTCATGACCTGTTGCTGACTGTGTCTGCAGGTGGGAGTGGGGAGCAGCACGAAGATCTGGACTTCTTCATACCGCCGCCGTGGGCCATAGCGCACCACCTCATCAAGATCTGGGCAGAGCAGCCCAGCGCCTGGTTCTCCGCAAAGCTCTGAAACACATGAGGAGCGCTGCTAGCAGACAGCTTTGCATTTACATCCACAGATACTTCTATGGGGTGCCACGTAGTGGAGCGCTGCTACTAGATAGCCTTTAAATTTACATCCCGCAGATTTAATGGGAGGCGCCTCCTAGGCACTATATTTCCAACCCTTCAGCCCACCCTGCCACCATAGACCGGCTTGTTAGCATGAGCTGTGCTCAGTGAGTGCAGTTGCAAACGTGGTCCAATACCTTTGCTCGAGGGATGTGTCAGATCCTACATCTTAACGTGCCACGTCCAGGCATCATTTGTTAGCAATTAGTGAAGGGTTGGGAAGCATAGACGCCATATGGCCAGGCCCAGGTGTCAAGGTCACAATAGTTTACAGCTCCAGCACATGTGTGCTGGAAATGGCACATTTGCCATCTATTCTTTCTTCAGACAGAAGTCTGCTGCAAAACAAGCTATGCTCATGATGAGTCAGTCTGAGGGTAGGGAGACGCGTTCGGGGCCTTTCAAGCTTTTGAGAGTGCTGCTACTGTGCCACAGCCATGACTTGAGGCAACACCTTGTAGGGATTGAGGATGCCATTGGGGTCAAATGTCTTCTTCACCTGGACCATCAGATCAACCACTGGCTGCGGTTTGGTGTACCTGCACAGTGTAAGAGTCGTCAAAATCAGTGTCTCGGCGTCTCAAATGCAGATAACAAGTTCTCTCCTCCACTGATCTGCCTTAGGTCCACGTCAGCACTCAGATTCTCTGACACGTCACTCCAGCAGTCTTGAGACAGGCATGATAAGTGTCCGTCTAAGAGAAAGACGCTAAGAACTACCTGATGCATTCAGCTTTCATCTGCCCCAAGCCGTGCTCAGCGCTGATGCTGCCTCTTCTGGCAGCAGTCCACTCATATACAAAGGGCTCTATGTGGCGCAGTATCTCATCATCATACTTCTCGCAGGAGACGTTCAGGTGCAGGTTCCCATCTCCGAGATGTCCATAGCCCACAACTTCTACGGGCAGGTGAGCCATGCGCTGTCTCGTCTCCTCGACCAGAGCATACATCTCTGCTACGGGAATGCTGAGATCGTACTTGTACACAGGGCCTGCATGTGCAGCACTCCAGTTCAGTAAGAATGGTGGAACAGCCAAGCATGATGCCTTACAGACACCATGTCTCACCCTGAGTGCTTAGGCATGCGCCTGTCCCAATATGCGCTATCTGAAGCGGGATGTGTAGCCAATGATGATGTACAGCTCATGCGAAGGCATTGAAATATTGCCAAGCTGAGGTGTCAGAATATGAGGCGTGCCTGCGTGCTTGAGGGCCACAGAGATGCCTTCTCTGATGCCCCAGATGCCCGCAATCTGGGCAGAGTCCTGGGCTATGGTGCCATCCAGCACCATCTCCTCCTCCATCACCTCTTCCAAGAAGCTCTGCAAAGCGAAAGGTGTCATTTGCATGTGGATTATCCCGGTCCATGTGTACCACATGAGGTGACAAGAGCAATCCGATCATCCTAGCCCCTTGTCATGAAACTGAGAAAATTGCTGCCTCACCCGATCCCTGCTGTAGTCACAATCTTGCCTGATTACCTTTATTAACGTACTGCGATGCACTTTCTGTGACGGCTAGACTGAGCACATGCTGCCTTGAGAACATCCTGTGGGCGTACAATCTTTGTATTGCTAGCCTCACCTGCAGCTTCTCATTGTCATGCTCCTCGTTGCTGCCAGATGTCTCCACGACCAGGTAGAAGGGCGTCTGAGTGGATGGGAGAGGGTTGCGGATACCCTCCAGGTGCTTCAATGTCAGGTCTAGAGCTTGCTGGTCAAAGAACTCGAAAGCCGAGAGAATTTCACCCAATCTCTGCCTTGCTTTCACAAACACCTGCAGGAGGACGAAGCAAGGGTAATTCATGACTTATTAGCTGAAATATCATTGGATCAGCTTTTCACCGCACTACAATGGCAGTCAGGAGCATTGTTCTCCAGACGCATAGAGTGGCGTGGTCTCCTGAGTTACGTCTGTGCGTGGGGTTGTGTGGACTCGCAGAGCCTTCAGCACAGCAAGAGTGGGAGCTTCACCTTTTGAGTGGTGGCAAAGTCAGGGACAGCAAGGTAGCAGACGTGGACCGAGGACGATTTCGGGGGACACAACAACGAGACGGCTGTTACAACACCGAGGGTGCCCTCTGACCCAATGAACAGCTGCTTCAAGTCATAGCCTGCACAAAATCCACTCGTCAGCATGTGTAAGATGACATCCATGTTACACATGTCAAACATGGTGACTCAAGAGGACATTCCTGCAGCATGAGTGGCGAGATGCAATGCTGCTGAAAGGGCGGCTCGGCATCAATGAAGCTGCATGTCAGCGCACCTGTGTTGTCTTTCCTAAGCGTTTGCAGGGCGTCTACAACAGTGCCATCAGCCAGCACCGCTTCAATGCCCAACACTGACCCGTGCAGTGATCCATACCGAAGCAGTCTCAGGCCGCCTGCACGAGCGAGGCACCACCGCTCACGGTGTTGGCAATGCTGCTGCTTGGGCTTGGCCTGCTTGATGATGGCTTGACTAACTGTTGACAGGCAGAGCCACCTAGTGCGCCTAAGCCAGAGCCAACATTGTGCAGGTCTCCAAATAGGGGCACTGGATGACTCTTGCAGGCATGCAGCCTGCACCTGGGTGCATACAAGGAGGGTTGAACTCTGGAATGAAGTGCAATGAGCATGCCTGCATTTGTGGAGACATTGCCGCCTATTTGGCAGCTCCCCTTGGCGCCCAGATCCAAGGGCATTGTAAAGCCCTGAGCGCTGACCTGGCCATCCAGGTGCTCCAGAATGCAGCCAGCCTGGCACACCAGTGTGCCGCTCACCTGCAACACCCAAGCTGCTCTGCATCTGACACCATGTACACAGGAGGCACAGCCCCGCCAACAGGAGCCTGACAACATGAGGATGGTGCAGTTCAGCATAGCAAGCCTTGGTTTAGGCGCCTTTCATCGATCACACGCAGCTGCGCAAGCATGCAGGGATGACCTCTCGCAGACGCGATAGAGGTCAATGTCTCTACCAGATTGTGCAGCTCCTTCACAAGTTGTTTTCCGCGTGTGTAAATAAAGCAAAGCAGGTAGTGCGCGGCGCACAGACGTACCGCATCAAATGAGATGACCTGGTTGAGGCCAGCCGTCAGCAAGATGACCTCATCAAACAGGGGTATGCTGCCCCCTACTAGCCCTGTATTCCCACCCTGCGCTTATGAAGCATGTCAGCTTTATGACTAGAGATTGAGACAGTCTGGCATGCTCAGCAGGTCTCCGCAAGCTTGACTGTGCGCAAACCGGCGTTAATGGGACTTGTTCACTATTGGGAAACAAGACGGCCTGCTCGGATATGATGAGGCGTTCACCTGCGGTACAATGGCCAGGCGCCTATCATTGCAGTATGCCAGTACTTTGGAGACCTGTTCTGTGCTCTTAGGCCGCAGGGCAAGCTTGCTCTTCCCCGCATACTTGCCCATCCAGTCCCTGCAGCAACAACATCTGCTTCTTACTGGTCTTCGAATAGTGTCAAGGTGAAAGACCGTCATAATGGGCATCGATAGCATTGGGCGCTCCAGCAGTCAGGCTCACTCATTTAAGGGCTGTAGGGCGTCTGTATCCGTGATAACATTGGTATCGCCCAGGACTTCCCGAAAAAAGTTTCTGTCCTTGTCTTCCAGCGTTGCAAAGCTCTCATTGCGGCTCGCTGCAGCTGTGCTGGCGCTACGCACAGACTGCAGGCAGAGCGGAGCGATCCTGCTTCTGAGCCGCAGCATTTGCAGAGCAGCTTGCATCTTATAGTCCTGCAATCAGCTCAAGGCAATGTCCACCAGTCTACAGGCGCATCCCTGGAACGACTACGCTGCACGGAGTAAGACGATGTCTTACTTTTCTGGAAACGATTGATAGATCCCCGCAGCAGTACAGAACATGGACAGACCAAGATAAGAAAACATTAACAATGATGTACTCCACCAGCTCTCACAATCTGCAGCCTGAATATTGCATTCTTGGGTGTGCATCGCACGTGCCGACATGACGCGCCTTTCTACCGAGAGTAGGACGGAAGGCACGGATTGAGCTTCCACATTCATATGAGGCTCTGACTTCTGCTGCATACTGATATTAACTCCTCTGTAGAGACCAAGCCCATAGTCAGGCGGGGACATCCATCCTTTGCAAGGCCATGAGCTTGGCCCATCCGCAAGTATCCTCTCCACAGCAGGGGGTGGAGACGTGAAGAGGTTGATACCATTAGATGAAAGATGTGAGCGAGCCTCGAGCGGTAACTGGTGGCACGGGTCTCTCTGGCGCGATGTCCGGGTATGTCCAGCCAGTGCCATAGCGATCCAGCACCCTAAGAAAGCGCCTGATACTGTGAGTGTGCATGCACGAAATGTCAATTTCCAGCTCATTTGACTGATTTTCCCTTGTTTCTGTCTGCAGTCTGAGGCATAGGGAGTTGAGTCAGTCAGAGCTGAGAGAGCTTGACTTCAAGGTGTCACGGGGTTCTCAAGACGCCCGCGACGATAGCAGGGCTGAGAACGCCATCGAGGTACATCAACAAGTGTTGTGTCACCTTAGGAGTGTATATCTCTGTAAGTCATGACCACGCCTCATTCCCCCTCCCCCTTGATTCCACCTTGCTGGCTTGCAGGACTATGTGGTTAAGTCTGAGCGGAGCAGACTGTCCCAGCCTTCCAGCACCGTACTGTAAGAGCCTCGTCCATTTCTTCTACATATTTCTGCATTTAGATCTAGGCCTGCCCGAAGAAGCAGTGTCTGATGAATCCTGTGCTTGCCTGCAGGAGGGATCTGCTGGACATCAGCTCCTTTGTACAGGATGCTGCAGCAGCCATTGTGGATGACTCCTTCCTGCGCTGCTTTCAGTCGCAATCCAGCGACCCCTGGAACTGGAACATCTACCTCGCACCCCTCTGGCTGATTGGCCTGGTTGTGCGGTACCTTATACTGTTTCCCCTCAGGTGTGACGCCCCTCATGCATGCTCCCATTGATGTACATCCTTTCAACAGAGCCCTGTGCTGACTCATGCAGCTGCACACACAGGAAGGTGCTGCAGATAGATGATATGACATGCCTGTTCAGGCCATGCCATGAGCAGTGAGAGGTGTCTCTGGTACAATGTCTGCAGCATCAATGAATCTGTTTCGTGTGCAGGCTCCTACTTCTGATGGGAGGCTTCTTGCTGTTTTTCATAGCATTCTTCACTGTACATGCCATCTTCAAGGTGCAGAGCCTCCCTTTCTCATTCAGATATCAACGCTTGTGACTATGGTCGCTTATCAACACGCTCAGTGCCCTACCTGCTGCCTGGACTTCCAGATATGCATGAGCTGATCATTTGGGCTTTCTGCATTGCAGAAGGACCCTGTGAGGAGAGCGCGCTGGGAGCGCGCCCTGGTGCAGTTCCAGTGCCAGGTCTTTGTTGCTTCCTGGACGGGCGTCATCAGGTAACGTCCCCCCTGCATCTTTGGCCATGCAGAGCGTTAGTGCGCCAGGGTCCTGCCGTTTTATCAGGCATAGGCCTCTAGAGGTGCTGCTCAAGCTGTCTCTGGATTCATGGATTTTTGCATGGGTCAGCTTGAGCACGCCAGAGGTAGCAAGGCGCCCTGCTGTTGTCTAGCCCACCTCTGCTGCTCGCAACACTGGGAAGGGGTCATGAGGCGCTGCCTCACCACGCCTCCGTGTCTTGCAAGGCAGATGGCAGGCATCTGTCCTTGCATCCCTATCAAGCATGAGTCTACGACACAAGGCACAAGGCTGTGCACCCTGCGTTCCTGCTGGCAGCCATACAGGAATGTCACTGCTGCAGCAGCTGCTCGCTGCAGCTGGCCGCCACACGCATCCTCCACAGACAACCTACCCTTCCAGGAGTCATGGCTAGCATCTTACAGCTGCGTTCTGGTGCAGATATCATGGGCCGCGGCCTGTCAACAGGCCCAACCACGTCTGGGTCTCCAACCACACCTCCATGATCGACTACATCATCCTGACGGCCTACTCCCCCTTCGCGGTCATCATGCAGCTGCACCCCGGCTGGGTCGGCTTCCTGCAGACCAAAGTGCTCAACTGCCTGGGCTGCCTCTGGTTCAACCGCACCGAGGTGTGCCTTCCTGCCCTGAACTGTTGTGCCTGCCTGCTACAATGAGCTGTCCAATGCTGTTAGAAGCCGTGTATGCATTCCCCTGGAGCATGGCAAGGGCCATGGTTCAACCGCACCAAGATGGGCCTTCCTGCCCTGACAGCTTCTGAGCAGGACGTCCTCTTATCAGATCCGCATGATGTTCAGCCTGCCACGAAGCAAGGCCAAGGGGCTGCAGAAGGCACACTGCCTGCTACAGTGAGGTGTCCAATGCTGTTCAGACATGAATGCGCTACGTTGCACATTCCTCTGAGGAAATGGCAAAGGTCATCATCCTAATTTTCCTGCTGCCCGGGTCTGTGCATGAGCCGCATATGCGTCCCATCATTTGGGGGCTTAAGCCGGCAATCAGCCCAGTGACAGTAGAAAGCTCCATACACAGCCAGATGCATTGTGCATGCAGGGGAGCTGCGTGCACAACTGATGCAGCTTTCTGGTTGGCACCCTGCATCTGGCCCATTGGGTCCTCCTGCTGTAGATGGGTTTATCACATGCCTGCTGCATGACCTGTTTGTAAGTGTAGCATATAGGTGGCTGCATGCCTGCAGCATCTCTTCCTTCTTTGCAGGTGAAGGACCGGCTGATAGTGGCGGAGCGCATGAAGGCGCATGTGCAGGCACCTGACACCACGCCGCTGCTGATCTTCCCGGAGGGGACCTGCGTCAATAATGAGTATTGCGTCATGTTCAAGCGGGGGGCCTTCGACCTGGGCGCCACCGTGTGCCCCGTCGCCATCAAGTACAACAAGATCTTTGTGGACGCCTTCTGGAACTCCAAGCGCCAGTCCTTCACCGCCCACCTGGTGTGTTCCGCCTCTTCAGTGCCGTCCGGTCAGTCATGTTGCATAGGCAATGCAATGCTGCTGAGGTACAATGTTCAGGGTTCACTTGAAGCTGCACTCTGCCAATGCAAAGGGTAAAGCAGGGCATGTCATCGTATACGTTGGTGCCATCACCGGACGAGTCATGGCCTTGGACCACTGGGGTATGAAAAGGCCGCCCCAAGATTCTCCCAGTGGTCCTGAGGTATTCCTCGGTGATGGCTGTTGGCGTGTATGTACACATGCTCTGCTCTTTTTCTGGCTGCTGCGGCGCTTGGCGCAGGCTTTCTGCAAGTGCAATGGTGAAGCACCCCACTGTGGTAGACGTGAGATACATCCTCATACAAACAGCTGCCTGCCCACTAGACCTTCAACAGCATGATGAGCTCTCACATGCATCGAGGGACAGAGAACTCCTTGTGAGCACATGCAAAAGCAGTCTGCTGTGTGCAGTGTCGATGCAAACTGTGGGCTGGACCCAATACTGGACCGAAAGAATCTGTAAAGGCGGCTTCTGTCTGCAGGGGAAGCTGATGACGAGCTGGGCGGTGGTGTGCGACGTGTACTTCTTGGAGCCGCAGAAGAAGGGCGAGGACGAGAGCGCGCAGCAGTTTGCGGAGCGCGTGCAGCGCCTCATCGCGGAGCGCGCCAAGCTGCAGATCGCGCCCTGGGACGGCTACCTCAAGTACTACACCCTCGGCGTCAAGGTGCGCCCCTCCGGGCTGCCCGCCTGCCCAGGCGCCTCTGCAGCGCCTAATCAGGAATAATAATTTGTTCTACCTTAAGCACTACACCCTCGGCGTCAAATTGAACCTCTTCGGGCTGCCCGGCACCGGGCACCTCTGCAGTGCCTACACAGATAATTTTTGCTGTTCTACCTCCAAGTACTACACCCTCGGCCCGCCTCCGGGCTGCATCACAGATATCACATCCTCAAGGCTGATGGGCCCTCAGGGGTGCAAGGGGATGTCTGTTGCCAGCGCTGTGCCTTGGGCTCGCCACAGACTTGGCGACTGAGCATTGCCCTGTCCCAGAAGGGCCCATCGCCTTGCCGCCCAGCTTTCATAGTCCTTGCGCCAGATTCTGGGTGCACAGAGTCGCATAGGCACACACATTCTTGTGGAGTATGTTTCGTATGCTCCTCTGCTCGGCACTGATGTGGCAGATGAGCCACCCTCTGCAGTTCAGGCCTGAAATGTGCCGGGGTCTGTCTCTGGTCAGTGGGGATAATAATTGCTATGGCATCAGAACCTGACTGTTTGCTGTGACGCGTGTGCAGCACCCGGATCTGATCGAGAAGCGGAGGAAGGTGTTTGCGGACCGCATCAGCCAGTACATCAAGCCCAAGGCGCAGGATCACAGCGAGGTGAATGGCAGCGGGAAGTTTGAAGTTGACCAAGCTGGGCCAAGGCAGCGGCCTGTCACAAGGCACACCTCATAGTTTGATAGCATTCGAGCTCATGGGTATTACAGAGAAGTTCAATCTCAGAGAGGAGAAAGGAGAGACAGAGAAGATACATAGTCAGGAATTTACACAGAGACGTCCCCAGCACAACATCGATATATATTTATCAGCTGCAGGGACAGATTGCAAGTCAACGCGAAAGGACAAAGGCTTCATGCTTGGACAGAGGTCACCGAGGGCATCTAGTAGTGTCATCAGGGAGTCATGTATATGTCCAGGCTGGTCAGATCAGAGTATGCTTTTATGGATGCACTGAAACACTCCAGTGGTTTGTTGAGATGAACAAGAGTCCCAATCTATGCCTTGGGATTTGTGATGCCATATAGTATACACTGTTGTCTGGTCATACATAGTCAGCTTCCTCTCCGCTACCGCTGAATTCCTGCTCAGCCTTGCGCGCTGCTGCGCTGTGCTGGCGCTTTGGCTTCACAGGCGACTCGCCAGCCGCGCCGTAGGCGCTGCTCATTAAATTCAACGCCTCAGAGTTGGCTGGCGCCGGCTGCGCGTGCTTCCTCCTGTGATGCTTTGTGCTCTTGCTGCGACTCCGCTGCACAACAGGCATTCAGAGGTCAGATATTTTGAGCAGCCAGGAGGCCTATTCTTTCTCTAAATACCTTTTACAAGGCTGGCACATGCATACGGGATGTGTATCTCTTCTGTTAGCACAGGGCAGATCATTGCTATACCTCTGGTCGTGCCACATCATCCTCTGCAATCACATCTGCAGCTGCAATCTGCATGCTACCTCCCATTTCCTCATCCTCCGCCATAGCCAGCATCACTGTCTGGCTCCCGCCCTCCTGCGTGTCCTCCTGCAAATGCCACTATTATCAGTGGAGGGCTACATGTCACTCAGGTCACTGCCATTCTCAGCTTGACTCATAGTCTGCTTCTGTGGCCTGGTATGTTGCCTGGCTGAGATGATCATGTTAGGGTTGGGACCCTGCTTTAAATATATCTGCAGGTGCCCTGCAGTTTCAGTATCAAGGAGATTGCACATGCATCTTTTCCGGATCTGTGCTCACCTCAGCCTCCTGTGGGGGAACTGGGAGCTTTACAGAGTTGCTCCTCCGCTGCTGAAGGGCCTCGAGGGGATTTCTGAGGACTGGCAGCGCCTTTGCCACAAATGTCGCCTTGAGCGCGGCTATGGATGTCTTGCGCACAAGCGGGGCCGGCCGTGGGAGCTCTAGTGTCTCCGCAGCAGGCGATGGTGGGCTGTATGCAGGATTGGCAAACACACCCGCTTCGCCAGCTGCAAGGCTGCACCACATGGAAGCCTCTCGATGCACACTTCCACATACATGTGAAGGTGTCCCTGGTTTGGCACTGTACATGCCGTCAAATGAACGCATGCTGATGCTGCTGGCAATAATACGGCTGTTAGTACCGGCTGCCATCCCAGATCAGAACTGCCGCCAAATTGGTAACTCAGCCTCCAAAGCAGTATGGCCAGATGGAACTTGCGTTCGGACATTGCTCTAACAATCTTCTTTGCATGTGGCATGGCAGACAGGTGACATAGCGATGCACAAAAGCTTCCAGTGGCAGGCAGACCTGATCTGTGAGGGGAGGGGCTTGCTGTTGACGGCAGGCACGCTGTGCAGCCGCAGCGCCAGCGCAGCGCGCCTGGCCAGCTCGTGGTCCGCCCCAAACCTGCTCCCCAGCAGCATGTCCATGCTTGCCTGCACCAGAAGTGCGATTTAAGACAGCTGGCGGCAAACTTTTCACTGAACTACTGGTACGCCCTCGGCCAATGTGCAGCTACAGCCGGGCCACTGTGTAGGTAGCCTTTTGTACGGGCGTGCATTGGCCTTGCAGCTGACAGCCCAAATACACTCAAGGTATGAGAGTCACGGCGTCGCAGCAAGTCCTCGGTAGTGTTCAGGTACTACCCAATTGCGCTGTGCTTGCCTGCAGGGTTTCTTGGGGGATGCTGAGGGTCTGGCCCTCGTCCAGCAGGGCAGTCTGCTGCGCCACAATGTCCCGGTCCTCGCGCAGCTTGTCGTGCTGAGCGTTCCGGTAGTGCTCCACCCGGAGCAGGGCTAGCAGGCTGAACATAACGGGCACAGCCATTGTGACCAGCGTCACAGCGCCCTGCACATGCATATTATGTAAGATAATGCATGCAGTTGTAGTTCACCAGCCGGCACTGCCCTGTGAGCTTCAACGCTGAGCTAGAAGATGTTATGCAGGTAGGGGGGCCGTTGATGTGGGAGGTTGCTGAATGCATGAGCCACCGTGATTGGCAGAGCAGTCATGTCCATAGATTTCTGAGACGCCAGCACGAGAGGATTGCAAGCCTTGCAGGGTGAAGCGGGTTGCAGACTCACCGTGATAGCTATGATAACAGTATTGCTCCCGACCTTGTTGCAGAGCTCGGTTGAGTACGCTTGGCATGTGCTGCAGCTGCTGCTCTGGAGCTGCGTCTGCAAGACACGGAGAGCACTCATCACATGTATTGCTCTTGTGACAGACCCTGTTCTGGAGCTACCTAGGCAAAACAGAGGCCATGGCCTACCAGCTCACTGCACACGCCAGTGGACAGCTCTCATCTTTATGTTAAGCATGTGTGACTTTGCATGTCATGGCCAGATGCATGTTGTATCGCCTAGATGCCCCAGAGAATTGTGAAGACATGGGTTTCAGACGAGGATTGATGGCAACCTGCGTGCAGCTGTCTGTAGCGGCACATGCACAGCCCCCACATCCTGACGAGGCCGCCTGTATCATGCTGCACCTGCAACATCAACGGCGATGCTTTCTCTCCTGCCAGCATGCAAGCTCGCCGCACCCAGACTTTATGCTAGACAGGAAGCGTGAGATCCTGCGTGACGACAGTGTTGCAATGCGGCAGATGCTTGCATCATGTTCCTGTGGTCGCGGGCAGGTGGTGCAAGCAAGAGTTGCAGGATAGGTGCTTGCCGTAGCTCGAGAAGCCCGAAGACGACAGTGTCGTGTGCAGCTAGGGCAGCCGCTGCAAGCCCGCCCAGCGCGACGTGTATGCTGAGCCATGCAGACGACAGGCTGGTGATGCCTATAATGCCCTGCAGACACATCATCCAATCACACCAACATGCCTGACAGCGTTAGCTGGGAGCCGAAGTACCTTGAAATGCATGGCAGATCGACGCACGGAAACTTTGCAGAGAAATACGAGGTGAGGATGAGGTAGACTGACCAGGACTGCTGCAACAGTAGAAACGCCCCAATGCACAAACGCCTCAACTGAGAGTCGCATGTAACCATCATACACCTGCGCGGCGATGGAAAATGTCCGGCATCCAATCAGGCAAAGAGAGTTCGTACATTTGTCGGACCCAAGTATGACGGTGAACAGGCTTGTAAAGCTGTTCTGTACATATGATACGAGGCATTTTGCCCAGATTGACAAAGTGATAGCACGCACCCAAACGAAGGATAGAGCCGGCAGCACGGCGGCTGAAACAGCTTGGAAGATGCATGCAAAAACCCCCTACACCACACACGTAGCGTCAGCTCTGCAGAGCCCTCTTCCGCTGGTTCGTCGATGTCGGGGCTCCGGGGCACTCGCCCTCGCTACTGCACCATGCATGCATGCCAGAATGATACTATAGATCCTTATGAAGCTTGCATTGGTCTGTTTACCTCTATCTGCAGTGCGATGCCAACGCTGTGCAGACGAGATGTGAGCATCTTATTATGTCTTTTCGTGACTAAGCCGTCTGGCTGCACGGCAGGGCCACGAGAGCAAGCACAACACCTCAAAGACCTCCTCATCTTGTTCCGCGTCTGCTATAGCGCATTACATGCAGCAAAGGGTCCACCATAGCACGGCGAGGCTATTTTGGGTGCCAAAAAGTGACTCATCTCTCTCGTCACTCGATTTCACTTTCAAATCGGAAAGTCCGCTCCTTAACGAGGCAGAGCCATAGCACACATCGTATTCTGTATTGAGTCCAGACAAGCGACACAAACCCATAATAGGCGCGGAATACATTTGTCACAGTCCTCAAAGCTTTCTAAGCCATCCAGCGACAGAGAGCCAAGGCGGGCTTTGCTCTTCTTGACCAGAGTGAGGTAGGAACGCGCGTTGAACTGTACATGTAGCATCTGTTCGACAACATGTTCAATCATGAGACTTTTGCAGTTCACGAGTTGTCAGAACATGGGAGGGCTAGGCTGTATATTGCAAGATTGCAGGATGGCTCTGCCCAAGGAACCTGGAAAGGCCCTGATGGGAGGGTTGAACTAACAAATTGCATCAACCACCAGATAATCCCGTACTTTGCTGTGCAGACGTACTATCGAGCGTCTGAGCCAGAAAGGCACCAGGTGTGCGCAGACATGAAGGGAGCATCAGGGGTCATCATCGCTGCTCTATGCATAGTCCTGGCGCTCAGCAGCAGCCAATGCTCGGGCCTCGTCCACACAGCAGAGCCCCTCCCCGTCGGGCAGCTGCTAAGCAGAGCGGGAATGCCCTCTGGCCGCCAGCTCCTGGCGTCTACACCCCAGGATCTTGAAGGTGCATCTCCCAACTCCTGTCAGCTCTGCAGAGCCGCCTGCCCTATGGTATACCTCTGATGCACAGTACCTTTGCAACGCACCATAGCCATGGCCCAGGTCACTGTCACCGTGTAACGTATGCGTGTAGTCAGATGCCTTTCCCATTGTCCTGTGCCAATCCCTGCTGCACAGCACAACCATTTTGCGGCTCAGGGCCTCTAGACGCCAGACCTACTCGTCCCTTAGAGGAGCCACATCATGACTGTAACATGAGTAATGGCTGTAGCGCGGAGAGTCACAGATGCAGCTCTGGCTGCAGAGGAGATTTTGCAGGAGGAGATGACAGCCCTGGAGCTTGAGGAAGAGGAGGAGGAGGAAATGGCAGAGGCAGAGGCTGACGAGGTGCTGTCCCTGGACACGGAGCGGGTCACCAAGGAAGGTGCGCATGAGCAGCTTCCTCCTCAGGCCTCCAGCTGCTGTGATGTTGAAGATGACCCCTCCTCTTGGACATGCGCTTGTGGACTGTAGCGTCGAACATTGCGCTCTGGCTGTCATGTGTGCTCGTATGTGGCATTCTGGAGGGTTGAGTCATGCCTGTCATCTGCATGTGCTTGGTCTGCATGGCATTGCCTCTGAGCAGCGCTGCTAGCTCTATGTGTGCCATCTGAGCCGGGCTCACATGTCAAGTATTAGTATCCATTGGCAGCTTGCAAGAAAAGCCCTCGTCTGCAGGGTTTGGTAGTGCCCTCAGCTCAGTCAGCTAAACAAGTCCACGAGCATGGCTTGTCTGCCATTAAGGCGACTACTGATCAGAATGGTGCTTGCCTGCAGGGTCTGGTGGATTCCTCAGCACAAGCAGCTGGCCCACTTTCGGCCTGGTGGGCGAGAAGCAGGCAGCGCTGTACTACGGCGTCTGCCTGCTCTTCACGGTTTTCTTCTGCAAGAACAGCGGCCTCCGCCACTCCCTCATGAGCATCGCCCGCTCGAACAGCCATGGCAAGAGCGCTCGCCTGGGAGCCTAGATTGGACCACAACGGAAAGCAGGAGAATACCTGTCGTTTTGGGTACACACACGATGGGATGTGGCTGTTTTCGCCACTCCCTCATGAGCAATGCCCGCTCAGACTGCCATGGCAAGTGCGCGCGCATGGGAGCCTAGATTGTGTTCTTGATTGGATCAGGATGAAAGATCAAGGATATATCCATTTTGTTTTTGTGTACATATACGTTAGGTGTGGCTGTTTCAGCCACACCCTCATGGATGCTGCCCGTGCAGACAGCCACTGTGAAGGCGTGCGCCTGGGAGCCTGAAATGGTCTGACAGAGGCTGGTGGTAACCCCTCAATGCATTGAGGGATTACCACTCGCTGATCAGCCTTTGAAAGGGTGTACATACGCGCTAGGTTGGGATCACATCGTTGAGTTGCTCTCATGTGCATGGTCACAGGAACGGCGTAGATATGATTGCGCTTGTTCTTAGCTTGCAAGTCAAGTTGCTCTGCAAATTCATGCAAGGACTTCATGATGCAGCGTCAATGTCACTCTGCAGAGACATGCCAGCTTGTACCAGCGTGCCATGCATGTGTAACAATCTGCAGAAGGTCTGGTCACTCCGCAAAGGTCTCTTTTCACAGTGCAGTTTTTTCTTGTTTCATTCTCAGAAGATCTGTGCATGCAATAGATAAAAGTTGGTAGTGTTGCTCCCTTGAAGTCTACTGGCCAACAATCCCCACATGCCTACTGTTCCATACATTTATACACTAATTCAGCTATATGTTGCTTCTCTTGAGCCTGCTTGAAAAGTCCTAAGCTTACCACAATCAATGCTTCAAGTATATATCCATGGCCATGCTTTGCTAACACCCAGAGAATCACAAGCCCCTAGGGCTCAGAAATCTGTTCTGCAGGAGTACATCTTTGTCATGGTTCATATATTGTTCCGACTACCTTTGCAACTGGACAGGGCCTCTGAGTCTGCCCACGCCAATCTCCCTGGATTGCTTGGTTTGACAATAAGATCCAGCATGCATCCTCCATGCCCCGAACCCACTGTTCTACCCCGGATAATGAGGGACTGCCCCTACTGATATCTAATCCCAGAAGCTTCCATACGCTGTGAGGAATCTCATACACGCACCTGGCAAGGTAATACCGATCTTCATTCATGTGCGCGTAGTGCCGGCAGATAAGTGATTGTTCCATGGGCAGGCCATCCCAGATCATGGATCAACCCTTATCTGCCAGCCTGTAGCGCACTTTGCTGATGCTGGCCTCTGATTGGACTCGTGAGAATTCCAAATTTTGGGGGTTTGCAGATCTTTTTTTAAAGCCGTAAGCTGCTCCGTGCATCACTCCCTGAAAGCCTGCCACACCACAGATAAGTGGACGGTGCATACCCCAGACACCCATGGCGTTCAGCAATGTGCAGCTGCTGGCATGGATATCAGAGCTCCCTCATCCAGTTCCCCCGCTGCAGACTCCAACATGTGTTGGAGCCCGTGAAAGTTTGTGCAGGGAAAGGCAAGACAAGTCAATGCAAGGCGGGCGCTGCCCCAAAAGGTTGCCTGAAAAGGCCTTACGAAGAGCGTCCCAAGCCCTGCACTGCAAGCCTGTCGAGCCGTATACCCGAAATCTCTCTCCAGCAGGCAATGTACGAATCAAATCAGGACCCCATGACTCAGCACGGCATTGGACTTGTTTCTAAACCGGACGAGACAACGTCTGCCTACTGACTCCCAGTGTTCCCTCACCCCGTGACAGTTTTGAATGCTCGATAACCCTCCATAAACAGTACTTTCACATCGCCGTAGCTGGGTGTGTCGCTGTGATGCCGCATCAAAGGCTGCATGCGTTTATGAAACCTCCATTCCTTTTGCTGGGACATCAAATGCTGCGCCAGATATCAAATGCTCCTGCCATTCCCTCTCACCTCAACGCCCTTGGCTCAGCGTACGCTGTGCCACATTGGCGGTCTAATGGTGCTTGTCTGGGGACCCAACTTAAGGCATGAAGCCCTCTGGTGATGAAGGACCTCAGTGGCTGTGGCTCTCATTCCAGAAGGTCTCAGCAGAAAGCAGTCTTGCAGCAAAACCAGATGCTGGAACTTTGCGGTGGTCAGGTTTGCCGGATCCGGGCTGTCCCTGATGTGAATGACAGATTACAAGGAGTGAATCACTCCCGTGACGCCTGATGACTCAGAACGCTGAGTCACAGGGCGCCTAGAAAGGCAAGGGTGCGCTGGCATAGGTACGCTTCGACCTGGTGGAGAGCTCGTGCAGGAGGGCGATGATGTCGAAGTGCCCGGGATGCGCAAGTACGTCCAGGCGCGCCTGTTGAACTGGGCACACGATCTGCAGCATGAGGAGAACTATCACTCGCAGCAGCAGCAAACGCAGCTCGGAGGTACGCCTCTTGAAGGCGGTTCCCGCAAGCTCTCGGAGCGAGTGCTAAGTATAGCGCGCCTCAAGCTAATGTTCATTTTCTGTGCACAGCATCCATTGATGCTTCGATAGGTGCACACACGCAATTTCACACTCATAAGCCTCCTCCAGTGAACACAGCTGTCCTCAGCTTGCACCTGTGAGCATGCGCTGACATGTGCAGCTGCCAGCTCAGGCTTCTGCACAGGAGTGCCGCCAAGGCAGATGATAGGGAGGGGCGCAAACCTGACGGAAGCTGGCGTGCGCCTGGCGCATGGCCTCGTGCTCGCGCGCCACGCTGGCGGCCAGCTTGCGCTGCCCCGCGTGCACGCTCAGGAAGGTGCGGCTGGCCTCCCAGGTGTTGGAGCCCTCCGGAAGGGTTCCCTGCAGCAGGATGCACGTCTCAGTCTAGCATGCATGCCTCAACCCAGCAGCACAACAGTAGCTTGCCTACATGCGGTGTCTTGCAGCCATCTGACAGGCGGTTTGAGCTGAGTCGAGAGCCCTCCAGAAGGGGGATACCATAGCAGAGTGCACTTGCGCAGCCAGGCAAATGCTTTCAATGGTGCAGACACACCGCTGTATTCGGCCATGTGCCAGGCAATCAAGCTTGCTGGGAAGCAGCATCTCACTGATGAACAGGTGGGTAAGCTCTTGGTACAATGTGCGTACGCAGTGTGCTGCTGTCGCACCTGGAGCAGGTTGGAGATGTGTAGGCGCTCGGAAGTGACATTAAGAAGCTGGTCCGTAAGGCGCACATGGAGAGCCTTCAGCGCATCCACCCGGCGGTCATTGAGCTGGAGGCGAACCTGCACAGCCCAGAGATGAAGCCTCAGAGTCTGCAGGCAAGGTCATGAGCCCAATGTGCAAACACACACCGGCCAGCAGCTCACGTTACAGTAAGCGGAAGCCCCTATATCCCGGGATTTGATTGTGTGCGATGAGATGCACTGGCAAAGGACTGACCCAAGGGGTTATTCTACATTGCATGCTGCAGCATGTGCAGCGTCAGGTCTTTGGCAGAGCATGAGGCGAGATCCCTGACGCAGCAGAAGGCTTGGGGGTTGAGGACATGAAGAGCGCTCACCGCAATGTCGCGCCACTTGAGCGCTGCATTGACGCCCTGCCGGTCGTCCAGGCGCTGCGCAAAAGCAACGAATCTATGCACTGTCCTGGGGCAATGCTCCCACAGATACGCCTCAGCCTCATTCTGCATGTACTTTGAAGATCAGCACAAGTGACGGCACTGCTGCCAGATAGGAACGGAGCTCGTGGGGCTTGGGATGTGCGCATGGGCAGGCACGCTGCAGGGAATTGTCTGGCCTTGCCCGAGAAGAAGATAGCAGGAAGCAGCCATGAGCCATTCATCCCGCTGACGGCAGTTCGAGACTTTATATCCCTTCTGAGAGCTGTGTACAGTGGTCTCCCGTCAAGGCACGCATGTGTCGGAGAGGGCGTACCCAGAGAGTGATCAGCCCGAGGAGCTCCCGATGCAGGGAGCTGGAGGCTGACTCAGCGCCGGCCTGCAGCAGCTGGCGCAAGCGGTTGCCGTACTGCTGCCGGAACGAGAAGATGTCCTCCGCTGACATGTGCGCCACATCATCCACTGTCACAGGCTGGCGCCCATACCCTGTTGCAGCAGCGTCACCTCATTACGCCATGCATGATGACATAACATGGCAAGATGCCCAAAACAGAGCGTGAAACATCCACTTTGCTGTCATAGGCTAGGGTGAGCGAGAAGCCTTGCATGACACCAAGCACAGGCAATATTTATACAGCATAAATAGATACGCATCAACATCTTGAGCTGGGTAAGCGGGCTGCAAGACGTACCGGCTGAGATGTAGGTAAAGACGGCAGCCAGCTTCTCGTGCATGGCAGTGTGCTGGGGGCGGATCTCCGGGTGGCCGACCTCCCACAGCTCCTCCATGGTGACCTGTGCATGATGAGACGATGTCAGCTCAATGGCCAGCTCAGCTGGGGAAGCCAACACAAGTGTCGGCTTGCGTGCCGCATGTGTCTCGCTCTATGATTGCAGCAGCAATACGTTTGCATACAGCCCAGGCAACACGGCAAGGTGTCTAGCTTGGCCTGTCCTCAAAGTAGCCATCCAGTCCAATGAGCTGCGTCTTGGCTTTCATTGCCATTGAGAGGAGCCATGACGTATGTCTTAGCAGGGAGGAAGTGAGACTGACAGCAGAGCAACAGAGCAGGGTGTGGGAGGGGCTTGCCTGATCAGGGGTGGCGGTGCCTGACTCAGCATCCAGCAAGGTCTCATTGTGCGCGCGCAGACCGGCATTCTGGACTGTCAGGCGCTCAATCTTCGCCTTCAGCACGCTCGACAGATCCTCCATCTTTCCAATGCGGTCCTGCGCAATGACATGAGCACCCTTGTCTCAAACCGCCAGGGGGCCACACTGCTGCAGGTCATTGCCAAGCTTGCATGACCACTACATTCCTGAGACAGCTCAGCCAGGGTTTGCAGTTCCATTGGCGCAGCTCGGCACTGAAATGGCGCAGCTAGCCGCTCACCTTCTGGCGCTGGCGGTGCAGATGCTGATTGCGCGCGTTTCGGGCGCGGACGGCCGCGTCCCGGTGTTCCTTCACCTTCGGCTCGGCAGCCTTGATGCTGCGCCGGGGCGCCGAAGGCAGCGACCTCGTGCTCGCCTCAGAGCCTCCACTCTGTGCCGGTGGGAGGAGCACCTGCATGGCATACCTCCGCTCGAGCATTGCCACATTGAGAGTCGCCTGGGCATCTCCATCCCATAGCAATGCAGACATAGAGCGCACAAGCAGGCGGCGCTCAATAGCCTGTGAACATAGTATTGCCTGCTGGCGCGTAAAGCAGGGATGGCTTGCTAAGGAGATGTGGCATGTTGTGCAAGCACGACGTTTGATGCAGGCACTGTGTTTCACTGTTACATGGGCTTGCCTGCATGCATTGACGGAGCTCTTGAATCAATGTTCAGGCAGTCAGGTACAAGCACGCCATCGCATCATGTGATCTCACCTGCGCAGACGTGAGGGGAGTGTCCTCGCTCACAGCCATCGGGGCGCTGATGGAGGTCCAGCCAGGCATTGGGCCCAGACTGAGCTGCCCAGCCTCTGCTGAGCTGGACTGGCCGCCTCTTGCAATGCTGATGGCTGGAGTCTGGGCAATGAGCAGGTTAATTGGCGCTACTTGAGGGTGCGCCAGGGATGTCTGTGGAGGGAAGGCCTGCGGCGTCTGCACTGAGCGGGCCTGAGGCAGCATGGGGTGGATGCGAGATGCCTGAGGGTACGGCTGATGTGGCATGGCTTCGCTCCTGGAGTGTGAAGGGGCGTAGGACACTGGGCAGCTTGTTTGCACAAGCGCGGCATGGCTGGCTGGCAGGTCGCTGGCTGCAGGTGCTCGAGGCTGTGCTGCTGACGAGGCCGCAGTCCCGAGCAGGGCATCCATGTCGAGAGACGCAAATAGGTCCATTCCAGATATAGAGAAGCCTCCCTGGCTGCCTGCCTGGGGAGACTTCACAGCATCGGCGGGATTGGGTGATCCATGCTGACTTTCCAGCCCCATACAGAAGTCTAAGTCTCTCCAAGGGTTGTAAGCAAAATCCGTTGTTCCAAGGGCGGGCTCCAGCAGAAGCATCACACTCGACAGCCTGCGCAGCAAGGCATACGTTGACACCCATCCCAGGCCCTGTGCAACCCTCCTTACAAGGTTCCGCATCATACAGGCTGTGCCTTCCGAGCCTTGCCTGGCTTTTGGCGTCTCAAGGTCACTGGGCTGCCGTGCACCGACGGCTGATTTCTCTTCCCCAGTGTGCAGTCTGAATGTGATCGGAAGTTGCTTGATGACCCCCTTTATTGTTAAGCACAGGTATAGCTGACTTACTGCACCAAACACGAGTGCCAAACCAAAGCGCAGGCCGAGGAACGTGGCAGGAAGTTCTGCTACTGCTGGCGGGCGGGCCTTCTCTACACTGTGGTTGGGCTTTGAGAAGGCAGTACTTGCTATAAAACAATGCTAAACCAAGGCAGGCACGCTGCCATTCAAGAATGCACGCACTTTATGTTAGGCACAGTGACGACATCTGACGTCGACGCGGTTTATATCTCGGAAACAAACACGTGACGGCCGTACGGCCGCACGCGTGTGTCATCATTTCATAATGAAAGTGCCTCTCAGACTCGAAGGAGTCCTTCTGAGGAGGAGAGTCATCAGCGCACTCTGTTTAGACGAAGAACAAAGCCCAAAACGAAAGGTATGTGCATTGGGTGTAGGGGCTTTAGGTAGCTTGCAGAAATGTTCAGCACACCCGTTTGCCGACCTCCCAGCTGCCACCTTCCCATGGGATTTAGCATGCAAAACCTGCAGCTACGACATTTGCACCTTGAGAGGGCAGCCTCTAGACTCATAGCAGCAGCCACCAGGGCAGCGCAGTCAGAGCTAGTAATTCCCAGGCAGCCGGAAGTCAGCGATGGTTCCTGGGACAAAGCGGATGTACGCCTCGTACAGCAAGCTATCAATGATAGTTTGCCCGGCTCCCGAGAACGTACCGTCGAGCCAGGTAAGGCCAGCAGCCGACTGTGTAGCAGGCTCAGCCTGATGAGGAGCAAACACGACGAAAAGGGAGTGCGCGTGGCATTCATCAGGGAGGTAATGTCACGCAGGCACGGTCCTTCTCGGAAGGAGTTTGACAGATCTGCAGGACTTTGCACAGGCCAATGGTCAGCCCAAATTCCGTGGAAAGCAGCTCTATGATGGGCTTGTGCATGGAGTGCACGATGTACTGGAGTTCAACAACGTACGCTGCCTACTCTCACAGTCTTGCCTGTGTAGCTATCATGGAAGTCATATCGCACAGCATGGTGAATGTGGTGTACTTGAGGACTGTTAGTGGCCATGCTGCCAGAGTCCAGATTGCTTGCCTGTCAGTCTGTCGTACCAATGCAGAGCTCTGCAGAGGCGCCTGTGTGGTGAGTAGGTACTGTAACAGCAGCAATACCCACCACATCATAGCATGCAGAGCGCGTGCTGCATCTAGGGGTCCAGAGCAATTCTGTGTGTGCAGGTGCCAAAGGCATTCAGGGAGTCCCTGGCTGAGCAGGGAGTGGTCAGTGGAAGGAGCTCCATATACAAGGAGGTGAGATATTCTCCTACTGATAGGCCACATACAGAAGCCATGCTAATGTTCACTGTGAACTCTCACATGGTCCATTTTACTGGGTCCATATGGTCTAGATCGCAACCTGCAGGATGGGATTTTTTTTGTCCAGCCATGCACCAATTATAACGTCATCACTGCGTTCACCGCTTGAATTTGTGCTCATGGGAGACATTCCGCTTGCTCTCCTGCACATTATACAGGATGCAGCACACCTCAGAGGCCCCCTGGATGAAACAAGGCACCCAGGAAGAGAAAGGTAGAGAGAGACAAACAGGCACTAAAACAGACAGTCAACGCATCGCTGCATGCCGCAGGTGAAAGCAAAGGATGGCACGACGAAGTTTTTGCTGCAGCTGGCGGACAACCATGTTGTGGAGACAGTTGGGATTCCTTTAGACGATGCTGACAAGCAGCGCCTCACTGTCTGTGTCTCGTCACAGGTATGGCTACCTGCCATTGTATTGTCCCAGTTCCTGCTATCAGCACTAGCTTGCTGTGCCTCTCATAGAATGCGGACCAGGTCCTCATCTGTAGTTCAGTGGGTGCGTCCTGCTTATTCCAGTCTGAACAGCATGGGCCCATGACATTCAGCATCTCCCCTCATCCCCCAGGCTGCTCCATCTAGACATATGGCGTTGTTAGTGACAGATGAAACTGCACACAAGTGCTGGAAGAAGCTTGCTGATGATGTAAGTGAGGGGGATAGTGTAGCTGGAAGGGATGGGCTGCGCATGCAGGTGGGCTGCCCGATGCGGTGCACCTTCTGCGCGACGGGCAAGGGCGGCTTCGCCCGGAATCTCAAGGCGCATGAGATTGTGGACCAGGTCATGACTGTACAGGAGCGCTTCGGTACTCGCGTCAGCAATGTTGGTGCGGCACCACTTGTCCTCAATTTGCATACAGCCTCGTCGATCCCCATCGATCAAGCATGGAGCCCCATTGAGAACCCGTCAGGCGGCTTGCATTGAGCATCGAGCCTTATCCAGAAATCATCGAACCCCCAAAAAAACCCATCGAGCGGCATTCATCGAGCATTGAGCCCCATCAAGAACCTGTCGAGCGGCACTGCAGTTCCCCAGCTTGCATTGAGCAGTCAAAGACAGTCCGGCTTGCCCTGTGCGGGATCATGGCCCTGCGGCAGCCTTAGCTATATGTCTGAACTTGCTCTACAGTGTCAAGGCCACTGCAGAGACAGGGCACCAAGATGCCTGGAAGTCTTAGAGACATCTTGACGAGGGCTTGGCTGTGCAGTGTTCATGGGGATGGGAGAGCCGTTGCTCAACCTCCGGGCGGTCACAGCAGCCGCGCGGTTCATCAACCAGGATCTGGGCATCGGGGCGCGCCACATCACGGTGTCCACAGTGGGAGTGCCCAATGCCATTGGCATGCTGGCCAGCCACCTGAAGGAGCACTCCCTGCAGCTCACCCTGGCTGTCTCCATCCATGCACCCTCACAGGCTGTGCGCCAGCGCATCATTCCCAGGTTGGCCTTCGGTTCTACATTTCTCCACTTCACCTCAGCGATGACACAGATGCTAAGGGGTGGAGGACACCGCAATGAGCTGCACGTTTTGCATGACCTGGAGCCTCAGCCATGGCAGATTGCATTTGAGTAAGTGTACGGACGTTCTGATGACTGCTGAGGGTATTCTGGCAGCTGTGTGGCCAGTGCTGGGTCATCCATCGATGGGGCCTGGCAGAGAGGAGGTGCTGAGGCACTGTGCTGGTGCAGTGCAAAGGCGTACCCTCTGGATGCGCTCCTGCAAGACTGCCAGAAGTTCCTGGAGGTGACAGGGAGGAGAGTCACCTTTGAGTACACCCTCCTGGCCGGCGTCAACGACTCCCCTGCTCAGGCAAGCACAGCATTCTCCGCTAGCCTTATGCCAATCATTCCAACGCATAGGCTGCAGTGTGTTCATTGCAATGCACATAGCACTGATGCCCTTATCTCAGGAGAATGATGCATGGCACATATGAGCGGTCTCCCTGAGCATATAATGACCGGACCATATACAGCTCACAGCAAGTTCAGCTGTACTGGCATTTTGTACATGGTGGCGCGGCATAGCCAGGCGGAGATAGATTGACTCTGACTCTGGCCATGTTGAAGACATGAGCGCTCCTGCTGCAGGCAGAGGAGCTTGCAGAGAAGCTGAGCAGATGGCACCTGCGAGGCTCCCATGTGAACCTCATTCCCTGGAATGCCGTGGACGATGCCGACTTCACGCGGCCGAGCAGGAACGCGGTGTTCGCCTTCCGGAGAGCTCTGGAGGCCAAGGGATACCCCGTAAGCACCAGAATCACAAGGGGCCAGGACGCCGCCGCAGCATGCGGGCAGCTGCGCAATGACAACCAGAAGCAGCCCCTCAGCTGACCGGCCAAGGCATACCTCATGAGAGTCAGAATCACAAGGGGTCAGGACGCCGCCGCAGCATGCGGGCAGCTGCGCAATGACAATCAGAAGCAGCCCCTCAGCTGACCGCCTTGAGTACCAGAGAAAATGCAGAGCAGAATGCCAGGCCCTCGACGAGCTTGGTCAAAGAATCGGTCGAAGGATCAGGTGAGACTATCCACGAGGGAGACATAGTTGAACGTTAGCGTGAAAAGATTTGTGGGAGTGTAGACGACACAGCGGGAGACAGCTGCACTGACCCGTGGCTTTCATGCCCGGGCTTGAACAAACGAGAGAGCTTTCCCACATCTGTGCACAGGCCACATGAGAGGCTTGGCGGATACAGGCCAATGCTCAGAAGTTGGGAGCCTTTGTAAATGTTAAAGCGCTCTTGGGTGTGCTCACGCGTGACCAAACAGCCTTGTATTCAGTTGCATCAGGCATCAAGGATGTGGGCTGGTGTTGTCCTCCAAGATATGTTGCCTTGGGAGAGATCAGATCAGATATGAGATGAGGCTGTGCATCATGATCAGAAGCATCTTAGAGCACCCTGTACCAAAATAGATTGTAGTAAGAGCATCTGCTGATTGTACAACTGGCTTTCGTACCCTGGCTGTAACAGCACGTCACTTCACTCCTCTATAACCCTGCATGCTTTGTATGCAACACTGTTGCTGGTTGCATGTACCCTCCAGTTCTGCCTTATGATGCTGCATATATCCAATAGAATGTTGCACCAGGCACTTGGTTAGTTATCAAGGCCTTGCAAGAGCATGTGCCTCATGTGCCTCTTGTCCAAGATACAGATAGGATCCATGCCTGCACCTGTATCCTGAATGTATTCTCAGCTACGGCTAGTATGTTTCTTTTTGGTCCTCTGCTGGCATGGGACACTCAGGACAAAGCTGACAATCCTCAGCTGTACAGGAAAGGTTTGACTTCACACCAACATATGCCTGGTACTGCCAGTTCTGGCTTCCAGGACTTGCATCAGCACTCATGCTGCTGCAAGTGCTGAGCTAAGAAGCTATTTGGGAATTGAGCTGTTCACAATGCGTTGCATAGAACTTCACCGCAGAGGGCTGATAGGGAGTGAGGTACTTTTTTGGACTACCTCATTTTTGGCTTGCAAAGGCCCTATAGAAAGACGGGCAGAAGTGACTGCTGGCCCTCACAGGCTTATGTGCTGTACATTCATATCTGCGCTCCATAACCCTGCTGCAAGAGCACCACGCTCAAAGAACCTGCTGTGTCGCAGTGCATGAACATGCCCTGCCCACAGCTCTTTCCAAGTAGGCACCATAGAGGTGCTAGTTTCATGATTCAAGGAGGGGCAGGATCTCCCTACTTGCCCCAGCTGTACAGAGGCGACTCCACTCAGGTTAGCCATGCAAACTCAGCTGACTTCGCAGGTGCTGCTGTTGCTTACTTTAAGCTCAAGCCCAACTGACTATCATACTGTTGATATGCGCCACATATACTACTGGGTCTGCAAATGAACACCAAATCTCCCTGCTCTTCCGAGGCTGCATGTATTCCTGACTAGGAATCTACTTGGCCTCGTTCTAGCACTGATGTTGGGTGCTGCCTGCAAGCGCTTAGAAGCACTCGTGCACTTTCTTACCATGCAAGGCTATCTTTTTAAGGTATGCGTCCTTACGACAAACAGGACATCTTGGCCAAATCAGCAGTGGTGGTGTGCATATGTGTGGATGCCGGTTGTAAACCGGAATCCACACATAGCTTGGGAACACATGTGCCCGCGGAGGGGATTGCTTCCAAAATCTTGGGGGCAGCACAAGCTATGGTGCAGCTGTACGGCATGCGCTCTGACTGAGCTGTGCTGTGTGGTTCGGCCTCCTTGAAATCCATTGGCTTCATCAGGTTTGCTCAGGCATGGTGCCTGATCTGGCACCACCGTCTTCCGGGAGTGTGGAGACGTGAAGCTAGAGACATCGTCGAGGCGTCGTCCTCCAACTCCGAGTCTGTCTCAAGGTCGGACTCTTGCGGGTCCGGGGTGGGGCTGCTGCGCCTGTGCGCCAGCCTGGCAAGCTCCTGAATTGGCTGCCCATATGTCCTGGCAGAGCAGTCTGTTCCGGAGCCCTCGGAGTTGCGCGCCTGCCCACCCGCCTGCTCAGGCGCCTGCAGCTGTAGCACATGCTCATCAGAGAGGCAACATGGCAGAAGGCCTCGACACTCAGTATAGCCAAGAAGACTTGGAGCTGTTCCCCACCATGCTCATGAGTATACGCAGTCTGTCAGCTTCATGGCAATCATCTGGGCAGTGCCAATGCATCACAGGAAGAGCACCAAGGTAGTTGCAAGGCACCGCGATGTAGGAGCACAATGGATTGAGTCTCATGCTCACCGCTGGGTGTGCAGCGGGCTTCGGGGCGTTGGCGGAGTTGCTGATGTGGACCTCTATGTAGGCGTAGTTGCGCCGCGCCCGCTTGGCGCCTCCGGGCATGCCCGAGTCGTCGCAGGAGCTCTCGGCGCTGCGCTTCAATCCCCGGCGCGGCCGTTCCTCGCAGCACTGCGACGAGGCGTCGTCTGCATGGCCCGTTGGCTGCCCGAGCGCCTGTAGAGCCGCGCCTGCTGTCGCGGCTGAGTAGCTCATGAGCAGCTCCAGCATACCCAGGCGGTGCATGACAGCGGACTGCGAGCCCTCTGCATGCGGCTGAGGCGGCTGGCTGGCTGCATGTACAGCCGCCTCCCATCCAGATGCTGCATGGCATGTCACCAGGCTCAGAATCTGTCACATCCGCACCGCGCAAGTTCTATTGATGTCATGTCTGTGCATATAAATGCTGTTGTCAAGCCTGCGAGGTCCTGACACAACGCCTCGGAGGCAACATTGAGCAGTGTCTGGCGTTTGGAGATCCATTTGGCAAGCAGATGCACATGCTCAGGCTTGGCTGCAAGGGCAACAAGCCAGCCTATCGTGCTTGAGCTCTAATGAGCAGGCTCATTTGGGATATCTAGAGCCTCACTTCTATATTGGACCGCATCAGTTGGGCGTCCTGGCTGTGCGGGGCTCAGCGAAGCCGCGGCCATGTTTTGTCGCAATAGGACGCGCAGCCTGATCGTTTGCAAGACCAGCGCCAGTGGCGGGTTGCTGGAAGCAAGGCTCGTCAGCATGCTTCTGCTCAGCAGCGCCTGGGCGAGGCACAGGCGCCCGCTCTTCTGCGAATCAGAAGAAGTCGAGTCAGTGACGAAGGGTCGGGCAAGTCATCAGAGAGCAGTCCGAGGTGATGATGAACACTGCTGGCGCACCATGACACACCTTCTCACCATTCCCATATATTTCAATCCACCCGTTAGGGCGTATTAGCTCCAGGATGAGCTCACCTGTGCGGGCTCCATCTTGGCTGGGCGTGTGGTGTCGGGATCTCCGGAACTCTCCCCTGCCCCGACGCCCTGCATGCCCGCATACAGACCTTAAAATGACTGCGTGTTGTGCACGAGCTGATTAAGGCGGGCAGCGTGTTCACGCGGTGGCACTTGCCGGGCTGTCTGGAAGCAACGGTGAAAGAAGCCGCTCAAGCTGAACGCTTGAAGCACACTGCTACGCCTGTACAAAGGATCCAAAGGCCATACCATAGCTTTCAAAAGTCTGTCGTACGCCATTGGATGGCCATTCTGCAACCTGGCTGCCTGATGTATTTCAGAGCTAAGCAACAGTACAGCCTCCTAATCACATAGTGAGCTTGATGTCCGTCTCATTAGAGTGTGTAGCACCTCCTCTGTAGTGCTCAAAAGTGCCAACAGGCAGCGCCCTTGCAATTTCTACACATGAAGTGGCAGTCAGGGAAGACATGCTAAACAAAGACGCCGACTCCGGTACGCGTCCATGAGCGCAGTAGCAAGCCATGCAATGGTGCGCCTGGTGTCTGTTGTGCCTATGTGCCTCACCTGAACGCTCGTGTGCGTTCTCCCACTCGTTGCTTACTCACGGCAAACTTCCTCGATCCCTTGCGAGGCCTCTCTGCTCTAGAACCCAGCCGCAGCGCGGTCGCTCCCTGGACAGGCGATGGAACGCTGGCCTCAAATGAAGAGAATCCTTGAGCGCTCCCCGCAAGATCAGCAGAATAAACGCGCATCCGCGGGGCCCAGCAGCACGATGACCCTCCTGATTGGAATTACGCACCCCACTGACCCGTTACTGCGAGCCTTACTAACGTACTACTTGCTCAGCAGATCGGTATGTCATCGCGGGTGACGTTTGATGTAGATCTCAATCAGCAAGCCTTGCTCATGCTAGCACGGCGCGTGAAGACTCACAGTCGCTTCTGGCTGCGATACTTGAGCGCTATCGACAATCCCTCCTCATACTTCCACACCCTGATGCGCTGAAAGGTTTCGATCGTACTATCGATCTGCAGTATTCTGAGGACAGGCCAGGCGTCTCGATAGGCCAACTTCACCTCCTCATGCCAATACGTTCATCCAGTCCCGTCTTTCAGAGGTCAGTCGTGCAGCGGACGATCAGTGTCATCATACGTCATCACGACGCTTACTGCTGTTAGTGGCAATGATGGCCTGATCCCAGATCTTCTGTCGTTGATACAAGTCACCTGCTCCCCAAAATATCCTGACGCAACGGCCGCTAAAGGACACGCGTCTCATCAGCATCAAAAGGCCTTTGCTCCAGAGCTTGATGCCCTCCTACTGTACAGATGGACCGCACGAAGTTCCATTCCTAGGACCCTAAAAGACCAAGAAGTCTCACGAATCTTCCAGACATACTGTAAGAGCTCGTTGCACTCCTGAAAAGACCAGGCCTTGAGCCCTCCAAACTTGCACAGTGTCTACAGCAGCGTCATGCTCTACGCCAGCAGGGATGGCTCCAGGTTGCTGGGCGACTCAAAGCCCAAGAGGTTGACAATGGTTGAGCCCACGTTGGCCAGACCAGGCTCCTTGAGGTCTGTCCTGAAGTGCACATTCTTGGGCAGGCCTGGCCCCCCGATCGCCACAGGCACCTGCAATGCACCAGAGCCCCTGCCTAAGCGATGCAACATCCATTACAGTCTCAAGCTATCGCATGGCGATGACACTCTGATTCCTACATCCCCTCTGCAATGTACAGAGCTCCACCAGGAGAAGGTGAAAACCACATCAACTCGTCACAAGATCTACTGGGCAAATTCTGCTCGGCTGGTTTGCTGTTACAACTGCTTCAGGGTTGTTGTATAATTCTCATCCTGATTCAAGTTTGGCGGCCGAGTTGAGTGACAGGGGCGGCCTGGTGACTTGGGGTGTACAGCATTTGCTCCACACAGGAGCAATCACACACATGTTTCAGGGATGTGATTGCCCAAAGTAGGCACGCACGGCTTGCCGTCCTTGCTGTTTTTGGGGCACAGATGGGGGCTTACGGGATTGAGGGTGTGCGAAGTGAGCATGCGCGGCTTGTCGTCCGCCATCAGCGCCTTCTTCGTCTTCTTGTCGCGCTGCACCATGTCCTCGGCATTGCCGTGGTCCGCAGTCACCAGATACGTGCCCTTCACCTCCTCCACTGTCTCGAGCAACCTCTGCAGAGCAGCCCAGTAAGATCAAGCGGCTGTAGCGATGTTCCTCAAGACACGCAGCTGGTTGTACAGCACGTCAAGATCTGCTGCGCAATAAGCAAGGCGGAAGACAACCTGTGTTTCTCCTTCCCCTCTCGAGCTCCTGCTCCTATCAACAATTCTGCCCTCTCTCAGCACCGACTGACAGAGCCTCAGCCTCACCTTGACGCAGGCATCCACAGTGGTGCAGGCCGATATGGTGGCGTCCAGGTCACCCGTGTGGCCCACCATGTCCGGATTGGGGAAGTTGATGCGCACTTGGTTGTACTTGCCCGACTTCAGGGCGTCGATGGCTAGCTGCGTGATCTTTTGGGACTGCATGGCCGGCTTCTCGTTGAAGGGGATGTTCTGGTCTGAGGGCACCTGCATGCATCTCCCGCGTCAGCAATCATGTCCGCCTCCCAGCTGCCCCTTCAGAGGGCGCCTGCGTGCATCGTCCTTCCAGCCACTATGCTGCTTTCCACCATAGTCCCTCAACTGCAAGGTGAGATGTGTGACTGGAGACGGGAGGAAAGATGAGAGGAGACGCAAAAGCATGGCAGGAGGAGTACAGTACCTCATGGAATGTCTCCAGCTTCTTGTCAAAAGGTGCAGCTCTGTTGCCGTTCCTGCATGATGTGTTGGATGCACTCACAGGTTGCTGATCAACATAGGGGATTGTCCTCGCACTGACTGCATTGGTCAGTGGTCACCCCACCATGTCTGAACGATTGATAAGGTTGTTATGTCAGGATGGCAGCGTGCATGTGCGAAGCCCTCATCCACAACAGCATGCAGAGCAGCTGACGCCTGTGGACCTACGCACATGCATATTGCCATGCTAGCCTCAAGACGTCCCGCATGACCCAGGGTGCTGTAAGTCAGCTGAGCCGGCAGCGCTCACCAGAAGAAGGTGACGTGGCCGATCTTCTGGGACTCAGAGCAGGCGAAGGTGGAGACACCATTATTGGCCAGGTACTCGCCGGTGGTGTGGCTGATCCTAGGAGGCGGGACCAGGTAGTCCTTGGGCAGCTTCAGCTCCCCATCGTATTGCATCATGCCGGCGAACTTGATCTGCAGGAGCATCTCGGGCGTCAGCTTGCACGTTGCTGCTCTGGCCACTTGCAGAGCCTTTGGTGCATGCAGCTATGCATGCTCCTGCGCTATAATGGACCGGTCTGTGCTCTGCTCTCATTGATTGGTGCATGAGAGCAGACCAGTGGCTTCGCCATAAAGCGCAGGAGCGGCTCGGAGCATTAGTGAGGATGCAAGGTATATGTGCACAGGGGGTGCTAGGACAGCACATCACAGTGATGCAGGTGCAAGGTGACCAGCTAGGTGGCTCACGTCAGGCCATCTTCTCCTGTCAAACTTGTCAAAGTCCTTGTACTCGAGGGCCTTTGACAGCTCCACCACTCTGTCTGCTCTGAAGTTGAAGATGACCACAGCATCCCCATCCTGCGTTGTCACACACACGAGACATCACTCCGCTGCCCACACAAAGGGCGTCTGTGTCCAGTCTGGACACATGCTTTGGGCAGGCACATTGCTGCACCGCCAATGGCACCAGTGCTGCACTCATGCACTTGCGAAGACACCATACATGATGCCTGGGCTTCTGCATGTCATGGCGCAGTGTTGCTCAGCCTGTTAATACAGTGGAGCTGTTGGGCATGGCTGCATGTCTCTCCTGCCACAATCATTGGAGTGAAGGGGGGTGGGTCATTACGGGACCAGAGCAGCACCTGGATTGAGCCATCTGGCTGGTCCTTCTCGTCTGTGATGACAAAGGCTGGTACCCACTGGTCAGACACCGGCTTGCCATTCTTTGGCTTCTGCACAGCCAAACAGAGGATCACATCCATCAGGGGTCTTGCAATTGCATTTGCTAAACCCCTGATAGTGCAAAAACAATACAGAGGCAGAGAGAGGAGGCAGTGGGTTTAGCCAGAAGATGCTGTGGGTGACAACAAAAGTGTACCTTGAGGACTTTCAGGGCTTCCACAGGGTCTGCGAACTTGTTGTCTGCCACGCCCAAGACATGTGCATAGTAGCCGCGCTTCACCACATTCCAGTCAGACTGCACACAGCCAATACAGCCCGTCAGCTACTTAAGCTGGCAGGCACCGCATATAGCCTCATGCAGAAAGACCAAGGCTTGATCATCCTCTCTGGTCGACACCTTCCAGCATTGCAAACTCAGGTATCAGATTGACAGGTTGAAGCCAATATGCGCACATTCTGTGGGCGCGTGCAGCGCTGTAGATATGGTGTGTCACCTCATATCTGTCCATGGTGGTGCACATGCGCCCGCCCCCTGAGGCCACCCTTGCATCCACCCCCTGCTTCTCCAGCGCCTGCAGGTCCTTCTGCAGCGTCTCCATGAGCTTGATGGAGGTGCCGTCCTCGCAGTCCCTGCCATCTGTCAGCGTGTGCACTCTGATGCGCTTCACGCCTCGGTCTGCCGCCTGCACATGCCCATGCACAGTGCTTGCAAGACATTTTCCCCTACTGTCTTCATCAGCTTGATAAACATGCTGCTCTTCCTGTTTGTCAGCGTGTGCCACCTGATCCTCTTCACACCTTCCTCTGCTGCTTGCACACGTGAGTGCGCATTGCTCAGGAAAGGATATGGTTTCTTCTGTCTTCATCAGCTTGATAATCCTCAGTAGGAATTGTGCACGAATGAGGGTCCACATGATATTGACGATACAGAGTACAGGAACAGCATCCGGTCGGGCTGAGTGAGGTGCTGCTGGACACATCTTTTTGTAAGTCATCTGCATGCCTGCAGTCTGCAGAGCGGGGCGTGAAGCGGATCAGGGGGCATAGCTGACAGACGTCAGCAAGTGGGTCGGGAGTTGTGATGGTAGGGACTCACCCCATCAAATAAGAGCTTCAGCTGGTCATAGCGGCTGTGGACACCTCCATCTGACAGCAGGCCAATGAGGTGAAGGGTGCCCTCCGAGGCTGCGGGGGCAATGTGCTTCCAGCCATCCAGCTCAAAGAGCTCCCCCGTCTCGAGGGCTCTATCCACCAACCTGGCTCCTTGGTCGACCTGCTCGTGATATAGATAAGTCACTGACCTGCTGCTGAGTTCAGCGCTGTGGGCAGATGTAGCACAGCTTGACGCATCTAAAGGGCAGATTGAGAAGCAGCATTGATGCATCATCATTGGAGTCCAGGGCCGGTAGAGACATGTCCTGCTTTGGGGGAAATGCCAGAAGCTGGAAATGATTTGAGGGTTAGGGAGCTGACCACTTGGCCTGAACCCAGGGCGTTGTGCCCGACCTCCGAGTTCCCCATGTCGTCATCTGAAGGGAGGCCGACCTGGCAAAGGACACTCAGCGATCAAGGCTGATACTGATGTCCAAGGTTTTGCCTGAGGTGAGAATGGTGTAATCCGATGACAAGGCAATTCGAAGTCTTTCAAATCGACGAGACATATGATAAGGACGTACAGCAGTTCCGTGAGCCTTCAAGAGCATCCAATGGTCTGGATTTCCTTTCTTGAGGGAATCCATGCAGGGTGTGTCAGCCCTAGAGATAGCATTATACTCGTCGTCCTCTGCCTCGCCCCAGCCGTCTAGCACGACAACCAGGAGAGGACTTTCGGGCTTCTGTATCTCCGGATTTGGCGCAAGGTGGAAGGATTGGCCATTCGTCACAGGTGCCTCATTACCAGTCATAGCAATAACTTTTGGTTCGATCATCGGTACGACCTTCGGTAGCCAGGGAGTGCACTGGAAATCACAAAGAATAACACTAAGCTCACTCTTGACGTCCAAATGAATTGCAAAGGGTTCTCACATGAGACACCTTCCAAGCAGATCCTCAGGTGCTCCGAGAGGAGAAGCTGGGCCCACGTGGACGACGTAGCAAATTTGGCAACCCGATCAGCGGCTCGCAGGCAGAAAACAACAGGGCCATACACAGGAAGGCATCAGCAGAAGGCAGGTCAACTAGCAAGGATGTGGGGACAGGTTTCGAGCCTTTCGGGCTGCCAGCGGCACAGCTGCCCAGGAAGCCTAGCGACCTTGCAAGCCAGGCCACAAACAGCAACAGCCAGCAGATGCAGGTGAGCCTGTGCTGCTGAAGATACCACGCCCAATCTTCAGAGAAAGAGTTTTATTGCATAGCTGCACCGCGTTGTACCTACTATGTATCCGGCGCCACCTGCTCTGGAGAATGCAAAGCCTGGGGTTGTGCCAGGGGTCATCGCTCACACACACTGTCTTGCTTTGCAGGGCTCAGCCCCTGGTTGTGAGGGCAGCAGCAGCGACTGGGCCATCGGATCAGAAGATCCGCATTAAGCTGAAGGCGTATCAGCCTCACCTCCTTCAGGAGTCAGTGGGCCTGATCACAGAGGCTGCTCAGTCCACAGGAGCACACGCCGGGGGCCCTGTATACCTTCCCACAAGGTGTGTGGAGCCTCCCTGATGTGCACTCAAGCATGCGCTCAGAATTGCCAGGCCAGGACCCAATGCCCTGAGATGTCCTTGCTACCCCACTGTATCAAAACAGCCAGGCAGGCCCAGTCCTTCATAGCTTAGGCAAACGCTGCCTTGCTTATCTGATGTTCAGAGATCTTCAAGGGCTCTCTCTTGGCATGTAGGAGACGGATATACTGTGTGCTGCGCTCGCCGCACGTGAACAAGGACTCCCGGGAGCACTTTGAGAAGCGGACGCATTCCCGGCTGCTGGACATCAAGAACCTGACCGCGCAGACCATCGACGAGCTGATGCAGCTGGATCTCCCAGCAGGCGTTGACGTCGAGGTTAAGCTCTAGGAGCTGAGTGTCTACAAAGACTGGCAGAAAAACGCATGAGCAGTTGCGCGGTATGGCAGACAACCATCGGAGAAACTTTGGGGACGACCATTGGAGAAACTTTAGGGAAAAGTTGAACGCTGATGGAGATTGTATGTGTCGTACTCGAGAGCGAGAGCAATTGAGAGCGAGATCAGATGGGGCAGCATGATAGCTGCAATCTCAATGACCCTGTAAGCTTGATGACACACGCCTAGGAGAAGGTTGGCTTTGGTTGCCAGAGAGTCGCGCATATGCAGTGCAACACTTCTGGGCAACTGGCCCGTGTCACAATGCACATGCCGGTCTCTTCCAGACCCTTCAGGGGTCTGATTGAGTTATTTGCCATGACCCCTTTTCTCTCAGCATGCATGCCCCTCACCCATTTGATCGCCCTTCATGTGCAGGGATGGACTGAGCCACTGCATGGCTCTGAAGACTATCATGCTTCCATAACCAGTTACAGCATTTCACAAACAATCCCCTGGCCCATAGAGGCGCTCACAGAGGCAGATGTGTACGGGCATACTGCTGTCCTGAGTCACCATGACTCTATCCATCACATCATCTCAATCAGTCAAAGGCCATGGGCTGTCGATGTGCTTGAGGGGTCTCAAGCCCACAGTACAGAGGTCGAGTCTCAGAAGGCTGGTTCTGATGCTGGCCTGTCCTACAGTACCGAGTGACCAAGAACCCAGTACTTCCGTGCCTGCCAGATGCAACATTGTGGACTCCCAGTGCTCGCGCAGACTGTCTGCAGAACTACATCCGGACGCAGCCTCCTATATTTAGCAGGTACCCACAACCCGAGAGCAAGCTCTCAGGCTGTCCTGTGGGAGAGGCGCTCAGAGGTTGGCATCAATCAGCTTCTTGAACTCATCGTAGATGACCAGCACCAGGGCACCTCCAGCTCCACGCAGCACATTGGACCAGGCTCCCTGCAAAGCACATCACAAGCTTTTATATGCCGTCTTCACCAGCATGGGATCGGTGACAATGCAGATTGATGCAGTGCCCTATTGCAGACCTGCACAACGTGCAACGAGCCAGAAGCTCATAGCTGGTCTATCAGGGTGTGTGCAGAGATATGCATGCACTGCCACTGCAGAGGAGCCAGGGCAGACGCTCAAGCAGGCAACAGCCGTTTCTGTGAGCTGGTCTGAAGTCCAGCAGAGCAGGAATTGCAGCCTCATAGCATCCCACCCAGAGAGGGAGGCTATGGAGGGGGTGACTGAGGCAGCACGGCACATGTCTGCAAGACTGCAATGCAGGAGGGCAGGGACATGGCGATAACGCACCTTGAAGAAGGCCTTTCCACCCTCCTCCCTGTAGATCTTGCCCCAGGCATCAATCGTTCCGGTGTAGTGCCTCTTTCCACCAGACTGCACGCAGCACAGAGCTTGGCACATCCTTCGCCGAGAGGTGCTCAGCAGTGACAATCACCTCCAAAGATCAGGCAGAGCAACCAGATTCTCTGCCAAACACTGCATGCCATTCCTGACTGCTCACTCTGTTGCTCACAGCACACAGCAGTCTGCATGGCGCTGCATCTATACAGTATGCAGCTGCAGGAGCACCGCCGCATTGGCAACCTTGGGGTTACCTGAACGATGCATTGGTTGCCAGATCGCGGGATTCATTACCTGCATCATGAGGCGACGGCGGACTGTGTCGAAGGGGTAGGACACAACACCGGCCAGGGCTGTCACGGTCTGAGCAACACCCCACTTGGCAAAGAAGTTGGCTGTCTTCTCATCCTTGAACAGCACGCCCTTGGCTGTGTCGTACAGTCCAAAGTAGGCGCCGCGGTACACAATGATACCCTACAGACAGAAGCTCAGGCTCATACTTGCTCTGAACAAGTTGAGAGCACCAGCAGACTAGGAAGGCCACCACTTGCAGGCCAGCGTATGGCAGTCTCGCATCGCCTCTTACACAGAGATCTTCAATGCTTGATGAGTTCTCTGCAGAAGAGGGACGACGAACAGCCACCTGCTGGCCTACAATGCAATGTCTTTGCAAAAGCTGTCAAGCATAGTGATGGCCTGGCAGCTGTGACCTAATTGCATGCATAGGATGGCAGGTGGGCAATTTATGCATCTCCCCGTTCAACAAACATGGCAACAGAGAACACAGGAGCAGTATGGACGATGCCACATCTGCGAGCTTGTGTGCAGGTGTGGCTTGCACAGGTAGGCAGGGAAGCAATGCATGACACACAATGACGTGTATATGATGTTGCAGGCAGTCCTGGAGATTATCTTACCTGCACAGAGACTCCAAAACCCTGGTAGAGGGCGAAGAAGCCGCCGCGGGCCACGACCTTGCCCAGGCAGTCGATGAGCCCGGTGAACTCGCGGGCGCCAGTCTTTCCCAGGTCAGCTGCCAGCCTGGTACGGGCAAAGTCCAGAGGGTACACGATCAGCAGAGACCCAGCTCCGGCCAAACCACCTGTGTGCAGCACATATTCTCAGCCCAAACTGAAAAATGCAGAGTACTGTTCACCCTCCCAGATAGGGAATACGGGCAAACTACTAGGCCATGACACACTGGAATGACAATCTGGACACATGCACCCGCGCATGAGACATCTTTGCAACTGGCACCTCGGAGTTATGGTAGCATGTCAGACTCTCAGATGCCAGTTGCACAGGAGTCAATTCAGGACAGTTGCGCATGCTCTGGAAGTCAGGGGTGCAGGTGGAATGGCATGTGGGGGAATGGCATGAGACACGGTTGCGACTGGCATCTTCCAGACCCTGAGCGTGTCAGACTCTCAGATGCCAGTCTCAATGCTGTCAACTTAGGACTGCGCATGCTCTTGTAGTCAAGAAGGGGGGGGACGACATGTGGGGGAATGGCATGAGACACGCTTGCAACTGGCATCTTCCAGACGCTGAGCATGTCAGACTCTCAGATGCCAGTTGCAAGCATGTCAAAAGTCAGGACATTTGCGCACACTCTGCAGGTTGAGGGTAGGGGTGGGATGATGTGTGGAGGAATGGCACGAGATACGCTTCCAACTGGCAGCGGAGCGTCATCGAAGCACGTCATGACTCTCGGACGCCAATGGAACCGTGTCAAAACTCAGGCCAGTTCCGCACGAGGACAGGTGCGCACGCTCCTGATTGAGAGGAGGGGTGATGGCGTGAGAGCTCACCGGAGGCCATGTTGATGGCAAAGAACCTCCAGAAGTCGGTCTTGGGGTTGGCCTTGGGGAACATGTTCTTGATGGTGTCCTTGAAGGCGAAGTTGAAGGCCTGCGTGGGGAAGTACCGGATGACGTTGGCCAGGTTTCCGCGCCAGAAGGACAGCACTCCCTGCTCCGCTGACACCCGCGTGAAGCAGTTGGCAATTCCTGCGCAGACAGCGCCTTCGACTCAGCACTCGTGCAGTGGCAACTCTCGGCCTATTGATGGCCCACGTAGTGCACAGATGTCTGCATGCATGCCTAGCAGACAGCCAAGCCACACGCTGCAGGTATGCATCACAGCACAGGCCTTATTATCATGACTTCAGTCCCTACTCAACCAGACGAATGTGTAGAGGACATGTACACTCCAGGATGAATGGAGCTACCAAAGGTTACAACACGTGGGGTGACCAGTGCCTGCTCAGGGAGATGACTGACCTGTGTAGGGAGGGATCTCTCCAGACTTGATCCGGGGGTTGGAGTCCTGTGTCTGCAGGATGAGCTTCACGCGCTCAATGGGGGCCACTGCTGTCTTGGAGACACCTCCTGCTACACCACCAGCCGCTAGATCCGCCAGGAACTTGTAGGTGGGGTTGCTGGGCGTCTTCCTCTCCTGTGTGTCTGGGATCATGAAGCTGCTCCTCTCTCTGCATTTGCAGTGGGACCAGTAAGAGTTGCTCCGTTTCGTGTCACCCTGCCATTAGAATCGCACTCCAACGTGTTCTTCACCACTTGGGCGCAGCTCTGGAAACGAAACAGTCGAGACCACCAAGAGATCAGGTGCTGTAGGGTGCTGATGCTGGCAATTGTGGGACAGGAGATGGGCTGGAACGTACGCTGGAGAGCTGACGCCATTAGATGCCGAGAAGCGAGTCAGTCCGAGCAGCCCAGCATCGCGGTACATCTGTGAAGACAACATGGTGCCTGCACATATACTTGTACCCTGAGGCTGCAAGCACAAGAGCCGACCCGTCATACAATGCGAAGCCCTTTCCCACTAGCATAATTCGCGCAATGCCTTAAAATAGGTTGATCCTGCAAGGGGCGCCCCGATGAACTCTCCCATGACGCGTACTACAAGGCAGGCAAGCACCAAACGCAGATGGAGCAGCACTTCCGCGTCAGAGCTCTGCTGCAGTCCGCTGACCATCTACACATTTTATCGAAGAGGATACACCGCGCTGCTGTGCTCATCCAGAGGTACATGCTGCCATGCATCACTTACAGATATTCGCCTTATAGGTCAAAGACCCACCCCGGGAGGTATAAATAAGCCTGGTACCTGATTACCAACCCTTCACCCGGCTGTATTGCTTGTATAATGAGTTGTACCGTAAGCCGGGCCTAGGGTGCACGGTAAGGGCAGTACAGCACATGGGGCTGCTAGCCATTCCTGTGATCTTCAGCCACCTGGGCACAGTTGCGAGGGATCTCACCTGCACTCTGCTTCGACCAGAGACTGATGCTCTAGAGCGGATCTGGGGACCCCCTGCTGGCTGAAAAGGGAATGCAGTGCACGCCAGGCCGCCAGAGAACTTGATGCAGGGCGCCACAAAGAGCATGAACCCTAACACGCTTTGTTTATCAACCCCGCACGTGTGGTTTTCGAATCAGGGCAAGACAGACGTCAGGCTTTGCCCCACCCTGAACCCCCAAATATGCGGCTTGTGGGCTCGCTATGATGCGACTCTTGCTCATGCGCAAGGCCTTATAACTCGCAGTCAGCACAGACTACGAATACACATTGGGCCGACCAGAGAAGGCTTGCCAATCACCTGCCAACCGTCACAATCAGTGCAAAATCCAGTCTTCACGCATGGCAAACAATGCCTGCTCTTGCTGGACCAGGTCAGCGCAGGCTGGGTATGATGTCAGAAGTCCTAGGTGTATATATATACAGACACAGCATGAAAGCACCTACAGCTGGTCAAAGCCAGGCATCAGGTCTGTTCCTGATGACTGGGAAGCTCGTTTGTTGCCACTTGACTATCTAAGCACTGCCCAACACCACTGTGCTTGGCACTCTACCCTCTTGACAGCATCTACTTGAACTTCTGAGTGCTCTTCCGCTGGGCAGGCGTTTTTCTCCTGCCCTTTGCAACATAGGTGCTCACTTTGCCCTCCTTGCTGGCGGAGCCTGCTTTGGCACCCTTCCCGCTTCTACTGCCACCTGGAGGCAGAAAATGCAGGTTGATGCCATGCACTCACAAGCTGGTGCTACAGCCAGAGTCCCATGCAAAGAGTCGAGTCCCCGGGAAGGCCCAAACACGAGGACCGTATGCATCTCGAAGCTCTGGGCACACCTTGCGGACCATACAATCCAGGCTGGACGTCGCTGAGTGCCTCTGCAGCCTCAGCAGTCCATGAAACAGCACATGCTGGGGGAATGAGCAGGATTGTACCTGCGCTGCCTGGTGGCTTGAACTCGCCGTCTGGCTTCTTTCCGCTCATCGGCACCGTCGCTGACATGGCAAAGGGGCCCTCCCGCCTGGGCGCAGAGCTGCTGCCTGTCTTGCTGCGGCCAAAGTTGGACGGCTTGCTGCGGCCAAAAGTGGACGTGGGCTTGCCCTTGGGGGCCCCCAGCTTCTTGTCCCCAGTGAGCCGCCTTGCTGCGCCCCGCAGCCCCTTCTGAGAGTGCCTCGCGGCTTTCGCCTCCATTGCTCGCCGCTTCAAGGTCTCTGGCTTTGGCCTGCATGCATGGATATGGACATGGGCTCTGCTAATTGCAGCTGCATGCAAGCTTACTGAGCACGGAAGGGAGGTGCATCCACTCAGCTACAGATGTGCTCGACGGGCGTACTTCTCAGCTTCTTGCATGCACAGACTGCGCGATGCAGAGCACGCTGCATGCCCGTGTGCATGATGAGAGTGATAAGGGTTGCGAATGCGTGCTCACCGCATGTTAGGCGGCAGCACTGACTTGGCAGCCGAGAGCTCATCAAGAGGCAGGTTGCCCGCCAGCGCCTGCTCGATGCGCCCAGCCAGCACAGCGTCACGCTTTGTGACGATGGATGTGATCTTCCCTGACGAGCCCGCCCTGGCGGTCCGCCCTGTGCGGTGGATGTAATCCACTGGGTTCAGCGGGAAGTCAAAGTTGACCACGTGGTCCACCTGTCCGGGCATGTCAAGCCCCCTGCAAGAAGGCTGCCAGACTTCATGTTGTGCTCAGCGCAGAGATTCTGGGAACTTTCAGCCTTTCTTCTCATCACGACAAGCACCAGGCCATCCATGTAGGCTTCCCTTGCTGTCACCATGACAGCAGACAATGTAATGGGCGCGCCTTGTGCAAGATCCCCTACATTGTCTGCTGTCATGGTGACAGCAAGGGAAGCCTACATGGATGGCCTGGTGCTTGTCGTGATGAGGGGCGCGCCCATCAAATGAACAGAGAGCAAGTCAGTGAAGCGTTTGCAAGCCACTGAAGTTCTATGAAGAGCATGTACCTTGCTGCAAGGTCTGTGCAGACCAGGACAGGCTGGCCATCCATTCCTGTGTCCCCTGTGAACTCCTGGATGGCCTCTCTCCGGCCATCCAGAGGGATGTCGCCATGGTAGCAGCAGGTGTGGATGTCTTTCTCCCTCAGGTAGTGCTCCGTGGCTCGGCAGCTGTCAAGCGTGTTGCAGAACACCATCACTCTCCTGCCCTTGGCCACATCCACCCCCAACACCTGCACAATTGAAGCTGATGAAGAGGCCTCCTTCAATTGTTGCATGATGTATGCTCAGAGCGCCCAGGAGGGGAAGGTCGGGTAGCTGCGGTCATGTGCTGGGCCGCATTGCCTCTCACTGGTGCGTCTCATGACTTGAACGAGCTTCTCAAGCTATGGGAACACTGGCATAATGAGGCAAGCTTTGCATACGATTTATGCGCCCCCTCCTGTCCTCAGATGCTCAGCAACACTCACAATCCTGTGCAAGCCAGAAACTCTCCTCTTCTATTCCGCAGATCCGTGCCATACCTGTCTAAGGACATCCAACTTGTTCTGGGTGGGCGGAGAGGGCAGGAAGTTGTGGCGGGCTCCAGCCACGCCTCTGTGAAGCGTGCTGGTCTCGACATGCTTCAGGTCTGGGAACTCCGCTGACAATAGACTCCTGATGGCCTGCACCCCATCCATGTCTGTCATGCACGCCCTGGTCATGTGCTGAGCCCGATCTCAGGCGTGAATATGGATGAAAGCACTAATTACACCAGACCTGCCCCCGTACACACCCGGATATCCTCACCTCTTGTGAGAGCAGATGCAGGTGAGCACATAGTCATGCCTGACGCCATTGTTTCTTTCATTGTGTGGCTTGACACTTGCAAGGAGTTAAGAGGCACAACTCTCTGACCATCCATAAAGCCACTCTAGGCATGTATGTGACTGAAAGCAGTAAAATCACCACACCCGCCCCCATGCACACCCAAACATCCTCACGCCGAGTGAGAGCTGTATTAGGTGAGCACAGAGGTAGGAGCGGACAAATTGCCGCTTTCATTGGGTGGCTTGACATTTGCAAGGAGCTAGAGACACCAGGCACCCATTCTCCAACATGAATGTAAATGAAAGCGGCAATGACACCAGCCCGCACCCATACAAACCAGAACATCCTCACTCTAAAAGAGAGCAGATCCAGTGAGCACAGGTTGCTGAAATCCTGTCAGTGCCACTCTCATTGTATAGCTATGCATTGGCAAGGAGCTTGGCGCTTGTAGGAGCTGAATACAGTGCACACCTTGCTGAGGGTGGCGACAACGAGGACGGCCTTGGCGGGCTGCGCTTTGGAGCGCAGCGGGCTCAGCACGGCGCGCACTTCGGGCCCGAAGCCCTTGTCGAACATGGTGTCGGCCTCGTCGAGCACCACGTACTGCACGTCGCCCCAGAACAGGTTGCCCTTCTCCGCGTGCTGCATCAGCTTCTGGGGCGTCCCGATCAGGATGTCCAGCGGCTGCGCCAGCATCTGGCTCTGCTGCCCAAATGTGCCTCCTGCAACAGTCAGCCCGCAGACTCGGATAGGTTGCGGTCTCTCTAGCACCGCCATCACGAGAGCAGCTGCCAGGCTATGCCGCGAGTATGTAGTACAGAGAGCGCAACCTTTCGAATGACAGAAACTGTATTTTAGGTCCAGGTGTGTACTCTGCAACATTCATCACATTAATGGAGCGCAGCAAATGATATCAGCAGCTGCGCTACTCTGTCCATGACCAAAGCCAGGGAGTGATACTGTATGATGAGAGTGCTGACCTCCATTGACGCAGGCGGATCTGAATTTGGCGAAGTGGCTCATGGACTTGGCCACGCCCAGGATCTGGTCTGTGAGCTCCCTTGTGGGCCCCAGCACGATGGCGCGGGGCCTCTTGGGCTTGGCCCTCTCCTCGCCTTGCTGCTCCGCATCTTTCAGCAGCTTCACCTGCATGTGAAACACTGTGTTGAGGGTGCAGAGCATCTTTGAGCAGCTTCACCTGCATGTAGAATATGGTCTTCTGGGTGCACAACATCACTAAGAAGCTTTTACCTGGATGTGCAACACAGAGAACAGGGGCCAGAGCATCTTTAAGAGGCCTGATCTGCTCACAGGACAGAGCTATGAGAGTGACAGGGAGAGCACCAGCTAAGGCAGTATGTGCAAGTGTGGCATCCTGGTGCGCAAATGGCTGTGTGAGCTTGGGCAGCGGCGTACCACTGGTAGCAGGTACGCTAATGTCTTCCCTGATCCCGTGTGGGATGCCAGCAGCACATCTCCTCCCAGCAGTATTTCCTCTATAGCAGAGCTCTGCAGGGAAAATAAAAGGTCCTCGCTTGTCATTGACCAAGCAAAAAAACTGAGACTGGAAACTATGTATTTAGACATATGACTTACCTGGATCTCGGTTGGTGTGTGCAAGTTATGCTCTGCTAGGAAAGCCAAAAGCTCCTCTCCCAAGCCCAAGTTATTGAAGCTATGTGTGGACGGCCGGCTCTGCTCAGCTGCAGCAATAGCCTGCGCTCTCACTAGCACCGATGTAGGCCTCGTGTTCAGAGAGAAAGAGCGCAAGCTTATGAGGGGCTGAGGCTGCTGCACTAGTTGTTGCAGGGAATGGCAATGATACAGGCCCCAGCCCCTCAGAGACGATCTTGTGAATATTCCTGGTATCATCTCAGATTGTGACATTCATCAGGCGCCCCGCTGAGAGGCGGAGTAAGGTGCGAAGGTTTCCGACACAGAGTTCCGGAAGGCAGTCAGGGTTTTCTATGAAGGATCCTCGAGAAGAAAATGTCCTTCGAATCCCCAGTAGACTCCTCACCGATCCATAACGACACACAGATCAACCCTCGATCGAATTTATCCGATTGGCAGCCAGACGCGGTGCTTGCAGCATCAGCAACACTCAGGCATTTGCCCGATGCCGATGATCCCTTCGAAGAGCTATATAGGGTGATAGAGTCTGCTAGAACATTTGCCTAAGCAAATTTGAATGATCTGATTGAGAGGCAGACCAACAGACAGCTAATCTGTGGGCTGCTGAACAGAAGTGCGGGATGAGTCCCTAGTGAAGATCCCGGCACAGTGCCTCTGGTGAAGCTGCATGACAAACGCAAGCCTTCCTGTATGATAATTGAGCTGCTGCAATGGAGCCTCTTGCATCTGCTGTACCTCGTGGTCAGAGCAGAGGCATGGCTCACCAGCGGTTACAAAGGTGCATGCCCCTCCATGCACACCATCACTTTCCCACATCTTGCCTGCCCATATGTAACTGTGACCAATTGTCTGGCAGCAGAGGGCAATGCAGGTATCTGTATATCTGCGAGGGTACAAAGCCCCGGGATACCGGTCTCACATGTGTGGATGCCTCTGCAGACTTACGGGAGCAGGCAGTGGCCTGGATCGACTTTGGATTGTCCCTGCTGCCATGGCCTGCGTCTGCAGCTGCTGCATGGCTCCTGCAAGACGCAGCTAAGCAGCATGTCGGCAGGGCGCCCAAGCCACCCAAAAGCATGGCAATCATCCTTCCTGACATGCCCAGGAATGCAGCTGTGACCCAGCGCCTTGCGCAGTGCATCCTGTGGATGGCAGAAGCTGGTCTTGGGCACATCTCTGTCTATGACCCCCAAGGTGTGGCTACATGCCATGCCATGCTGACGGCCTTCACTGTCCACATGGCTACGAGCGAGTGCAAACAACAGCAGTTGATGGAGTAGACCCACAAGATCTGGGGTGTGTGCATTTCAAAGGCCAAGACAAGCTTTTTTCATGTACAGGTGCTGTCAAAGGTGCAAAGAGTCTCCTGGCCACGCGGCTGCGCTCTCTGCAGAAGTCGAAGGGCGCTGCAAGCTTCACCTTTGCAATCCAGGTGTGCCATTCCCGGATCACATCTGCCTGACTTGACTGGGCTGCAGCACATAACAGCTCCTCCATGTCATCAGTGGGCGTTATTCATGTACATCTGCCTACAGCATGTGCATTGCCACCTCTGATCTACTAAGATGGCAATTGCTGTTTATGATGGACGAGGTCATGGCGAAGGACTGCATGCATTTGGCAGCTCATACGCACAACCTAACTCTAAGGTCCACGTGCAGGCGGGCTATCCAGTAGCAGGGTTGGGTCTGGACAGAGGAGGCCCAGGAGAGGGCTGCCCGGGAAGTACACGGTGGGCAGGCTGCAATGGGCAGAATGGGCATGGGCATGTGCCTGATCAGGTGCTCCCAGGGCAGCCTGCGCCAGCGCATGCAGTGCGTGTAGTGCTCTTATCGGCGGAGGACTCATATGCGCCTATCCTGGCGGCTGCAGTACCCATTGAGCAGAGGGCCAAGACAGGCGCAGACGCAGCAGCTGCAAATGGGGCTGCTCACCCCAGCGAGGACGCTGTCTCTGCTTCAAGGTCAGGCATCCTCTCACCCACCTTTGGTGCCTATATTGGTGATCAGGACCATCACTGCACATCTGGTCCCTGCTTCCACTAGGCCTGGCAGCTTAGTCACCACTTAGAGCTTCGAAGGCAGACTCTCCTTGTGAGGGCCCTCGCCATAATGTTTGAGTTCCTCAATGGACAGGTTGGCTGTACTATCATGCAGATGTTGGTAGGGCTTGCTCAGGTGATCATGTGTGTAGATGAGCTCATGTGTGTGACAGCCTCGTGTGACCATGCAGGCAGCAGGAGCGGATACAGCCCATGGACAGTCCAGGAGTGCCTCAGAGCCGGATGAGCCCCTCACCTTCAAGCAGAAGCAGCCAGCAGCTTCCTGAGTGGATCAGCGACCTGAACAAGCCTCTCACTCAGCAGCGCAGGTGTACATTTGTCTCCCTCACCTGGGCCTGAGCCCTAAATTTACAGAGTGGGGTGCTTGCATATGCAAAGCTTGTCAATCCCTTGATGTAGGAGGAGTCACCAGGACTCATCAAGATTGCCAACTCAGCTAGAAGCCCGATAAGGCCTCCTTTTGAAGGTAGACAAGGTGTGCAATGTACTGGCCCGTGAAGCCCGTCACCCTTTACTATGTGAAAACCTTGTCGTCCTGCAGGTGCTTTGTTGAGCTTCTGGCAGATTGATTCGCCTGATGAGAGGAAGTCTGGCACAATGATCAGCGTCCCGTGCTCATGAACGCTACTGCATGCAGGACGCCATCATTCAGGGAGCTGAAGAGCCGCATAGAGAAGCCGGGGGAAGCCGAGAGCTGGGGCCCGATCAGGCGCCGAGCCAGGCGGAGCAGCAGGCGGCCCAAGTTTGACTGGCAGCACCCCTTCAGCAGCGCCGTGCGCTGGATAGCGCCCGACAACAGCGACAGCGCATCCATCTCGGCCTCGGAAGACCTCGGCAGCTCCATGCAGGTGGGGCTGCCTCTGCTGAGCTAGCATAACATGTAATGGTCACTCTACCTGCTAATGCCCCAGGACACGTGAGGCACTCAGTCAGTCTCTGTAGGTTTACCATTTGTGATATGCCTCCATCTTCCAGGATATGGTTGCACTGGATCCCTGCCAGTCCTCCCATATACTGGAAGAGCACTGACACATCTCACAAGATAGGGTCTGCAACAACTGCACGGTGTACCTACATCAGATGGCTCGGCAGCTGCATACAACTCTCCATCGTTGCTTGCTTTCTGCTGGAGGAATTGCTGACATGAGTCTGTGCATGCAGGACCAACTTGAGAGCCATGACATGCATGAGGGTGTGGCGGGCAACGGCAGCCTGAGCACCTGCTCATCCCTGCCCGCCAGCGAGGACGCGTATGCGCTGGCTGAGGGCTATGACGGCGAAGGCCCGGGGCGACACGGCAACAGCGCAGCGTTCCCGTCCATCTCTGAGGGCCGCAGCCCCGGCATCGAGAGGCCCGAGCCGGCCTCGCACGAGGCACAGTGGCAGCGCATGGCATTTGCGGCGAGCGAGTGGGCCGAGAAGCGCAACGGGACAGCGCCGCTGCCGCCGCTGCAGAACGGCAACTTCAGCGCGGCGGCGTCGCCGGAGCGGCAGGCGTCGCCGGGCGAGTGGCCGCCCGGGCCCGGGCCCGGGCTGCCCGCCAGCCGCTCAGAGGGGCTGCTCAGCGAATGGGCGCGCGGCTCCTTCGGCTCGCACTCGGGGAAGCTGTTTGGGCTGGAGGCCAGCTACAGCTCTGAGGACCTCCTGGCAGCCTTCCAGACGGAGCTGGACCGCAGCCCCAGGAAGCTTGCGAAGGCCTCCACCGGCAGCAGCGAGGCGTCTGGCGCACAGCTTAGCCGACCTTCTTGCAGGCATGCGCCTTGGCTCCCTCAGGGTGCACCATGTTGTCTGCATAACGTGCCTGCTGAAGTGTGCCAGCCAACATTGTGTTATTGCAATATCTGTGCCGTGCAACAGATGAAGCATCTCATGCACCTGAGAGATGTCGCTACAATGTCTTGACGCTCTCTGATTGCACATGCAGGGAGGAGAGTGGGGATGCAGTTCTGACGCCAGCTGCTCTCAATTCCTGCTTGGAAGCCATAGCCGGACCTGATGCAGTCAAGGAGCCAGAGCTAGTCCTGGTGAGCATCCAGGAACTCTGACACATGCCTGCGTAACATTCAATGCCTGATCCCAGGTGCTCTGCAATGACCTGCAACAACCTTAACCTGCTTGACTGGTGCATCACAGAAGGGCTCCCTTCTTGTGCAGGTGTTTGGCGAGGTGCTGACGCTGGCGGCGTTCCCTCCTTGGCTCTTGCGCTTCAGTGAAATATACCACGTGGGCCAGCTGGCAGCTTTCAGCCGCGCTAAGCTGCACAGGATCCTGTGGAGGTACTGCAGGACCTCCCAAAGATTTGGAAGATGATTGAGATCTTCACCAGATAGCTGGCAGCCTTCAGCCATGCCAAGCTGCACAGGATCCTGTGGAGGCACAGAACCTCACAAAGGTCTGCCCAACAGGAATACTCTTGGCATGGGTACCATAGCACGCCTTCAGCCACAGCTTCTTGTGTTTTGTAGAGGTCATAGGTAAAGGTAGGGCAGGGCAGGGTATCAGATTGGTCTAGGGGGAAGTCCATTCTGTCAAGGTTAGAGTGCATGCGTTCAGCTTTCAGGCGGATTGCATGGACTCTGTTTGTTTCTTTGGCTGCAGGCTAGACATAACTCGACCGATCTGCCATGCGTATGCGCCCAGTAATTCCGGCCCAGTGACTGCATGTGTAGTGCATGCAAGCCCTGTCCAGGATAGGATGAAAACTGTGCAACCAGGCAGGTTGAGGTATCAGGAACGCAGATCACGATGACATCAGGCTTGACGGAGCTAGTGTGTCTGACCTGCACGGTCAGGATTCTTGAATGCTTCCGCATATGCATTCTGTGAAGGGGTCATCGCAACACTTCTAGTAGGTCAGGAGTGGGGAACTTGAGATCAAGGAACAGTCACAGGTGATCAGGGGTTGAAAGGCCTCAAATCATTTGTACCTCTCACTATGAAATTTTATGTAGCTGCAGTCTAGACTAGCCGGGAATACTGTACTCTACCAGAGGCCTCCTGGCATCGTCAGGACAGCATGTGTTGCTTATTTATCTGGCGTTCTGCGTGGTTCCAATTGGCCATCAGCATCATATGTATTTTGGCCTGATGTAGGGGAGCTTGACTAAAAGGCATTGAGCTAGCTAGCTATATAGCCGTCTAGGGATATAGGTGCTGCTGGCCTCAAGGGCAGGAGACATGTGTCTTGTATGTGGATGTAAGCTCAATTGGGACACAACAGATCTTTCATGCCGTCACTTGGTTAATAGACGAACATCTCTAGATCGAAAAACTCTGAATGCAGAAGCCTGACACTATACAACCACTGAATGGCCATCCTAGACTGCCCTCACAGACTGCAGCTCAGCTGAGATTGTGTACGCTTGAGCACCCGCACCACTTTTGCTTCGCGGATGCTCTACTAGTCCTAAGCTATAGCCAAAATCACTATACTGAGCATAGTACATGTTCATCGGGCGAACCAGACATCTACACTGCTACCAGGTCCCCCTGGAGCTCTTGCAACACCTATGAAAGCAATTCAACTCTGAGCCGACATCAATAGGACCCCGCTCGCGCGCTGCTGCTGCTGTTGGGGACGCCTGAGGCTGCCGCAGCCAGCAGCTTGTACAGGTTCTGCAGCAGCTGGGCACCCCCCATGGAGTGCAGGCCATGCGCGTTCAGCAGCTGCTCCACATCCTGTGCACAGATGCTCTATCAGATTTGTCCTAAGTTTGGGTTCGGTAGTAGTCGCCTTTGTCCTCCTCCTGAGGCTGGTAGTATGGGAAGCTCACCTAAAGGCACAAGCCTGGTAGGTTCTAGTTACACACCTAGCCACCATGAAATCCCTCACAGGCATCATGCAGGACAGGCTTAATCTCTTGAAGCCCAGAGGCCAAACAGCAGTGAGGCGGGAGCCTTAATTTCGGGCACAATTTTGCAAAAGTAGGGGGATGTTTGTGCACGTGGGTCATGCACACCTTGCTGAGGAGGAACAGGCCGTATTGGAAGGGCTTCAACTCCTTGCCACCGTAGTACAGAGGGAACTCCCTTGGAGCCAGGGACGCCACGCCAGCGCTTGAAGCCTTGTCGCTGAGGTGCAGCAGCTCAAACACGCCTCTGTGCCCGTTCTTAGCCTCGCTCTCAAACATCTCCCTGCACATGGCATGTAAATGAGTGCTCCTACACATCTACAACACTGCAGCTCAGCACCTATTACCAGTGACAGCCGAGCAGAGAAGTGATGAGAATAGTATACAAACGTACAGCATGAGGAGTCCAGGTAAGGTACACCTGAAAGCCGGCAGGCGATTTGCAGCGCACTCAAGTCAAGATGCTGCCAAGGTTGCTTCAGCTTTCCATGTGCGTGACTTTCTGAAAAATCACTGCATGACTATAGGACTGGAATGAACAGAGCGAAGCAGAAGGATGCTCTGCACATACCTGATGTTGCCTGCCGGGGGCGCATGACTGTAGATGGATGATCTGGAGTTGGCAAAGCGCAGCGGGTAGCGAAGGGGTACGTCCAGCATGGCGGCCAGGCGCTGAGTCAGCCGGGTGGCGTAGCCGACAGCAGCAGCTGCCAGCTCAGCATCTGTGTCCAGGATCTTCTTGGCCAGATCTGGTTCCAGCTCCAAGCCACCAATTGCCAGCTGAGAATATTCCCTGCATAAGCAGCAAGCCTGAGCAGCAGACCTAGACGTGCTGCTCATCAATGTGCCTGCTGTCCCCTCCTACCGTGGTCCAACCTTGCAGCAGGGTCTGGTCTGTGTGGAGCCACCTTTCCTTTTTCACCTCTGAGCACTATATATAGACATGAGGATCATGGAAAGAGGTTCAGAAGCACGCATGTACCTCAAGCGGCTGAGGCTGCTGGTGTGAGATCCATACTCTGAGGGCGCAGGAGAGGAGGGGACATCCAGGCTGTCTGACGCCTCATCAGGCACATGCTGCCCCTCCTGCCGTCCCAGCACATACGCTGCACAGACCACTTCATGAATGACAACATGCCTGCACCCTGCCTAATCACACAACTGCTGCCGCATGGCCCTGCATGAGATGCACTTCAGCCCTACACGCAGCATTCAGTGTCCTAAATCAGTGTCCTAAATTTAGTGCCTGTGCGGCCCTTTGGGTGGCCTTTCCCAAACACCCACCAGACAGCACCGATTGGGCAGCAAGGAGTGCAGATGGTAGACCACTGCCATGCATGCACAAATGGTATTTCTGGACGTTGCGAGGAACATGACATGAGTGCAGGAAGCCCAAGCGGTGCTGCAAGGTGGGATGCTGGGGAAAGTACCTGTGAACCAGAGATGGTCCATGAGGTCCCACAGAAAGCCGCCAGCTGGTGGTTCTGGCTCAGTCACTACATGCCCAGATCGACTTGTGCCTTGCACTTTCTTGACTGGAGAAGCCCTTGGCTACAGCAAGTCCTGTTGCCGTTGACCACTGGCAAGGAATGCGAGAATATGCCTAACTTTGTGACCACAGTGTATGCAGCCCAAGATCATGCCTCCACACAGCACATGCTGTGCAGGAAGATCCACAAAATTGCTCCAGCATGATTGCACGCCAGGAACCATGCAAGCAATGCATCTCACTTTGCCAATGAGAGGTACTGCAGGGCAGAGGTGGCGCCTTCTCTGTAACCCGGCAAAGTGCGCACATGACGTCCGTGGTCCCTAGCATGCAATCCTTTGATTCATCCAAGAGGGTACAGCAGGAGGGTGCTGAGGTACATGGTACATAGAGGCAGACCTCTCTTTGGGCCCACAGAGTAGACAGCGCCGTAGCCGACGGCCAGGCGGCAGCGGCGCGACACAAGCTGGCGCTGCAGGCTGGCCAGGCGCGAGCCCCGCCCCTCCACCTCCAGCAGCCTGGCAGCCCCCTGCACCCGCCTGGCTGCCTCCTGCATGCATACAATCACAAATCTCTTCAGCATGATACATCCATTGCCAAGGCATCCACTCTGATGACGCACAGATGGCTGCTGTCTGCAGTTCTCACAGCACACTGGTCAATAGTGGCATGCACGGCTGAGTTGCATGCTCATGCCCTGTCTGCCTGCAGTCTCAGCCGCAATCTTTGCATGCGGGGAGGCAGGCTGATGCGCTAGGCTTGCCAGGGCAGGTGAGCCAAGTCATCCCATGGGCAACCCTCTGACTCGAGAGCTCCTTGCACCTGTCTGACTGGCAACAGAGCATCGGTGCTTGGCAGAAGAGTCTCAAGTCTCAATATGGGCGCACCAGCATGGCTGTGCAAGCGTCAGCAAGGGCCTGCGCCTGCAGGATGGCCACGTGCGAGGACAGCGCCAGGCTGCGGCGCAGGGCTGCCGCGCTGCGCTGCATGCGCTGCGCTGCGCTCTGGCGCTCCCGCGCCCGGTCCCTCAGCCTCTCAACCTGCTCCTTCTGCTGCTGCGCATGCCCTCTGACCTCCACTGCCTGCACCAGAGTGACAAATCCTGGCATGCATTCACCAGGGTCGTCATAACCAAAATACGCGCAGCACATTCCCTTGCAGGCATTAACCTCCGCAAGGGGTAACGGGGAATAATCGAAATTCAATTTGGGAATATACGACTGCATGTAATCTACTCATAGACTCTGGCACGACGCTGCCGCGCAGGTACCATAAGGCCGCAACTGTCACAATGCTGTCTCTGTTGTGGGAGCAGCCCTGCAACAGGAGAGAGCTACCTTGCTGAGAGCTCGCAGCAGCTTGTCCCGGCGCCGTTTCCGGGCCTGCAGGCTGCGCTGCGCCTCCAGGGCAGCCCTGAGCCCGGCCTCCAGATCCCGGGCAGCCACTCTGGTCGCTGCAGTACCGCTGCTGCTGAGCGCAGGCTGCGCGGCTGCCTGCGGTTCCTCAGCAATCGCCGGCAGCTGCGACCATTTGCCGCTCCTGCTTACTGACTCCTGCAGCCAGCAACACAGATTCAAGTATGCAAGCATGTCTAGGTACTTTTTTCAGAACACCCAAGCATGTACCCTAAGCATTGCAGGAGGAGAGTCCGGTACAGGGTTAAACCTGCAACCATTTCACTTTGGGTACATCTGCTGCAAGTCTTCTCACAAGCTTGCCTGCATTGCAGACAGACCCGTGAGAAGACAGTAGCACATATATCCTACCACTGGGATTGCGGTAAGAAGAGAGGAGAGTGTTTGCCTGTGCGTCAGGGCTGAGTGAAATCTCTGGAATGATAGCGGGCACAGCTCCTGAAGCCGTCCGTCTAATGTGCGAGGATGGCGGCCAGATGTAGAGGCCATCTGTCAGCTCCAGAACAAGAGTGTTGGACGGCAGCACCCTATTGTCCAGATCTGCACAGAAGAGGGCCTGTCAGAGACCCTGCAAGTATTATATGTGCTTGCGCCCTGCACCAGCAGTGGTCAGGACAAGGTAGAGATGCAAGCCTGCAGCCCATCTCTGCTGATCATGCCGTGGTCATAGAGGGTTGATCGCTGGAGATGAAGCATACCTAGGATATCAGGGAGACGCTCGAGGGCGTTCAGAGTGATGTCAGCAGCCAGGATGAGCTTGCAGGAGCTGGGTTCTAGATTGCAGTCTTCCGCATGGGATCTTCTATCCTGCTGCTGCACCTTGGTAGCTAGTTGCGTGGCATCTGCTGTCAGCTGTATGTCAGGTCTCCTCCACTTAGTGTCTGTGGTGCCATTCGGAAACGAGCTCTTGTTGGCTGCATGTAGCTGCTCTTCTGACACGCTGTTCCTGCCTGCTGCACTGCTGTTCTGGAAGCCATTTGACGCTTTCATGCCGCTTGGGGCAGTCTTGACGTTGTTGGCAGAGGCAGGCTCGGTGTTGTGCTGGGGATCTGCCTTAGGCTGAGAGGATCTGCTGAGGCTGCTGTCATCTGCTGTCTGCTGCAGCTCAATGGGAGCCGGGGCAGCATATATATGCAGGTGGAGCTGGTCTGAATGCAGGCCATGCATGCTGGCATATGAGATGTCTTCCCTATCGCCAAGATGCATCTCTCCCCATTGAGGGGAGGTGCCCCCATACACCTGTATGGCACGTTGAAGGAAGTCATTCCATCTGAGGCACTCAGAGAGAGCGAAAGCAGCAAGCCCGTGACAAAATAGTGCAATCTACTCCTAGAAGAGCGAATGCATGTCTCACAGGGAGGCATCATATGTACCTGCTCGCTTGTGTACAACCACGTCATCGCCTGTTGATCTTGTTTGGCATCAGGTGTTTGCTGCCATAGCTTATAGAAGCAGGCGGACGCCTCCAGGGACTCGTTCGATCCCTCATCCCTCAGATTTCGTGCTTCAAGGCTTTTCAGATGGCGCAGGCGTCTTCTGATCCTCTGCATGACATCATAGGCCTCTATAAGGAATGGCAAGCATTAAAGCCATAATGTAATTAGACGTCTTATAGAACGATATTTACGATATAGCCTCCAAAGGTGCGCACCCAGCAGCTGTCTGGCACATTTGCCATGCAGAGTGTTAGCTCTCTGTTGAGCTGGTATTTTGTGCGTCCTAGCGCTTTCCCGCAAGCGCTGTGCCTCCCAGGCCCTTGCCCGGGGCGTCAGGAGAGGGATCAGTACGCAGGAGATGCTTCATCACAAAAAGGACAAACTTTAACGCGAGGTGGATGACATGGCAACGCACAACTTCCTGTGGCCGGCGCACGTACAGTGCAGTGATAGAACGGATCTGGGGGGAGGCGCAACGAGCAATAAGAGCGGCGCAGGCATTCCGCATGCCTCGCGGCGAGGCAGAGAGTGCAAGGGGGCCATGTGAGCCGCGTGCAGAAGGGTGCACGCGTGCTGCCGTCACAGCTCGGGCAAGTAGAGAACAAGGGGCAGGGGTGGCCCAGACGGCATGGGGAGCGTGCGCGGCTAGCGACGACGCCTGAAGCATAGAGGAGAGCAAGCCTGGCAGGCTCCCCAGCCGCCTGCGGCCCCAGTAGCGCCGGCATCGAGCCGTGCGACAGAGGGATGGAGAAGTCTGCTGTGGCGCCAGCGTCGCAGGAGTAAGCTGCCCCCTTGCAATCTTTGCTCGGTGAATAAATAAGTGATGAAAATTATGAAGCAGGAGCTGCAGCTTGCAGAATGCCCCTTTGCTTGGGGCGCAAGCTTCGATAGGGATGCTGGCTTCTGGCAATACAGCAACGAAGGCGCCGTGCACGTATGGCAGCGAAGACCGGCAGTAATAACCCTACACATTGCACGCAGGCTGCCCTCTTCGGGGACAGGCGTGTCTGCGGAGGCGGATAAGCCGAGAGGGTTCACAGGACGCCCACATGGGGCGAAGGCTGAACCGCCAGGGCTGCACATGCGGCTGGACGATGCCCTCCAGCGGGCGCTGGAGCATCCAAAGTATCGCATGACGGGTATGCATGCATTAATGCGCGAGCCGTCATGAGTCTTATAGCCGCAAATTTACATAAAGCCTTGACCCACAATGCGTGCTCCGCAGCGCTGCGGTTCGAGGAGGCATTCATAGAATTTATTGAGAGTGGAGAGCAGCGTATGGTGATTGACGAGAGTCTCACAGGCTTCGGGGTGCGTCTCTGCTGCTTCTATGCCTGCTTGAAGTTTTGTGAGCTACAGCGGCCCTGCAGCTCTGCGAGCCGCTTACAAGGGCTCGTTTGCGCAACCTTGCCCTGCTCCCCCCTTTTCGCATCCCCAACGTCAGGCTGACACATTGCTGTAAAATCATCGTGCAGTACAAAGTGCACTGCACTTGTCCAGTAGGTTTTGGCTGTAACAGAGATGGCCAACCAGTCTCGCATATATGGCATGGATCTGATATGCTGTGTGCAATTGCAGAAGTGCATTGCGCACAGGGTGGCGAAGCTGTACGGCCTTGAGACCCTCACTGTTACCAACTCAGATAATACGCCGAGTGTAGGAGTTCGGCGGACCAGAAAGTCTGTGCACATACCTCAGGTATACCCGGCATCGCCCAGCTCTTGCAAGCTGCAATCTCCATGCTTGCATCCTGAATGCGCCAGCGCACATTAAAGCCTTGCAGTAAGGGAGTCCCCCTGTGAAGAGAGCTGATGACCAGGCAGCATCTCTGTCAGAGGAGACTTCCAAACAATCTCTGATGGGATCAGCCATAGGGCTTTCAGGGCAAGCACAGCAGAAGCGGCTCAGAAGCTTGCTGCGCTTTGCAGGTAAAGCTCAGAGACTTGTACGCGATCAGGCACCCCTGGGCGCATGAAGAGGAGAGGCCGCAGGCGCAGCCTTCAGCAGGCACAGCTGGCGCAGCAGGCACAGCAGGCCCTCAGCAGCCGAGCAACGTAGTTTCACAGCCAGCAGCAATTTCATCAACAGCCCTTCCCATTGTGGGAGACCTCCCCGACGTGCCCTCAGGCGCAGCACCAGCGATCCCAGCGCCCCAGCCCTACCCGTGTCTGACTGCTCCCATGGAACTGAGACCAAGAGCAGCACAGGAGTCAGCCCTAAAGTCCATACTGTCAGATGGCACAGCCCCGCAGCACCCCCCTGCTGCAAGCACCTCGGGGGACCCAGCAGACACAGGGGGCATCCTGCCAGGCCCTCTTGCAGACACTAAGGCAGCTGCTGGTCGAGTCGACCCCCTCACAAGCTTGCAGCCGAGCAAAGTAGGGCTGGAGCCTGTATTGAACGCCAGTGAGAGAAACACAGAAAGTGTGAGGCCTGAGCGTGATACACAGCACAAGGGACAGCTCTCACTCAAGCACAGGGTAGGAAGCTCAGAAGATCAGATGTCGCATGAGCGCGGACTGCAGCCCGCACAACAATGTTTACCGTCTGCCTCAGAGAGCCTGTCTCAGAGTGGAGGCAGCAGCGTCCTTCAGGGCTTCATTGCAGGCCCTCCCTCTCAGAGCAGGTGCAGACATTACCTCTGCCCATTTTGGTGCCTTCATATTAGCATCATGTGTCTTTGCCCTTATCCACCTGGATCTGTCTGTCATGCAGTCCAGACATCAGAGGTGTGAGCACCCTCAGGTGCATTAGAGGGAAGGCATGCTACAATTGCGTGCACGCGCTGCATTTGTGACCTGTCTGGCTGGTCCCTGAGCACCTAGGGTGACTCGGCCTTGCGTTGCTGTCCTGCAGGTCATCAGAAGCTCAGGAGAGCTCTCAGCCTCCTTCACATGTTGTGACGCCCATCACGAGCGGAGAGTCTCTTACAGCCTCCAGATCAGACAGGAGCGAGGGTACGACTCTCCAAGAACTTGCATCGCCACGCGTGCAGTGCATGCACTCCTGCAGCATGCTGCATCGACCTCATGCGTCATTCTACGCCCCTCGGCTTTGGCAGAGCAGCCTGCATGTGAGAAACCTGTCATGACGCATGTGTGCAGGTAATGGCCCCAGACCCATGGCATGCGTTGATGCAGGCTCTCAGATGCACGGGGAGGCCTCATTAGGCTTCAGAGAAACCCGGCGCCGAAGGGGTTCTGCCGGGAGGCCTGACAAGGCCGGGGGGTCCTACTTGGCCCGGGGGATCCCTGCTGGGCAGGACATTGCCCGAGACATGCCAATCCTCGAGGGGCAAGGCAGGGTCATAATTCCCGGAGGCACCCATGCCAGTTCAGGCACCAGAAGCCCTGTATCGTCCATGGCTGGGCAGAGAGCGGGCAGCAGGAGGGGCAGGCAGGGCGCCCTGGATAGAGGCTCAGAGCTCTCGAACCTCCACCCGTAAGCCTCTCATGCATCTCTGGATGCTCTTGTATGCGGAAGCTCTCACATCTGCTGTGTTCGCACCAGCTGCAGTGGTCACTCTGGCTGTTTAGGGCTTGCATGGTAGCTCAACAGCTGTGTGGGGGTGCAGGCGTGAGGCTCTGGGGGCATACCCTCGCGGGAGGGAGCAGCTGCACATGAGCGGATGGCGGGGAGACCAGTCACAGGTCAGTCTCCACAGCGCCGTCTTCTGTCTCTGTCTCATCTTTCCCCCTGGCCACTGTCATTGGGCCGTCCAAGCAGTTTCAGCAAGGTCTTGGCTTGACTGCAGGGACGGCAAGGAAGGCCAGAGCTTGCGCAGGCGCCTGCAGACGTCCCGCCATCGCCGTTCAGCAAGGATCCCCGCGCAGCGCCCTCGCAGTCAATCCTGGAGCAGCAGATGTCCCAGCGTCTGTCGCTAGATGCTGGACATGTGAGTTGCGCTATTCCACTTCAAAGCATCACCGGCCTGCACTCAGTAGCGTGGAAAGGAAGCGCAGCTACATGTATTTTAGGATGTTATAAGTTTGAGGGGTTCTATGCTGACATGTCAGCTGTGTTGGTGCTAGTCAGGCTTGATGATATATCAGGTATTATGGATATAGCTCCATATTATGGATATAGCTCCACATCAGGGCACTGTCAACACAGAGTACGGGACCTGCAACCTAGAGCGCCCGCACTAATGCTGAGTGTCGCCTGCAGCATGCGAAGCCGCAGCTTGCCATGTCAGAGCCACTGTACCGGCCACATGGGCAGCAGACTAGCACGGCGTCCCTCCCAGCGTACCCGCCTGCCACCTCAGGCACTGTGGCAGCTCCTCACCAACCAGGCTTCCTGGGCCCTTTGCTGCCCAATCCATCTGGGCAATTGCCCATTGGGCAGCTGACCGGTACCCACCAGCCCTACGGCGCATTTGGAACCCCCCTGGCCATACCACCAGGCTACATGCTTGTGCCCGCTCCAGGAGCTGTACAGGTGAGATTTTGCGACCTGTGCCTCAAGCATGTATGCTCTGCCAGTGCTGCATTGTCTAGCCTCCAGCTTTTAGTTGTACATGAAGCTTTGCAAATAGATGGGAAATGCTTCCGACAGAAGCGCAGCTCAGAGGATCGTCTCTCTCTTATTGCATTTAGCTGGAGCACTGATAGTGTCCGTGGTGCTCCTTCAGGCTTCCTTGAATCTAGGAGCCCTGTGCTGTGCAGGGCATGCCAATGTATCAGCCACCCCTGCAGCCCTATCCCATCCCTGGACACCCCGGCTATTACTATCTGCCCCCGGGCGCAGCCCCGCCCCTGCCGGAAGGACACATGGGATACCACAGCGCACAGCACGGCCTCACATGGGACCCCCATGGCACACCCTACAGTCACACCCCGCGTCCGTCCATGCAGGCACGTTGCACTCAACGTCATCGCTGATGATGCTGCTGTGCAATTGCCTGCATCATCTGTTCTTGAATGACAGATCTATGACTGGCCTGCACTCTGCACAAGTCTTGCGATTCGCGCGAACTGCGTCATGGCGCTCCCTAGGAGAGTCTGGAGTGAGGAGTCAATGTGTGGGTGCAGGCTGCCGGGATGCACCTCCCTTCGCATGCCAGGCTGCCACCTGGCATGGCTCATCAGTACATGGCCGCGCCCCAGATGTGGCCCGCCCAGGCAGCCGTGCGGCTGCCAGCTCAGCAGCAGCCAAATCTGGCTGAGACCCCGCAGCAGACTCAGCACTATCAGCAACGGCAGGCTGAGCAGCAGTGGCCGACGCACTCTCAGCGCCAGAACAGGCAGCAGCCCGCTGTTTCGGCGCCTCTGACTCTCAGATCTGGCAACCTGTCCCGTCACAACAGCGGCGAGCAGACGTCCCGCAGGTATGCCCGCGTCAAGGGCTCATGATGTGCTGCGCATACCTTCACGCTGACCATATGACTTTATGACTTTGTTGCCTGCTGAGCATGAGACTGATTACCAAGACGCGACAGCATTCTGATGTCTGCTTGCAGCAGACCCTGCATTCTCAAAAGCTTGAAGCCTGCCAATCTGCTCTTCTGCTGACGGTAGCCAACAGAAGGGGCTGTCATGCATGCAGGGGTCAGAGCAGCAGACAGCAGCCGAGGCAGCAATTATAGGCTTCTCGCCCAAAGCCGCACTCACCAGGCTGACGCTGATGAGTAAGCTACCATTGAGTAGGCCACGGCGACAACCGCCTGAGGTCAGTACCTCTCAGTCTGAGGCGCTGCAGCTGGGGATCTAGGATGCGGGGCAGGGATTTAGGCAGGGATGTTGTCCCCTGGCAAATGCCGGTCCGGGATTCAAGGTCCTCAGCTGCAGCGCGTTGAATTGGGAGGCTGTGACGTGGCTGTCCTCAGCTCTCTGCCTGAAAGGCATTCCAGTCTGCAGCGCTGCGGCATGACTGTTTTGCTGCATCGCCAATACCCTCGAGTCATGACCAGAGCACGGGGCTGCGCAAATTTTGGATGCACGCAGATGCAGCAGAGTGGGATGCTCAAGACATCTGCAGTGCTGTGAGGGCTGAGCCAAATATCCAGGAGCCTGGTGTACAGATGGAAGACAGGTCAGCAGCAATGAGCTCCGGAGCTGATGCAGGCACTCGCCATGCGTCAGCACGCCACTTTAGGCTTGCGCTGCCCTAGCTTATATCCTACCTTAGCAATATCTGCGCTGGCGCCTGTTTCTACTGAAGGCTGCCGGCCAGGAATGAGCTGTACTCTGATAGTAGGCCCTACCTCTGTATGTCTGACACTGAGACCGGGATGTTTGCAATACAAATGGCCGCCCTAGGCCTAGACCTCTGCCATAGCTTGGCGCGTGCAAGGGCCTTGCATCAAAGAGAGGCGCAGTGGCCCTCCTATTGCTGGAAGCTCTGCTTGTGATGGGGCCTACGGCCGAGCAGAGGCTTATCTGCATGGAATGTGTATGTTCCAGGCTGCAAGCTGGAGGTTTGGCTGGTGCAGGAAAGCTGCACCTTTGCCACACCACCAGTGCTGACCCGACGTTGAAAGGATCAGCAAATCTTAGACACACGATTCGGGATATCCCTGGAAGGACACCATGCAGCTACAGTGTGTTGCAAACCCCGTAGGTCTTATCAGGACCGTATTACTCGGATGTGGATCTGTCATGTGATCAGTGGGGCTGATCTGCTTGCATACCAATCGAGACGCTTTCTTTTGCCAAACGAGGCAAGGTATTATATCCCAGGTATATCCTTGCTGAGGGGGCATGCCTCATATAATAGCATCTGATGGGCTCCCCAGAATGACATTGTACCCCTGTGAGGTATGGCAACCACCATTGGCGTGATGTATGGTGAAGCGTGATGCGCAAATGTCTTTCTCTCATGATCCTGAGCGTCCTTACATCAGCTGCAGTATGTTGCAAGGGGGCCATTTGCTCCCACGCAATCTTAAGTTCCCACTAACATGTCAACAGGGATAGATGTGCATGCCGAGGTTGGACTAGCACCAGGGCTTCTCGGTATGCAACGTAAAGCATGCAAGGTATGCACAGGAGACGCATACGCGGAGGCGAAAGAGTGAGATTGGGGCTCAACACTACGGTGGCTTTGGTAAGGTCCATGCAGCAGTAGACAGAGGGCAAAGCACCTCACTTACAGTGGGCAATGGGAATGAATGTTGCAGCAGGTGTGCAAGGTGGAAGAGCTGCAAGTACACCACGTGATGGGTATGTAGTTAGCCAGTCCATATGGGGTCAAAAGCATGTGGACAAGGGGTTTTTCTGCTTTTCTGAAGTGAGCAACAGCAGTCTTTGTCCCGAAATAGGGGCAGACTAGCTATTGTTGCCATGGCTATGACATACTCTGCAGCTTGTTTTGACGTATGCATATGATGCAGCTTGAGCCAATAAGAGAGGGAATTGCAGATGCGATACATGTGCTGCGCAATTGTGGCAATGCCTCCTTGCAGGGTATTCCATGTGTCGAAGTAGGCTACCAGTCATACTATTGCATTAAAGAGATGCGCCACATGGGGGTGGTTGGTCGCTAGAGGAGTGATGAGTGTTGTGGGATTATCGACACTGTAATCGTACACATGCTCAATGATCATATCTTTCTACAGCTGGTGAGATTCTTGACCACTATCATACCTCAGATCAGTCATGATATATACCAGCACCATAAGTCTCCCAGAATCCTGCTGTACCAACAATGACAACAACACGACGTTGGGCTCACCAGATGCCTAAAGCAAAATAGGTCAGCCGGCTATTACAGTATCATAGTATGGCGCCATACGTTATAATCACATCCCTGAAGGCTTCTGTTGCATGGCGGCATGGCAACATTCCCGAAAGCGCGGACAACCTTGCTGTCTGCATGCGCCGTTCTCTATTCAGCAGAACATGTAGGGCACACTAGACCCCTATAGGTATCTAGCTAGATACCTGCGATGTTTAGGACCGCCTTTGCAAGCGTTGTCTTAAAGGCTCACGCTGCAGAGGGGCATGGCTTTCTACATGTCTAGACACATTGA